>OX465263.1:7021301-7626974 GCA_949987775.1 Aproaerema taeniolella | reverse complement strand
ACAACGGTCCTGCCTACACACCAGTCTGGAAAACAATTCCGGATGCTAGCTTGAGCTGCAAAGACTTGTGTCATGCAAGTGCAAGGAGAGGTGTTCCAGGTGCCGATGCGTGAAAAACGATTTAAATTGCACTCTCCTTTGTGCGTGTGAAGGTGCATGCTCGAGAGCGTAGACCGTCCTTTTATTTTTAGATTATATATGAAGGCTGATTTTTGTAAGTTAGATTAAAAATTAAAAATGTAACACACTTAATCCTCTTTGCACCTAGCGTTAATTAAAAGCTGCGCACTAGTTTGAAAGTATGTAATTTAAAATTACCCTTTACGAGGCTATATAAAATTTAGTTCATCAGAAAGAGCTTGAAACACTAGTTTACTCATGGGCATGTGGGGTGTGTCATGTGGCTTAAGGCTCACGAACGTTTTGCCCGCCCGTTCCAGTGTGTCATGAATATTGATGCATAAGCATTGATGCAAGTAGTTTCTCTTCCAAGTGAAGTCTTCATCCTGATTATTAGTAGAAACGGCCATCGTTAGTATGCATTAATATTCATAACACACTGGAACGGGCGGACAAAACGCTCGTGAGCCTTACCCATGTCGCGTTGTTAGCGTCCGCCGAACTATCTTTAAACTGGCAGAACTATGTCTGTTTTTACCGATTTAGATGATTTCAATTTTAAACTATAGAAAAATAACATAACAATATACGAAGAAATCATTTTTTGTCTCTAATGTAATGGTTCTCTGGCTATAGAAATAAATAAACGTATTTTTTTCTCTAATTCGATTTATTTGTTACACATTTTTCTTATTTCTATATTTACGCAGAGTACATTACATTAGAAAATTAGAGCATATTAAATATGCTTTCATTTTATGTCCGAATGTATACATACATACATGTGTGTTGAGCAGTTCAGTGTATTTAGACTCTTCAAAACGCGCCGGCGACGTCGGTTGAATATATGGCATCCGCCGCGCTTTATGTTAAACCAGCATAACTATGTCTATTTACACCCGATTGTGATGATTTAAATTTTATACTATAGGCGAATAACGTAGAATTATTTGTACGCTACATTATTTCTCTGTAATACAAATGGTTATCTATTTATAAAAATAAATATGTATTTTATTTTGTAATTTGTATTATTTGTCCTATATTTTTGTTGTTTTCATATTTACGCAGTTACATTTAATGAAAACAATGCAGCAAATTTAATATCCTTTCATTAGATACCCCAAACATTCATATGCACTGCGTAATTTAAGTATAATTAACATTTTTCAAAACACGCCGGCGACGTCGGTTGAATATATGGCATCCGCCGCGCTTTAGTTAAACCAGCATAACTAGTGTAGCTCAGGCCAGCAGACCCACGGAATTTAAACAATGAATTTAGGTATTCTATGTATGCCAATATACAGTGCCTTCCTAGTGCCTATTGATGCCAAAAGAACCATATCTAGTGCCATCATAGTTTAAGAAATATAGTTCCGTGGGTCTGCTGGCCTGAGCTACACCATAACTATGGCTTTTTTCACCCGATTGTGATGATTTAAATTGTAAACTATAGACGAATAACGTAGAATTATTTGTACCCTAAATTTTTTCTCTGTAATATAAATGGTTCTCTAGCTATAAAAATAAATATGTATTATTTTTTTTGTAATTTGTCTTATTTGTCCTATATTTTTGTTGTTTTCATATTTACGCAGTTACATTCAATGAAAACAATGCAGCATATTTAATATCCTTTCATTTGATACCCCACACGTACATGTGCACTGCGTAATTTATGAGTAATTTACATTTTTCAAAACGCGGCGGCGGCCACATTGAAGACGTCATAACTGGTGACCTTGACACCTCACGAAGTGTCTCCCGGCAGTTTTGGAGTCTAGGTGACATGCCTAACCACACATAAAAATTTGGTGCTTGTTTCCGGAAGCGAACTGTGTTTTCCGTAACGCCAGGCACTATTCTCCTGACAATAAGGAATACAGCAAAAAAAGAATCATCCAAATCGGTCCAGCCGTTCACGCGTGATGCCGTGACAACGAAAATCGGGATCCATTTTTATATATATATAGATATTGACTTAATTGACATTTCAGTGGGTAATTATTCACAAAGCATTATGTATGTAGTAATTTTTTAAATATATTCTTCTTAAATGATTTTTATTTTATTTTATGTATAGATTAATTTGCATAAAGTATGTCGACAGAGACAGGATGTAGCAGAACTTGAAGAAAGAAAGAAATAAAATAATTATAGTAACAGTTCCCGAGTCATCCGATCGGATGAGGATGGGTGGATTGAAATTATGCCCAAAATTGATTGTGGTAGCATTTTATTTTTCAATTATGGGCGTGCGCAGGGGTATGATAAAGGTTAAAACCTTTATAAACAAACCTTTTTCCAATAAATAAATTGTATCTATCTAGAACATGGTTTCACAGCGACGGCAGACTGTTCCGGATGGCGGACGTCCTGGTGGAACACGTACACAAGCTGAATGTGTATGAAACTAAATAACTTGTTTCAAGAGCAATTGTGCATGCGGGCAGCCCGTAAACGGATCTCCCGCACAGCTGTGAAACCAGCCTTATTCTGGTATTGCAGACCACTTGCGTTTTAGGCGAGTTAATATATAGACCAGTTGCGTTTTAGGCGAGTTGATACATAGACCAGTTGCATTTTAGGCAAATTGCTAACTAGACCAGTTGCGTTTCAGGCTAATTGCAACATAGACCGGTTGCGTTTTAGACCAAGTGATACTAACCCTTGTCTGCCCTCCATAAGCTAGAATGCCGTTATCGGTTAGAGGTCGCAAAATAGGCGGCCATATTAAAAAAAAATCTGTGTCCTAGATTTTTTTGTATGGCTCCTTTTGCGACACTAACCTTAAAACGGGTAAGATGGTTCGATGGAGATTTTTTTTCTTATTCGGATGGAATCAAAAAGTGAAGATTGAGCTCGGGTCAGTTAACAGCGTTCTAGCTTATGGACGGCAGATGTGCTTACATGTCCGCCCATGGAGAGTCCGGTGACACCGAGCGGGCCGAGCCCGTTGCGCTCGCACCAGTGGAACAGCACCAGCGACTCCAGGATCAGGCAGCCGCCCATCACGAAGATGTCCGACACGTTGTGCAGCGACGAACGACTACAACAACAACAAATATGTTAATCAATTGTAATCTATGTACAGGGACAACAGCACATCATGCTATCCAAAACTGACAAATTTCTTCAATAGATTTTCAATTTTATCTCCAAGCATTAGAGTTTACTATCCATAGGAAATTTGACAGTTTGTGGTAACCTGATATGCTGTTGACTGTAGTCAAAGGCAAAAATATGTATACACCACAAAGTCTCATAAAACGTCACCTTAAACAAGATCATAAATATATAAACAAATTAACATCAAGGAGTTCATAAAAATGTACTCACTGTGTGATGGTTAACTATGTATGCAATAATATATACTCAACATTGGTAACCTTCATTTGGTTACATCTTTATTTGAATAAATATGTAAGCACCGTGGACACTCAGACACAGGATTTTACCGCGTCCTCTCTCCCTGCGAGGAGAATGGATTCTTTCACATGTGGGTTTCGTGTGGCGGTCAACTGTATCGGCCTTAAGTAGTATACAAGTTTGGTGGTCCTGTCTGTTACCATCTATAAATACTGATTCTTCCCCCTATTAATATAGTTATCCATCAAGTCATTTAGATCGTCAGCTTCTCATTACTAGGGTTTTTAGTGTTTCTAAGGTATACACTTGAATTAATAAGGAAATGTGAGTCCCGTTTACAAACTTTTTATTTAAATAGTCTAGTGAATATATTCAGTCTTCTTTTACTAAAATGTGTCTAATCTATTTTTGTTACATATCACCAACAACAACTGTCAACAGCTTAAATTTGAACTTACTTCAAAAAGCGAAAAATAAAGACAACAGCATTTGATGTGCTATGTAGTACCTACATCAAATTCGTTTTTTTGAAGTCGGTTAAATTTTTCTTATTAATTTATTTATTTTTCCATTTTTTGTGTAAATTATAATCATTTACTTTTTTGAAGGCGGTTAATAAAACGAAGTGTTAGCTTTGTACAAGTATAAGCGGATCATTTATTTTACAAACAAACTGAGAACATCCTTTTTTTTTGAAGTCGGTATAATACCGAAACATTCTCCTAAATGTAACAAATACTTTTCTGGAAACCGCATCAAAATCGGTTCAGCCAAACGCGAGACAAGACATACATACATGAAAACAGGTCAAACTGAGAACCTCCTTTTTTAAAGTCGGTCAAAAACAAAAACTTTTTCTCAGTGAACTCATAAATTCAACAAAACTACATACCTAGACCACAACTGTCATTTATATGACTTATGATGACAAAACAAAAACAAAACAAAATTTTTGAAAAATGAATTTTCTTTTGACTGACAGGCATGGATATTGTGTATGTTTATGGAATTTTTTATGTTTACAATTTATTGCTCATAATATGAGTAGATATTTGTAAACTTATTGCATACATAGTTAACCACCACACAGTGTGTACATATTTATGAACTCCTTGATGTTTATATATTTATGATCTTATTGAGGGTTACGTTTTATGAGACTTTGTGGTGTATACATATTTTTGCCTTTGACTGTACGTACAGTAATTTTCTAGATTTTCTAGAAACATTGCTTTTGCACAAAGTTTATACCGCCATCTATTAACATTTTTGTGAACTAAATCCTGAGCTGTCAGAAGACAGCGAAAAAAAAATTATTACCATACCACCGCCATTTGAAACAAGTCAGTATGGACCTATAGACTTATGCATGCCCTAAACGAAAAAAAAAAGTAATAAAGTCATTTCACTTTTTCATTTCTGGGTCTTTGGCGGAAACTCGGCGTGAGCGGTTGCTTTGTTAACTTGCACCTTGTTCAATCACAAAACATAAATCCAAAGCAGAGTCAAGCAGTCTTCCAACATAATCGTGGAGGAAAATACACCGAACATATACGCAAATACGCTCCTTGGCAACACTGGACATTGGCGAAATCTATCAAAGGATCGCCACAATTGAAGAAATTGAATTGAATTGAATTGCGGTTGCTTTGTCAATTGAATTTTCGTTTTCTGCGTGAAAAAGTTGTTTAATGTGTAATAGTGATACCTAGTGTATTATGCAGTAAATTGACTAAAATTCGTGTAGTGATGAAAAATTCAAGTGATAACAGTGTTTCTGCTCCGTTTGGTACCGACAAAGATCCTCGCGGTTGTGCTTCTCGCCGCCGGTTTTCGTAAAACAGACGCTATCCGGTTTTACGCAGAACATGAGAAGCTTAGGGCTTAGGTTAAGTTGAAGAAAGAAGATTTTTCATTGAAGAAATGGCTGTATGGACATAGTTTCCTTTGCCTTTCCCGAAAGGGATAAATTTAACAAAAAAAAAAAAAACATTTCTGTTTGGCGGCTGCGCCTATTTCTACAGAAATGACCTTGGCTCGCTTTTTTACAATATTTAAGTGCAAACAGAAAGAGACAAAAAAGTTTTACTTGGAAAAGTGTTTCTTTGTTTCATTCTATAATTTTGTATAGCGTCATAAAACTTGCAAAAAAACCGGTTTGACGTTACTTTGACAGAATTGGTTTTTTTGCCCTGTAAAATATAGGTAGACTGTCAAGTTGGGTGTTGAGGTTAACACACGCGGTTTGACAAATTTCTTATAATTTGTGTTTTTTCACCTGTTTAGTTGCCTTATATAACCTGCTTTTTTGTGTTGTCCGGTGTTATTGGGTAAGTGTTATTTGTTTTAGTTTTGTGCTGGGTCGACGACCATGTCGTCGTCGGCCCCTGAGCCGGTCCCCCCTGACCTCTCATCTCCTCCTCTGTTTGATACAGATATGAGTAGCTTAGATGGCCAAGTTCCCCCCGTCAGTAGGAAAAGAACTAGTGAGAATTCTACTGCTCCCCCAAAAAAATCAACTCCGCCCTCTACGTCAATTGAGAACGTATATACCCATCCTTCTTATGAAGATGGCAAAAAATATTCCGTAGCGGACACCGGACCTTTTATTGTCCATGTATATAGGGAAGAATCCCACCCTAAAGCTGGGACCACCCTCAACCCCATTCAGTTCGGGCAAATTCTTAGAAAAGCGGATATCCGCGGCATTTCCAGACAAGGAGTGAAGAGTGTCGGTAGAAACAGAGTCTCTGTTGAGTTTATATCAGGAGATGCAGCCAACCAATTCCTGGTGGAACCCACTCTGGTATCCCGTAAATTTAAGGCCGTCATCCCCACATTTAATATCACGAGAATGGGTATTGTTAAAAACATCCCAACTGAGTTTTCAATGTCTGAATTTGTCGAGGAAGTAAATCTCCCCGTGGGTTGTGGTGAGATACTTAAAGCCCGAAGACTCAATAGAAAGGTATATAAAGATACGGGCATTGAATGGGTCCCAACAAGCACTGTTGTAATCACCTTTAGTGGTCAACTTCTCCCGGCATATATTACATGTTGCCACACTGTTGTAGAGGTACAAATTTATGAATTGCCCACAATACAGTGTAACGCCTGCTGCAGATTTGGACACACTAAAGATAAGTGCCGGTCTAAAGTAAGATGTTTTAAATGTGGCCAACCTCATAATGGGGCATCTTGTAACATTCCAGAAGAGGAAGCTTTCTGCATCCTTTGCTCCGGAAACCACTTCGCCACTAATAAAAGGTGTCTAGAACATGTACGACAAAAGGACATTAAGCATGTCATGTCTCGGGATAGTGTGTCATACTATGAAGCCTCTCAGCGCTTCCCCACAGTCCAAAAGCCGTCTTATGCAGACATGACTAGACTCGCATCTCCTCCCCAAAATCCAAACTTCCAGTCTCAACCCCAGTCCTCCAGAGTTCCATCCTCTCAGATCCCCTCCTCTCAAAACCACACCACTCAGATCCCCTCCAGCCATAGGCGCACAATTTACTCCCCAATTCGTCCTCGGGCTCCTGTCTCCCCTGGATACGATAGAGCTGCACATAGATCTCTCATCTCTCAAAGGGATCCCCCAGAACCACAGAACGGTGTTGCTCTTGGAGGATCTCCCTTGACAGGTATCACTCCTGATAATCCCGATAATCTGTTGGACGTAATTTTATCTCTATTAATTAATATCTTTAGTAAATTTAACGACTGCTCCCCACCGCCCTACGTTGCCCAAAAACTTGATCTTCTTTTTAATATTGTTAACAATGCTCCAAATAATTCAATGGAACGCCCGCAGTATTAGACCTAAAAAACACGAAATAACTCAATTAATTAACACACATCACCCACTCATCTTTGCCATCACGGAGTCATGGTTGGTACCAGGTTCTCGATTTCGAGTTCCCGGTTACCACTGCATTCGTGATGACAGAGCTGATGGTTATGCTGGTGCTGCATTTTTAATAAAATCTTCAGTTGTATTTACCCGTTTAACTCTTCCCCCTCTTCCTTATGATATCAATGCGATAGCTATCAGGGTCGCAGACCTGACGATTATCTCAGTTTATCTTCATGACCCTCGTACAATTTCTATTTCTGACCTTATTCCTATCTTCTCCTTGGTGTCTGGCTCTTTCCTCATTCTGGGAGACTTCAATTGTCATCATGTTCTATGGCAGGTCATCGCTGACTATGATGCCTTTGCAAACGAACTTGTTGGTCTTATAGACTACTACAATGTCAGCATTCTGAATGACGGCTCCCCAACACGACGCACACCCCCTGGACAAAATCCCAGTGCTGTTGATCTGTCTTTGTGCTCTCCTGATCTTCATTCTTTGTTAGCTTGGAAAGTTTTGACTGACACCCATGGCAGTGACCATATGCCCATATTAATTTCTGCGCCAACGCTTTCCATTCCTTTAAGAAAATTTTCCCCATTATTAAAATACCGCCTTCCTAAGGCTGATTGGGATAAATTTGCTAGGGCTTCCGATTCGTGCATAAGTCTTCTTCCGTCTGTCAATGAAAGTAACGTAGCATCGTGTTACGATGGTTTGGTCGAAGGTTTAAACAAAGCCGCAGATGCTAGCATCCCTGGAAAAAAATCTAAAGTTGGCTCCAAAATCTCCCTCCCATGGTGGGACGCCGAGTGTTCGGAAATGTTCCAACGACGTAAGGAGGCAGAAGCCGCTTATTGTCTTTGCATGACCACCGAAAACTTCATAGTTTACAAGAAGACGGCGGCTTTAGCAAAACGTCTCTTTAAGAAGAAGAAGAAATTAGGATGGACCCGCTTCTGCGAAAATCTCGCCCCACGCTCTCCCTCTACTTTACTTTGGAGATCCATCCGCTCCTTTAGAAGGTCTTTGTCTTCTCAAACGGTGTCTTCCACTGATATCGACATCTGGATTCATAGCTTTATCAACAAGCTGTCCCCGCTGTCGGTTCCAACTCTAGAATCTTTACCTTGCTCTTACCCTCGGTTTCTTTCCTCTCACCCATTTGATAACCCTTTCTCTCTCTCTGAATTACTTATTTCTCTTAAAAATCTCAAAGACTCTTCACCTGGCTCCGATGGAGTCCCTTACTCTTTTTTGGTGTATGCTGGCGAATCCACGAAATCTTTATATCTTTCCTTGATAAACAAATACTATGAACTTGGAACCACCCCTGATGCGTGGAGAAATGAACTGATCATCCCTATCCTAAAACCAGGAAAAATCTCTTCGGATCCGGATTCATATCGACCTATTGCTCTGTCTTCCACACTCGCTAAAGTCATGGAACATATGTTAAAGAAACGTCTTGAGTGGTTTGTGGAATCAAAAGACATACTAGCCCGGACCCAATTTGGGTTTCGCAGGGGATTAAGTTGTACGGATAGTTTAGCCATCCTGACCACTGATATGAGATTGGCTTTCTCAAGGAATGAATTCTTCGTGGGTGTGTTTCTCGACGTGACTGCTGCTTATGACAATGTCTTACTTCCTGTGCTCAGGCAGAAGATGCTGAATCTGAGTATTCCAGAGAGGCTAACACATTTTATATGTAACATGTTGTCGGAGAGAACCATTCAGGTACGGGTGAACGATGTGCTTTTTCCCCCAAGACGAGTTTGGAAGGGTCTTCCGCAGGGGTCAGTTATCAGCCCGCTCTTATACAACCTGTACACGTATGACCTTGATCGGGCCGTCAATTCCTTTTGCAACGTTTTACAATACGCCGATGACCTCGCTCTGTATGTGGCATCTAGTTCAGCTGAAGAGGCTGCTCATAGGCTAAATCGTGCGATGTACTACTTGGAGGACTGGTTGCTTGATCATGGTTTGTCCTTGTCGGTAGCTAAGAGCTGTCTAGTCGTATTCTCCAGGAGAAGACTTATTCCCGATATAGACGTCCTGTTTGCGGGTCAACCGATTCCCAAGTCCAGTAAGGTCAAATTTCTCGGTGTCTACCTGGATAGTAAAATGAGTGGAGTCCCCCACCTTGAATACATTATTAAAAGGTGCGAAAGAAATGTCAACGTCATGCGTTGCTTGTCTGGAGTCTGGTGGGGTGCACATCCCTATTGCCAGAAACTTGTCTATAATGCGCTTATACGCAGTCACTTCGATTACGGCTCTTTTGTTCTGGAACCTTGCAGTAAGGTTGCTCTCGCTAAGTTGGATAAAATCCAGTACAAATGTCTCCGTATAATCCTGGGTGCAATTAAATCTTCCCCAACGAATGCCTTGCAGGTCGAGGCGTTAGATCCCCCGTTATATCTCCGTCGAAATTACTTGTCGGATAGATACTTTTTCAAAGTTATACAAAATAATTCGCACCCTCTGTTGAAGAAACTAAAATCCCTGTCCGATGTTATCCCGGGAAATAGATATTGGTTTCACAAGGAATTTCCTTGTCTAATCAAAAGTTTCCACAAATTTGCGGCTCTTGAATTCCCCTGTTTTCAAAAATCCATTTCTCCCATTTTTTCCACTCCGTTTCAAGCACTACTGCACGTTCCCAACATCATATTAAATATTGGTATTCAAAAAGATACTCCTGGTGCTAATGCCGTCTTCCAAGATATCGTTAATTCTAGGTGGCATGACCATCTTTACTTTTTCACTGATGCCTCCAAGCTTTCCACTGACGGAGAAGTTGGTGTTGCGGTGTGGGTTCCCAAATATAAAATATTATTAAACTATAAGTGTCCCTCCATCTCATCAGTTTTTACGGGTGAGGCGTTGGCTATTCTGGAATCGGTTAGGTATATACTTTCACACAAAATCCCCAAATCGACAATATTTTCGGACTCCCGCAGTTGCCTTCAGGCTATTGTATCTAACTCTTTTTCCTCGCGTAACTTCCCCGTGATTTTTAACATCAGAGAGGCCTTGCATGATTGCCACTCCCTGGGGTTTGAAGTAGTTCTCATATGGATCCCGGGTCATGCTGGGATTCAAGGGAACGAAACTGCGGATATGATGGCAAAAGAAGCGATCCATCTGGGTTCCAATGACCATTACCTTATTTTTTCGCATGATCTTTGTGCATCTGCTAGTGTGGATCTTAACAGGGATTGGATGGCTTTTTGGTCACGTACTAAAAAGGTCAAAGGCAAGTATTATGGAGACATTCAGCCTGTTATACCAACACGACCTTGGTTCTACCGATTCCGCGAGGCAGACAAACGGACCACCTCAGTCATCTGTAGACTACGCCTAGGTCATACTTGTACTCCCCTCCACCTCCATAAACTACAGATCCGAGCTTCTCCAGTCTGTGATTGTGGTGTTGAGGATGGTACCACTGATCATGTCTTGTTCAACTGCGCTTTACGCCCAGTCTCTCTTTATGATATACTCCCCGCTAAAGTCCCTAAACCTATAAATGTGAAGTCCCTTTTGTTATACACTAACTCCCCGCTTATCAAACTAATATCTAAATACATTTGTAAATATGACATAAAACTGTAATACATGTATGGAATGCTTTTGTGATGTCTTGTGTTGTCCTGCTGCAGGTGATGATGCAGCTCAATGGAAGGATATAACGTTTCCGTAACCTGTCAAATTTTTTCAGTTTGTTTTCCTCGGACTTGACACTGGCAGTAATGGTCGCACATTATACACGACCGGTTGCCATGATATAAAAAAATATATATATAGGTAAGAACGAGAAAAAATGTAAAATTGATTAAGAAAAAGAGATGCAGCTTCTCTTTTTTGCTAAAATCTATAATGTTGAACGCGATCTTATTTGTTTATTCTATTTCTACAGAACTTTTGAATTTGTAACGGATTTTTATTCCTACAGAACTGTTATTTTATACAATGCAAATTGAACTTTGATTACCAGAAATAAGATCTAATATTCAATCATATAATTTATTCATACAGATTCGAGTTTGATTCCTAGAAAAATAGACTTTGTCGGACAGTGACAAGAGCTATTATTCCAGTAAACGTCTTTTTACACCTTCTACAGAACTTTTAAGAATATGCCTAAGATCTTAGACTTTTAATTGAGTTTTAAAATTACTACACAGTTTTGGTGTTACAGTGCCAATTTGTACTTTGGTATACAGAGATAAGAACTATTTTATGCACATTTAAGTTCAAAATTAATAATTTTTCTGGCACTAGCTTTTCACCCACGACCTAGTGTTTATATTCTCTATGCCCACGACATCGTTCCCGTAGGAATTTTCTTTTGATAGAATTTTTCTTTTCTTTTGATGAACTTAAATGTGCATAGAACTCATATATTCTCTTTGTGCATTTGATTAGAATAAAATTCAAAATTCATTATTTCGGAAGACATAACTCTTTTGTCATTGTTATTCATCTCTTGTCATAACGTTTATTTGATTTTTTGTTTGGTTTTTCCACTGACATAACATAACTTATGTCAGTGGAGTTAACCTAGAAAATGCCAATTAAGGCACTAGTTCTTCCACGCACCGACGGCACACAGCAAGCTGTTTGGCGTCGAACTTCGGCAGGAGGGTGGTCGTGAACTAGAAGGCCCTTTTCAGAGCCTACCACACCGCCTGAGACGACGCCACCTTAGATTGAAAACAAACTGAGGTGTCGTTGCCTAAGATGGATTACTAGGAGGCAGGTCTCATTTGTGTTTCCTAAGTCGCCTCTTACGACACCCACGGAAAGAGATGGGGAGGTGTTATTCTTAACCAATCACCACACTCAAAGCGGGTGCCACTAGCGAGTAGTCGCTACTTGTAATTGTTAAAAAGAAATGTTAGTTTATTAATTACTTCACTTTGTTTGTAGAACTTATAACGTGTTTCAAGTAACACGTTTTCTAAGCGGTAGCCCAGGGTATGGCGTTTATGAAATATTAGCTTTTCATTGGGACTTTGTTTCAGTGAGAATTCGGGAAAATTATGTGACTGTTACTCAGCGACATTGTAGCACTCTAAAATCCTAACTAATATCATAAATGCGAAAGTGACTCTGTCTGTCCGTCTTTCACGCCTAAACTACAGAACTGATTTTGATGAAATTTGGTAAAGAGATAGATCAGAGACTGGGAAAGGACATAGGTTACATTTTATCTCACAGTTGTACACAATATAACCTGTAATCCACGCGGGCGGAGCCGCGGGTGGAAAGCTAGTGGTAAAATAATTTTGAAATCGGTCCAGCCGTTTTTGTAAAAATTATGTAAAAAAGTGTATGTGTAAAAAGATTTGTTAAATGTTATTTATACGTAAACAAAATTATGCAAAAAAAGTTAGGATTTCCAATTTTATGCGTTTCAATACGGACCCGTAAGTACCTACCATAACATAACATAACGTAACACAGACAGACACAAGTATTTTTTCTTCATTGTGGCGCGGGTCTCTTGGAATATACACGTTACAAAAACAGACATGAACTTTTCATACAAATATTATTGTAATGGCTATATGATCAAAAAATAACCCCTCTGCGTGAGATTTAAAAAAATAATAGGCTGTACGTTTCAACACTCCTTTGCCTGTGACATAATTAAAAAAAAAAGTTCTGTAGAAATAGTAGCTGCGCTGTTTGGCTCAAAGAGAATATAAGAGGTCTTTGGCGGGAACTCAGCGTGAGCGGTTGCTTTGTCAATTGAATTTTCGTTTTTTGCGTGAAAAAGTTGTTTGATGTGTAATAGTGATAGTGTATTATGCAGTAAATTGACTAAAATTCGTGTAGTGATGAAAAATTCAAGTGATAACAGTGTTTCTGCTCCGTTTGGTACCGACAAAGATCCTCGCGGTTGTGCTTCTCGCCGCCAGTTTTCGTAAAACAGACGCTATCCGGTTTTACACAGAACATGAGAAGCTTAGGGCTTAGGTTAAGTTGAAGAAAGAAGATTTTTTACTGAAGACATGGCTGTATGGACATAGTTTCCTTTGCCTTTCCCGAAAGGGATAAATTAACAAAAAAAAAAAAAAAAAAGAGAATATAAACACTAGCGTTTTTTGGCTCTTGGCTGGTTTATTTGAAAGACCTATGGTTCATTTCGAATTAATTCATTGTTATCGTGTTGTTCAATATTTCAATGTATAACAAAAATAAATACTAATTTACAAGACGACAACATGGCTACGAGTGTTTATGCATTGCCCGAAGAGATTCTTCACGACATATTCAGGAGGTTACACGGATTGGAGCTGATTCGTTGTCGGGAAGTTTGCCGGCGATGGCGCGACGCCGTGGACGGACTATCGGACAATGATTGGAAGAAAATATGCGACAGTGACTACTTGCGAGAAGACTACGCGATAGCACGTGAAAAGTACGGCCTCTCCTGGCGCGACACGTTCTGCGCCCTCAACTCCTGGTCTAAAAACAAAATACGCACCGCAAACATGGACATACGTGAACTGAACATATCCAACGTTCAGTACTTGAAAGTCCTCCCAAACAGTATTATCGCGTGCCTTCAGAACAACAGGAACCAAAGATATAATAATGGATACAGTGACACTATAGTGTACTATAATCTAGAAACCGCCCAGGAATGTGGGAAAGAGGAGTTCAATTTCGCATTTTCGTCGCGAAACTATGAAGAAAACGAACACTTTCGGGTGTTGACAAAGTATAATGGCAAGCTATGTGTGGTAGTGAAAGCCAACAAAAAACAATATTTTGTCGGACATCTTGATAAATACGATAATATTCTACATTTCTTAGAAGAATATTTTACAGAATTCACACTGATTGGCAAAGAATTGTATTTCAAAAATAGCAAAGATGAAGTTATTTATGTTTCCAAATTAGTAACAAAGAATGGCAAAGTTACAGTGAAGACTGTTCCATTAGAGGCATTTGATAAAAACCATGACTCTTTTTGTGAAAACATAGTGGCATTTTCATTTCATAATGGATTACTTCATATATTGACTGATGAAGCCAATATCTACGTTCATGAAAAAGCTGATTTTGGTTCGGTCACAAGCTTCGATGAGTATACATATGATATGTTTCATGAATTAGAATATTTTGGCTTTAATTGGAGGTCCCGAGCAGTATTTGATTGGGTCTTAAGTGATAATAGTCCACGTATGGTCAATCCGTTCAATAACGCTTTTTACGCACATGGAAATGTTATATTAACAGCTCGTACTTTTTTAAACCAGGTGGATATATTCTGCAAGCCAAATTACAAAATACATGGCTTAGAAGACCTGGGCCGAGTAGTCAAAAGTAGACCGACCAGGTGTATTGATCTCAAGTTAATCTTGAATGCAAGTAATATGACCTATAAAACTATTAGGCAACTGGACATTGTAGAAACAGGAAGTACTCACAAGGTGGTGGTGTTAGTTCACCATCAGAGCAGGTCAGATGCTCCTCAAAAGAGGCTCTTTGTCTTAGAGTTTGATCCTATGCAAAAACAACATATGAATTTGAGAAGTAGGAAAATAAAGAGGGACATTTCTACAAAAGGGCCTGGAAGTCATAGGCCAAAAAGCAAGAAAACAATTAACAAGAGAGTTATTCAGCACTGCTATGCCACAAGGTCATTAGTTATTCTGTAAAAAATTGTTTTCTTTATAATTATTGTTTCATGAATGATATATGTTTTTCTTGGATTTATTAAGTTTTTTGAATACTCACTGCCGTACTTAGAGACGTCAATTAAAGTTAAGTACTGTTAAACTCTGATGTTGTCTCTTTCACTCTTGTTGATATAAACAAGGATAGCATGACATTTAATTATTTCTTAACTTTAATTGACGTCTCTGAGTACCGCAGTAAGTCGTACACTACTTTGCAAAATGAGTCTGTGATTTTCAGTAATCAGTAACATAAATGTGATTTAACATTAAATTAAAAAACATTGTCTAAGTGATAGTATAATATATTGGAAAGACTATTTGTTAACTAGTAATGCTTAAGAAAATTAGTCTTTAAGAACCTACTTGCTTTTTAAAAGTTAGTTCTACCTCTTTCATTCTAATACTTAGTTTGTTTCAGAGAAAGTTTATAATTACTTAGAAATAAAAGTTGATTAAAGTTGTGGTATTTTATTTTGTTTCAAATAATGCTAATGTTGTAGGCTGGCAAAAGCCAGTGGACCGTTGTATCTTCAACAAGCATGCATCATAGGTATCTATTATTAATAGTGTAGTCACTGTTTAAAATATTTACTGTACAGTCAACGGCACATCAGGTTACCACAAACTGTCTTTCCCCAATGGATGAGTCCATAACCACAGCTGGGCCACAATCGAAATTTTAATGTTTGACTATGCCAAGAATTTCTCAAAATTTGTCGTATACGATAGGCAAAGAAAACAGAATTTCTCGGGGCCGCGTTTAAAAGTTATCGGGGGTTGTTTGGGGCCCAGCTGCAGTGACGTCACTACAGCTGAGCCACACCTGTATCTCGAAGATGGAACCATGTAGCGGAGATCTGACTACGTAGATAATTTCTCGCGAATTTCTCGAGACAAACGCCAAAATAAGAAAACTATCCGGTCTCGCGTTTAAAAGATATAAGACATTCGTTGGGGCCCAGCTGCAGTGACGCGTCACTACAGCTGAGCCACCTGGATCTCGAAAACGGGACGACGTAGGGGAAATCTGGACGACGACGTAGATAATTTCTCGAGTATAATCATCCAAAAATCTGAGTTTCTCGGTGTCCCGTTCTAGAGAAAAAAAATTCTTTTTTTATCGTGAATAGTCTAGGAGTCAGATGGCCAAAGTGCGCACAGAACTGTGTTATTTTTAATATTTGGCGTGATTTTCTTTGGTCAGAGTATAACGTTAGTAGTTTTACAGTATTAAGTGAGAGACAAGTCAACAATTTCAATGATGTTAGTATCATTTTCATATTACTTAAATGATTAACTCGATCAGTATTATATGTACAATATTTTGACATCGAGCTCTTAGACTACCCGAAGTAAAATATACACTCGCGTACAACTGTCTTTCAAAGTACGAGTTATTTTTATGGCATGGATACTAGTCCATTTAGTCAAGTCGAAGTTCAGTGGTTTATGTTAGACCGCTTGATTCACTTTCACACTTTTAATGAGTGAAGTACAAAAATTACATTAAATCATAGATTAAAATTAAATCATAAAAAATGAAAGTTGAAGCTCACTCTCGGGAGATGGCAGCACGGTTAGGGTCAGCTCCCACCGCGACGCGACGTTGCGAATAGAGCTACTCAAAATTGAACTTTATTTATTACCTACAAGTGATAATTAAAACAAGTCGCACCACGCAGCGCCGCGCTTCGCCGCGCGCCGCGGCGTTCTCACAATGAAATGTTTATCTTTTCAAGTAATATAACCTCGTGGCGCCCAGAGATTTTTTGCGTCTTCTTTGATTACAACCCGAATGGCCTTCTCAAAGTACATATTTTTTATAGTCCTAAACGCCCAAGGTTTTGAGTTGAAAATTGAATGTGTAAGAGTTGTCGGTTTGCAGTGGAACTTTTAGGGTAAAGTCATGATTATATTAGCTTTTATTTTAAAATTAAATTATTTATCTATCTTTTGTTCTTTACAGAGGCGCTTGGGCCACACTTACTACACTAAGTGAAAATATGAAATGATATGAAATTAAACAACTTTTTAGGATTTATATGTTTTATTAAGCTAAAGGGCTTTGAAGATTTTTGTATGGAGCCTGGAATACCTACTGTCCACCATTTTGATTTTTTTTCAAAATCGCGGCCACACTTGAGACCTAGTAAAATCGATAGCTTAGATCAATACAAACTTAAAATATTCTTTGACAAATTCTCCTAAAGTGTCAGGTTTCGAAGTTATGAGCTGTCAAAGTTACACTGGTGGCGCCATCACTAAGTACTATGACTAAAGGTCTCTGTTTTCTAACATGTTTTAAATCTAATTAAATCGATTTTTAACATCAATACAAACGTAAAATATTCTTTGATAAAATCTCCTAAAGTGTCAGGTTTCCAAGTTATAAGCTGTCAAAGTTGCTCTTATGGCACCACCAACACCAATAAGTAGGTAGGTACTATGAAAATTAGTCTCTGTTTTCAAACATGTTTTAAACCTAATTAAATTGATTGTTTATATCAATACAAATAAAGGTAACTTACTTTTAAGGTAGGTACATACTTACAAATCTATTGGGGCATATAAGACACGCACCTATAGGCCTACCGTTTAACTCGCGTATCGCCTGCGCCGTGTGAAGGCAGCGGGGAGTGATGTTTGCGGGAGGACATGGAGCCGGCTGCCGCTGCCGCGCTCTCTGCTCCGCGCACCCCGCGTAGCCACCCGCTAACATCTCTCCCCGCTGCCTTCACACCGCGCAGGCGATACGCGAGTTTAGCAGTCGGCCTATATTCAAGCCACCGTAAAGTTTTAATCGATCCGGTACCATTCACTTAAGTTTGTATAGCGTTATCTTATCTCACTCTAAATCCTCTATCGCCACCCGCACCTCGCATTTGTTTGTATAGCGTTATCTCGCTCTAAATGCTATCTCTTACTCCTTTATTACCGCGTGTACATCCCTTCCTTGTCCCGCACCCCCGTCTCCTACCTGACTTCAGTTGCCACTTGACTGTCACTGTGCGCAAGCGTTTCTAAGTCCTATATGTGCTCCTTGGTGCATTTTTATGGTTATTGTCTTTTGTTGAATATTGTTACCGTGACTGTTTTATTGTTATCGTTGACTGTTTGTTGTTATCGTTGACCGTTACGCCAGTAACATGAGTGACACTGGTGGTGAATATCGCTCAAGAAGATGCTATTTTTGTGGAACTAGCACTGTTCCGGGTCCTCGAAGAAGGCGAGGTACAATTCGTTCGTACCAATTAACCTTTGAGTATGTTAACTCGTACCCGTACATCCTGGACTATTCTCATCATTTATTCTTGGACACACGACAGGTAAGTTACCTAAACTAATAACTATTTTATCGTTACTTAAGTATATAAAAATACCACCAGTGTAACTTTGACAGCTCATAACTTGGAAACCTGACACTTTAGGAGAATTTGTCAAACAATATTTTAAGTTTGTATTGATCTAAGCTATCGATTTTACTAGGTTTCAAATGTGGCCGCGATTTTGAAAAAAATTCAAAATGGCGGACAGTAGGTATTCCAAAATCTTCAAAGCCCTTTCAATGGAATAACCCTTCTCAACTTTCTTCTTCTCTTTCTTATCTACTACAGTTATTTCATCATCATCATCAGCCTGTATCAGTCCACTGCTGGACATAGGCCTCTCCTATGGCACGCCACTGAGCTCGGTCTTCAGCTCTCCTCCTCCAACCACTACCCGCTACTTTACGAATATCGTCACTCCACCTAGTAACAGGGCGCCCTACGCTACGTTTGCCGATTCGTGGTCTCCATTCTAGAACTTTTCTGCCCCAACGGCCATCGGTTCTACGACAGATATGACCAGCCCACTGCCACTTAAGCTTGCTAATTCGCCGGGCTATGTCGGTAACTTTGGTTTTCTGACGGATTATTTCGTTTCGAATCCGATCCCTCAAAGAAATACCGAGCATAGCCCTTTCCATAGCTCGCTGAGTGACCTTAAATTGGTGGACTAGTCTCACTGTGAGTGGCCACGTCTCGGCTCCGTATGTCATCACGGGTAGGACGCACCGATTGAAAACTTTCGTTTTCAGGCTTTGAGGTATGGGTGACGTGAAGACCCGGCGGAGTTTCCCAAACGCTGCCCAGCCCAGCTGTATCCGTCTCTTAGCTTCCACATCGAAGTTGTTTTTACCTACTCGGGGCATCTGTCCCAGGTACACATATTCAGAAACAACCTCGAGGGGGACTCCGTTTACCGCGACCGGCCCCGGGTCAACATGTTCGTTGAACATGACTTTGGTTTTATCCAAGTTCATCCGGAGCCCTATACGCTGAGACGCATTAGCTAGACTGTCCAGCATCCTTTGAAGATCCTGCAGCGTTTCAGCCATAATGACGATGTCGTCTGCAAATCGTAGGTGCGAGATGTGTTCACCGTTTATATTGATGCCGTACTCTTTCCAGTCCAGCGTCTTGAACATATCCTCCAGAGCGTTAGTGAACAGTTTCGGTGATTTACTACAGACTTAAAGGTCTTTGTCACCAGGCCATAAATTAAAAAAAAATACTCCTAATACTCAATTCGACCCAACCGCCCTTTCAGAGTACATATTGTTTCAACCCAAGATAATACAGAAATGAAGCCCTAAAAATGCCAACTAACTATTTCCTTGTAAGTAGTACTCATTATTGAGCAATTTTTTGCGTAAACACGTACTTAAAAATCATTAAATATTGTAAATAAATATGATTTACTTACCACGTGCTCGCAACCCAGCCATGCCGTCATCTATTTTCTTCAAAATGACGTCTGGCAAAAGCTACAGCCAATGATAGCATACCGGAAACTGTTCTCTAATATTTCGTTCAGAAATGTAGTAGATTATTTAGTTAAAAGCGCGAAATTTAAAAAAAATTATCAAATGGTAAAATGACAAATGGTAATCCCAATTCGAAACGCCGTCGCGTCGTCGGCGCAGCGGCACAGTGCGGTGGCGCGGTGACAGTGCGGGGCAATGCGCCATCTATGATTTTCTGATAGAAGTTTTTCGTACCTAAATTTTGAAATTCACACGCATTCTTGTCGAAAAACTACTTAGATTATTTGAATTCTTCGTTATAATTTTTTTTTCGTATAATCTATTCGTTTAGCAATAAAAAACCAAAAATAAATCAAGAGTAAAATGTTTTTTTGATTAAAATGCTCTAAAATACAGTCTCTAAGGACAAAAATAAACATAAAATAAACCAAACTCATAATTACATAATTTATATGCTATTAACTTACCCATTAAAAAAACATTTTTCAACTCTTAAATTTTTTAGTCCCAATATTATACACAGTCACATAGTACCGAGATATATTTGTATTCTGAATATAAGTTAAGACGATAACGCACACCTAATAAAACCTGAAGATATATTTTTATCATATATCAAAATTAAACTACGTAATTTTTGATTTAGGTACTTAGCGCTTAAACTGTGCTAATAACTAATAAACCCCGCACGCAGGCAAGGGGGAAGACTTAGTAAGTACATAAAAGGTCACTTGGTGGACAAAAATCACCTTTACGAACATTGAAAATAAAATACAAGCTTGTAAAAAAGACATTTAATCCATATTGTATCAACAATTACGTAAAAACTATTGATTATGTACGCGACTGTATTCATTTTGAAATGTATGCAGAACTTTCAGAGGCTATTTGTTATGTTTGGAAGTCAAATTAAACAGATATTTTTATGTTAAGCTAAGGCACTAATTACACACTAAACGTTGATATGAGATTTCATACCAATTACCTTCTAGTTATGGAGCTATCGTGTTGGGTCTGCTGCGTTGAACCTCCGCCCAGCAGGCACACCAAGATCGTTTTATAGCTCCGAAACGCTTGAAGCACTAGGTTTGAAACTTTTTTCTCGATGGCACCAAGTAAAGCATTAAAGCTTAGAACTAGAACCATGTCTCTAACTTTAGCCGTTTCCGTGTACGAGAGGTGGGTCTGCTGCGTTGAACCTCCGCCCAGCAGGCACACCAAGATCGTTTTATAGCTCCGAAACGCTTGAAGCACTAGGTTTGAAACTTTTTTCTCGATGGCACCAAGTAAAGCATTAAAGCTTAGAACTAGAACCATGTCTCTAACTTTAGCCGTTTCCGTGTACGAGAGGTGGGTCTGCTGGGCTGATATCCGTCCAGCAGACCCACAAACAACGACCTATATTTCTTAAACTATGATGGCACTAGATATGGTTCTTTTGGCATCAATAGGCACTAGGAAGGCACTGTATATTGGCATACATAGAATACCTAAATTCATTGTTTAAATTCCGTGGGTCTGCTGGCCTGAGCTACACGTTATTTTTAATATTTGGCGTGATTTTCTTTGGTCAGAGTATAACGTTAGTAGTTTTACAGTATTAAGTGAGAGACAAGTCAACAATTTCAATGATGTTAGTATCATTTTCATATTACTTAAATGATTAACTCGATCAGTATTATATGTACAATATTTTGACATCGAGCTCTTAGACTACCCGAAGTAAAATATACACTCGCGTACAACTGTCTTTCAATTTTTTTTTTTTTTGTTAAATTTATCCCTTTCGGGAAAGGCAAAGGAAACTATGTCCATACAGCCATGTCTTCAGTGAAAAATTTTCTTTCCTCAACTTAACCTAAGCCCTAAGCTCCTCATGTTCTGCGTAAAACCGGATAGCGTCTGTTTTACGAAAACTGGCGGCGAGAAGCACAACCGCGAGGATCTTTGTCGGTACCAAACGGAGCAGAAACACTGTTATCACTTGAATTTTTCATCACTACACGAATTTTAGTCAATTTACTGCATAATACACTATCACTATTACACATTAAACAACTTTTTCACGCCGAAAACGAAAATTCAATTGACAAAGCAACCGCTCACGCCGAGTTCCCGCCAAAGCTCCACTGTCTTTCAAAGTACGAGTTATTTTTTATTTTTATGGCATGGATACTAGTCCATTTAGTCAAGTCGAAGTTCAGTGGTTTATGTTAGGCCGCTTGATTCATTTTCACACTTTTAATGAGTGAAGTACAAAAATTACATTAAATCATAGATTAAAATTAAATCATAAAAAATGAAAGTTGAAGCTCACTCTCGGGAGATGGCAGCACGGTTAGGGTCAGCTCCCACCGCGACGCGACGTTGCGAATAGAGCTACTCAAAATTGAACTTTATTTATTACCTACAAGTGATAATTAGAACACGTCGCACCACGCAGCGCCGCGCTTCGCCGCGCGCCGCGGCGTTCTCTCAATGAAATGTTTATCTTTTCAAGTAATATAATAAAGTTAAATTTTTAGTAGTTCTAGTCGCTGTGGGAGCTGACCCTTAGGTAGTTCATAAATTGAGTTTGGCTTATTAAGAGTTATGCATTTTAGAAGCGATACGAAGCCGCATAACACAGTAAACTGCAGTGCATACAAGACGAGGGTAAAGAAAGATAAAAACGTTTGATTTATTAACATGATTATTTTTTTCTTTCCAAGGTAAAGTATTTTTTGAGATCAAATACAGGGTGTAAAGGACAGCTTAGCAAATACTTAAATGGTGTAATCTACCCATAACTATCATCAGCTATAAGTAATTATTTTTTCCCGGAAACGTCATCTTAAGGAGTTTTCAATATTTACCTACTTTTGCGCTACGCAACGTAACGTGAAACCGCGCCCCGATGCTGTAGGAGTGCGATGTACATTGCTGGTTTTCGTGTTTTACGTTGTTATGATTATTTTTTATTGCAAAATGGAGTGTATTGGATTAAATAATAAAAAATGTAAGCAGAAAACATTAAAAAATATGAAAAAAAAATTAAACATTTTCCAGAGAAAAACTCAACTGGAAAATCATTCAGAATGATTGTCTCAGTCCAGGGTTTCAGTTTTTGCTAAGCTGTCTTTTACACCCTGTATACTTAATTATTTACAATACCTAAATTAATCGTGCATCTTGCCAACGCACCAAAGCTACCAGTTTGTTTTTTAACAAAATAGGCGCTATATGTTTGTTTATTGACTTATTACTTAATAAGTCTTATCAGTCCTATTTATTTGTTTATTGTGGATATTGCTTATGATTGAATATATGTACTGTTGGTGTTCCTATAGATAAATAAATAAATTACTTAACACTTACAAAATAATAGTTTAAAAAGGAGAGACAAATTTGGTCAGGCAAACATCGAAATTCAATTTCATGAAATCGGGGTTTGACCAGTCAAACTTCATATATGTATTAGAATGTCTTTGTTTGTTATATTATATTAGTTGTATTTAATAAAACGTCATTTTAAAATAATGTTTCTTTTTTAAATATTGCCTTAATTAAAATAAAAAAGTTGTTTAATAAAACGATTTTTTTTAATTTTAATGTGTCTTGTTTTAATATTGTCATAATTACAATAAAAAAATGTCATTATTCTCACATGGCGAGGCATTATGACATTTTAGAATTGTACATTAAACATATTATTATCAACGTTTGACCGAGTCTGCAAGCTGCTTCTAGGATCGACTAGGCAAAGCCCGAAACAGATTATTTTACTTTCGACGTTTGACTGAAAAGTTAGGTAGAATTTTTTTTGTCAAACGCAGGATAAACCAGTCATTCCGGGATATGCTCTTCGCAGAATAACTATCATAACTGACATTAAATAGGTACCCTTATGGGAACAGCAACATTTGGGCTTAAAATATTTAATAAAATTTAGAGAAAATTAGAGCTCACCATTGATTGTATTTATTATACCTACACGATACTAAAGGAAGAAGACTTGTTGTAAACCATGACAGACGGCTCTGTTTGCTTTATTGTATTTATTTATTATCATATTACTGGAATTAAATTTTCTTCATTTCACTTTTAATCGCGACTGTACCTTTCTATGAAAATTAAATAAAGTCGTTTTTCTCTAGAACGGGACACCGAGAAACTCAGATTTTTAGATGATTATACTCGAGAAATTCTCGAGAAATTATCTACGCAAGCAGATTTCCCCTACGTCATCCCGTTTTCGAGATCCAGGTGGCTCAGCTATAGTGACGCGTCACTGCAGCTGGGCCCCAACGAATGTCTTATATCTTTTGAACGCGAGACCGGATAGTTTTCTTATTTTGGCGTTTGTCTCGAGAAATTCACGAGAAATTATCTACACAGTCAGATCTCCGCTACATGGTTCCATCTTCGAGATGCAGGTGTGGCTCAGCTGTAGTGAGCTGCAGCTGGGCCCCAAACAACCCCCGATAACTTTTAAACGCGGCCCCGAGAAATTCTGTTTTCTTTGCCAATCGTATACGACAAATTTTGAGAAATTCTTGGCATAGTCAAACATTAAAATTTCGATTGTGGCCCAGCTGTGGTTTTATGGACTCCCAATGGATAGTAAACTCAATGCTTGGAGATAAAATTGAAAATCGATTGAAGAAATTTGACAGTTTCGGATAGCATGATGTGCTGTTGTCCCTGTACAATAGAGCACAAAGGGGATTCCCACCAGTCAACCTAATAAATAAATATATGGTAACAGTATTACTTGTTGATTAGTCGCCAGCAAGCTGTGATAACAAAATAGGGCACTTACACTTGATCAGTTGGTTTCCGAAGTCCATAGAATGGATTCTCGAGGATGATACCTCCTATGCCTGCCTCTTTCAGCAGTGGCTTCACCATCAAGTTACGCCGTCGCCAAAAAAACTGAAAGCAATTTAGATATTGTATTTTTTTTTCAAAACTCGTCGCAATCAGGTTTGTTAAACTATGAAGTTCTATAGTCACGAAAAAGAAGATGATCTTTATAATTTAGAATTTTTTTAACCCGTCGCGCGCTTGTTTTTTACGCCGCGTGCGATACAATTCCTGCACACATGTGTGCAAACACCGCTCGAGGGTTGAAATATTGAATTAGTCCTCGCCTGTAGCATTACAGGGAAACGTCATAACATCCATGGGATCCCGTCGCTGGGAAAGACTCAAGACTTGGGTGGCAAAGCCCCGTGGGCGGGTAGCTTGGAACACACACTAGAGGTGGGTGTTAATTTTTACCAATATCACACGGTACTCCTAGAAACGTTTGGGCGAACTTGTGATGATGAAGGTACAACTGCGCCTAATGTGAAGGCAGTTTTATGATTGTATATCTAGAAAAGCCTAAGTCACGGAAATAAAATCGTATTGAACCTATTTGAATCGGAAAGCAAAATCCCCATAAGCCACTCAATGTGACATGGTTTGGTTAAAGCTTTTTCAATGAAAAAAAAAGTATTTAAATAAAGACTTAGCCGAAGGGAGAAGCTTTAGTTACCTACTTAATTTCTTATTAAACCCATCACTATACTATAAAAACTATACAAAGTAATGTATTAAATGTTTAGTTTTAGTAAAACTAAGTGGACCTTTGCCAATTTATTTGTTGTTGTTTATTATTTAGAAAGTTTTGGCACCGTCATACAACATGCTATTTATATTATTATTATTTATACGCCACTTCAATGTAGCTAATGATTATTATGAATGACCTACAATTAGTTTGATTCTAAAAACTTAATATAAAAAATTTTGGCAAAAGGAACAAAGGAAGAAAGTAACTATCCTAAAAAACAATTGTCTTTTAAGTCCGTAAGTTCAATTTATAATCTAGAATACCGGAATGGCTCCCGCCATTGGTGGTTGGTTTGCACAGTAATGTGGCTAGCTGTGCTCTGTGCAGCTATTGTGGTACCTTAGCGCTGTGTCCAGCAGTGGACTAGTGGGCTGACGAGGTGATGACACTATGAAAATACTCAACCTGATTATAAGGCATAGCAAAAAAACACATCATGAATGACTTTCAATTAAAGATATCATATTTATAGATATTAACTAAAAATAAATTTATCGCTCGCAATAAACTTATGTAGTGTATAAAAAATATGTAGTGTATATTTTCTGTTTGTATTAGTATTTCTATGGATATTACATACATGATCTCCTGTACCAGCAAGATGTAGACACATGGGTTTGAATCCCGGTTCAGGCCAGTGGATGGGCAGCAGGGCCTGGAAGTGTGCTCTCTGGGCAATCTTGGGCACGATCCCGGGCAGATATTTCTCCAGCGGAGATGTGAAGTAACCCTCAAGAAGTTTGCAATCTGAAAGTTTTTGTTCCTGAAAAAATGTTATTACCTTTAAATATAAAAACAAGGTTTTATTGTTTGTTAATATTTATCAATAACATAGTGAAGAGGGCCACACATCAGGTTACCACATGTGTGCACTGTGCACTAAGCTATTACGATTCTGCAATGAAAATGGGGTAACCTGATATGCTGGGTTCTGACATAGTTAATTATAAATTGCGAAAACTAAAAAAGTACTCATTTATAAATTATTTGAAGATCAGAGAGCTGTAGTATACAAGGTGTAAGGAAAATTAATGAGGACCTTTAAATCACTTGCATTATGTTATCAGTGACACATTTTTCTAACAACCTGTATAGTAAATCACCTGAAATTAAAACTAGTAATTGAAATTGTTCTTGTATATTATGTTGCATGTCATGACTGCAAAAAGTATTGTCTTATTTACACATAAGCCTTTGTCCCATTGGGGTAGGCAGAGAACACAGACTGCCACTTGTATTAAAATTATGTTAAAAGTTATTTTTAAAATTAAAGTCTTACATTATGTATAGCTCTAGAGTTGAGTTTTCAATGATGATAAATCAAATAATTTTGTGAAATTAAAAAAAAGTGTGATGAAAAAATAAATAAAATTAAATGTAAAGAACTCTTTATTTAAAAAGCCAATAGTCATATGAAATAAAAGTTTGTCCATATTTTAAGAGAAAAAGTTTTAGAAAATAATATTAAATAGCATTGAAAGGTTGGTGGCGCAAAAGGGGCAGCCATACAAAAAATAATTTTTAAAACTGCCCCTTTTCCGACACGCCGATCCATTGGAATTTATAAAATATATCTACCTACCTGTTTCCTTCTGATTTAAGTCGGTATTATGTGGTGTCAAGGGCATCTAAACTAACTACATAATATTGTTTAGGTGGTTTTATGAATGACATTCTGAGGTTTTTTATGGCTATTAAGTGTGTTTTACCTTAGTGATAGTGACGGGATAGTCTCGTTCAACCAGTTTGAAGCATTCATCGCGGTTTGAGACCACTTTCCTGAACTCAAATAACCTAAAAACCATCATGATATTATGATTACATAAACATCATGTAACTTCAAGAAACTACTTTAGAGAGCTATGAAATCATTAAATCCAGTTCTTAATATAAAAAGGCGATGAAACTATAAGGAACTTCGACCATTACCTGCGTAGATTCTCAGGTTTGCCCCAACCTTTCGTAAAAAATTTGGTGATAAGCAAACTTCTGTATACCGCGTCTAACTTGCTTGTGGACATTTTTGTGAAATGGGCGGATGTCGCACTAACCATTTTGAATCAGTTTTTGCAAGTCGTCAGTACATTTTGGGTGAAAATCGAAATATGTCAACAAATTATTTTTTTAGCGCGGTCAGCTGTTACAAGTCATGTCACGTCAAACTAGGGCTGCCATTTCTCGAATACTACCCGGTTGGTGGGTAATCGAGGCGCCATTACCCACCACCGGGGTACTGGGGAATATCTATTTTGTAGTAGTTGCGGCAGCGCAGCGGCGACTGCTTGGATAATATTATTCTATTATGTTATAATCATCTATTTAATATAATTTTCAAATAATAATAGCTTAAAAAACAGTAAAATCAGGCTTGCTCACTGAGGAAATATCTATTTTGTTCTTATTTGAACGTGTCAAGCCTGACATTTCAGAATTTATACCTATGATGATTTCTTAAAATAAAATGTTAGAATGAGACAAGTAGATTTTTTTCAATCCATGAAAACAGTTAAATTTTTCAGCGATTTTTGAAGTCAAGTATAGCAATACTTCCTCTTCTTTTTTTTTCTACTTTGGCTACTAAAGTTTATAGCCACGCTGACCACGCTCTCTCCAATCTACATCGACAGCACGTAATATAAGAAATTAATATTGTATCTTATTTATAATCGTTTCCTTTAATTTTCTATATTTATTAGAAAGATTTAATCCTTATCATGGAGCCTTTTTAACGATTCCTGGGTGGGCAGGAGTGTTTTCAAAAATCTTTGCATATTATTTTTCTTCTTTAAAAAAATTAAGGAATGTTTTCTTTGAGTATGTGCTATCTCCAGTATTTAGAGTACAGTCAAGAGCAGGTTACGCTTTACACTACCAGTTTAAGCTGAGCTCTGATTTATACTGCGCGCCATACAATGCAGGGCGGTCCAAAGTGTCAAGCTTGACGTGCTCTTGAGTGTACTTTCCCTCCGAAGGATTAAAAAATATACCCGGAATAGTTATCCTTCACAGATATCATTCGCCTAAAATACAGGGTCTAGTCTAGCCCTTCAACTATCCTTGTAAAAGTCACCTTGGCTGAACTGAATTTGTGCCCTAGAAGGACGGACCGTATATAATAAATGCTAAAACTAGCTTCCCGCCCGGGACTTTGTTTCCATAGGAATTTCGGGATTGAACCATACACATAAAAACCTTCCTCTTGAATCTTCAATCCATTGATGAAAACCGTATGAAAATCCGTTCAGTAGTTTTCAAGTTTATCGCGTTCAGACAGGCAGATAGACAGAAGTGGCACTTTGTTTTACAATATAGTAAGTTAAAGTAATGATGATGATATGATATGATAATATGAAGTACTAGTTCTCCGCCCGTTACTTTGTTCCCGTGGGAATTTGGGAAAATTATGTAGGGCCCATGTGTGAATCCAGGGTGTCAGCTACCTCCATACCAAATTTTATCAAAATTGGTTCAGCCGTTTGAGCGTGAAAGAGTAACAAACATCCATACAAACTTTCGCATTTATAATATTATGGATATAATATACGAGTAGTATTTTGTGCTGCAGACTGCAAAAGTAAAAGTTTGACCGAATTCTATGGTTCGGAATTTTGAAATCTCAAATTCATAGTCAAGCATATTAAACAAGCTAGGGTGAGAAAGGTAAAAATTTACCTAGTTTACCTATTTAAGCAATCATTTAATATGAAAACCGAAACACCAAATAAAGTCATCTAAGTCCGCTCCTTGGCGAAATTTTTTATCTTATACCTATAATTTTTTTTAGGTTTCATTAAAATTCAAATTTTAACGTGCGTGGGTTGATTACAACGCATTATTGGAAGACGATCTTTTACGCCTTTTGTTAAGAAACTGGATCAATTTAAAATTAACTATAGCTTTCCGCCCGCGACCTCGTCCTTAAGTTGGGACATTAAATACAGGACATAATACTATGTCCCTTCGCTGTCCATTTCTCCAACTAAGTAAGTATCTAACCTAATCCTATGCTAAAATCATGTCGATCCGTTTCTCTGTTAACGTAAAGTAAGAACAAACATACACAAATTACAATAAATTCTAACACTATTTTTTTAATTTAACTTACAGTCTCAGAAACGTCCATTAAAGTTAATGCTACTTTAAATATCTTACTGTCACTTTCTGTCTTGATGACGTTAACAAGGACGGCATTATACCTCAAAAATTCCTTGAACGTGGCATTCAGCTACTCGACGACAGATGGCACCAGCTAGCGTATATCTTCATTCTATATTATCATAAAGATAATCCAGAAAATCTTCAGTCATTCATTTTTCATATGAAAAAGTAGCATCACAACAAGCTCAAGCATCAAATAAATCGTTATTGAAATCTTAAGGTAGGTGCGAGGTACCTTAACTTTGACAATTGATTACTCAATCAATCAATTCTTGGATTTCGACTCCAGTGAGGTAAATTGTAAAGTCGAGGACGGAAGTGTCAAATAAAAACGCCTTAATCCTTGACAGAGGTTGAGCGGAGTGGAGTAAACCTCGAGTAAACTTCTTAGAATATGGGTGTTTAGTTCTCCATCTGAAATGTAATGTAATTCAGAACGACGCTGTTGCTTTTCACTCGGTGTTTAAAACCTAACTAATGATTATGACACTAACTTTAGAGGAATGATCATACATGTATCGTGATGATGAATAATATAGTGTCAAGTAGTTCTCGAACCACTTGTTGCTCTGTTCCTACCCCTACAGGGATGACAGGTGTGATATTTTATGTATGTTTTTGAAGTACTACATCTTAACTAAGTAAGTACCTACTCGTGAAGTAGTAACGGTCGTCAGTTCCCTCAATGAGGTATCCCAAGTTTCTATTATATTGGTGATAATGATAATGGTAAAAATTAGAACGATAGATCGAATTTTTTTTTAACAAAAAACTTTGTAGGTAACAGGGAAGTGTTATCTTCAGACCGATCTAAAAACTTAAGTTACGTAACCCACTTGTGGGTTGAATGAGTAAGCAGTTGCTCCGAAGTCCGAACTGAAAAAAACTACATCAAATCATTCGATTACCAAAATAAAATGCAAAATCTTATCTTAATTTAGGACTATAATAGACTTATTTTTGTAAAATCGTGATAAATTGTAATTTAGGCAGACGTAGATGGAAATTTATGGCGGATTTTATATGCTCTGATCAGAGTTTATAAATAGGTGACGATTATCTAGAGCCATACTAACAACTCGTTTAAAACTTGATATTTTAATTGTTTTCAATATTACGAGTTTAATAAAAATATGTAAGTCAGGCGGAAATGTTCCCCTAGTAAGTATACACTTTTTCATAGACACATATTTTGAAAAATTAATGCTCTTATCATAGTAGAGATCCAGATCCACTTTGATCTAAGACAACCAGCCGGTGCAAAGTCGACTTTTAGTAGGGTGAATGAATGAATGAATATAACATACATACATACGCTCACGCCCATAATCCCTAACGGGGTAGAGCATCAGTAATTTTAGAACCACTAGATGCCACGTTTGACACAAATTGTGAGGGTTATAAATGGAACAAGTTAATATAACCGTTTTTATAATTATAGAATTATGTGTAATGCTCACGAGTTTAGTCTAGGTCATGTCTAGGTGATCGAGCTTTTGTCGGCTGAAAATAGAGAAAACAAATCTCAGAGATATATGAGACCTAAGTAAATTGATTTTTCATTTCTCATACTCGGAAAGTAGTGTTATTTTGATCTGATTATTGGGTGGAAAATGCTGCTTCCATCCTTAGAGAGGGAAAAACTCATACAAATTACTTCCCACCTAAGAGCCGGAATGAACTTTAAAAATAGAACTGCTGTCAGCTGTGAAGAGTTTTATGTAAAAAAAATAATTAAAAAAAAATCCGCGGCCATGTGAGTTTCTAAACAGCCAGTGTGAACTTAGTGCAAACTTCTTTCAGCGGAATATTTTAATTTCACGAATTGTCCTAATTTGACAATTAATTTTAAATAGGTACTACTAATATTATTATATATTATCAAAACATAGTTTAGATAAACAACTATCGTTTTATTTTCCTCATATTCGAAATGAAAAGTAGAGTGTTTAACACGGGTAAAAGAATCAATTCCTACTCGGACTATAACCGCCCTCACTGCGTTGGGGCGTCTAAATACCTCGGGAATTGATTCTTTCCACCCTCGGTTAACAATCTACTATTCCGCCCCCGTAAACCCCACTTTCAAATTACAACTTTTATCGCAATCTTTAGAGCCGTTTTCGAGAAGGTAATTATTATAATTAGAAATACATAAAAATATTGCTCATTTAATAGTACTTATAGGCTAAGCGGCTCTCAGTACACTCAAGAGCAATTCGAGCTTAACACACAAGACTTTGTACCGCTCTTTATTCCGTCCGCATAAGAGAGTATATTATAAGTCGTAGTTCAACTGTTCTGCGTGGACTGCTATTGAGTATACAAGCAGATATAGGTATAGTAAGGGCAAGTCGTGGTAATCATATACATGGTGAGAGTACCTAGAGATCCGGTTAGCGTACGAATGCTTTACCTTCTTAAGTTCAACTCAGAACTCAAATAGTTTAAAATGACGTCATTCTATACTTAACCAAACGTTGAAACGACATCCGCGTCACCCTGTTTCCAAATATAGGTGGGGCGAAAGTGACAACTTGCGTAGGTATCTAAAATACATAGTAACACTTGGAAACTACCTATTTAGATTTGTATTATAATGGAGATCCATGGGGCATATGTCCAGCAGGGGATGTCTTGCGGCTGATGTGACGAAAAAGTAAACAATTCTCTTCATAAGTATCCTAGGCGGCGGCAGTCCCAGGATTGATTTCAGCACTCTGTTCATTTCCCTTATAAACTGACTGTCTTAATATCTAACTTTAAAAGTTACCCATTATACTGCCATTAATGTTTTCATATAGGTTTATCAAAGTCACGTGTGTTTTAAATAGATTAAAAGTGTAATCAGCCATCTATGGTTTTGTGCATTCCAATTAGGTTTTGAGACTATCGGTAGTTAGAACGGTTGCATATAAATCAATGCAAACGGACCGGCTTTGTTTTCAAGATAAGATCGTTACTTTGCAAATAAATGAATATAAATAGGCAACGCTTTTAATACATTTGAAAAGTTGAGTAAGTAGGTAGGTACCTATCTAATCCTAACAGAAGAATCGAAAGCCGTTAGTTTGGATCGGTCGTTACGAACTAGCACTCTGTGGTCTTTAAATACCAACCCCAATAAGACGTAAACGAACTCCTCCCTCTCAACCATCCAGTGGGTTGACTGGAAGAAATCCCCATGGGATAGAGCCCGCCTTTATACTGTTTTTCATATATTGTGTCTTCTTTATTCTTTATTGTACATACATATACATACAGATTACAGAAGAAAAAGGACATGTACAACGGCGAGCTTAACTTAAGAAATAAGTCTTATGTGACTTATGTTTACAATCCTTACTTCCTTACTAATATACTAATTATACTAATTAATATTATAAATGCGAAAGTAACTCTGTCTGTCTGTCTGTCCGTCTTTCACGCCTAAACAACTGAACCGATTTTGATGAAATTTGGTACAGAGATAGATTAGAGCCTGAGAAAAGACATAGGCTACATTTTATCCCACAGTTGGGCACGATATAACCTGTAACCCACGCGGGCGGAGCCGCGGGCGGAAAGCTAGTAAAGATAAATACATATATATATTTCTTTCGGTTCTCAAAAGAGTCTGGGAAAACAATGAAACACGCTTAAAAAAATAAAGGATCTAGTAATTTTATGGATTCTGGCAACTCATTAGTGAAGCGAATTCTTTAGGCGTAGGCGCTTTGATCAGTATAAGGACTGTGGTCCGAACACACATTTTGTTTTCCTCTTCGTACGCAGACAGACGAACAGACGTAAGTGTTCAGTGTTGTGAATTAAAATTATTTCGAAATGTTTGTGAAAAGTGCTAGATTTTATTTTGAAAAAAAGTTTCAACTTAATTTTGCGTCTTCTTGAGTGTTAATATCAGCAGCGGTTCGTTACCTTAAATTCCACTTAATTAGAGCGAAATCAATAAGTGTTTAGTAATTATATGATTTTAGGATTCATGTAACTAAGCCTGTTGTGTTCTAGTGAAACTGTTTCTAGTAAAATGTTTCATGAACATAAGGAAAGAATAATATTGTGATACTTCGGTTTTTACATACTTGGTCAACGTACATTTTTTATTCTGTGATCTGTGCATGCACAGTGTCTAAGTTTTATAAACGTCAAATAGCATTGCATTGCCAGTTTTTATGAAGAAGAAGAACAACCGAAAGCGAGCTATTTAAGACCCCATATGGCATGTAAATGCTTGTGATTTTGCCACTGTCGTCCATCAGGACTTCGAACAGTGGGGTCCGTATAACCATTGGACTACGATACAGCTACGAGAAAATAATTATGGGATTTATATCACTATCATAATCAGCAGCAAGAGGTCCACTGTTAGGCATATGCTTTACCCTACTGTTTTACTGTTGATCGGTGAATTGTGCCACCCGTTTCCCGTAATTGAGTTCGTTCGAGTTTAAATTAAGTTTTCCCAAAAATATTGGATTTAATACTAAAGGCTGACAACTTATCACCACAATATTAAGGTTACTTAATATTGTGGTGATAAGTTATTATCACCATACTAAGGTTATTAGCTGATCGCACGGACAGGTGAACATTTTTTTTAATATTTCGACCCATGTTCCTTAGACAAAGTCATTTAGTTTCGTGGGGCTGATTCACGTGCTTAGTTTTCGTTAATTTTAAGTCGCCCAATATGTTCCATTAAATCCCTCAAAATTAATGTCATATATCAGGTCTGCCCAGTTTGAGCGGTGATAGCCCAGTTGTTAATGAGCCAGACTTGTAATCCGAAGGTCGCGGGTTCAAATCCTGGTGCGGGCCTGTACCACTAAATTCGTTTTTTCGGATTTATGTACGGATTTCTAATTATCACTTGCTCAACGATGAAGGAAAACATCGTGATGAAACCCACCCGTCCAAGAAAACTCATTTTCGAAAGACGAGCGGTCCACCAACCCGCATTGGGCCAGCGTGGTGGACTATGGCCTAAATCCCCTTCGTGTTTCGAAGGGAGGCCCGTGCCCCTCGGTGGGGACGTATATGGGCTGGTAAGAAGAAGAAGATCAGGTCTGCCTACCCCAGAACAGGGATTTTAGGCGTAAATGTAGATATAGTAGTAGTTTCCTAGAAACATTTGCAATCAATCCTATTTTGGTGATACTTCATCACATGTGAGTCATCGTGGACAAGGTTACGGCATGCTAAATTCATTCATCTTCATTGATTTGCCTGTCAATAGTATACTTGACAATGCAGTTCGCAACTCTAGTAAATAAATAGAATGAGTTCTGTATTCTATACAGACAGCAGCACATCATGTTGTTAATTATGTAATAGCACTACGAAAAACGGCGCGGCGCGGCGCTAAGATGAACTATTCAGATCTCTATTTTACATTATTTTGTTGTCTGTGCTATAACTTATAAATAACTTACACTTCTCAAAATTCTGCAACCCTTTACTTATCTATAAATATTACATTTTAAAAAGTTTGTTCAAATAACATCGTCTTTATAGCCTTTTGTTGTTATTTTTTGTAATAAGCTGATATACCTAACGCAAAACCATAACCATCCTGCGATTTTTTCACATAACACTAGTCGAGTATAGTCCGCCCGTTGAAGTGCTGATAGGGTGACCATACAATATTTAAAAAATGATACTTGGATATGAATACTGTGTACCGAGAACAACTTCATTCACGGGGTTTTCAATAAATACCTACTTTATTTTAAACAAATTTGGTTTTATACCTCTCAATAATGCTACAAACAAATATATTTTTCCCGGATATTTTTGGAGATGTTGATAAGGAAACAATTTTTCTTTAGTTTAATTTTTTTTATAATTATTGCGTCAGTTTCATTCTTTAAGTCAGTTAAGTACCTACTTGGGTCATCCGAATCATTCATATGTTAATAGACGATTCGCGATACTTTTAGTTAATAGCTTTTTAATTAACTTCATATTTTAACCATATCTATAGGAAAACTCCGCTTATATGTTAGTATTTTTGTGTAAACTATCTCAGTAAGTCACAGCCTCCTCCGTTATATACGAGTACTTTAATCCTAGTAAAGTGTTCATGCGGCTCATTTGTTAATTAATGTACCTACTTACTTATAATACTTTTTTCTTTCTTTGTTTTTATTAGATGGGCGAGCGACTGCTGTTTTTAGCACCAGTGGTGTTTCTCGCCTTTTTACAACTTGGTGTTGAAGGTAAGTTATTTAACAGTTACAACTTACATTCATACACTCACAGTCACGCCTGTAATTCTTCTCGGATAGGCAGATATGTAATTCTTTATCATTAAACATCATTATAATTTTATGTTACATAGAATTCTTGCCCTGTTTGACACACGTGTGGAAGCTAGATGTTTGCCTTGTTATAAATATAAATGAAATTTAGGGTCCACTACTTTTTTTTGTCTCTTTTTATTAGCTGCCTGCCCACTTTTGACATGCAGTACCAAAATTGGCCTACAAATATCTTTGATTAAAATTTATCAATACCACCTACTCATCTTCACCTCTAACGTTATCCTGAACAACCGTCCATTTCAAAATCCTGACATCAATAAAAATGTTTATCAATATTTAGTAAAGAAACAAAACAATCGATTGCCAAGGTTATTGTATAAAATAACAAGATTAATCGCCGAGAGAGCCCTTATAAGGTGACCAATGTAGGAGGGAGCTTTATGAATGTAGGTATCTGTAAGTCACCAGATATTGTTATATCGCACAACGTAATATTACGTCATGTAGTTGCTTAGGAGATTGCTGAAATTAGCATATACACGCGGAACTGGACTACCTGGCTTTTATACTTATGTTTCTTATGAATTCTTTGCTTCCTAATTTGGACTTAACAAAACGCATAGTAGAAAGAAAGACGTGCTTTTGAATTATACTGACACACACCAATTTATTTTAATTAAGATTGATTTTCATTAGACGTGTTTCTAAATTGAATGAAACATTTATAACGATCAATATATTATTTTATATATTATACAATACAATACAATACAATATACTTTATTGCACAATTTGAAAATAAATACATACAATGATGAGACAATTACAAGTAACTTTACAAAAGGTACAATATAGGCGATATTTCGTATATTTCGCCCTACATACTATTATTGAACTCATACCTTTTTCTAAGGGCCTTTATCTTATCCTTCGATCGATCCTTTAATCGATAAATGTCCGAAACAGGCAGTTTCGTGAACTAGAAAATAAATTCACCTTCACGTCTGTGCAAATTACAGCAAAAATGGAGGTGTGCCTCTACGAACCACGCGGAATCGTCTTATGTACGCCTACATATCATGATGTATTCTACATACTATAACAAAACAATTACGTACGCATTAAATTCAAGCAGCTTCCAACCGACGACCTACAAGGACCGTGGCAGTATCAGCCCTATGTAGGCGGTTGTTTACATTCTTCTATAGACTGTTGCCAAGGTCTCTCATGGGTTTTGTGCTGTAACGACACTACATAATATGTAAATGAGTTTATTCGTTTCAAATAAATTGCTCTAGTTCTCTATTTTCAAATTCTAAATTGGGTCGTAAATAAGCAACTCAATTAAGGAAACATTTTATCGTGATTTTGGGTTTTTTGGATTGTCGTTTCTTGTAATTCTAAGACGTAGAGAAAAGTTCAAGGGTGTCTTAGATTTGGCGTTCGTTCTAATTTTAATCATGTTTCATTTAGTTTTAATAATTTATTTGGATTGAATATATGTGTGTCAAGGTTTATTACAACTGTGTAAACTTTAAGTGAGTCATCAAGTCATTCAGTATGAAACAGCAATTTAATTTCACTACATTGTAAGTTATACATTGTATGTTTACATTAACTGATGATTCCTTTGAATTCATCCTCAGCTCAACGATATATCAACTATTATCCTCGCAACAACTACTACGGCCGTAATCTCTACGAGTATGGACGCTCAATCTCTGACAACCAGGTTTCCTGTGGCCCCCACACTTGCGGGGTCGGAGCCCATTGCATCCACGGCAGTGTGAGACCCGTGTGTGCCTGCCTTGCCGGCTACTCTGGGGACCCCCTCTCTCAGTGCATTAGGATTGAATGTGTCGGTAAGATTGAGTAGGTTCCTTGTATTTGATTGCTTTTTATTTAAAAGATTATTCATCTTTTTCTTTTCTAAAAGAATTTAATGACACTTCTAACGTGTTATTTTTGGTTTGTGTTATCGTGAATAAGTAATTTTTCATGACAATAGTCAAAAACTACCTTAGACGCCTAAAACATGGCTAATTAACAAAAGTTGAAACCAATTTAGTCACAGGCAAGATTGGTCGAGGTTTGTTAATGACTGCAATTTAATTTATGTAGTAGATGTTAAAAAATACGTAAGTTACGATTCTTTCTGAGTTACATCTTTCATTACGAGTAACCTTAAAAGAGTTTCCTTTGCCACTATAGACAACAGCGAGTGTCGAAGCACGCAGGTCTGCGTGAACCAGCACTGCATCAACCCTTGCGACGGTACTTGTGGTGTTAACGCTAACTGCGATGTAAGTCATTTCTTTTACTTTTAACCTGTTACCCCAGTATTTTTTTATAATCTCTATTCTTTATTACTTACTCGAAATTCAGCTACATTCAAAAGTTATATTTATAGGTTTTTTTGTACATTTTCAGGTTCGTAACCACATTCCAGTTTGCTCATGCCCACCTGGATACACTGGCAATCCCTTCTCATCTTGTAGAATAGCTGATCCAGGTAAAAAATAAGCATCTTCTCTTCTATGTCTCTACAGATAGGTTATTATGAAAAGCACAAAAGCTTTTCTAAAACGCTTTACTTGTTCACAGAGGAAGCTTGTCACCCATCTCCGTGTGGTCCTAATACCAAGTGTCACGTTACCAACAACCAAGCTATCTGCACTTGCTTGCCAGGATACAGAGTAAGAAGCTTAACCTAGTAATTACAATTACCTACATGTTAAAAAACAAAGGTTTCCACATACTTATCCAATAAAGTTTTTGATTAGTTACATTAAATTTAATCTCTCAGTGTTTTAGTATATAGGTCATTTTCACATTTATATTAATTATAATTGGATCTTTATTTAGCCGTCTGAAATGTACTCCAAGTCCCCTTTGCTTTTTTACTCTATAAAATAACATAATAGCATAGCTTAAATGAGGCACCTTAATAATCCTCTTCATTTTTCTTCATTTTGTTTCTTTAGATTTGTAATTACATATGTATTTCATAAATACCTTAAGACCTTTATAAATGGTTCCCTTTAGGGTAGCCCACTGACCGGCTGCCGTCATGAGTGCGAGTCCGATGGCGAGTGTGGCACGCAGCAATCGTGCCGAGATTTCAAGTGTATCAGCCCTTGCAGCGACTGCGGTGTCAATGCTGACTGTGAAACTGTTGCCGCCCACCGCGCCGTCTGCAAGTGCCCAAGGGTATGTTAAGTTTTTAGGTGAATATAAATCTAAACAAACTGGCAAAAAGTGGCAAAAGTGGCAAAGAGTGACCTCAAAAAAGTCGGCCGGTTTGGTCGCGTGCTGGTAGCGCTACCTTCTTCATCAACGAGTCCTTGGTTCGATTCCCAGTCGAGGCAAACATTTTTGTGAAAAGCAGATATTTTTTCTCGGGTCATGGGTGTTTGTGTTTGTCTTTTTTATGTTCCGAGGGACCCACGACACAAGGGAAAACCTTAATGTGGGCCTTTGAGTGTGCAGCGTTTATTAGCGCTTACCTACTATTATATAATGACCACTGAAATAATATCTACCCAATATAAAAGTCGTTTGAATAATTATTTCCTCTATTTTATTACATAGAGGATCATGATTACATTAATTACCAATTTCTATTTGATAGGGCTATTTCGGCGATCCCTACCGTATCTGCACCCCAGAGTGTTCGTCTGACGGCGAGTGTCCTAGCTACAAACCAGCCTGTGTCTACAACGCTTGTATCAACCCTTGCACCAATGCCTGCGGAGTCAATGCTGACTGTAACCTCAGAGGACTGACGCCAGTCTGCTCTTGCCCGAGAAATATGACTGGAGATCCATTCACTTACTGCAGGCCTTTCGAAGCTCGTAAGTAATATCATTAGGCAAACGCGTTTGATTGAATCATCCCTATTTTTTTCCATTAAGTACACATTGATTGTTCATTCTTAGGTTGGTACTTACATTTTCAAATATCACCATATATAAAATCTCATTGCGGAAATGATTAAAAGCACACAAATAACACAATGCTAGAGTAAATTCTTCAAACTTCCCCAAGGTAGCATAATAGGTCCTCAAAGTTAAAACGTTTTATTATATCAGGGGACCTTTGTGAGCCGAATCCTTGTGGAGCCAATGCCAAGTGTACTCCGGGACACGACCGTACAGGTGCTGAGAGACCAGTGTGTACTTGTCCTGCAGGTTACATTGGAAACGCTTTGGTGTCTTGTGAGAGGGTAAGCGATGATAACCTTCTTGAGAATTATTAAAATTGCCTGAAAAATTCCTTTCATTTCCCACTATTTACTGTTTTACATTATTTTGGTCTGATTGTAAACAACGTTGTTATTCATTCTGCCAACTCTTCCCATGCATATTGTAGAAGTCAGTAATTGGGACTCAAGACGATTCAACGGTAAAATAATAGAACGGAAAAACCACATTTTTTCTTTTCAGGGCGAATGTGAGCTGGATTCTCAATGCCCCGAGCACCTAGCCTGTGTGGGCTACCAATGTGTAGATCCTTGCCTCGGCAACACTCAGTGTGGATCCGGAGCAGTGTGCATGGGCAGACGACATATCGCTGTTTGCACTTGTCCTAACGGTAACTATACGATGATTCTTCAAACTATCACACGATATTTTGGAATATCTAGTTGAACTGAGTGAAAGTAACCGTTAAGTTAGTGTAGAGACCATAACGAATAGGTACATATCTTTTTAAAGTTATCACATAGGGTTCTTTATTCATTATCCATCTCGCTGGACCATCAGAGAGGGACAGAGCTATACTAGAAAACGAGAGATTGTCAGTGTGTCTCGTTTCATAGTATAGCTCCGTCGCTGTCGTATGGATAGTGTATAAGTGTTAAACAATGTGAGCGAGCAAGTAATTAAACTCAGAAAAGAGAATGGTAAAGATGAAAGTTTGTGAAGTTTTACAAATGTTTGTAAATCTTTCAAGACAGAGTACTAAGTGAATTTTAGTTCATACGAGATCAATAAAATTTTAGATTAGGGTTTTCATTTGATCTTATTTTTTCAGGACGTAACGGTGATGCCCTCATAAACTGCTACGAGTCTCGCTCAGTGGCTGCCTCTACCCGCTACTACAGGTACAAGAGGAACGGTAACTTTACCACTCCAGTCCCAACCGAAGTCCACAACGAGGGAGAAGCCGCTACCGAAACCGCGACCGAAGCCCAAACCGAAACCAAGAAAGAATAAATAGTTAACATAATTTTAAAAGTGTTCGATGAGATGATTTTGAAATATCTAGGCCCATATTTTTGAAACGATAGAATTCCAATTCGCATACGAATTGACAAGATTCGCATGGGAATCTCATACAAATTTTGTCAATTCGTATGCGAATTGGAATTCTATTGTTTCAAAAATCAGGCCCCTAGTCTCTAGCGGAGAGAGCGTCAACCATTGAACCAAACCACTTTTTTCATGGAATACTGCACCCCAATTGCGGTAAGTTTGAACATGTTTACCACATGTTACAGTTCAAACTTATTGCAATTGGGGTGCTGGTCGAAATATAAGGATAAAGTCTCAAAAGATTTTCAAGTTTTTGTAGTCATCTCACGAGAAAAATGTGTTAAAAATGAGAAAAAAAAATGTGTGTACAGTCTGTATGTTCTATTGACGATTGATCGTTATACCAAGCGGCGACTAGCAATGCGTAATGAAAATACCTAAATACTTACCTAGAATAAGTAACAAATAAAAAATGAAATGCCATTTTTAATCAAAAGTATGATTACTTATTTGAATGATGTTTTATAGTTGGTGTGCCATAACACGTGTTTTAAGAATAAATCTAAGTACCTCATTTGTAATTAATAAATTAACTTTAAAATTTTATTATTTTTCCTACTGTTTTCCCAAGCCCAATAACGATTTTTATTATTACACACTTTAGTGTATTACAAACAAAAATATATCTTGGCCCTTTTGATCATTCAAAAAATTTTCCACGTTAAAAATCAATCCCAACAACAGTTCGCACAAAGTAGATAACTAGTTTATTAACCGACTTCAAAAAAGGAGGAGGTTCTATGTTCGATTGTATGTATTTTTTTATTTTTTTTATGTACCTATGTTTACCGATTTCTCTGCCAATTATGGACCGATTTTCAAAATTCTTTTTTTGTTCAAAATAGTATACATAAGAGGTGGTTCCATATAAATTTTATCGAAAATAATTTAGCGCTTTTAAAAAAAATCAACAAAAACAAAAAATACTACAAACCAGAACATCATCTAAATAAATGAGTGACATTTTCATTTGTGGTTATCTGCTAATAGGCATTGTAGTCTGCAAAAAATACTAGTTATGAACTGTTGTTGGGATTGAAGTCGGTGACTAAATACGTTTTTATAACGTGGAAAATTATTTAGATGATGTTATAGTTTTCAGTATTTTTTTGTGGGTTATTGTTGATTTTTTTAAAGCACTGAATCATTTACGATAAAATTTATATGGGACCACCTCTGGAGTATCTCTTTTGAACAAAAAAGAATTTTGAAACTCGGTCTATAATTGGCTGAGAAATCGGTGAACATCTTTATAGTTGATCGAAGGTGAACATACATAAAAAATAAAAATAAAATAAACAGTCGAACATAGAATAGAACCTCCTCCTTTTTTGAAGTCGTTTTTTTTTGTTAAATTTATCCCTTTCGGGAAAGGCAAAGGAAACTACGTCCATACAGCCATGTCTTCAGTGAAAAATCTTCTTCCTTCAACATAGCCTAAGCCCTAAGCTCCTCATGTTCTGCGTAAAACCGGATAGCGTATGTTTTACGAAAACTGGCGGCGAGAAGCACAACCGCGAGGATCTTTGTCGGTACCAAACGGAGCAGAAACACTGTTATCACTTGAATTTTTCATCACTACACGAATTTTAGTCAATTTACTACATAATACACTATCACTATTACACATTAAACAACTTTTACACGCCGAAAACGAAAATTCAATTGACAAAGCAACCGCTTACGCCGAGTTTCCGCCAAAGACCTTTTGAAGTCGGTAAAAATAGAAAAAAATATTTTAAGCAGTAACAAAGGTGTTTCATGTTTTTTTTACCCCCGACAAAAAAGAGGCATATTATAAGTTATGCGAGTGTAACTGTGTGTGTGTCTGTCTGAGGCATCGTCACAGACGATTTTTGTTTGAAGCTGACGTGATCGAGATTAGCTTTATTTGATCAAAATTGGTTCAGCCGTTTGAGAGTTATAGTTATAAGAGATAAATATCAGAGGTGGTATACAGGGCTTTAGGTAAATCTCTCTCGGGTGCTAAATCAGTCAATGAAACTGAACAACTTCCCCAAGGAACATTATCGGTCAAAATAAGAAAAAAATACACAAAATCTATACTGTGTGAGATCCTTTCTGTGTTTTCGACTGTGTCAACACAAAGTAACGAATGATTGTGGTGAACAGCGAGCCCATTCTTAATAAATAAAAAATAAAACTAACGAAACTATAGTTTCAAAAATACTCCAGTATCGTCCGAAATATCATAACGAAACGCAAAAACAGACCATTGTCAACGGCAACTTTGGTAAATGAGCTAACAACACGCAACTTTGACATTTCAGATGGGTTGATACGTCCTGTCGTACGATTATCAAATGATGAGAGAAATAAAGTGTTTTTTTCTATAGTTACTAGTTATAATAGTAAATAATAAAGTAGAAAGATGTCTGACATCAACATGGAGAAGTTTGCAGTGCCAGAATTTGTCCCGGAGCGATATGTGAAGGAGTTAGCCAGGTCGTGTGTCGGGGGGGAGGAACTCGCTCAGCAAAAGGACAAGATTCAAACTTTAGCAGAAGAAACCGCAAGTGCCCTCAAGAAAAATGTGTATGAGAACTATATGCAGTTTATCGAGACAGCGACGGAGATATCCCACTTGGACGCAGAGATGCACAAGCTGTCGCATTTGCTCAGCGAACAGCGCACGGTGCTCACGACGCTCTCCCACGCCTCTATCCTCGGCCACGAAAACACCCTCTCCAGAGAATCCCTTGACAACACCGACGTCGAGGCCGAACGAGCCGAAGAACAACGCAAAAACAAGCTCACGCTCATAACAGAGAAAGTCGAAAGTTGTATGAATCTTTTGGACGCACCAGATCGGAATTTACTTCATGAAGGTGACTTGTTAGAGATAGATGCCGAAGAAAATACTGCCTTGCAGAGAATGCATGTATATTTATTCAATGACTGCCTTATGTTAACCTCATGGATATCCAATCGACGTGGTCCTATGAGGTATAAGTTTCAAGCCAGTTATCCTATCAGTACACTAGCTGTTGTTAATGTGCGTGACCTAGGTACTGTAAAACAGGCGTTCAAGGTGCTAGCCTTCCCAGATACAAGAGTTTTTCAGTGTAACACTATAGCAATAAAAAAAGACTGGTTGGAAAAATTTGAGGTTGCTAAAAAGATGTATATTGAGAAAGAAAATTTAAAACAGAAAAAGAAAGAGAGTCAAGAAAAACCAAAATTAGGATCTATAGATTCACCTAGTCTATCAGTTGAGGAGTTACCATCTCCACAGATAGCTGCACTTCCAGAGTGGCTTGCTGATGTAACCGAGGAGCTGGATGTGTTGATTGTTGAGAGACATTTCCAGAAGACTTATGAGTTGATGGTGTCTGCCCAAAAAGCTTTTAATACTGATGAATTTAAATCTCACCCTCAAAGGACTGATATACTGAAGAAAATTGAACAGAAACAAAAAGCGTTGATCGAAATACTATTGAAGGAGCTTGACGTCACTCACAACTGGAGCCCCCGAGGTGGGCTGAGGTCTGCTCGACACCCTGTTCAAATACTCAATAAGTTCAACATGACCAGTCAAGCGAGTGAACTGTTTCTAGCCATATGTAGTCACACTGTCAAAGTTCATGTGAAGGGAGTCCAGTTAGAGGGATCCATAAACACATATGTCAAGCAAGTAGGTGAAGTATTCTTTTGCTCATTAACAGATGCCTTAACAGAGTATGTTTCTATGTTCCCTAAGAACAAAATAACAGCTTTTGTAGTGTGGGCTAGCCTGCAACTTAGAATACTAATGAGCCAGCTAATAAAACAAATTTTCACACCACATTGCCCATTAGAGTCAGTGTTAGAATGTGTGCAGAGTCTAAGAGAGCAATGTACTCTATTCTGTGAATTTGGTCTTGATTTAAGATTCCAAATGAACAGCTGTTTAAGGAAACCAATAATAAAAGCTTTAAGAGAATATACAGAAAAAGTTGTTGATTCAATGAAAACAAAGTTGGCAGAAGACAAGTGGATCCCAGTAGCTTTGCATACTAAAGCCGGTGTTCAGAAGTTTTTAGCACAGATGGAAAAATTGGGCCTTATTTTATTTAAGTACATAATAAATGAGACTTGGGTGGACCTTTCTAGTAGTACTATATGGTTTGCTCAGTCAGTATTAACGGTGCAAAAAGTTGGACTGGACTTGGTCACAAAAGATATGATGGATGATTTGGATGAATGTATTTATGCAATAATGAATGCTCGCCTTAAGCTATCAGCAGGAAATGATGCTACTTATGCACAGACTAATTTCAAGTTCATTCTGGACACAGTCATTCCCATGATGGTCAGACATTATAGGGAAGATGTGGGATATGAGAATGAGAAATTGACAGCTCTAGTTAAAAAATATGGTGTCAGTTTGCCAACCAAGAAGTCTAACATCACAAAGTATACAAGTAATGAGTATTTATGAGAACAGTCAACAGAAAACTACATAATAAAAAACAATGATGGTGTATGAAATTATTTTTATTACGCTAAAGCTTTAATACTGTAAAATATAGATAGTAAGCGTGCAGGATTTTTGTAAGTTTATTTAAAACTGATCAAATTAAAATTTATATCAAGTTATCAATATGAAATTTTAATAAACCGAGAATAATGTTTGTTGGTTTTTATTATCCTTATGTTCTTTTATGTTATAAAAGAGATTCCACCTTTATAACTTTTAAGATAATTAATTTAAACAACCTATCAGTTACATATAAATATTTTATTATATTATTTATAAACATTTTTGTATACAAATGATTTTTCGTTTTCTTAAAACCCATTCAATTATATTAGGTTTTTATCTTTACACAAGACGAGGTTTATTATATCTATTTAAAATATAGTACATAAATTAGGTACCAACGTTTTAATTAACACGGACAAGAGGAGCAACACAAGTAAATCTTTGGTGTCCTAGAAGACAGCAAAACGAAAAGAGCAGATGGGGGAAAGAAATTAAAATAACATTGGGACCACACTACACAAGGGTGGCAGACTGGAAATATTGGAAAGAGGTGGAGGAGGCCTAAACAGGCACTCTGTGTTACGAGACATCAACTGAGTTTTGTTTTTGTCTCTTACACGAAAAAAAATGCATTTTGGAATGAGGTACGAGAAATTGTGTTATAAATTAATAAGTCACTTAGTCTGCATCTGCATTTACATAGTGGATTTAACCCACATGATAGTATGATGTCTCCATTATGCATGGGAGAAAGGGACCATCCATATATTACGTCACACGTTAAATAAGGGGAGGGGATCGACAAAGTGTGACATTGTGTGACAAGGGGGTGGGAGGGGTCACGTCACATTTCAAAATGTGTTATGAGTATAAAAACGCGTTAACTATTAACGACAAACTTAACCTTCTCAGTCCGAAGCACTCTTTTTACGTTTTTACTTTGGTTGAGACAATGAGTTCCCAAAAAATAACAACTTTATTAAGTACTGCTTTTATTAGAAAAAAAACAAAAAATGGAAAATATGCAAAATATGTGACGTCACGTCACGCTAGGGATGGGGGAGTCTTACAAATGTGACAAGGAGGGGGAGGGGGTCAAAATCATGAAATTCGTGTGACGTAATTTATGGATGGCCCCAAAGATCTAACCGACATACCTAGCAGTAGTGACAGACAAAATAACAACGTAAGAGAATTCTCTAAGCATTTAAACATTAGGTATTTCAGATTTCTTTATTTTCAAGAACTGCTTTAAGTACTGAAGCAGTACTGGAAAATAAAACATCTGCAAACAAATACAATTACTGACTGAACAAGATCTTATAACTTATAAAAGTTGATGGAGCAGGATATTGCCCAAAAGACCACTGAGCCCTATTTTACTTTGCATCATCATCAATCTTTTATAATTAATTCTGATTATTGAGTCAGAATATGGATAAAAAAATATTACAATAAATTCATTGTTAATATTTTTTAATACGGGGTTTTATTAAAAAAAAATATTCGTATTCTTCTCAGCAAACTCTTTCATTTGATACCCATATCACGGGAGTGCAAAATAAAATAACTAGTCCGCCATCTTTGGTGGTGGTCAGCTATATTGGATTTCGAATGACGTCACTTATGATTATGAGGTGATCTAAAGTTTCCTATCTACAGGTCGCATTTCTCGAACGATTCTCGTGAATCAGTTTTTGGACATTTTTGAAAAAGAAAAAAAAAACTCACGACAGCGAGAGCTCCTGAGCCCCTAGTTTTACAAAAAAAAGAAATGTACCTTCGCCTGTATAAGTGTTCATAAAGAAGCGTTGCTGTGCGACTCTACTTGCCACTCAACGACCATCTTCTTCCAAAATAAGCTCTATAATTTTTTATCATATTAGAAGAAATTACACACATTCGATTCGACTAAGTTCACTCAGTTTCCATCAGACTCTCAATAAATGTGGTACCATTAACGAGCTTGGTAGTCAATATAACAAACTCTACGTTGGAATCTTCTTGTTGGCTTATGGTCCTTAGTGCCGAGATCTCTTGGTGAGTGCAGCCACCGATGAAAAACACGAGGACTACTCGGGGAGTCTCCATCGATGAGGAGTTGTCGCTTGAAATAGAGTTGCGACGCGCCATGCGTGGTTGGAGGGTTTGGAGCTCGTCGACCGTAGGGCCAGGGAGAAGGCCTAACACGTCTTGTATACCTGCAAAAAAGGTTTATAAAAGAATAAATAAATATTCTTGGACAATTCACACAGACGTCAAACCTAAAACTAAGCACTTGATATCTTCGATCAACTATAAAAAACTAGATACAATACAAAATGAAACAAAATAGTGACCGAACTACAATACGTACTCTCGGAAAGCACGAATGCTACTGAACGAAAGACAACCCAAAACGTCAAGTGGGCGGTCATTTATCGAAGACTGATATGCTATTTATTTACATTTTTTTTTGTAAATAGGTACGTAAAAATGAATTGGTGTTCGTTAATCTCGCTGAAACTAATATACGGTTAGATCGATTTGTGGATGATTATTTTTTGTTGTGTTCCTAATTGTCACGACCAAGTTCTTTATAAAAGAAAAAAATTGAAAATCCACCGGGAAAATTCCCGCAGGAACCAAGTCAGGGGCGGACAGCTAGTTATACATAAAGACTCAGACTTCTCACAAACACTTGAAAATATAATTTTCAAATATTAATGTTGGTCGGGAATCGCAGCCGCAGCCTTCAGAGTAGGCAACGTGTAATGATACAGATAAGGATAATAGCCAGCTAAATAATATGAATGTGAAATACATTCATAGTTAACGAAACCCAGGACTGAATGCTTCCCGCCATTATTTGATAAGATAAGAACTATCGCGAATTAATAAATTGGTTCCATAAATATTCGTACACTGATTCATACATTACGTCACCTAGCGACTTGTTAAACATTTGTTTATAACTATAATGCAATGAAAGATCGAGCGTAGGTTGGGGTCACATTCCCCTTGAACTTAAACTAAGATTTTATCATTGTGAATGTGCAGTTTGTATATAATTAATATTTAAATGCAACGCGGGTTTTATCGCATATTATTAGCGAATTAATAGTTTTACGTCTATTAAAAAATAAATGCCAACTCTAAGGTTTTCGTTACTACAGCCACTGAGCCACTGAACCAGACACGTCGTCTTATAAGTTTGGGAAGTGAAAATGATGAAAATAGAAAGTTGATTTGAAAGTTTAATAAAACTTTTTTGGGTTTCTGCCTGCCTAATTAACTTATGATATTAGGAAATCACACAAAAACGCATTAGACTTCAAGGCAATTAGCAAATATAATGACAACAGAAAAATCATATCAAAAACAAAATAACTTATCAAAATATACACATCAACACGGTCTAAGGATATTGCACGGTTTTCCATACAAAAGAGGTCTGTTGAAAAAGCTGTAAAAGCATACTCGAGATACATAGAGGGCTATAATTTTCAGACAAGCAAGTGCTAAACCTGAATTTTCAATTCTAATCAATAAATTTTGTTTTACTTGAAATTTGTGAAAACGTGACGAAAATAAAAAACAAAATTGCGTAAATTCTACTATTTTCATAAAAAAAGCAGGCAAAAAGTGCATTTTCGTTTTCGTTTTCGTCACGTTTTTGCAAATTTCAAGTAAAACAAAATTTATTGACTGGAATTGAAAATTCAGGTTTAGCACTTGCTCGTCTGAAAATTATAGCCCTCCATGTATCTCGAGTATGCTGTAATAGCTTCTCAAACAGGCCTCTTTTGTATGAAAAATCGTGCAATATCTCTAGACCGCGTTGATGTGTGTATAATATACAAAAGTGACGCATTCCAAAGAGTTCACGACAGATGCATATAAAAAGATGTAGTAGATGCATTTAAAAATATGTGGATACATTTAGGTCCGTATTACAGAACGCGACTCAGACTTTAATCTACAGGACTTTAGGTAAATCTCCTAGGAAATTTACCTAAAGTCCTGTATACTTGAGTAGCAGTCGTCCTTGTCGTTTTGATAGTGAGAGAAAGAGACAATCAATACTTAAGTAAAGATCAAGACTTGAGTCTCCTTCTGTAATAAGGGGCTTAGAAATATATAAGTAGATAAGTGTGCCTCACCCGCCCAGCTCTTGTTCTTGGCTATATGCTCGCTGAGTCGCACGGTGAGAGGAGTGTATTTACTACAAAGGTAGCTTTTCTCTCTCTCGTTTAGCTCAGTTTCGTCCATGGTCAGGTGAAGAGTCTGAAAGGTTAAAATAGTATATTGTGCAACTCGGGAATAAAAGACGGATTTTAAGCGAGGGCCAAAGATGGATCACGAGCAAATGAAGGATTCTAAATTATTGAATCACGAGCGTAAGCGAGTGATTCATAGCCCTTGATGAAAATACGTTTTATTCAAGAGTTGCACATTATATTTTATATGATGACCTCGAAGAAAAAGAAAGATTTAAGCGCTGCGCAAGGAGTTTGAATTTCGAATATTCTTTGCGATAGAGGTCGTATGTCTATACATTGGAGTGTTCGAAATTCAAACACCAAAATTGACAAAAAAGTGCTCTTTTTTTACGTGTTTTGGGGGAGCAAAAGAATCTTTTTGGGTTCTAAATTCAAATATCAAAACTGTGACTAAAAAAGCTCTTTATCCCCAATTTTCAGTGAAAAAAAGAAGCTTTTTAGAGGGGGAATGGTATAAAATAAGTTTATTAAGTGAAGAAATCCCGCGATTCTCTGTGGAAACTTTTTGTTTCTTCTATCTGATAAATAAATACAAAAAAGTTTTTCAAATTCTATCTTCCTCAAACTTGTAAATGGGAGTTTTAGATTTAGCGAAAGCTTACAAAAATAAGACAGAAGAATTTTATTTTGAGAAATTGACGAAATATACATGTATATACATATATTGGCTGTTTACATGAAACTAAACCTACTTGTAAAAAGATTGTAAAAACATATATATTTCGTCAATTTCTCAAAATAAAATTCTTCTGTCTTATTTTTGTAAGCTTTCGCTAAATCTAAAACTCCCATTTACAAGTTTGAGGAAGATAGAATTTGAAAAACTTTTTTGTATTTATTTATCAGATAGAAGAAACAAAAAGTTTCCACAGAGAATCGCGGGATTTCTTCACTTAATAAACTTATTTTATACCATTTCACTGAAAATTGGGGATAAAGAGCTTTTTTAGTCACAGTTTTGATATTTGAATTTAGATATATATATATATATATACTTCGATTCATCCACACACTCACGCCTATAATCCCTATCGGGGTAGGAAATGACGTCATTTGGTTCTAAAATAACTGAAGCCACATTTGACTATCATTCAAAATTTAAATGTGTTTATTTCATAGAACACACAAAATGTTACTTGAACATGTCAATATACTTAGGGCCACTTTCACCAAAAGTGCTAAACGTATTTAACAGCCTAAACACATTTAACTCAGTTGTCAAAGCAACAAAATCGGTCAAATTAAACAAAATTAGTCCTGCTAAATACGTTTAGCACTTTTGGTGAAAGTGGCCCTTAGTAAATTACAATAAGCACTTTTGAATTTGCGCCTATTCGCAAAGGTGCAGTCTTCCTCAGGAGAAGAATAGGCAAGAAACTCCGAGCGTCGCTGTTTTTATGTCAATCATTGTTGAAAATAAAACTCGCGTTTACAACTTCTAACATATAATGACATAGTCAAAAACAAAATATAAAAATATCAAAAATAAATTAAACTCGAAATACAAAAATGCTTACAAAGGAGATCGGCGTTGGCGACAATCATATAAAAATTCTTACTTCTGCGGGATATCTATTTGTAAGTGTTTATCTATCTATCTACCTAATTGCGAATATCCTCATTTTCTAGAGTGGGTTAAACGGTGAGACTGCCTGAAACTAGTTTCATTTCATGAAGCACGAGCAAGTTCCAGGATTTGACGATCAGATCCTATTTTAGCTGCTTATAACTTTAACAAATGGCACATTTAACCTTCGCGCGGTTTTTGCACACCCGTGTGTACAGGATTTGTATCGCACGCGCCGTAAACAAGCGCGCGACGTATGCGAAGGGTCTAAATTAGAATAGCTTACCTTCCTAAGCACAGCATACTGCCTCGTCCCAGTCTGAGGTTTCAACAGGCCGCATTTCTCGAGGTTGCACAATGTTAGCCAAGTCTTCAGCCCGTACACTTGGACTAGCTCCCTCTTGTAATACTCCAGCACTTTCGGCTTCAAACCAGACCCTGTCACGCACTGTAGACAGATCAATCGTAGGACCTAGAAACAGACAAAATGTTAATCCATCCACTTACGCCTATAATTCCTTTCGGGGTAGGCAAAACGTCATTTAGTTCGAAAACCACATGACGCCACATTTGACAATAATTCTGGGGGTTATTATTAGATGGAATATGAGTATAGTGGTGATAGGTTGTCAGCCTTTCGCCCACAATACAGCAAAACCAAATGTGACAGTACATGTTAAAGGGATACCAAAAAAGCGTTACGAAGGAGGGAGGGGTTCAAAAAGTCGAAATTTTGCGTGACGTAATATTTGGACGGCCCCTAACCTAACCGAACCTTAAAATAGCCTAACCTAACAAAACCTAACTTATCCTAATTTCATGCAGGCGGCCCTAAAGTTTTGTAAATTTACAATTTTACTATGCAAATTGTAATATCATGAGAGATTATAATTTCACTAATGAAATACATAGTTAATTATTACGGTTTTTACAATTTTTCGGTGACATATCTAAGACAATAAGTTTTTTATACTTACTTTAGTGAGCGGTGCTTTCTGTGCGATGAGGTCCTCTATAAAGGGAGCCGCTCGCTCGTTGTCCACACATGTCAGGAAGTTTTCTTCGCACTGTATGGTGTCTTGGAACTCAAAGCTGTCTGCTGTCTGGAACAAGGAATTTTACTAATCAAAATAAATAAACGCTACACACTCAAAGGCTCATACTAAGGTTTTCCCTTGTGTCGTGGGTCCCTCGAAACCCACAAACACCATTATACGGGATGATTCTTTTATCACCATCAAAATTTTCTTACGGTGTCAGTAACGTTGATACAACGTAAATAAGGAGGAAAAAAGATCTTTTTTCCAAAATTTTCTGATTTGATACCCCTTTTTAACGTCTTAGAGGATGAATTTTGTAAAACGCAGAAACACGGGTGTCACAAATTGTGTTGAAGAGTACTATTACCAAGTTTCAAGTCAATTGGACGATGTTATTTTTTTTTCATACAAAAATTTTGAATTATTTCCATGCTTCAGACGATCTAGCATGAAATATTTATATGAAAAGTAGAAACAAAAAATACAGGTCTGTTAAATGTTTATAAAGTTTACGTACAAAAAATTTGGATGGTGATAAAAAAAATTCCTGTGTAAAGATAGACACAAACACCCATGACCCGAGAACAAACATCTGCATTTTACACAAATGTTTGCCCCGACTGGGGATCGAACCCAGGACCCGTCGTTCAAGAGGCAGCGCCACTACCACTAATGCCACAAACATATTCGTAAGCAAGAGGCAAGGAATTCGTTCACCAGTGCCGCTATGCGCTGCGCTACATGCGTGCAATCTGATAAGATTAGAATGGTTTTGCAATAAAAATATAATGTACTGCAGGCCAACTCTATTACGAAACTGCAACTGTACGGGCAACGGTGACATTGATTCTTTTTTTAAGGCGACTACAGCACCTAAATTACGATTTTATGATGCGTGACGCACTGCATTAAATCGAAGAAAAAAAATACTACGGTAATATTCAGGACATAAACTAGATAAGTAGTTTGCTGAAAACATGATTCAGCACTTTTGATTCTATAGAAAAAGCTCGCAAAGTCACCTCTAAATACCAATATTGTGTATCTTTTAAGCTGTAAAAACGATAGTATAATGCACACAGGAACTTGAATTTGCTATCAAAATGTTCGTGATTGAAAACTCTCGACAAGTAGTTAACGCATTTTTCGATTTAAGCTGTTACCTTTCCATAAATCTCATTTTTCTAACTTTCGAACATGTTTTTACGCACGCACGCTTTCATAGTCCGTAAACTTCGTGTATCGACACTGCTCGCACTGCCGGCCCAGGCCTGTTGAGAGACGGAGATGGCACTATTCCTATGTGCGCTGCCTTTATCGGGTGCTGCAGTCGCCGGTTTATTCCGGTTCATTCCATATAAAATCGACCTCAAAGCGCACCGTTTACGGTAATCAGAGTTATAAAAATGCAGCTCATGAGCACACTCCCCAAAGTACATCTTGTAAAAAACGCATAGGATAGCTATTGATTTAATTATGCTAGCGATCTAATTAGATGTTTATTACTAAGTTCATAAGGTGCACATTAGCTTTACCTCCTTAATATATTCGGCGATGGCGGTATGTGTGGCGAGCGACTGTTTGTTGGCCAACATTTGCGGCAAACGCGTTACAAACTGCTTGATTTCTTGAACTGATTTGTCGTTGTGTCGTTCATCTAGTTGTGTCTTTATCACACGCGCTTTCTTTGATAATGCTGCACCGACCTGAAATAAATTAATACAATTATTGGATGTTACAAAAACTACGTCTTAATCAGATCTAATCCCTTTTTGTAAAGAGCCTTGGTTTGTTTATTAGTCTCTATTATATCACGCTGAGCTCAAAAACAGGTTTAATAGTTGTGGGCCAAAAATTGCCCAGCTTATAAAATGATACGTGCCGCATTAAAGCTGCAGTCGAAATCTTATGAAATAATACGTAGCACAGTGAAACTGCAGTCGCGATCTTATGAAATGATATGTACCACAGGGAAGCGGCAGTCGCAATCTTATGAAATGATACGTAGTACAGTGAAGCTGCAGTAGCGAGCTTATGAAATGATATGTACAGCATTGGAGCTGCAGTCTTAAGCTTATGAAATGATATGTAACGCAGTGAAGCTGCAGTCGCGATCTTGTGAAATTATACATACCGCAGTAAAACTGCAGTCACGTAGTTCAGCAAACAGTTCCTCGCCCGAATTGAGTATGATGCGTTTCTTCTCGCGGGCCGCGGCCTCTGGGCTTGGTTCGTCTGCGCTCACGAACTTATGTCCCGGAAACGTTGCAGTCGCGCTCTTTATGCCGAATAACTCGTCTGTGGAATGTTGAAAATATCATGTCCTCCACTCAACATTAGACAAGCGGGACTTGTCCCATCGCGTTAAGTAAAACTTCTGGATCAAAGGGTCTTACGAAAAAAAACAAACAACTTTAAGAAAAAAAAAACGATGGTTTTTAACATTAAATAGAAAATAAAGGTGTAGTTCTACATATAAGCCAAATGTGGGTCCTCGGAAACGGTCGGCAACTTGCGCATTTAAATTATTTTTTCCCGTATGTTTCTCTAGCCTTAGATTGCCTGGAAGATATCGCTGTTTACTTCTAACGGCGTTTTTGCACACTTTTGGTACATATATAAGTTGTTCTGGCTGTCATAGGGACATAAGTGTTCCTATAAATATTCTATCTAAAACTCCACCTTATTGAATAACTGTCCGCACTGAGACCGCCTCGGCGCCAGTTAAGCTTGGCTATAACCATCAACATAGAAAATAGGTCAAAAATAGTCGAAATGGCAAAACGGATCGACTTAATTTTTTGCACACGGATAGTTGGAGGGCTAGCGAGTGAGATAGGCAACTTTTTCAAGCGAACGAAAAAAAAAAAGTTTTTTTTTAAATCAAAAGCTAGGCCGAGAAACTTACATACCTACTCATTATTACATAATGTAATATAGTACATTTCATTTAATTAGTTTTAAATACACAACGTATTGTACGCGTCGCGCGACTGTTTACGCCGCTTGCGATAGTAATCTCGTACACCATGTGTGCATTTGGCGCGCGAAGGCGCTAGAGACCTAAATATAATTTTCGCCAGCCCCCCGCTAAAAATAACCCTAGATACAGCTACATACGCCAATGGTAGTTGGAAAAGTTGTTCAGTTTCATGGGGAGAACCACCCCTTGAAAATAATTCGCTAACTAATTTAAAATAACTCCATATTCGATGTGACCGTACCAATAAGTCCCTCGTAAGTGAGCTGCGTGGCCATGAGGCTGGTGAAGTCGACGGCGCGGTCTAACAGCAGCAGGTGGTCCACGCAGGAGGTGGCCGAGCCGCGCCACAGCCCTACGTCCTCCTTGTTCAGCCGGCAGAGGAGGTCCCATACCTAGAGGGGGGGGGGGTGGTACACATCATATCTACATCTACGCTAATAATAGGTCTTTACCTATGAAATTGCCGATTTTTTCTCAAGCTTTATTTTATTCATAATTTATTTGATTGAACAGCTATTACTAAAATGTTTTTTATTTAAAACCTTGGCCATACAACGGAGATATTGAGGCAAATTAATACATATTTACTTTAGATTTATTTGCTGAAAAAGAAGCTCAAATATAGCTCGTTTCATCCGTTGCCCGTTTCATTGCTTATTTTTTCTGTACCGTTGTTACAGTTACAACTTTCAATAAAGTAAGTATGATGAAAGTTAACTTAACGTTGTCCAAACCTTCCCACAAAATTTTGCTATATTTGGATTTCGCATTCCCGAGAAAAATCCAAAAACGTTAGTATGGAAAATTCAGTTTTCCAAAAATATTGTATGAAAAACGGCAATTTCATAGGTAAAGACCTATTATTATAAAGAGGAAAGATTTGTATTTTTGGGTTACGAATAAACTTAAAAACTACGGGTGGACCGAATTCAAAAATTAATATTCTTTCACTATTACAATGCTATATTACCCCTAAGTAACATAGGCTACATAATTTTCCCGAATTCCCACGGGAACGAAGTCCCGAGTGGAGTGCTAGTTTCATATATTAAATATGTGCAAGTTGCTACACTTTCGATTCGATAGTATGTAATTTGGTTAAAGTACCAGTAACGATAGTAGTAAGTATTATGTGAATAAAAAAAAATTCTTATCTCTATAGGGAGTAAGGGACATATTAAAATTGTGGGATTTTTATAAAATATTCATTACCTTATTGTATCTTTCTACTATGAAAAGTATTTTCTAGATATGGAAGAGAGTAGCGTCCTAACACAAATATTTTATGTTACTCAAAGCAAAAACTTACTCTACCGGTAGTTGCAGAAACGTCCAATAAAGAAATGCTACTTTACATATCATACTATTGACGTAACAAGGACAGCATTACATTTCAAAAAGCTTTATCTTTAACGTATCTGCAACTGAGTGTAAGTTAAGGACATAAACAATTGAAAATAATAATTATAAGTAGATAGGATTATCATTACCTGTTTAGCTGCTGTTCCTTTGCCGCAAACCCTCGGTATGATGCCATACATTTGCTGTATAGTGCGCAGAGCTTGTGCCGCGTTGTAGATACAAGTGGGGTCGCCTTCCAAGTAGTTTTCCCTGTTTTTACAAATATGTTGTAACTGTGATGTGAAACAGTAGTTGGAGAGATCGTAAGGAAAGGTGTAACTATGTAGCTATTGGACACGCGTCAACGTTTTTATTGATAAGTTAGTAACAGTCAACAAGTCAAATAAATCATTCTTCTGAAACAGTGAGAGGAAGAAAGAAAGTTAAAACAAAAAATAGCGTTATTTCACAGAATATTTAGGATGTTACTTAAAAAAGGTCAAGGTGTGAATTAAATTTAGCGCCCAGGCGTCAGACCCTTTTACATAATGTATCTTTGACATTCGTACAGAAAAAATTTAGTGAGCTTCTGGTATACCCTTTGGTCCATATTCATGACAATTTTTCATAACTGGTTTTTCTTTAGGTCTGTGTGTGAGAGAAATAAATAAACATTTGATTTGATTAAACAATGATATTTACCTGAAATCATTCTGCAGTTCGAGTGACATGACGTCACTATCGAAGGGGAAGATATCGCACTTGAACTCTTGTATGGAGAGGTTGGCCAGTACGCCGCGGTTGGAGAGATGCTTCTCACAGAGGTCACTCTTGCGGGGGACGAAGAATAGATGGAACTCTACTGGGGTTGTCTGTTTCGATCTGGATAACAATTATGAAATGTTATAACTTTATAAAAATACCTAGGTTTTTTTCTAGGTATCTGTGTATTTTCTACATTCGTGCAGTGATAGTCTTGAGCCTTTTTTTCGGTAGAAGACTTCTTTATTTAATATACAGGGTGTGTCGTAAATAGTGGTCTAACGTTAAGGGCTGGATTCATTAAGTGTTCATCTATCACTATCATACACCAGAATTTAAATGTTTTTAACCAGGGGTTTAAAAAAAACGTTTTTTTTTTAATTGACACCTTGCTTTATTAAAGTGGTTCTTACTTTAATAAATATCAGTATTTTTCATTCTGTTTTTTTGTTACTTTTTTACTGAATAAACGTTCTATCACTATAAATTAGTTATTTTAAAGTAAAGTTTAATTTTTAAAAATGTGGTTATTCAGGAAAATTGCTCTCGGCTTTAGCGAATCCCTTGAAATTAGATCCGTACGGTGTAGTACACTGTCAGTGCCCATTATTTTAAAAAATTGTACACTAAACGGAGATTCTAAAATGGTATAACAATAACCATCTCAATAATTAAAAAAAGTTATTGCCATTTAAATAAAAAATGAGCTGAAATAGTCAAAATTCCTTTTTAATTAAAAAACAGTTTTGTGATATTTTAAAATTTTTGTTTGACTAAAAGTATTTTTAATCTTAAATTGTTAAAGTTGTGTTATCGAATTTTAAGTTTTTGCATGTTTTCAAGGTTTTTTTAAAAGAGAAAAAATTAAAATCAGTATTTTTTAAAAATAAATAAATAATGAAACTTTACACAGTAATATAGCTTAGACATATATCAGAATAACACCTAGGCTCCATAATTAAAAAAAAACCACGTAAACGAAGTTCCGGGCGAAAAGCTAGTCTACACTAATAATCTACACTAACTAATTTATAAAAAGAGGAAAGATTGGATGGTTTGTTTGTTTGCATTGAATAGGCTCCGAAACTACTGGACCGATTTGAAAAATTCTTTCAGCATTAGAATCCTACATTGTCCATGATGAACATGACATAGTGTACATGATTTTCCCGAATTCCCACGGAAACGAAGTTCCATAATTTTTTTTAACATGTGGGCTACAATTTCTTTGTGTAATCCCTACAGGAACAAAAAGCTACTCTAAATAAAGTTAGGATTCTATTTCAATTACCTTAGAGATAAAATATAGTCAGCAACAAGGTCCATAAGAGTCAGCTTGGGTCGTGCAATAAAGACAAAGTGCTTCACAGAAACAGTTGGTAAACTGCCGGGGCGAAGTGGAAACATGTCAACCACTTCATGTTCTTTCAGCAGAGCGTACTGGGCGACTAGACCAACAGGGCCCGCTAGCCAGTCGTCCCATATTGTTACCTAAGAAAATATATATTTTTTAATTTTTGAAGTGTCAACTTCTTTGGTGGCGTTGTGCACTTTTTAGGATGGGTAAAACATGTTAAACTCGCATCAGGACACGTGACCTGATCGAAAATTCGTAAGACGGAGGGGGAGTGAAAACTTCTTTAGTGTGCACTTTTTGTAATGGGTAAAAAATGTTAAACTCCTGTCAGGACACGTGACCCGATCAAAAATTCGTAAGACGGAGGGAGAGTAGACCGTAAGGAAGTAATATATGTTCAAATTTTCACTTCTGCCGGCACTCCCGGAGTGCAACCCGTTTTTTTTTTTTAAAATGTAGCATCATCAGTATCAACAAACAAAGGACAATGCCTAGTTTTGATGCCTTTTTTTTGACTGCACACTAACGCCACCTTGTTAGACGTGTAGAGTACTTCCATACAAACAACAGCTATTATTAAATAAATAAATAAGCCGCTCAGCTCTAAAGCTCTAAAGTACATCCGTCTTGAGTTATACGTCATTATCTATAATGCGTATTTAAAAGGAAAACTGAAATTATGAGCTACTTTTAACGGTCCTATACTATTTATTTCATAGTACAAACTCTATTAGACTCAAGGTACGTCACCTTGGCGTTATTGGCATAGTGCAACATGAAGTTACACTTCACCATGGCAATGTTATGAGTATTTTATTAACAAAACTGAAGATATTAATGCTTTTTATGACTTAATCCTGTCTATTTTATAATTTAGAGACTATCCGTACTCAAGTTATGTCACGTTGGCGTTAGTGGCATAGTGCGACATGAAGTCTCACTTCACCATAGCTTTGTTACGAGTATTTTATTAACAAAACTGAAGATATCAGTGCTTCTTACGCCTTAATCCTATCTACTGTATAGCTAAATAAGTAGCTCATACTTTCAGTTTTCCTATTAAATATGCATTATAGATAATGGTGTATAACTGCGGACGGATGTACTTTAGAGCTGAGCTGCAATAGTAACTATTGTTTGTATGGAAGTACTCTACACGTCTAACCAGGTGGCGTTAGTGTGCAATAAAAAAAAAAAGGCACCAGTGGCCCATACATTTCCAGCAAAGCCCTTAGAATTGAAGTATAGATATATAAAACTAATTACAGACGTTCGCTTATAGATTTACAGTAGTAATATCAAAGAAGTTATACTTAACTCTAAAAAAAATTCTTGACACTAAAATTCAAGAAATGTACAGACAGCAGCATGTCAGGTTAACCATTTAAACCACAAGAGCCACTAAGATGTCAAGGTTAACATAGATTCTTATATTTAAAAAAATTAACAATAAATGCAAGGTGTTACAAATAGTACACAATAGAGTGGTTTTATTAAATAAATAAATAAATAAAAATCTTTATTAATAAAACTGTAAAACAAATTATTTTAAAACTAAACACATACAAAATAAAGGTCAATATAATTACAAACGTGCCTGAACTAGGATATACCTGTGTCTCAGGCGAAGGAGGGCTTAATACAAAGTTATTAAAATCACAAGCAAAACATTATTCTTATTTGTTATTACACTACACCTACAAAAATAAATTATTGTTTCATTCCAGGCAATTTCTAGTACCTAAGATGTGTTTCAAAGTAAAAAGGAAAACATAAAATAAATGAGCTGAGTCCATCCCCCATTAAAAAAAATATAACTACAATAGATAAAAGATTAGATATAAGACTTTCTCAATGTATTACATGAAAGTCTTTGGAGAGGCCACTGAGTGCCTACTTAGAAAATATATATTTTGCAGTGGGGTCTAAATATACATATTGCAGAAAATAAGTAGGTAGCTTGTAGGTGGGTATACTACTGGTATAGCAAGTACTGAACCAAGATAATTTAAATCAAGCACTGCGTTTTTACTGAACAAGGAGGATGGATACAAGCACTGTACTATAACAGATCCTGGCCACTACATATCTGACACAAGGAGGAACAAAAGAGATCAGAACAGGAAAAAACAGGTAGAATATAACTTACTTTTGGACCTTCACAGAGTTGCAAGAGATTCAGAAATTCTTTCCGCATAGTTTCCTGCACTAGTGCGACATTTAGCCTGCCTCCAGCCAGGTGGGTGCTCATTTTAGACTCTTTCATTGTTTGCCTGAGCGAAAATTAAGTAATACGCCTAAAAACACATTACTTTCCTCAAAAATACGATTTCATTCCCAAATCCGATACACCCCCGATGAAAACAACGAAATGTCAAAGTCAAACAGAAACGTCAAACTTCTAGTGATGCGCCAACACCATTTGATTTGTGCATCGATATCGATTAAATTGTTAATTAATATGTACATACATAAAACAAAATTTTTATTTACACTTAATATTTGTTGAAGTTTCTATCCAGCTACAATTAACGTCTTTACAAAAACTTCTCGACTTGGTTAATTAGGCCCTAATTAATTTAAACATTGATCAACATTACATAGTCAGAGAGGCCATTTATTTGGGGTTTGAAAACTCTGAGACCAGGGTTAGTCAAGTTCGCCACACACTTGATTATACCTATACGATTAGAAGAAGCCCCCTTGGTTTTATGAGTATTGTCGTGCTGTATTCGAAAGTGGTAAATTCTGCTTTAGCGGTGATAGCCCAGTTGGTAATGAGCCAGACTTGTAATCCGAAGGATGTGGGTTCAAATCCTGGTGTGGGCCTGTACCACTAAATTCGTCTTTTCGGATTTATGTACGGATTTCTAATTATCACTTGCTCAACGGTGAAGGAAAACATCGTGATGAAACCCGTTCGTCCAAGAAAAAATCATTTTCGAAAGACGAGCTGTCCACCAACCCGCATTGGGCCAGCGTGGTGGACTATGGCTTAAATCCCTATCGTGTTTCGAAGGGAGGCCCGTGCCCTTCGGCGGGGACGTATATGGGCTGGTAAAAAAATAAAAAATAAAATCTGCTATATGATCTAGCTAGGCGCTTTGAGCATGCAAGATTTAACCGTCACTGAATAAGAAAATAAAATAATTAAAAAGAAAATTAACGATACTAATGTATCCAGAAATGAATCTAATTAAAAATCAACCTTTTTTTCTAAGACAGTCTGAGTACTTTGCACATCACTAAACATTCTGACGTTTTACTTTTTAATAATTGTAACAGAGCATGACACATCATTCAGCCACAAAGACAGCCATCGTACACACGCATGGCAGCACATCAGACTACACATGTACAATTTTCGAATCTAACACTAAGGCACTGATTAGCACAAGCGAACGTGGCGGGCGCAGCGGTCAAAGAAACGTAAAATGAATCTTAATATCTAAAAACCAAAGGCTTTAGGTGGTAGGTAGCGGATGTCTCTTTGTGCTTCTATTTTTGGCAAAAAAACCTTTGCTTCAGAGCTATTAAGGTTCATTTTACGTTGCTTTGATCGTCGCGCCTCCGCGCCACGTCTTCGCTTGTGTATGAACTGCGCCTTAATAAGAGGATAAGACAGTATAATTAGTTTTTTTTTGTTGTTTTTAACGAAAACACATAAAAACTACTGGACCAATTTCAAAATTTATTTCACCATTAAAATGTTACATTATCCATATAACATATAAGCTACATTATTTTTCTGAATTCCTAGGGACTTCGCCCAGACGGAAACCTAGTAAACTATAACTGTAGTTCAGTCAGTAAATTACTTATTTACTTACCTACATTAAAGTTTGTGTCCGCATTTGTCGCTCTGCATCGTAACTTAGAGAAAATATTACTAAAACTCCAGTTTAAATATTTAGAGCATATTTTATAAAGCAGTTACCGCTGTTTAAATGCTTACATGTAGTTTATCTTAGCTAAGTACCGATTACATGAAAGTATATCCCCGTACTAACATATACATAGAGCTACTTATAGCGAGTGCTTAATTAAATAAATTAACGCTACACACTCAGAGGAACACACTAAGGTTATCCCTTATGTGTCGTGGGTCCCTTGGAACTCACACAAAGACAGACACGAACATCTATGATCCGAGAAAAAAACATCTGCTTTTTACACAAATATTTGCCCCGACCGGGAATGGAACCCAAAACCCGTCGATCAAAAGGCAGCGTAGCCGTATATTTGAGGTAACTCAGGTTACAATACGCGTACACTCTGTGCTGTTGTGATGAGAGCGATTTTGCAATGAAAATGGAGTAACCTGATGCGCTGGCCTCTGTACATACATCCTTCCTTATCGTGTAGGTGGCGAACTTGAATAAACCAGGTGTGAAAGTAGATACATAAACATAACACAATACATAAAGACAGGTTTGATGTCGTCACGAAGAGTAGCGCTCGACCTGCCACGCCACGTCACCATTCACGCTGCCCTTGAACTAGGTATCTAATGTGCTGCCTGTTGCTGCAGCCAATAACGCAAGCGTAAAGCTTTGATTTCCGCATAATTGAAAAGAAGCAATTTCACTTCACTGTAATTTGAGCGTGACTTTCTCATTTGAATACAACTCTACCGGTAAAGTTACAATTACATTAAAAAAGCCTAAGCAAACATCATGAGCTTTAAAAAAGCTTCATGAAAAGTGCCGCATGCGTCCCATTGACAAAGGAAAAAGTTGCTCGAGCTTAAACACCTACTCATTAGTTCAGGGACCTTGTAAAATCAGCTGTAGCCTCTTTCCCAGCCCCAGTACAATCCGAGACTCCATACCTATCCTACGTAAGGTAGGCACAGTACCACGTTATCATCTCTTGCGTAGCACGTCGACTGCGCGCGGCGCTACATCGATTTTTCCACTAACCGAGCCATTCCAAGCCATCAGTGACATTACAAACACGTTTTCTACATACCCGTGACGTTTTCAGTGTTTACTGAAATAAAAACTTGTGAAAATGTGAGTTGGGTTTAAAAAAGAATGAAAAACAATTATCCCGCGAAAATTTGTAATGGCCGCATCAAGTAAAGGTAAGTTTTAAAATTTTAATTCGTTTTTTTTCCAGTTCTTTTTCGAATGTTTGGTGAATTTTTTTCAATGTTTATGTAAATAGAGCGATAAAGCGTTTTAAGGTCGATTTTGTGGAGTATTCTATCTGTTGTGCGACGGCGTTTTAGCGATAAGACTGACGGCAGCGTGGGCGAAAATCGGCCATGTGACGCTCTGAAATGTTTTTATGATCCCGAAAGATAACAATACCGAGTTTTATGAGACTTAATGGAAATCTCACGTTTATAGCCGAAGAATAAGTGTCAATTTACTAATTAATTAACAGATTTAACAGTATATACTCGTAACTATAGGGTACGTTAGAAGTTTGTTCCGAAAAAACTTGTTGACGTTGAAAATTGAAACGCTCTTGCAAACTTTCCACACTTATCGTGATGTGATGAGACAAGAAAAAAATTGCAAACGTGGTATTTATTAGAACACCGAGGTATATGTATATTGTATCCCTAATATTTAATTATGTATAGTTATACCTTTTTAAGTTGAAGCTAACAAGGAATTCCTAATTGATTCCTAATTTTTAATTGCACCGGGTAGGTATCTTAATTATACTTATACAGTTAGTAGTTTATTAATTGCATACAACGAACGCTCTACTTCGACAGTCTGTAGTGCCATTAAGAAGGATATAGACATTCTAGTTTATCTTAGTTTAATTTCTAGACTCTCATGTTTATCGCTCGTAACAAATAAATGTAATGGAATACTTATTTACTTCAATTTAATATTTCTTTACTGAAATAAATAACATTTTACCTTTAAGTATTACTGTTAAAACTGCCGTCTTTGTATTATTTAAATTGTTTATAAGTAATTAGGCATTACGGTGGCGGAATTGCGAAAACGAAAAACACAATAATGGTCCCACAGTATCTGCTCATATATTTCTGTCTGTGTGTATAGATACTTTATATGTGTTTAAATACATATCTGGGCTCAGGGTTAAGAGTACTCGAAATAAGACCCAAGACGTATACGTACAAGACTCTCAGTAGTGGGTAAGATAAGAGGCAGGAAAAACTGGAAGATATTATAAAAACAAACTCATGTTTTTTAATAACATCATCAAAGGCAAGTTGCATTAAAAAGTTGTTGTTGCTGCTCTGTTTATTATAAGGCATACGTTTTTAAAACTTAATAAAGTAACTGCTTCTAGAGTTATTTTCCGCAAAATGATTGTAATTTGTTCCATTCCTGTTAGAGGACATCGATTTTTTGCGTAAAACCTTTTAAGTACTTAATACAACTTCACAACAAAACATAACCGATCCCCAAAAAAGGCACTATTTCCTCGCGTACACGGAGGCTATATTTCGCATCGCCACCAAACGTAACAGCACCTTAACAACAGCAGTACCAAGGTACCCCTCCTATCAAACATCCAAAACGCCCTGCACCAACGTCCACGTCACACAAACAAATCTTAAACCAACAGGGGAAATGACCACCCGCCAGTGCAACTCCGTTGACCAATTATTAATGTGCGGAGAGCAAGGCGAACCCGGACTAAGAATTCGTGGAGTGGCTTTATTCATGGACAGTAACACAGAGAGGCTAGGAATAGGCTTCTGTAGCGTCACAAACCGAGGAAATATAACACTATCACCAGGCCTCGCAGCTCTATTGAATGGCAGCACTTTCAGAACGAGCATGAAACGCAAGACATTTAATGCGTTATCGGAAATCAAACTAGCAAGCTACCGTTGTCGCCTTGTACGATGTCGCAACAAAACGGTAGTGTTATTTGAAGGAGACACAGAAGAGACCAAGTTCGCTCAAGCATGCTCAGTGCTCGCAAAGTTAGGAGAGAGTGACACCACGATAACCTCCCGCAAGATTAGTGTGGACGCAATGGTGGTTGGACATGCCAAAGGAGCAGTCTTGGATTACAATGGCTGTATAAAAACATCAGAAATACATGAGATAGTGGTGTACGAAGATAGGGGTGAAAACCTGAACTTCCTCTTACCACATTCACCGAACACTGAGACATCCAACGGTCACCCCACTGCGGGAACACTTAGCGGATCCGAGAGGTTACAACAAAAGATAGCCCAAGCCAATCAAAAGACGCAGCAGAAGCGAAAAGATGTAAGCATCAAGGGAAAAAGCATTATAAGCACAATACTTAATGCAATAAATGCTGCAGCTACCAATATCCCCGGCGTTCTCAGGAAAAAAAAAGATACAATGACCACGTCAGAAAGACAAGCAGCAGCAGTTGAGCTGTTCACGAAAAGCCCTCCTAAAAGACATCCAGTAAACCCCTCTTCCATCCGAACAAAAGCCGATATGGGGCAAGTAGATCCGCCTACCCTCAGACAGGCAGAGTCTCCCCGCGACCACATGGCGAATGCATTCCTTGAGTTCATAGCAGTGATTAAAGCGACCAGACAGGTCAATCTCAGGACCTGCGAGAACATCTTGCATTCGTTCCATTTAGGAAATGAAGGACTGCTTAAGGTAAGACTCGAGGAAGCAGATGCAACCATATATAACAACGACACCTGCCAAGTCCTTAAAGGCAAAGAAATAAGTCGGCATATGGTTGCATATAGCAAGACTGGTGGCTTTGTGCCTCTGGACGAAGAAAAAACTAGAATATCGGGAGTAATAACGTTTGAAACCCCTTCAGAAGATCCTATAGTCGTTACAGCCCGATGCACGAAGGTAATGCTAGACGACAGGATCCTTGAAACGTCTGATAAGGTTTCGAGAGGTTCTTCCGATGACATAGCTTTCGAGTCCTGGGAGGTGCCAAACATATCATGGATAAATGGAGTTCCTGGATGTGGCAAAACAACCTGGGTTGTAAACCGTTTTGAGGTTGAACAAGACCTGGTAGTCACAACTACAACCGAAGCGGCAAAAGACCTTAGAGACAAACTTGCAAGCCGTATTGGAGGCTTCGCCAGATCCAAGGTGCGTACTCTTGCATCTGTTCTAGTTAATGGCCTTAGAGAACCGAATAAGGACAGGTGCAAGAGACTCATTGTGGACGAAGCACTCATGAACCACTTTGGAGCTATTATTATGGCTGCCCAAATTGTCAAGGCAAGCGAGTTGCTGCTTATCGGTGATAGAAACCAACTACCCTATATTGACCGACACAATCTTTTTCCTTTAAAATACACCCGCCCTGAAATAATGAGTACCATAACGCAGGAGCTTCTGTGTACCCATAGGAACCCTCTTGACGTAGCATTTGCCCTTAGAGAAGTCTACAGTGGTATTTACTCGTCGAAACTTCGTACGGCTTCCTTAAAACTCGAAAGGTATTCAGATGCACAGATCGATCGAACCCAGTCCGAAACCCTGTACCTTGTTCATACACAGGTAGAAAAGACTACTCTACAAAACCAGGGATACGGATCGGGCACCGGGTCACGCATCCTCACCATACACGAGGCTCAAGGGTTGACGTACGAAAAGGTGGTGATCGTGCGTACTACAACGACCAGGCAGGAGCTACACGACAGTATCCCACATGCTGTAGTTGCCATATCGCGTCATACCGCCAGTTGCAAATATTATGCGGATGATGGTAACGATGCGATAGGCAGATTCATCAAAGAAGCAGAGGCGGCAGGCAGGGAAAAAGTGGTCAATTACAACCTCAAAATGGCGATCAAAAGTCGAGACAAAGCCGTCATGGATGCCTTGAGGTCTGAATGCAACAGCGAAGAACCGTCACTCGCTTAAATATATATTATATACATTATATACATATTATATACATTATGTATTCATATATTTATTATACTTATTTATAAATTGTAAACCTCTATGGAAAGTAATGTATTATAGTTAAAATCAAGTATTAACAAGAAAACTTAATCTAGACAAAGGCACGGACATAAAGTCTGTGGATGCTAATAAAAAATAAAAAAAAAAAAATAAAAAAAAAAAAAAAATAAAAAAATAAAAAAAACATTTCAACTAACAACAACCAATTAAACGAAATAATGCAGCAACTTTAGTATACTTTAATACAATTTTAATTTTATTTTCTTTTACAAAAAAAAATATGTACAGAAAGCACCATATCAATATTTGACTCTCACAACAAACGTGTTCATTTCATGTATGTATTTTATTCCTTATTGTACCTACACGAGTATAAGTTACACAAGATACATTAAAATAAAATCATTGCAAAGTCGACTTATCCCACAAGGGGGAAGGGGGGGGGGATTTTTTTGTTTTTAGTTTAAAAAGAGGTGCCCCTCGCTCTTAAACAAATATTGACAAAGTCCCAAAAATGATTGACGATCGTTCGGAGCTTTCAGGCAAGAGTCTCAAAAAAGTGGATTGCTCAGGAAATTTATATCTGTTAGAAGTAAGAGCATTAATCTTGGGTTTTTCGGTTTGCCAGGCCCCGATAGCAGCGACGTTGGATGAATGATAACATTAAGGGGGCCGCATCTAGCGCACGTCTGACCCTCTTCTTTCTGTTTGGCTTTCCTCACGCGTAATAACACTTTCAAATATGATTTTCAATAGACGATTTTTATAGGTTAATACACTGGGCGTCAAAAATAAGTAGTACAGTTTTAAAATTGCGATTTCTCCCAAACTATAAAACTTAGACCTTTGAAACAAAAAAGGTTAAAAAGAAAATTTAATCTTATTCAATAAAAACTTCATGCATTATAAGAACTTATAATGCTTGACTTTAAAAAAAACGAATAAATAAAAACACTTTTTTTAAACTGTTGAAAGGTGTTGTCTTACTTAGGATTTTTGTGTTTGACACATTCGCTGCTGATAAAGCAATTGTAATTGAAAAGCATAGGTATCTTCAGAGAGTAAATTTGACTAATCATGCCTCTTTCACCAGAAGAATGTGCAAGAATCTTAGCTTTTCTCGAAGTGGGCATCAGTATGCGTCGTACTGCAAGGAGGGTGGGTGTAACTTTAAGAACGGTTCAGCGAGTAAAGCAAAGGTACGAAGAGACTGGAAACCATCTAAGGAGACGAGGTAATGGCAGACCCAGGTGCACAAGTACCCGAGAAGATCGCTTTATTGTTTCCACTGTGTTAAGAAATCGACACCTTAATGCAGTTGAGGTTCAGCAACAGCTTCTTCGGACCCGAACAGACTACATCAGTGAGAGTACAGTGAGAAGAAGACTTGCTGAAGCTAACCTGAAGCCTCTAAGACCAGCAAATGGCCCCAAACTTGAGACAGAGCATCGCGTAGCAAGACTACGCTACGCCCGTCAACACGTACAATGGGGCGAAGAAGAATGGGCTAGAGTTTTATTCACAGATGAGTCTCGATTCTCTTTATACACTTCAGATGGACGGCGGAGAGTCTACAGACGACCCGGTGAGCGATACATTCAAGCTTGTATCTCGGAAAGAGTCCAATATGGCGGGGGCTCTGTACACGTATGGGCTGGTATCTCTTCAGAGAGTCGCACAGAGCTTGTGGTAATAGAAAATGGGACTTTGACTGGTGAAAGATATGCCTCGGAGATCCTCAACGAGTATGCAGGGCCATATTTAATAAATATGGGTGATGGAGCCATCCTAATGCATGATAACGCCCGGCCACACACTGCTCACCACGTACAAGAGTACATTCAGGAGGTTGGCATCAACTTGATGGCTTGGCCATCGAGAAGCCCAGATCTCAACCCGATTGAACACGCCTGGGATGAGCTTGGGAGGCTAGTCAGAAGGCGCAGTCCACCTCCTGCCACACTCAGGGCTCTAAAACATGCGCTGATAGAAGAATGGGAAAATATTCCCCAACACCGCCTCCGAAACTTAGTGTTCAGCATGCCAAACCGGATCCAAGCTGTAATTAGAGCCCGAGGCGGCAACACAAGTTATTAAATTGTGAAAAAGTTCCAAAACGTGAAAATTAAGTGGTTGACATATCGTTAAAAATTGATACTTTTTAGTATTTATCTTAATTTTAAGTTTGAAACTTTATTCATGCCAAATAAAATATAACTTTAATAAACTTCGTTAAGTTTACTATAAACTGCTTTTTATTTCATAAGTGTAACTACTATAGTTTAGGAGTAATTGCAATTTGAAAAGTGTACTACTTATTTTTGACGCCCAGTGTAGATAGATAGAAATACTTTACTGTATAATTAGATAGTTTAAGTGTTTTTGTAATGAATGGTTCGGTAGACGCAAGTGATATTTAGCGCACAGATATCTACGAAAGATCAATCTGAGATGGAACATCTTTAATGATCTTTTCCACTTTTTTTACGTAAAAAGTTAAAAAACAGAGGCTCCTATGGTAACGTTAAATGAGAACGGATAAGCAGAAAATTAATTATGTATTAATCATATACACAATTTACGTAATTTTCTGCTTATCCGTTTATATTTATTAGTTATACATATAAACGGATAAGCAGAAAAGCAGAAAATTATTAACACAAAACTAATTAATATACTTACATAATTAATTTAGGTGTATATTGATTAGTTTTGTATAAATAATTAAAATACAAAATAAAAATTACTTATGAAAAAGTAGGAAAAACTACTGCCCGCAACCTTGTTTGCGTTATTTTGTAGCATTTTGATCGAACAAAAAGTTCGTGTATCTGTATCATAGTCCGTAAACTTCGTGTATCTGTTATGGACCAAGTGATTAATGCGGGCATTATGAATAATGCCCGGGCATTATTCATAATGTCTAGCTCCATCGGGCAAAGTGATAAACTACCATCTAAACTTCATTATTTATCATATTGCCCGGTCATTATTATATTGCTACGTGACAATTGGGCAATTTGATAATAAAGCTAAGATTAATGCGGTGCGGGGAGGGAAGTGCGGAGAAGGAAGCGGTGCGGAGAGAGAAGTGCCCTCGTTGCAATTTATAAAAGTTTTCGTTATTTTTTCACGACCGCCATCTTAGATTTCAAAATCTAAAACGACATCCATGACGGATTTTGACAAAAAATGCATGTCCGCCATCTTGTATTTCAAGATGGATGTCGTTTACGGAATTAGCACCTCCGAAAACCTATTTAACGAAACACATATCAGTTTTTTTTTTAAATGTAAACGTTCGCCATCTTGATTCAAAATGAACGACATTTTCGGAATCAGCATCCCCGACAATCTATCAAACGATACCCATCGGCATGCCCGAAAATTTAATATCCGCCTTCTTGGATTTTTTGTGCGGGGAATCGCGACGCTCCGGGGTTTGCCCTTCTCGTCACGATTCCCCCAACTAAAATCAAAGTTGGCGGATATGAAATTTTCGGAAGGCAGTCGGCGGGTAAGACACTTCGGCCTCACCCTATACGCAGCTTTCCTCGGCATACAGTCTCACCCCACCTTTAGTATCTAAACTTGTATGGCGGCCATCTTGAATTGGGGGGTGGGGGACGCTCTGGTCGTCGCCCTACGCGGAGTTTGGACTTCGGCCTCACCCTAAACGCAGCTCGCCTCGACCTACGGCCTCGCCTCACCTACATAATCTAAACTTGTATGGCCGCCATCTTGGATTGAGGGGGTTGACGCTCCGGGCTTCGCCCTACGCGGAGTTGGGCTCAGTCTGCGACCTCGCCTCACCGTTAAAATCTTAACTCGTATGGCAGCCATCTTGGGTTGGGGGAGGGAGACGCTCCGGGCTTCGCCCTTTGCGGAGCTCGGCCTTCGGCCTCACCTTTTACCTTGCTACTCAATCCAAATAATGAGTCTGATTATTTAAATTGTTTAACATTTAGTGTATTTGAAGTTAAATGACTATAATAATAAAAAAATAGCAATTAAATATGTTTGTATTACTCTGCCCAAAAGGTGATGGGCATTATGTATAATGCCCGGTCAATTTGATTATTTGAATAATTATTATCAAATTGCCCTCTCATATTGGGCATTTTTCATAATGCCCGGTCATTATGAATAATGCCCAATTTATCACTTGGTCCATAACATATCGATGTTATGGACCAAGTGATTAATGCGGGCATTATGAATAATGCCCGGGCATTATTCATAATGTCCAGCTATATCGGGCAAAGTGATTAATTACTATCTAAACTTCATTATTTATCATATTGCCTGGTCATTATTATATTGCTACGTGACAATTGGGCAATTTGATAATAAAGCTAAGTTTGATGCGATGCGGGGAGGGAAGTGCGGGGAGGGAAGCGGTGCGGGAAGGGAAATGCCCTCGTTGCAATTTATAAAAGTTTTCGTTATTTTTTCACATTTTCGGATTCAGCATCCCCGACAATCTATCAAACGATACCCATGTCGGCATGCCCGAAAGTTTAATATCCGCCTTCTTGGATTTTTTGTGCGGGGAATCGCGACGCTCCGGGGTTTGCCCTTCTCGTCACGATTCCCCCAACTAAAATCAAAGTTGGCGGATATGAAATTTTCGGAAGGCAGTCGGCGGGTAAGACACTTCGGGCTTCGCCCTACGCAGAGCTCGGCCTTCGGCCTCGCCCTACACGCAGCTTTCCTCGGCATACGGCCTCACCCCACCTTTAGTATCTAAACTAGTATGGCGGCCATCTTGAATTGGGGGGGAGACGCTCTGGTCGTCGCCCTACGCAGAGTTTGGCCTCGCCTCACCTACAGAATCTAAACTTGTATGGCCGCCATCTTGAATTGAGGGGGTTGACGCTCCGGGCTTCGCCCTGCGCGGAGTTGGGCTCAGTCTGCGACCTCGCCTCACCGTTAAAATCTTAACTCATATGGCAGCCATCTTGGATTGGGGGAGGGAGACGCTCCGGGCTTCGCCCTATACGGAGCTCGGCCTTCGGCCTCGCCTTTTACCTTGCTACTTAATCCAAATAATGAGTCTGATTATTTAAATTGTTTAACATTTAATTTATCTGAAGTTAAATGACTATAATAATAAAAAAATAGCAATTAAATATGTTTGTATTACTCTGCCCAAAAGGTGATGGGCATTATGTATAATGCCCGGTCAATTTGATTATTTGAATAATTATTATCAAATTGCCCTCTCATGTTGGGCATTTTTCATAATGCCCGGTCATTATGAATAATGCCCAATTTATCACTTGGTCCATAACATCGACACTGTTCGCACTGCCGGCGCAGGCCTGTTGAGAGACGGAGACGGCACTATTCCTATGTGTGCTGCCTTTATCGGGTGCTGTAGTCGCCTTAATGTACTCTAAAAGACCGTGGCAGTCAACGTAGCATGTGTTTGTAACACATAAGGATGTAGAATGAGGGTAGGACGTTATCAGTCGTCCTAATGACGGCGAGGTCACTGTAAAATGGATATATGCTGGTCTGGGCTCCGTTATAGGCTTAACTGTACCAATTGCTAGGCACAGGCAACTTGATAAATTAATAAATAGCCCTGAATACTGTATTTGAGGAACGTTTCATCCCTTGTAGTTACGGTCTCTTCTTATCTTGTAAGCAAACATGTGGTTGCCGATAAGATATTGCTTCTTAGCAATGGGGCCGCCTTTTGTACCCTAACTTTATTACTGTCCATAATGGAACTTTTACTGTGTATCATGTACTGTAATGTTGGCGTGCAATAAAGTATATTTGTATTTGTATGTGTCTGAGTTTTCATACAACTGTCGCCAACTTGCCGATCGATAATCGTTTTTTAAATATACTAGCTGATGCCCGCAACTTCGTTTGCGTGTTAATTTTTTTTTGTACAAAGTACACAGATTGAAAACATCTATCTTACGTGATTTAGATTTTTTCATGCAAAAGTTTTTTCCCGCTAACTCCCGTTCCCGTGGGAATGTTGCAATATCCTGTTGCAACTAAGCTATAAGTTTACTAAGGTACCTGCATGCAAAATTTCAAGCGTCTAACTTAAGCGGTTTAGATTTTTCATACAAAAGGATTTTCCCGCTAATTCCCGTTCCCGTGGGAATTTCGGGAATTCCTTTCTTAGTGCAACTCTACGGTACCTAAGCTACGTCTCTTCCAAATTTCAAGTGCCTACGTTTAGCCGTTTAGGCTGTGCGTTGATATGTCAGTCAGTCAGTCAGTCAGTTTCTCCTTTTATATATTTAAGAAGAAGTACAGTATTTACCTAGCGCAAGCTCCAGTCTCCCAGTGCAACCATAACTTGAAAAAATATTTTTCGTAAATGTACTTATTGAGTTATTTTAATAGTCGTAGAACAAAAGTTGTAAGTAGTTTACTGTGTAAGCTTTCTAGTCCTGCGAAATTATTGGTGTTTTAAAAATAACCCTGTATTAGTTTAACTATCTTTCTGCTCGCGACTTTGTTCTCGTGGAAAAGTATGACACTATGATACTTTCCAGCTCACTAACTACCTAATCCTGTGTTAAAAAAATCACGTCGATCCGTTGCTCTGTTTCGATGTGAAGGAAGGAAAAATAAACACACTTTCATATTTAAAATATCACCAGCATTATAATATAATCACTCCGCTCCCGTAGGAATTTGGGAAAATTATGTAGCCTAATTTTCCCAAATTCCTATTACCTATTTCACTTATTAAAAAAATATTTCACCATTGAGTAAGATACTTACTAAAATTGAGTAAGTATCTTACTCAATGGTGAAATAATTTTTCAAATCGGTCTAGTAGTTTCGGAGCCTATTCAATGCAAACAAACAAACAATCACATATTTCCTCTTTATGATATTATGGACCAAGATCCCAGGGCCGCCAGACCTTACTTATTTCCTCATGAACCAAAAGTGTGGGAAAGAGTAGTGCTAATATGTACTATTAACATATGAATACCAGCTAGCATGGGCCGACGGCCAATTTTCAGCTACCAGGTTCTGAAGGTACTTCCAAAAATTGCTCACTTGTCTTGAAGTCTGCGTGCTTTATAAAGTGTTTTTATAGTTCCCAGAACATCAAATAAAAAAATTACGCCTCAGATTGTAAGTATAATCGCATAATTTACTTGCGAACTGTAAAGCGTCTGGCAAAAATTACAGCCGTCGGAGAGCGTCTGGCGGTGTTGATCATTAATTTTTATATTTAATTAATTATATTCTATAAGATTTCAGCAGCCAGACTTCAAGACAAGTGAGTAATTTTTGGAACTTGGTAGCTGAAAATTGGCCGTCGGCCCAGGTTCGCTGGTATTCATATGTTAATAGTGCATATTAGCACTACTATTTCCCACACATTTGGTTCATGAGAAAATAAGTAAGGTCTGGCGGCCCTGGGATCTCCGTCTATTAGTTTAGATGTATGTAGATTAAAAGTATGGACTTAAAAAATACAATTGTGGCAATTTTTTTACCGAGATTTTTTTACCACAAACTTATTTATAATTTACAATTTGTTGTCTAACCAATAACAACACCAAGGTGTTGTTATTGGTTAGACAACGAGTCTTCAAGGTCGTCACAAAAAGTTTTTGTTAAGTCCCATTACTGTCAAACAACTTGGAACAAAAGACTTCGCAATAACCTTTTGTTGTAATGAAAAAGTTTTTCCAAAAGCCCTAAGCTGACAGTGACAGGGCGGGTGCTGCTGAGTAGGGCCCTAATAACGTCTAATAAATTAAAGTAGGTAAATGGCCTGTCGTTACAACAGTTGGCCCCACTTGATGTTATTTTACGTAGAAAAATCGACTCATGTTGGTTAGTAACGTGGTAAAATATAATTTAGGCTACCAGACAAAAATAGGCTTAGAAAATACTTAAACGGTGGAGTCTACCCTAAACTAAGTTTGCTTTGGTGCTACGCAACGTATCGCAAAACCGCGCCCCGCGTTTATTGTTGTGAAATTAAGTGTACTAAAATAATGATTTAATTTTAAAGCAGAAAAAAAAAACATCTTGAAGAAAATTTCACTTGAAAATAATTTCGAATGATAGTCTGAGGTCAGGGTTTCAGTTTTTGCATGTAGTAAGTTTAGTTCTGTATGTAGTAAGTTTAGTATAATTGTCCACGTTAAAAATGTATGGATCACCGACTTCAATCCTAATAATTCCTATTAATAATCACAATCAAAAACTTCATCTAATTTATTTAGATGAAGTTTAGGTTTGTAAGTATTTTTTGTTTTTGTTGATTTTTTTTAAAAGCGCTGAATATATTTTGGTTAAATTTATATGAAACCACTTCAGAAGTATACTTTTTCTAATAAATAAAGGAATTATAAAAATCGGCAGACAATTGGTTACTTATCGCGTAATAAACATACGGAAAAAAGACACAATCGAATTGAGAACTTCCTCCTGTTTTGAAGTCGGTTAAAAAGAGGATAGATAAAAGAATAATGTGTGAAGCTAAGATGCGTATGTTTCGCTGGAGATGAGTGGATTGATGAAAATTGACACAATCATAAATAAATTCAAAATTCTTTATTGTATTGTGAGTTTTTTTGGGTATGACATCAATAAAGCACATACTTACACGAACCCCGTTTGGGCACTACAACAATGTTTTTCTTATATATTAACATTTATCTTATGCTTACACATACTTAAAATTAAATTTATGTGATCAATTTTTGATAATAAGTAACATATATTATGTATTCTGATTTTTATTTTATTTTTTAAGATTAATGATAACATAGTTCGCAAAAATAAAAGTATCTAGGTACTATGAGTGTTTGTGTGTATGATCATGGGATATGAAAAAGGAAAAAGGGGATTAAAGTACAAGCCCTGGAAGAATACAGTCACGTCTTCTTCGTTAACACAAAGAAGCATATTATATTGTGGTATCATAAAATAAAAATTTACTACTAAGTACATACCTACTCGTATCTAGATTATACAGTCGAATTGAGAACATCCTCCTTTTTTTTGAAGTGTGTTGAAAAAGACGATTTCTTTTTTTTCGTAAACTTTCTAATAATGTTCTCTTATATTTTATACTTGCTAAGCCAAAATTCGTTTCGAATATTAACGAAGGCCAAAGTTTGTCGTTACTCCGTATAATTTAATATACTTAAAATCTTTTAGAAATTGAACAATAAATCTCGTTCATGGAATTCGTAATTCTCCGTATTTACATCGAATTTACGTTAAGTATCTCGTATTTGAATAATGGGATTATTGTGTTTGACTGATAATTCCCGACGCTTCTAAATCCATACTTATTACAATGTATTTCGACAAGTGATTGTAATTTACGTTAAAAACCATTGTGTTGAAAATGACATTGAAATTGTAAAAAAGATTAAATTTATAAGTTTGACCGCTAAACAACTTTAAAACCTTATTAAAACCACACGAAGAAAGAAAGAGATTCCTTATGGAATAAAAATAATTTAAATGGCAGAATTGGTTGACAAATGGTTCCCCACTAGGCCGAGTCTGTTTCGTATGTTTCGTGGGGCCATCTACAAGTACCTAAGTACGATTACTCAAGATGAGAGTTAGTTTTAATTTGAACCTTATAATTGGAACCAACTAGCTTTCCACCCGCAATTTCCTTTTATTAGTTAGTAATTTGGTGGTTAAAAAATTGTAAATTCGAATGCCAACACAAAAAATACTTTTCAATACTTACAAATCTTATAATAACACGTCTACTGACTAATACTAATAATAATACTAATAATAATCTTAATATGTAAAACAAAGTCTGGTTTGTTCAAACACTTTGATGTTAGTACTATTATTTATTCTGTGCTTATAACTCGAGAACGGCTTGACCGATTTTGGTATGGATCTAGCTGACACCCTGGATTAACACATACAAGTATGAGCTACATAATTTTCCCAAATTCTGTCAGGACTGAATTCCTGGGCGGAAAGCTAGTAAATTATACATTGCGTATAGCATTCGCAAATGGTTTTTTTCGTCGTCTTTAGAGTGTTAGTTTTGTTAGTAACCGTGAGTGCCTACTGCACATTTTGAGAGGAACTTCGCCCCTGTGTCACAAAGTTATTTTAACAACGACTTCCTGTTTCTAGAAGTTTCATGCTTACTCAACATTAGCTGGCTTCCTGTCACTAGCTCTGAAAGGGTTGTAGGGAGGACATAAAGCGAATGCGACGTCCCTTAATTTAGGTCGTGTCCTAAGGGAACAAACGTTGCCAGTTTGATATGGAGTAATAAAATACCTTGGGTGAAATGGTCCTAAATAAATGGACTGAACACTGGCCTGTGCCTGACGGGCATCCCCTCTAAAGATATATAGATAATAAAATACCTAATATATGTAAATGGCTGGAATATACCACATCTCCTGAATAAAATATTAAATATTACCGTTGCAAAAATAGGAAAGGAAGATATGCACGTTCTCATGAAATAATGTATTTGCAGTAGGAGATTTTAGATAGATAGATAGATAGAAAATGCTTTATTTCGGCGTACAACACAGACATCACAATACAGAAAAACAGAAGAAACACAGAAGACACTTAACAGACACAAAGACAAAAACAAATTAAAGGCAAATTAAAGAAATAACAAAAAAAACATTTACAAACATAAAACAAAGTGCTGCACTGTGCTGCCTGTGTCGCACAGACGAAGTTGGCGCTGGCTCAGCATAATGCTACAGTTTTACCTGTAGCGCTGATATTCTGCCAGGACCCAAGTGCAGCAAATCTGGCAGAATAATTTTGAATTATTTCTGCCAGATTTTGATATAGGTTATTTTATTAGATGAAATCATGGTCCAGCGCAGCGTCTATCTGTAAATAGCAAAAGCGGTCTCTATGGAATCTTCTTATTGCGTCGATGGTAAACGCTCTTGGCTTCTCTGTCCAGTCACGAGCGATAACATAGAAAGACTCTTAAGATATTTTAGAAAATGAAACAATGTAAAGATATTTATGCTCAGCACACCACAAATCATGACCGTGCAGGGCCCGCACAAGGGCGAAAATTGCACTCTGCCTGCAAAACTTAAGCCACTTTTTAGTGTAATTGTTATATAACAATTGCTATATAGCACAAAATTTTGACACTTGAAAAACCCTAGAGTTGAGCGAACTGCGCATTAAGAAAAGTGTACGCATTAGAGATCGTCACGGCGTTAGTGATGTTAGAAATGGAATAGCTCCACAGCAATATTTTTTTGTTTAGGGGTTCAGGGGCTCCCACCAAGTGAAATTAATGTGTAAGTTTTATTTCAGTGGAAAGTGGATCGGAAGAAATGCCAGCGGCAGCAGACCCTGCTACGGAGCAGAAGGAGCGGCTCATCGCGGCCGTCAAGAAGGAGGTCAAGCAGCTTATGGAAGAGGTAAAATACACATTAAAAAAATAATAAGGCCTTGTACAAACACCTCACAATTTATAAAAAAACGGTTAGCTGCTAGATGAAGGTGCATAGGAAAAAATGTAGTGATCTTTAAAGGATTTCATATGGTCAGCAGGCATCTTGCGGCTTATATGGGGAACCTGATGAAACACACATTATAACACACCTTGGTCGCACCAGATTTAAACTAGCAGCAGATCAGAAGCAGATCAACCGATATTTACTTAAGCATTGTCAAAAAAATACCTTTATCGACTTGTAAACTTATTTATTTGTAGTTATCTCTTCGCGTCATGATTTACGAGTATCTATAGAAAAAACAAGGACGTACTAGGTTTCATTGGATTCATCTGGTGGTTACTGAGGCAAAGGAAGGGATTATGTCCTTTAATATTAGAGACGTTAAGATAGGCCGAACACCTAGGTGATAAAACAGAAAGACTTTGTATGGATGTTTTTCCTTGAAGTATAACATCGTTATTTATGTTTTCGTACACAGGCTGTGACTCGTAAATTCGTGCACGAGGAAAGCGGTGGCGTGACAGCTTTGTGCGGTGCAGTGGAGGCCTGCCTTGGACAAGGACTCCGCAGAAGAGCCTTGGGCCTCTTCAAGACCAGTTCCACTACTGCACTGCTGCATAAGATTGCTAAGGTAAGTCTATTGCTAAGAAAATCTCTTAGTTAGTATATTTAAGTGTACGCACATTAAACTTAAAAATGTGAACTTTATGTTGTCGTTATTATGGTAACTAGGAGGGGCGACGATATTCGGAAGATAGCAAGTAGTGGTTGGAGCAGAAGAGCTGAGGACCGAGCTAAGCGTCGTGCCAAATGAGAGGCCTGTGTCCAGCAGTGGACTAACACCGGCTAATGATGATGATGATGGTTATTATTTGTGAAGGTAGGAAGTAAAATCGCAAAATCTTCTACGTTCTTGAGTTCGAGTGTAAGCTGACTCAATTTATCCTGTAGTAATTTCCATTATACAGGGTGTCCCAGGAAACCTGTACCAGCGAAGGTCTGTGGTTTGGGGATACCAATACCTATCGATTGGATCCCCATGTATGTTTCACCATGTATTATTTGTAGTTTAGAAGTTATAACACATTTAATGAATTTTTCGAAATTTATCACCCAGCATTTACTATATAAGAAGACAGATTTGAACAACTCAGTACTTTCACAATTGATCAATAAGGATTCAAATTAAAGTCGGCTGCGAGCGCATTCTTCATGCCACATATGCTACCAGAAAATAAGTCAAATCTACTGTCGTCATTTAGTTGGTTAAATATATGAGTTCATGCTTCGTGAAAGAAAGCTATTTCGTCTGTACTGTGTGCGAGATAGAGGAACATGTAGTAGTGTTAATACACTTACTACTTTTGATGGCTGATCCTACAACCTTCTGGTTACAAGTATGGCTAATTACCAACTAGGAAATCACCGCTTAAGAGTTATGAGCGATAAATGCCAGGGGTGATACAACATTTTTAATGTTTGACTTATTTACACAGGTATTTCTTCGAGATTTTAACAGGCTATTAATAAATTGTTACCAAACTTTATAGAACGAACTGAAGATAAATTGTAATCATCAAAGAACTTCGACTTCTAATTAAAATGTTCTTTTACATTCAAATGTTTACGTAAAGAGGAGTTTGTAATTTCTCGCTATTTTGAAATGAAAATAATAACTCACTTAAGTTCTTTGTTCTTTATTAAATTAACTTTGTTTGTTCACTTAATGCGTATTCACAGAAATAAAAGTCTTTATATCAAGTATTAAAGACAGTGTAATCTACAATTACCTAATATCTACAGTAATATTATAAAGAGGAAAGATTTGTATTTTTGTATGTAACGAATAAACTTAAAAACTACTGGACCGATTTCAAAAATTCCTTCACCATTAGGATGCTACATATCCCTGAGTAATATAGGTTACATAATTTTCCCAAATTCCCACGGGAATGAAGTCCCGAATGGAATGCTAGTACTCAATAATTAGACTCTAATTAACACCCGACAAAAAAAACCGCATCGAAACCGCATTCATTCGTTTAGAAGCTACGATACCACAGCCAGACACAGATACACTTATTAAACTTATAACACCTTTTTTTTTGTCCGGGGTTAAAACTGGATGGGTTAAGTTAGATTCTAAGACTGCCATAGATAGATTTTTCTCTATATAATGATCCATTCCAAATCAACTGTTCTATGATTACAAACCAATAATGTTGTTGAAAAATCTTGCTTACCATCATCTTTCCATGGAAAACCATTCATGTTAACTACAATAATAAGTTTGTTAAACCCATTGATTTTTGCAGCCCCGTTCAATGCAAATCAATGTAATAACTCTAAAATTTAAAAAAAAATATAACCCTCGACATTCGATTGTTTGTAACTTTTGACATGATCGACATTATTTTTTGACCAAATAATGTCGATCATGTCAGCTTTTAAACAAAGAAAAACACATCGAAATCGGTTTATTCGTTTAGGAGCTACAGACACATAGGTAAACAGACATACCGATACACACGTCAAACTTATACCACCTCTATTTTTTTATCGGGCGTTAAAAAAGTACAAAAAATAAGTTTCGTGCCCGCAATATAGCTTTGTAATAGCCTAGCTACCTTCAGTTGGTACTTACCAACAGTAATAATTTCAAGATTGGGTTTCTTATCAGCAGTTAGCGGGGAGTTGTTCTCTTCTCGCCACAAAGCAGTCGCTGATTACGATCAAATCAATACGACCCGACCCTTCGAGTCTCCAAGGGCGAGGGACCTTGAAACTAAATTGATTTATGTTTCTAACAAAGACATACACACGTTAGGTTGCGGGATTGAAAAGGTGGTACGTGCCACTTCATAACTTTGTACATAGCTAAGTATCTATGTTAGTATTGGATACATCTCATTATAAAAACTCTAAAATTAAAAATGTTGTATCACCTCCGACATTCTTTTGCAATTTGGATCAAATATACCTCCAAGTACAATCTCGATTAAGTCAGCTTTCGAACAAAAAAACTGCATCGAAATCGGTCCATTTGTTTGCAAGCTACGATGACTCAGCCAGACACACAGAATACACGTCAAACTTATAACGCCCTTTTTTTATCAGGGGTTAAAAATAAAGTCGGACAGATATAACTAAACTCGGGAAAAAGTCAGCTTTTTATACAAATGTTTTTCCCTACTGGGAATCGAACGAAGAAACCGTTGAAATAGAGGCAGAGCTACTAATCACAGAACCAAGCCGGTGGTCGCTTTATTTCTTTTTTTTTTTTTAAAGTTGAAGGGAAAGTTAGCAAATGCCTTTTTATGGCAGAAAGTTAAAAAGCTCTCAATGGTTTCTGATCCCTCGCAAAATAAAAGTTTTATAAATGCTTTAAACTTTACAATCAAATCTTGAAATGGCAAACAAAAATTTTATAAAAGTTTTATTTGGAATTTACGCATCTCTGTAACAAATAATGTAATTCCATTTGCTAACCTCTGGGGGCTCTGCTAATCAAAGTCTAATCCATTAGCTAATTCAAATCTGAAATTCTAGGTTTCAACTTTTCAAATGAAACAAAATTTTATTAAGTGTTGTATACGTATAAACATGCTTCCAAGAAAATGATCTCTTCAATGTAACTTTATTTTTAACCTCCGACAAGTTTGATGTATGTATCTGTGTGTCTTTCTGTGGCATTGTAGCTCCTAATGGACGTATTCGATGCGGTTTTTTGTTTAAAAGCTGAAGTATCGAGATGGTTCTTAGCTTTATTTTATCAAAATTGGTTCAACCTTTTAAAAGTTATAAGCAATCGAATATTGGGGGTGACACAAAATTTTTAGATACAGACAGATATATATTCTTTTTTATACTATGTATATAGTTTTTTTTCATTGAAATTTTATTATTTTTTTCGAAGTAAACTATTTTATTTATTGTGTAGAATCACTACACTGGTTCAAAAAGGCCTCAACAAAAAAATAAACAGTACCTTGAGCAAGGTTTCCGATCAAAATTACAAAAGAAACATCAAACAAAAACGTGTGTATTCATATATATACGCAGTAAAAAAAGCGGTTTGTATAGTGAAATAAAAATATTCCTCGCGTGGAAAAACAAAAATATTAGGGAGGTGGGCGTAACGAAAACTATATGGCCACGCCCTTGGTTTTTAATGTTAGGAATTTTTTTGGAGAAAAATGCTGGCTTTCTTAAATATCATTTTGTATACTTAAAGAAACAAAACATACAGACCTAGTTTTTGGTAATCCTGACACTATATCAAAATACAGAGGAACCTACGAAGTGTAACCACATATATACTACGATTGCTACGGTGCTACGAAATTCCAGTTTTTTTTAATCTTAGGGTTGACAGAGGTGTGTTTGTGTCGTATTAGATGGAAATATGAGGCTCTGCCGACCCTAATCAGACAAAAGTGTGAGCTTATATGTGAATTCGGGAAAATTATGTAGCCTATGTTACTCAGGGATAATGTAGCATCCTAATGGTGAAAGCATTTTTAAAATCGGTCCAGTAGTTTTTAAGTTTATTCGTTACATACATACAAAAATACAAATCTTTCCTTTTTATAATATTAGTGTAGACTAGTTTAGATGTGCTCAAAATCATAATCGCTTCTAGTTTTCCTATCTACACGTATTTAGTAGTCTTGCGACAAAATATAGAGTTTTATTTTTTTATTCCAGTTTCGTAGTACAGGGTGTAATGGACAGCTCAGCAAATACTTAAACGGTAGAATCTATCCATAACTATGATCGACTACAAGTAATTATTTTTCTCGGAGACGTCAAGTTAAGGAGTTTTCGTTATTTCCTACTTTGGCGCAATGTAATGCAAAACCGCGCACCGGTGCCGGCGCTGTTAGAATGCGATGTACAGTGCTGGTTTTCGTGTTTTATTTGAAAATGAAGTGTATTACAACATTTTTTAAAATTTTAAAACAGGAAATTTCGAAAATCATGATAAAAAATTGAAAATTTTCCTGAGCAAAATTCAACTGGAAAATAATTTAAAATGATGGTCTGAGTTCAGGGTTTCAGTTTTTGCTGTTCTACGCATCCTTGAATAGTTTGGAATTCGATCTTAACTCATGATTTATACGTATACGCATAATTCATTTGTGTATGAATGCCAAGCTACGTTTAATAAATTCCTACTTCACTATTAATTTTTTTAATTTAGTTTATTAATTAACTCATAAAATTAATTATATTTGATAGTATACCTACGCGTAACTAATCCGTGTATTAACGCTAAGCTACGTTTAATAAATTCCTATTTTAATTTTCATACTACTGTAGAGTATAATTTATTACATTCAAAACTCAATTTCGAAGGCTTAATAAACATTAATGCCCTTCGTAATCCAGAGAATTTCGCTCATTTTCAATAAACCCCGCTTTTAGTACTTTTAGTTATACTTTAACTCCAATTTAGAGGCTCTTCGTATCGAAAACCAATCCAATATTTCACTTTCAAGTTACTTACTTTAATTATTTTATAACTTTCTTAATAATTAGGCTGTATGTTGTTAAGACTGACTTTATTAACATTAGTTAATATTAAGCTGACTTATTGTTAAATTATTTATGTGTGACTGTTCAATAAAATACTTTAGTATTTTCAGCGATGGTTGAAATTTTTTAGGGATTGTATTTGTGCTTTATGATAATTTACTCATTTTGAAAATAAATATACATATACTTACTAGTTTTGCCCAGCTGTGGGATCAAATAGCCTAATAAAGTAGACACCCAAAACTCTTTGCAATACTTACTTTAATGTTGATTAACATTTTGTTTATGAAACAGGTAAATTTAACTTTCAGTCATGTTTTCTCGCAAATTATCGAAGTTTAAATATTTAACGAAGCTACATATTATATAGGTATAGGCTATAGTGGTTTGTTCAGAACAATTAGATAGGTACAACTTTAGTACAAGTTTGGACAGAGTTTAACCGTAATTGGAGCCGAGGGAATATCAGGTCCCAAGCATAGAATTCATAAAGAATACATACATATGAAAACAAAAATTAATATGTGTACGATGATTTTAGTATATATTTGACTACTATATCAAGGCGATCGATGACTACTGCAATATATTAAGCGCAAAAAAGACCTAAACAAATTTTTGAGAATATTTCTAGTAACCTACCCATTTATATTTGCGTTTTATTGTGTCACTTTAAATTAGTGAAACTTCAGGAGGTAATTCTATCCATGAAACTGAACAACTTTCTACAAGGAGCTGACTGCACTGCACAAGTTATATAGAGAAGTTAACTTATTTTATTTTTCATTTTCTTAGGGAAATTGTTCATTTTCGTGATCTGATTCACATCTTTAATTTTCGCTGAAACTCTTGAACTCTAAACTCTGAAATCTAGCGTACCTGCTTAGAACAGAAGACTGGGTTGATTGTGCGCTCTCTAAGAACTTTACCACATTGTTGCCTTTGTTTCCCGATGAATAGCTTGAAACACCATCCCATTAATTACACAGTAATACACAGGGCTACCAAACTCAAAATAGTAAGATGAACTCTAAGAAAATAACTCTAATATTAACCCTTTTAGCGCCAAGAGTTTTCGTCAAAAACGCCCACCACACGCCACGACATCAAAAAATTAAAATTTTGGTGAACGATACTTGGTGAACGAACGCTTGGTGAACGATATTAAAGTTAAAAAAAATAAAATTATCTGATATATCAGACTTTGGCGGCGAGGCCGAGGGCACGAAACTTAAACGTCTGATATATCAGACTTTGGCGGTGAAAAGGTTAAAAAAATATCACCCCTGACATTAGATTGCTTCTAACTCTTTAACGGCTGAGCCAATTTTGATCAAATATAGCTAAGGACAAACAGAAAACTGCATCGAAATCGGTCCTTGCGTTTAGGAGCTACGATGCCACAGACAGACACACAGATACACAGACATACAGATACACACGTCAAACTTATAACACCTCTCTTTTTTATCAGATGTTTTGGTAAAATCTATTGAAAGCAACCCACCCATATTGCGGGTTCAAGAATCGTAGTTGTTAGTAAGTTAATTTTGATGTTTTAAAACAATTCTGCTTGTGTTTAGCCTTTTTTTTAAAGTTTGGGGTAGGATGTCTCTTGAGTAAGGTAAAAAGATTATGAACACCATTTGAAAATTTATTTAGATTAACAGAATTATATTTCGTTCCTAATTTTTGCTATTTAATCTATCCTTCATAAAGTTCTGTATGAAATGTCCTCGAAAATTACACCCTGGCTAGCAGCCCTTATAAAAGAGAAATCTTTTAAACTAGGCAGAAATATTTTCTGAAAGGAAAAATTAATTTGGCTTTTAGATGAAAATTTCCATCTCAGTTCCGATCCTAATTACGATTACTAATGGTTCGGTCTCCCTCGAAAATATTATCTCGGAAAAGTAATATTATTATTAAGCATTATATAAATGAGAAAATAAGTCTGAACAGTACATATTAGCTAATATGTACTGTAACAATTTATGTCAAAAATTCAATTCATCGTGCTTTTCTATTCGTTCACTCAAACCTGTAATCTATCTATCTATCTATCTATCTATAGAGGGGATGCCCGTCAGGCGCAGGCGGGTAATCAGTCCTCTTATTTGGGACCATTTCACCCAATTCCCAAAACAGCGCATGAGTTTTACCTCTGCACTGACAGTTCCACCTCTTTGAACCTCCCAGAAGCTTTAATAAACCCAATTATCTCCTTTAGGATAATATATTATATTTGATCTTCTTTTACCTCAACCATGCCTATTGTCTCCCATCTTACCAACGCGTACATTGGACACTCAGTCAGGAAGTGTAGACTTGTTTCCTCCTTGTCGCATTCTGGACAGGTGGGATCACTTTTTAATAAGCCCATTATTGTTAGGTGTCGGTTCAGAGGACAGTGTCCCGTGAGCAGACCCACAACAATCCTGATGTCCTTTTTATTTAACTTTAGAAGTTGTTTTGACTTTCTTTTTTCATATGTCTTTGGAAGATTTTTGCCTGGCGGCACTGCTTGTTATGCATCCATCTTGAGTTGGCTTCTTCTGTTATGATTTTACTTATTATTCCTTTACTGATTCTACTTGAAATAGGTAGCATGGGTTCCGGGCTGATGAATGTCTCATCGGCCCTTTTCCTTGCTAGCTCGTCTGCTATCTGTAATACCTATCGTTCTTTTAATTGCAATCTTATCCTTTTTTGAGCCAATACGAGAATAAGTAGATATGTTTACCGAGCAGTGGTTGACGTTTGTTTAAAGCATCAAATTGTTAGATCCTGACCAATAAATTACCTGTGTAGGTACGTGATACACGACTCTAGATAGCTGTAACTTCTCTAACAAGGTAACCTTGTAACACGACGAGATAGTAGGTATTAAACCCACTTTGGCTCTAAATGTGATATTTATTCGGCAATTACAAGGGTCGAGATGATAACCTTTGAGGGTGAGAGTTAGAGTACCCACCTCTACATATTAGTGTCTCGTAAATGTATTACATTTACATGTTACATATTTGGGTTGAGTAGTTTGTAATTTGTAGGCAAAAACTCAACAACATAGGTACCTAGTAACAAACGGCCACGTGGAAAATTTAGACGGCGATCGATGGCGAGACGAGCTTGACAAATTGGTAAGGACTACCAGGAGTAGCAGGTGATGCGATGACTGGAGGAAAAGAAAGGCCTTTGTCCAGTAGTCAGAGATATAGTTAAGTTTTTAATTTTGATTTTTATTTATTTTTCGCCGAAAACTTTTATTAGAGAGTCATAGAAGACGCGATCGATCACGGAGATGCTGGCGATATGACCTTGCCATATCAACCGCTTCTGATGACTGGGAAGTGATGGCTTAAAACCGGACAATCTGGTAAAAGAAAGAAAAGGATTATGCCTAGCAGTGAGGCACTCTGCAGGCTACAATTTCCCACAAGATGGTGGGATTTGCCTTTCTGATTTATCCTGATTTCTGATTTTTCTGATTTTTTCCACTTTGCTCTGTTCTACGTGTCATCCGTGCCCGCAGGAGATCAGGTCTTAATAACATCTGTCCATCGCGGTATTTGGTCTTTAACACATTTTGTTCCAGATTTAATCAGAGGGTCTGCGCTGTATATCGCCGAACCATTTCAGCCGGCCTTCTTGTCAAATCTCTATTTGAATATTTAGAGTTTGAATAGAAGAAGATCCAATTTGGTTGTTTTTATTGGAACTGCCCATCAGCAAGTTACCAATTCCGCATGAATGAGAGCGGTTGGACTGATTTGGTAGATTTTTTGTTGCGTTCGTAATAATCGAGAAAAGGTTTACATCAAAAAAATCATTGGGAAATCCACGGAACCTCTTAATAGGTTGCTTTTAGGTTGTTAAATTTATTATGCTCTTTCTTGACTGAACGAAATATCAGGGCCCTTAAAAGTAGCAATTAAGTCGCGGAGTTTAAGCTAACACGCGTCAGAGCACTGAACACGGACGGCTGTTTCAGCATAATTAATTAAATTAACGACGACATCACGGTTTGTTTGTGTTTCCTTCCTCTCGTGTTGTTTTTTAAGCAGCTCTACATACATAAACACATACAGCCGATTTTATCAAAATTAATCAGGAACAAAATATAATTGTAAGATAGTCTTCATACTTTTTCCATCCTTTCCGTCCTACAGACAAATGTTTATTAAAAGTACCTACGTTTAAAAAAAGTAACACTCATGTTTCAATCTGTCAGACCACTTTTTTATTATCATCTCAATTTCTATTACATCTGATGTTTTTTATTTTCCTCTTGCCCTGGGTTGCCTAAAGGAGATTGATGTTTTCCTTTGTGGGTGTCCAATAAAGTGTTTGTATCCATTTATCTGTCTATGACAACATTGACTTTCCTTAAATTACCATAAAGATCCTTTTATTTTTATTTTGTGGTCGGTCAATATGTATTCGTATCCTTACTGTTTTTGTTAAGTTCAAGGTAACTGTGCACTTAAAAATAACATAGTATCGAGTTGTTGGACAGAAATAAATCTTTTACCAACATTTTTCTTCGAAAGTTTCCTTTCACGAGTGGATGAACTTTGTAGATTTTCTTTCAAGAAAGTTTGCCTGCTGTAATAAATTATTATTTAATCTACTGTTCAGTAAGAAACAGCTAATTGTGGCGAATTTCCTAATAGAGGTAGTAATTATAATGAATGAGTAATAACTTTAATTGACATTTATGAACAAAATGAGATAAGGTTCTCATTTTGACTCTAGATTTTTATTGTATAGTGTACAAGTATCTACGTCATTTCTAGTCATGATTGTAATTTTTTTTAAGCTACATTACGATTAACCAAAGCAATCTTAAACCCCTTATGGGCCGGAAATTCTTAATACATAGAGGTACATACATACATTCACGCCTTATATCCCTATCGGGGTAGGCAAACCACAAAATATAGTGGTGATAGGCTGTCGCCCACAATACAAAAATAACCTCATGTCCATTGGCGTATCTAGGGTTATTTTCTAGGGGGGGCCGCGAGCCTGGCGAAATTTAAATGTACTCTAGCTTAATACGCTGTGTATTCAAAAGTAACTAATACAGTATTATAGTATGTAATAATAAGAAGTATGTAGATTTCTCAGCTGTAGATATTTTTTTAATGATTTTTCTGTGAAGTTATCAGTATTTTGGCATCAATTATAGAATTTCGAATTGGTAGCCCAATATTCTGGGGTAAGCCCTAGACCATACTGGGGTGGGCACGGCCCACCCGGCCCCCCAACATACAGCATTAAGAATTTAGAATGAAACTTAAAATGTGCCAGCTGCCAGTCATACTGTAAGAGTCAGTAATTGGCTCATGTCCCAATTACTAACTCATGTCCCAATTACTGACTCTTACAGTTAATGCTGTACTTAACATGCTAAGTCATGCTTAGTCAGTTTCCGTGGGTTCCTGTCAACGTATCGGTTTTCCTCCCTCTAAATCTTCATCTAATTTCCACGAATTCACAAAACGGTGGCTTGGGTAAATAAATGTAGGCCATTAACATTTTTTTTCCACTTTCATGTCTATTACGAACCCGGGGCGTTTAGCCAGCACATATTTTATGAATGTAATCCTCTGCCGCTCCCGATGCTATTTGTACATTCGTCTGAATGTTTTATAATTACAGAGCTTTCCGTTTCACAAATTAAAAACAACCTAAAAGTTTTTTTTTTCATTTGACTGTTATTAATCTATGTCCTAATAGTTTTCCAATAGCATAATCCCGTCTGATTATGCCATTGGAAAACGGCTTCTTGAATCTTCTTAAATAGAAAAAGTAGGGTTTCGACTCACTGATTCATCAATGTCCAGGCCAAACCTGACATTTGGTATAAGGGTTCCTTTTATAACGTAATAGTAATAGTAAACTTTATTTGCTGAACAGAATAGGAAAGGAAAGGGTCGTACAAAATTCTCAGAATTAAGTCTCAGGCCGCCTCTAATATTTATAATTTTACTAGCTGTCTGCCCACGACTTCATTTCCGTGGGATTTGTCCCGGTGAATTTTTTTTACGTAAACCTGGTTGTGACAAAAAGGAACACAACAAAAAAGAATCATCCAAATCGGTCAAGCCGTTCTCAAGTTATAGCGTGACCAGGAGAAATAGGCGTTCATTTTTAACCAACTTCAAAAAAGGAGGAGGTTCTATGTTCGACTGTGTGTATTTTTTTAAAATGTACCTATGTTCACCGATTTCTCCGCCAATTATGAACCGATATTCAAAATTCTTTTTTTTTTCGAAATAGTATACTCCAGAGGTGGTGCTATATAAATTATAGCACTAAATTATAGCAGCGCTTTTAAAAAAAATCAACAAAAACAAAAAAAAACTACAAACCAGAACATCATCTAAATAAATGAGTGACATTTTCGTTTGTGGTTATCTGCTAATAGGCATTGTAGTCTGCAAAAAATACTAGTTATTTACTTTGTGCGAACTGTTGTTGGGATTGAAGTCGGTGACTCATACGTTGTTAACGTGGCAAATTGTTATAAACATGTTGAAAAAGAACCTCCTAGCTTTATTGAACATCCTGAACCAGTATCACTCACTGAATACTTTTCATTTTTTTTTGTTTTTTATTACTTTTTTGGGGGGGGGGGAGCATTTTTTTTCCTAAACGTAGAGCGCTACTATTTTTTTTCAAAAATATGTTCTTTGAGTGATACCGGTTCAGGATTTTGAATATAGCTGGGAGATTCTTTTTCACCCAGTTTATAGAGGTAGATTAGTTAGTCAAATAACTATTTAAAATGAATATAAAAAATAACTACAGATTGATAAATATGGCAAGCTTGCTTTACACCCTGTATACTGTATAGTCTACTCAGTAAGTCTACGACTGATATTTCCGAGCGTCGGATGTGAGAAGAACTCTCTTTTGCGCTGTACAGGTGAAACGTGTCAGATAGAATCAAGTACCAGTTATATGTCAGTCCTTGAATTACAGTGTATATACGTGCCCTGTAAACAAACATTCAAAAGAAAAAAGTCAGAAAAGCTATTTCCAGAACTGAGTGGTGGAGCAGGAAATAATAAGTCTTTACCTATGAAATTTCCGATTTTTTCTCAACCTTTATTTTGTTCATAATTTATTTAATTGAACAGCTTTTTTTAAAATCTTGGCCATATAACGGAGATTTTGAGTGAAATTAATACATATTTACTTTGAATTTACGAAGCTCAAATATAACTCGTTTCTTCTGTTACCCGTTTCATTGTTTATTTTTGTTGTACCTTTGTTACAATTACCATTTTCAATAAACTAAGTATGATGAAAATTTAGACAGTGCCATCTAACCCCTAACTAAGCAAGGCTTGTTATGGGTGCTAGATAACTGATATTATACTTAAAAAATATATAAGGTATTAAAAAGTTATCATTTCTAAATAGAGATATAGCTTAATCACAACTCTCTGATAGAAAGTCATCATGTTCATCACCCTAAAAGTATAACGAGCGAGCGTAGAGTCGACATTACTCGCCGTGAAAACTTTGTTACCGTGCTCTTAAGGTAATCTTCCCCTTAAATGTCTGCCATTTATTTAAAGAGCAACTATTACAGCCAGAATTCCCTAAAGCGTGGCCTTGGACCGATAAGTTAGGACAGAGCAGAGTTTGTTGAGATTTTATACCGATAGTAGAGTCGAACTCTAATCCTGTTTGTAACTAAAACACAAGCGTGACATTACTGATTAAAGAGATTGATCCGTAGGTGTATGTAATACTTCTCGAGTGGCGCGTTGTTCTAGACCTAAATGTGCAAGATATAAATAAGCGATCTGATAATAACTTTCATTGTCACATGAGTAAAAACAAAATAACGTAGACGCCATGTATCCCGTGATAGTTTTATCTGTGTTACAGGATACGGAGTGTCTTCCCATTTAGGTTTTAGTTTGAAGTATCTTTGAAGTGTTTCTATTATTATTCTAAATTGCTGACAGTATTTATTTAAATACATATATTAAAAGAACTATGTCACCCTAGGTGACAATGCTACATGGCTTACTAAATCAAATAAGTTTTTTTAATTTTTATCATTATTTTTAGTTCCTTTTTCTGCCCTGTGATACTTTAAAAACCCATTACATAGTAGGGGTCTGTAATTGGCTAATATATAATTAAGTATTGTTGTTTATAAGATTAGTAAAATAGCTGTAGATCTAAGATTAATAAAAATGAAACATTTCAGTCATAATTTACAAGCCACATTTCTTATTTCAGCATCAAAGCGAAACACAAGAAAAATGTTAGAATGCTATCTTCTGGTCGTTAAACGGTGACCTTAACCGCGGGTACAACAAAGAATGCCCCATGAATCTTCCAATAAATGTCGTCGAGACTCTTTTGTGTCGCGTGTACAATAAGCTTTATTACTCGAGATGGGAAATTCTGCGGCGCGATTGTGTTTTGTCTCGGCCGCAAATGACAGGAAAAGCGTTTAAAGCTGAAAGAATTTGAGCATTTATTGACAGAATAGTGGGGTAAATGTGTATTGTAAAGTAATCAGTAATTCTTAACCCCTAATAAAAAAGAGGGATGTTATATTTTGTTGAGTGGGTCTATGTATCTGTATGTCTGTGGCACCTTAGCTGTTAAGGGGCTGGACAGATTTTTCCGTTTTTTTTTTGTTTGAAAGCTGACGTAATTGAGATGTTTCTTATAAATATTTAATCAAAATTGGTTCAGCCGTTTAAGTCACGTCTTACATATAAACGCTCCGTAACTGTCACTTAACGTTTAAATCACGTAGTTCGGTTAGTTATTTTTCACATTTAGTAATTTACAAGTCTACCGGTGACATCGGGCATGCCATAGAGAAACCACTAAACTAAACAGCATATAAGTTGAAATGTTCTTTACTTCTAAATTAACTCTTTAAAGCTTACTTCACCACCGCAATAAGAAGAAAATAGTAGAAAGTTGTACTTCCCTTTTATAAATGAAACTTTATAAAAGATTGTCACCTTTCTTTTAAATGTAAATACTGTGGCGGAATTTCTCGTCACTTTCTATTAACAGCTGCGAGTTTATTTTGCTTTTTCAAGGCTTACCCCCAGTACAATGTTTCAAGTACAATTTGGTACAGTAAAGATATTAACAGTGAGATTACAGGGCTCTGTATACATTTGAACGGGCTACCTCTAAATTTCATAACATAGCTTGAAATATGAGAAAAAAATATCTCTCTCGTCTGCCAAATTCTGAACAACAATCACGTACACCCTGAATGGGACAAAACGCTAGGATCACAGTAAAGACGAAGCTGCCCGTCCGTCGATTGTAGTGACCGATGGGACTCTCCCTTTATGGCAGATTGGGTCGGCCTGCGTGCTATTTGTTATCATGTTAACATGTGATTACATTATTATTTATTATTTTATTTCTTTGACATTATTACATTTGACTTTGAATCCAATTTAATCTCAGATAGAAAATGTTAACTTAAAAAATGTGTATCCTGACATCAAATAACAAATTTATTTTTAATTATTTAATACTTACATAATGGCTTAGTCGACTAATAACACAAAAGGGATAGTGTTTGTTCGAATAAATACAAAATTCTTTATTTTGCCAAAAACACGTACATGAAAAAATATTGATTGGAGTCTTCTTTTAAGCGTGTATGTCTTCCATAAAAAACACGTTATATACAATTAATAAAAAAAAAAGTAGAAATAGAAAACATAAAACAAATTCTTATATTCGCTACAATAAACACAATATTCAAGGTGATGTATATGTGTGTATGTGTGTGTGAGTGTGTGTGTGTGTGTGTGTGTAGGTGTGTGTGAGTTATGTTAAGGTGTGTGTTCGATTTAATTAGTCGACATTTTATTGAGTGGTTTCCTCGGAGAAAGTTGTTCTGTTTCATGGTGAATTACATAAATCCATAAGTTAAGTCTTTCCTTTTCTACCAATAGTCTAAAAATCCCAGGATTTTTAGGGCCCGCAGTAAACTACGACACTATGTCCGTCTGTCCACAGTTTTTATCAAAGACCCTTTGTACTTCAAAGCTAATATTTGGCATGGTCATTCACATGAATCACCCCGACAAAACGATAAATAAAATCTCGAAAAAAAAATTGGTAAAATACATTCTGTGAAATGTTCGATATTTTTAAAGATAATAGGGGTTTGTTAAAAAAACGTTTTTAACCCCCGACGAAAAAGAATGTCGAGTGTATAAGTTTGACGTGTGTATCTGTGGCATCGTAGCTCCTAAAAGAATAGACCGATTTTAATGCGGTTTTTTTTGTTTAAAAACTGACATGATTGAGATGGATCTGCCGTAGTACATTTATCTCTATACCCTGTACTGTAATCCGCTATATTGCAAAAGCGAAATTCTTCAAGTTCATGGCAAAGGCCTTTGATCTAGAGTTTCTATTGAAAGAGTTTCTTTGTCGGTCGCAAAGTCAGTTGTTCGGTGTTTGAGTTGTTGCATAACTTTACCGAAAGAAAAAACATTTATTAGATACAGTACATTATAAAGAAAATATGTTGAGATTTACCTAGTATTTCTTTAGTTATAACTTGTACATAACATTTCCTAGTTTGCATCGAAGAAGTATTCGTTTAGGATTGTTAAGGAGGCGTGTTGTTTAGGATTTTAAGGTTGTTTGAGTGTTGGTGTAATTGGCAGTAAAGTAGCATTTTTTTCTAGCTCTTCTGTTATTTTTAAAAATTAAGTGGGTAAATATTATAAAGACGTCTTAAACCATGGAGCTTAAAAATTTCCTTAAAAAGCTATTGCTACCACACCGCCCGACGGAGCCTTAGCTTTAGCCCAGACTGCTACGATCTTCGTAGCAAAACTAAGCGAAACGACCATCCAATATACTACAAAATTCTAGTAGACTATTTACAAAATGTGAATTATTTATCTATTTTTGTTGAGTATAGATGTAATATTTAGATACTTGACTTGTATTCCTTTATAAAATACAGAGTGGAAAACAATGAATCTCGTTCGAGGTATAAAGTGTGCCAAACGCTAAGTGATGTAATCGATTAACTTTAGTTCTGTGTTATGCGGGCATGTGGGTTCTCGCATAGTACACTTAGCTCAGTGGCACTCGCTATTTGAAATAGACCTCTGAGGCAATATGGAGATAATTCGTTCCTTCCACTCTGGACTGGATCACCACTTTACTCATATTCCATCTAATAACCCTCACAACGAATGTCAAATGCGGCGTCAAATGGTTCCAGGAACCGCATGACGTTCTGCCTAACCCGAAAAGGATTATAGGCGTGAGTGTATAGATACACACTAAGAATCATATTTCTTACAGATTTGAACTAGAATACCTAAGTAATACGCCAGTCATATCGAATATTAAACAATTCGCATACTATAGGATTTATAATGAGAATACTAAAAAAGTGCGAAAATTTCGCGGTTTTTCGAGTGCTGCAAAGTTAGCACAGGTCTTTCGAGGCTGCAAACTTGGATATCCGATACTGGTAGTGGTCCTAACAACAGATATTAAAATCAGAATTAGCCGTTAGTTTGTATTTTTAAACATTTCTCGTGTTAACCTTTTCACCGCCAAAGTCTGATATATCAGACGTTTAAGTTTCGTGCCCTCGCCGCCAAAGTCTGATATATCAGACAATTTTTTTTTTACTTTAATATCGTTCACCAAGCGTTCGCTACGCCACGACATTATTTTTTTTTTAAATTTTTTGATGTCGTGGCGTGTGGTGGGCGTTTTTGACGAAAACTCTTGGCGCTAAAAGGGTTAAATATGACTGGCGTATAACGTAAGTGAAACCGTTTAAAGTATAAATTATAAATGATCTACCTACTTACAGCTTTTAAGTTAATGTAACAACACATTAAAAACGATGGAATAAACCGACTTCAATCCCAACAATGCTTTATCAGCAGAGAATGTAGTAGCGCTCGTAGCCCAGTGGCTCTCACTGATCTGAACCCATCAGTGAGGTTAAACAACGAATACCAGGGCAGAGGAACTTGATGGGTGACCATAAAGTGACCAAAGTTTATCAAGAGTGTTTCCGTGCTTCCGAGGGCACGTTAAGCCGGTGGTGGCTGTTGTCGATTGACTACGAAAACTCTGACATCAGGGTTAGATAAGTTCGCCACACACTTGATTATACGCACACGCTAAGAAGAAGAAGCAGATAAATCATTAATTACAGCCCAAAACATCGTCTAGATTTTTTTCTAAAAGCGCTGAATCAATTTCAATAAAAGCCTACCATTTAAAAACGTAATAGGTAATGATACAAAAAAGAATTTATAAAACCGGCCAAGTGCGAGTCGGACTCGCGCACGAAGGGTTCCGTAACAGTATCTATAAAAACGAGCAAAAAAAATCACATTTGTTGTATTGGAGCCCCCTTAAATATTTATTTTATTCCGTTTTTTAGTATTTGTTGTTATAGCGGCAAGTCGGCAACAGAAATACATCTTCCATAAAAATTAAACTGTCTAACCGTCACAGTTCATGAAATACAGCCTGGTGACAGACGGACAGATAGACAGACAGACGGACGGACGGACAGCTAAGTCTTAGTAATAGGGTCCCGTTTTTACCATACGAAACCCTAAAAAAACATGCAGTCGAACGGAGAACCTTCTCCTTTTGTGAAGTCTGAGTTAAAACTCTACATCAGACGGCCATGCCCCAGATATACAATACTTTTTGTAAGGTTCTCTTAATAAAAGTCGTCATTAATAAGAAGAGATGATCGCACAATATTGTATAGGATGCCTCAGAAGTGCTACGTAGGTAATATTGCCTTCATACACGAACACGCTTTCAAACTCCCGCTGCGATGTACCTTGTTAGTATGTACTGTGGATATTGCTTCGGTCCCTTTCATCACAAAATATCTTTTATTGAGAACCATGGATAATAAGAAAAATAATTGTATTTCTTACAGATATGAACTCCTCATTCTTCTGAAAATTGATAAAAACGATCTATAGAACACAGTTTTCACGGAAAACAGAATCAAGTGGGAGACTGGTTAGTTGGCCGTTTAGGAAATTTTTCATCTATATCTATACATATTATAAAGAGGAAAGATTTGATTGTTTGTTTGTTTGTTTGCATCGAATAGGCTCCGAAACTACTGGGCCGATTTGAAAAATTCTTTCACCATTAGAATCCTACATTATCCGGGATGGACATAGGGTGCATGATTTTCCCAAATTCCCACAGGAACGAAGTCCCGCGCGAGAAGCTAGTTGACTTATAAGGGGGTTTTCAATTCAGCGATTTGGTAAATGCTGTTTTGTTTCGAAAGGATGTACTTCAAAATTGGTTACATTTTGATCAAAAAACCACTGCAGAATTACGATAAATAAATCGTTTATTTGTACACACTTAAACAAACACAATATTAACAAAATCATCATCATATCAGCCTATTGCAGTCCACTGCTGAACCTAAGCCTCCCCCAAGGTGCGCCACTTCGCACGATCCTCCGCTGTTTTCATCCAGCCACTACCCGCTATCTTATTTATTCACAAAATACATACATATAAAAAGCAAAAAGAATAACAATAAAGGTAAAAAACTATATAGGTACTATAATAACAAAACATTGTGAATGTGTGTGCCACAGTGTACCAAGGGGGTCGTAGCTCAGCATATGTTTAGCCTTTCGACAAAACACTGCTACAACTCTGCTATAATCCTGTCAGTCACGTAACACTCTAATATAATATATATATTGTCGATTTATTTATTTGTTGCATCGCTGTATATTGGTGTGTACCAACTCAGCTCTATAAAACGATGCATACAGGGCCTTAGGTATCTCTCTTTCAACCTCTCGGGTTGTTAATCAGTCCATGAGTTTGTAAGACAGATACCTAAAGCCCTGTATAAGCAATATGCATGTAATCCAATTGCGTATGGACGTGAACAATTTATAGAACACGCTCGACATTTTATTTAATTAATTGTGTGACGCATGACTGTTATGTATAAAGGATAGCGTAGCAAATACTTAAATGGTGGAATCTATCCATAACTTACGATCTGCTACAAGTATCATTTTTATCCCGGTAACATCAAGTTAAGGAATTTTCGTTATTAACCCTATGTAATGACCCGGAAACTGAATGCGATATACATAGCTGGTTTTCGTGTTTTACGCAATTATTACTGTTTTTATTGAAACATTGAATGTGTTACTCAGAATGTTGTTTAGTTTTATGAGAATAACAACCCTCTAAAGTTTCGCTAACTAATTTAAAAGCTCCCCATATATTTTTTTTCTTAGAATACTTTCCACATTCAAAAGGAACGTGGCATTTGAAAAGAATCCTTAAAAGTTCGTCCCATCTAACGAGTCTTGTTGTTTGTTCCATTTCCGTACCCTCTCATTAAAATAAAACATGAATCGCAAAAGGATACGTTAATTAACCTTAATAACTTCCCATTTTATAATTATAACGGAAAATGTTTAAAAGTTGAGTTCATGAATAGAAAATTAATTCATGGACTTAATTACGTTTTTTTAAATCAAAAAATCTTTATAAATCATAAAAGTATGCGGTTTTATTCAGTTTTGAAAAGATTCATGTGAAATTATTGTATTAATTAGCACACAGAACAACGTAAAGCTTATTTAATAATTTCCAATTTTAATTTATGGAAACTAATAAGATAAGATAAACATATAGAAACATTTACAATTAATTTAACGCGTCGCGCGCTTGTTTACGGCTCGTGCGATACAAATCTTGCACACACGGGTGTGCAAGAACCGCGCGAAGGCTTAAACACAAATACTTACTTCCTTACTAATATTATAAACATGAAAGTTTATAAGTATGGATGTTTGTTCCTCTTTTACACTCAAACGGCTGGACCAATTTTCATAAAATTTGGTATAGATGTAGCTGACACCGTAGATTAGCACATAGGCTACACATTTTCCCAAATTCTTACGGGAACGAAGTCCTATGTGGAAAGCTAGTAATATATATATTGACGCGTACCTACCGCAGCCCATATTCTATAAACTGTGAACCAACTCTGAGTTGGTGGACCTAGCGGTGGGTCAATACGGTGGGACCACGAGCCCAGATCGCTTTCTTTGTATTACAGACGTCTGTTTACCCTTTGCGGTTGGTCAACACACTGATTACCTTTCGAGAAAAACGGGATCACACCACAGAGTAACTAAGGACTAAGTCTCCACTCGTTGAAATGAACTCCGTTTTGTAAACACTAAGTAAGACACCAGTTAATTTTAGTCATAATTAGACTTTATTCTAGGCGGACTTTATTAGCAAGTTTTTACTCGAACACCTATAGGGAAGGAGTTTTTCTCGTTGCGAAAGATAAGTTTGTTCAAGAGATATTTTTTATCAACGATTTTTTGCTGTATTATCGATTTAGTGTGTTCCCATCTTACTCTTCCATAGCTTCGTCCATTTCACATATGACGGTTTCAGTCGGAAAATCTTATACTTTTACCGTGAAGATTGTAGACAATCATACTACATTTACTGCGTAGACCAGGGCCCCGATTCTGTAACTTCAGTTGTGTGTCGATGGAATGGTCGCCATTTTATCCGTTCAGGTGGTGAAATTGAGAACTATCATACATCTAATTACGGCTGCTTTGACTGCTGGCGCCAGGCACGATCTGATATTTAATTCAGCTCTAGGTATATAAAAACTGTGGTGCTGCATTACTGTGGTACATCTGATTCTTAGTACTCTGTGGTTGTCACAAGGGAAATAACCCTAGCAATAGAGCCTTCTATATTTGTACCCATTCTTACTTGTTCAATTTACCAAAGGAGGGATTGAAGCAACAACAGTCTCCTAAAATTCTAAACACAGCTGATTTTCTCGCTAAGTCAGAGATCCCCAAAAAACTATCGGAACAAGTAAAGAAAAATAATCTCATTTCCATGTGGAACACCAATTTTTTTTTCTCTTTTCTATGTGGAACACCGACAGACGTTCTCATTGTGATTTAAGGTGACAACTATATTTGACAAATCTATACAGATAAATAACTAACAGTTGATCGGACATCGTTATGATAAATACGTTATCGGATTGGTATTTCGTAAATATATCGTAATCTTAATAAGGCTTACCGAAGGATTTCAGGGCTTCCTGATGGATCAGATCTTTTACACCTCCAAACTCCCATTATACTTGTACTTCTTCAAATATTTGTCAAACGATCATCTTAAAGTTTTTAAAAGTTATTATTTTTATTGATTGTACAACAAAAAAGTCGCCCTTAGACGATGAATCTTTCGAAAAAGATGACGGTACATCTTTTAAGGGCCACTTGCAGCATTTTTTTAAATTTCGATTAAGTCAAATTTAAATTCTGTTTCAGTATAAATCTAATTTAACGTCTCGCACGTCATCAGTTAAGTTTTAATTTCAATTTAAGCTGTTCGTCAAATGTCAAAGTTAAGTTGAGTTTAAAGCTAAATACAGGTTCAATAAAATCGACATTATTCTAATTTTACTGCAAGTCGCCCCAAGGGTAGCCTATCCGTTTTGTATATGTAGAGCTGGGTATCGCCGCCATGTAATGAAATCACCGAGAAAATTGTGTTTCAGTCGCCCAAACCACTTTAGCTAAATACACACAGCAACCCCACTCAACATTCTACGCCTACAAACTACTCTCGTAGATCGGTTTCTTTAGTTTTAAGCAATAAAGTGTAATATTTTTTCCAAACAAAAATAAAACAGAGCTTGTGGAATGAGGAATGAGGCAAAGTGCTGGATTTTAAGCTATCTTGTAGCTAAGAAACAGGTTTTGCATATTGTGTGTTTAAATTGACCTTACGTAAAGAACCTCTTTAGATTGCTCTTCTGCACTAATGAAAAAAAAAATTGTGCACTTAATAAATACGCCATATCTTTTCACGAGAGGTATGAATCTCAAGTGCTGCAGTTATCACGCTACGCTGTTATACAGACTGTTGCCAGCTAATTTTACTAACAAATTTTCATCATGCCACCCACCTTCAACATCTTTGACAGGATCTTACTCCAATGTTTGTAAACAGGTACTCTTAACAAATGGTACCTAACTTAACAAACTGTGCTACAAATTCCTTTTCAACACATTTGCTCATAAAGTGGGTCTTATGTCATTGTTTTAAGGTTCATAATGATACGTATTACCCAGCCCGTGAGTAATAAAATAAAGCACAAGTACGTAATGGTATTTTTTTTCTAAATTTCAGCAAAGAGATCAGATCTTATTTTATATTCAAAATTAAGTGTAAATATTAAACTATTTGTAAATAAAAATATAATTCCACTAAGTAAATCATTTAAATTTAACAGAAAATTATCATTTATTTATGCTAAAACGTGAAAATATATAGTTAAATATTTTTTTATTATTTGGCTGTATGGCATAACTTGTCAATGTGAATCTCATTTTGCGAGCGAAAAAAGAAAAAAATAATCGCGCCTCTTTTCAGATGTTTTCACTTGGTTTTCACAAACGGCATTTGTATATTTTGTATTCATCAGATTGTTATTATTGTCAGAAATACAATACAAAAAATGTATTCTTCAAGTGCAGAACAGGAAACCTACGTGGGTACACCGCCAGAAATACTTTCCGAGGAGCAACGTGCAAGTGATAGCTTGTTGCCGTCAATATCAAAGGAAAGTTTTTATTTCTTTCTTTCCTCGCAAATGTGTTGAAAAACGTCGTATGACACGCGTGCGCATTGGATATTACATTCTCGGCTCCATTGAGCCCTCGCCTTCGGCTCGGGCTCTAAACTCGCCTCTAATGTAATATCCAACTTAGCACATTTGTAGCATAATGTACTATTGCTAACTCAGTAAAGTTGAGACAACACTGTAAAGAGAATACTTAATTAGTTTAGCGGAAGAAGAATAACCCATTTTCCTTTAAAAAAAAAACTATTTCAAAACAATTTCTCATCTGGTGTTATGCAGTTATAGTGAGAAAATAATCATTAAAAAACATTTATTTGAATGCATAAGGCAATATTAAAATTAAAGACTACATTACATTATACATGATGTAGATGTAGAGGTAGTTTCTGGATTCATTATGTTACTTGGATTTCGTAGAAATTAATAGTCAAAGTCAACGCATATTCTTAAATAAATTCTACTAATCATATTTGGGTTAGATCATTTATTATCGTTACCCTAGTTGGAAATAAATAAATTTGAATTTAATATTCTACTATTTTTTCACGTATATCTCTAAATGGATGTTAACTTTCACTAGGATAGTCAAATAACAATATGATCCCCTCTGTCAAAATGAAGAGTCGCGTGTAAATGTAAATACAATTTCAAATAAAACAATATTGTTTCAAGAGAAATTGAGTATTCTTTGAGTAAACATTACTCAGTATTTCACTAGTATTATAGTACTCTTTGAGCAGATATTACTCTATCTACACTAATATTATAAAGAGGAAAGGTTTGTATTTTTGTATGTAACGAATAAACTTAAAACCTACTGGACCGATTTAAAAAAATCTTTCACCATTAGAATCCCTGAGTAACATAGGCTACATAATTTTCTCGAATTCCCACGGGAACGAAGTCCCGAGCGGAATGCTAGTATTATATATTTACGATCTGATGTCGATATAAAAGTTCACTAAATAGAGTTCATTCATGTGAAATCCAAAAGTTATTACTTTTTGTGAAAATGATTAAACACAAGGAAAAACCATATTGCGGGTTACTAATGGATTCATTGACAATTTTTTTTCATATTTCGACATGTTACTTGAGAAAAGTTTTCAGTTTCGTGGCCGGTATCTCATCCTCAATTTTCGCTAACTAATCTAAAATTACCCAATATAGGTAATTTCATGATTCAATTACCGATCGTAAAGCCATAATACAATCTTACAATACACACAGTCACGCCTATTAGCCCTAAAAGTCGATATTCAATTTTAATAATGGCTTTGCGTCAAAGAAATCTGATAGAGTGTAATTATAGATCAATTAATAGTTACTAGATGTTTTTAGATCGGTCTCTGCTATTATGTACTCTGTGGTTGCTGTTAAATTACTAAAACCACAGCATACAAAAAGCTTTATAAAAGTAATATAAAAAGGGAAAAGTGAAGCCCAAACAATTAAAAAGGAAAAACAAAAGTTTGAATTGTTTTGTGAAACTCGTTTAAAAGGCATTAAAATTGTGTATTCTGCGTTAAAATACTTAGAATAAATTTCTCGTTTCGCTCAACTTATTTCAAACTCGACACCCTACAGATTCGTTACTCTGTACACAAACAAAGGCTAAAAAGTTTTACGTGGATTTGATATATTATGCGCTTTTTGAATGTAATTAGTAGGGTGTAATATTTCTTTGTTGTTTAAAATCTTTGTAAATATATAAGAAGTATTGTTCTTTTAATGATTTAATTATTTTAGAAAAATCCGCAAACCTAAGAATGTGAAATGGCACAAACCGCTAGTATAATAATTGTTAGTTTACTTTGGTAATAAATCGCGTTCTGTAACCACTCTGCGCTTGTCTTGTCTTAATAAGGAATAAATAAGTGAATTTACGCGTAAAGAGATGATGAAATATTTTTTCCGGAGCAAATGTACAAATGTACAGATTCGCAACTGAAACCTTGCCCATATCTTGTTTTTAAAAGGAATTATTTTTATAATACTAATATTACAACAGGATTTTAAAAGCCGATGTCTTTGTTCCAGAACTGCCCAGAAGCAGCATTAGTTTCGGCGCGTGTACTTGCTGCTGAGGGTGCTCCGGCGACCCGGTCGGCTTCTGGCGTGGAGCGCCGGCCCTCCGCCCCGCGCCCCCCGCTCAGCAAGCGGGGCTCGGGCTCTCTACTCGCTCCGGCACCACCTACTTCAAGGTGAGATAATGTTAAGCAAGCTAGGCGTATGTACTAGCGGTTGAGGGTGCTCCAACGATTCGGTCAGCGTCTGGCGCCAGCTCTCCGCTCTAGAAGTGGAGCTCTGGCTGCCTACTGCAAGGTGAAGTAGGCTATAATGTGAAGCAGCACCAGCGTGGAGCGATAACAGCCGTTAATCTCGCGCCCTTTGCTCACCAGGCAGGGTTCTTTTGCTCGCTTCGGCATCATACTTCAAGGTAAGATAAACAGTAATGGTTTATGTGACAACTGATAAGTATGAAAGGGTTACATAACTTTTATTTTCTTAATAATTTATTTATCAATTACTTATACTTTATTATTACTAACACTGAAAAAGACAAGGTGCGTTAGGGGCCGTCCACATATTACATCACACAACATTTCGACTTTTTGAACCCCTCCCCCCTATGTCACGCTTTTTTGGTATCCCTTTAACATGTACTGTCACATTTGGTATACGCTGTGACGTAATATGTGAATGACCCCTTATTAGTATAAAATAATCGAAATTTTAAAGCCTTCGTAACACCACACGTTGTATTATCCTATACAGAACAACAAATGAAACTTCAAACACTCGGAACAAAGCAAAATGTTGGTAGGTAAATATTTTACGTGTAGCCAGTATACGGTATTGCGATTGCGGAATTACATTTTTATTTGAAATGGCAATGAGAAATCTCTGCGGTTAGGGTTCCCTTGCAGCTAAATTAAATAACAGGGAAAACGTAGCTGTAGGCTAGCAATATCCATTCTCAATTCAATTTGCTCCAAGCATCAATATAAGTTTAAAATGTAGAGTCTATTTTTGCAGTTTCTTGGAAAATAACTTAATTATTCACTTTAATTGTTGGCTTTTTAAGAGCATCGTTGGGTGGCCTTATGTTAATACCTGTAGTATCGAGGAACTATACTGTACTAGGTAGTTACTTAAAAGTTAAAGTACGTATAGTCTTCTTCTTATCGTGTATAGTCAAGTGTGTGGCAAACTTGGCTAACCCTAGTGTCAGAGTTTTCAAACCGCACTATGGCCTCTGACTTGGTTTTAACGACGGTAGTCAATTGACAACAGCCGGGACCGACAGCTTAACGTGCCCTCCGAAACACGGAAACACTCGTGATAAATTGCCACTTTGGTCACCCATCAGGTTCCCTGCCACTGTGTACGTTGCTTAACCTCACTGATCGGTTGAGATTAGTGAGAGCCACTGGGCTACGAGCGCTTCTATAGGTATAGTTATAACATATTACTATCTTTCCGCCCGGAACTTCGTTCTCGTGGGATTTCGGGAAAATGATGTAGCCTATTTGTCAACTCAGGCTGTCAGCTACCTCCATCCAAATTTGATTAAAATCAGATCAGCCTTTTGAGCGTGAAGAAACACACACACACCACACAATCAAATATGTGATTTCAGCCATTTAAAAAAAAAAAATATATATATATATATATATATATAGGTATATGATCTAAGTCTACAGCTCAGAGCCACTAGTTTGTCTATAGCTTCGCGAGTCTTGCTTACCAAATCGTTTGTAATTTTCTCGGAAAATTTACGGTAATATTAAATTGTCGCGGGCACGCTCGTTACTGTGTCGCACGTATTACAAGTTTAATACAGTATGATCACTTTGAGATACTCATAAGAATCGAACCCAGGACCGGTCGATCAAGAGGCAGCGTCACTACCACTTGACCAAACCGGCTATCAATTAGTAGGTAACGTAAATGAATGAGTAAATTACACTTTATTGCACATCAAATGTATCAGAAACACCAGAAACAAACTAGAAGTACATAAATATAAATAAACAAGCAAGCAGAATGTACAAAAAGGCAAGAATGTACGAGGTAAAAGATTATACTCTACTTGCTGTGTTCAGACCTTATAATTATTTTCACTAAACTTTGACAAGGCCGTGATCGTAACCCCTGAATTCATCCTTATTTGTTTTGTAGCTATGGAAAAATAACAAACACCCATCTATCCTCAACTTTCGTTTAGCGGCAGTGTGGTGTAGCTACCGTACTGTTTCTGTGCAATATTTTTTTTGCAAAGTAGCAGAGCGAGGCCACCTGAGGCATACCTTGTTACAGGGATTAATATCTCCGCCCCACCTCGCACCAACGCGGTTGGAAATACTTTCCTGTCTAAAATTCGTTTTGTTTATTTTATACGAGTATTCCAATGAATCAGGAAATTGTGCCAGAATGTATTAAAAGAAAGAAAGAGATTGGATCTCAACCTTGATATTGATATCCTTGGTTTTGAAATCAAAATGCATTTTTTATCCTCAATCGTACCTATTGCCTTTTTGTCTTTCCGAGTTTTCCTGTAATCCATTAAATACCTTACAACACGTGTACAAAACGTATTTCGTTTTTCAAACACCTGTTCCATTTAATAACCTTGAATTTTTATTTTGTGTTTTACTCTTTCGTCAGTTAGCCTTAAAAGGGAATACGTATACAGTCGAGAAATTGAGCATGTGTGTATTATTAGCTACGACTTCTTCTAATGATCTTCTACTACAGTTGAAAAATAAATTTCCAAGAAATTCCAATTACCGCGCCTAAACAGCCTCTACAACTTTGATACGTTGATATATACCGACTAGTAATCCCTAAACGTGGCACGAGGATACGTGACATAAAGCTATACGATGTTCTCTACCTATGAACTTTGCAACACATTATTTAGGCGTACTAATGAGCTGCAATTCAGTTAGCATGACGTGCTCGGAATCGGATACCGTGTGGTATACATAAAGCTAACTGACGAGCTGCGGTAAAGGTCAAAGGTTTTCAGGATTAATTGGGATCAAATTTGAGAGCTGTAAACGCATGAATTAATCCTCATTTATTATTATTCCTCTGTTACTATGTTCTATTTACTGTAGTAAATGTCTGTGTGCAAATTAATTATATTGTAGTGTATTATTTTTGCGTTTTGTGATTTAATCTTGGATTATGCTTTCAAGTTTGACAAGCGGATCGATTGGTTCCAATCTCGTTAAATTCCCTCCGCCGGTATTACTATGGAGAATGATGTATGACGATACTACATCATAGGAAGTGTCACCATATAGTCCATATAGTATCCAGTAGATCCGAGCCTGCCAAATGATCGATATAGACGTTTCCCCAATTTCACAGCGGTGGACAGAGACCAAATAAAGCATAAAACCGTAAATTGTGCTAGAAGCTTCTTTGCTGCGTATAAATATTGCAAGAATTCGGCTAGTAAAAGGTCAAAAGAGTTTGCTGTGTTCTGTGACAACCTATTAACCACTAATCCACAAAGAGAGACGCGACAGACACAGGCGAAGTCGATACGATTGATGTCAAATTCGTCATACATTGCTTCTGTGCAAAGATATTTTTACTCGGGGTCACTTTTTACAAAAGCAATGTATGATGAATTTAGAATAGACTCATAGATGTGTATGTATATGTACTTCTCATTTGAGACCATTCACCCTGTCCCCCACGTTACCTTGATAATAAGAGCATGTGGTTAACTCTTACTCGTATTCCAAACAAACGATCCACTTTGAATAATTGTGATTTCTACCGTTCAGTTCCCAAGTCATAGTAAACATGAAAGGGTGTGTGGGTGGAAGAAATTGAATCAGATTTTAGTAAGACGGGATTGATATACTGAGTTGTCAGCTGTTGTGTCAAGGCTGTTCGCTTGATTTCAAGGCCGATACCAACCCAAGTTCCGAGAATCTTGGTAATAACTTTGAGCACATTATTGAGTGGCGCTGGTGCTTGAAATTTTATTGTAAGTTCTTAGAAATGAGTACTTATGTCGTGACGAATTTTATTACTTACTCATAGTCTACAAAAATAATTAATATCCTGGCTCCCATAGCTCTTTAGCTTTATGATTTTGTTGTGTGTTCGTGTAAAGAGCCCAGGTTAGACTGATGGAGCTGCAGAGTTCCTTCATTGATTTTAGAGTCTTCGGGAGAGGCCGGAATAAGGTGATCTAAAGCCTGGATCAAATTTTAGATAAAAAAAAAGATTTTACATAAAACCATTCGTTCGGACTACGCACGAATGGTTTATGATTATTTGTATTAATGATTATTTAATACAAATAATTATAAACCAAATAATCAATAATAAGATTAATGATTATTTGTAAAACTTTAACGTTAATAAATTGAAATTGAGCATTTCGATTTGTTTCACATTTGGGGTACGTTTGGCCATGATCCAGAATTTGCAGAATACATTAGAGCTACTGATCTTCCCCCAGGAGAATTTTATGGTGCAGGATCATGATTGATTTTTTTTGACACCGCAAAAGAGTTTAATAAATGTAACTGGCTGAAAAGTCAATGCTAATTGTCATAGAAAAGAGATGTTGTCCTCTTAATTGTTGATCGAACTTGGTACGTACCGTTCACGATGGCCAAATTAATATTACGCCGTAGACAAAATTCAAAACTCCGACTCAAAAACAAAAACATTTCCCTTGCGACTTTGCCTATTGTCTACAAAGAATACCGTTATTCGCGGTCGATCAACTAAATTTCTGGGTTCAACACTTACTTACAAACGCGATATTGATTTATACTCTATTAATTTCAAGTTTTCAAATTTCAAAATCCGTCGGATTCCGTGAATACCTGGGACGTTTCGCCGGATGTTAGAGAAAATTGAAAATGCTTTGTTCAAACTCTGGCATTGTTTTTGGAAGGTCACTCTGATGGGGGAATTTTGAATTCCTTACGTTGATAAATCTAAATTTTACAAAGCGTTTTCGATTTCTGTAAAAGCAGACTTTGGGTTTGTTTGACGAGAAGAGATAACGGCATTGTGTGAAATCCTAAGTACCATTTATTTAGTTTGAAAGTGATATTTTTTTAGGCTTCGACCACATTTTTGCCCCCTGAGCTGTGGTCAAGAGTAAACCCATTCTGTATCAAATAAAAAACTATGCTGCAAAAGTTTTCTGGATGTTACTAACATTATAAACTCGAATGTGAAAATGTCCGTTTTGTTCTTTCTTTCACGTAATAACAACTGAACAGATTTAATGAAAATGCAGCTCGAGTACGACCGGCGCGCGTAATGTATGTCAAAATGACAATATTGACAACGCCAGAGGGCGAGCAAGCCTTTGAGCGGGGCCTTTGCCTGTCGCCCGCGCGAGGTTGCCGCCATTGCATCATGCTCGAGCTGCTGTCCAAATTATATTTATTTTATTTTTATTTTATTTGGGGAGCTTACAGCTACATACAATAATTTTAGGTACATAGAAAATAAACCTAACAGCCAATTACAAGCTTCCACATTTGGATAGAAAAAATTATAACTAAAGCACAACTTTAGCATGAGTCCTAAACTAAGTACAAAACATCAAAATATAACTAAGCTGGAGTAATATAGAAATGTATATAAACATAGGATATACTCGTAATATGAATAAAAGTATAGGAGGAGGAAAAACTATTTAGAAAGAATTCATACGTCAAAATAATTAAAATTACCACAGAAAGATTAACTTTTAAGCTCTGTTTTTGTGAACAAACTATGTAGTTATAGATATGTTAGAGACTTAGAGTTAGACAATAAGCACACTAACAAACGAAGTAAATCCAATAGTGTTGTGTTACCCTAAACCAATGTTAGTGGGTGAGAATTGATTACCTATTACCTAACTCGGTGTCTCTTCGCCTTTACGGACCAATGAGTTAGAAACGGAACTAAGTTTTCGTAACATTGTTGGTCAGAAAAGGGTATTTAATTTTGTATTGTTGCTATTACAACAGTACCTTTAAGGAGTAGGTATTTCATTCGATGTTAGTGTTCCGGTAATTTAAAATAAAAGGATGTTAATAAACCTTCAAAAAATATTCACCTTTAATATGCTTTCCCAAGGAACGAAGGTTGAAAAAAGTCGTATTTCTTTACAAATAAGTTTTTGTGCTGTTTTTACAAACTATTAAAACAACTTTTACATTTTTTTGCTAGTTGCTATTTCAAACCAACTGTCCAATGAATACAAGGCTATTTTTCCAACAATAAATTATTTCTGCATACATTTTCACATTGATTTGCTTGGAACAGGCGCCGCAAAAACAAGTTGGTTTTACGAACTCATTTATTGCAGCTTATCTAAATGGCTTTCTAGAAAAAATATGGCAAGCGAGATTTTTTAACCGTGTTGTTGGTTTGTGATTATAGGACTGTACTGTATCCTATACAGTATCGGTGAGTTTCGTCAAAGAATCTTAATTAAACTACTAATCTAGTTAATTAGTGCAAAAGGTTTCCTCGGCGAAGTTTCCAGTCGCTACGCAGCCCACTTTAATAAAAGTTTGTGTAACTGTAGTTCAAGTGAATTAAGTTGAGTTTAAGTTATAAGTTAGGCTAGTTAGGTACCTAAATAACAGTCGAGTTACCTGAATGAACCTGAACCTGAATGGTGGTTTAAAAAATAACTCTTTGAAAACTTTAGTTATTTAGAATTAACATTCATTTTAAGCACTCGTAGCCCAGCGGCACTCACTAATTCTATTCTATTCTATTCTGACCAAAGTGGCAATTTATATCGAGAATTTCCGTGCTTTGGAGGGTACGTTAAGCCGTCGGTCCCGTCATGTTAATTGATTTCAGTCGTTAAGCCAACTCAGAGGCCATTTGACAGTTTGAAAATTCCGATACCAAGGTTAGTCCAGTTCGCCGCATAAAATTGATTATACTTACAGGATCTTTTAGCAAAAAATTAAACTTAGAAGTGGTATCCGTATTTAAAGTAAGCTCTCAAGCCAAATGGATACTGATTTTGTTTAGCGACTGTAGTCAAACAACAACAGCCGCAATCGACGGCTTATCGTGCCCTCCGATGTACAGAAACGCTCGTGATGAATTGTCACTATGGTCTTTGGTCACCCATGCAAAGTGAAGCCATGCAGCCTGACTGAGCCATGGTGGAACTCTTGGACGCCAAATCCTCACAGACCGACACACCGGTCGCAACTCAACAAGACCGACTCACTGGTCTTCGTAACAGACTGACTCACTGGTCTTCGTAACAGACCGCCTCACTGGTCTTCGCAACATACCGACTCACTGGTCTTCGTAACTGACCGACTCAAAGGCCTCTGTGGCACGAATCAATTAATCCATTCGTACACCCATCAGATTCCCTGCCCCGTGTCAGTTGGTAAATCTTACTGATCGGTTTCAATGAACAGCGGGTATTAGCGATCTACGAGCGTTTTACTTTAAAAAAAACTGCTTCTGTTAACACTTTATAACTTCATTTTTCATATAGACCGCAGTAAAATTTAAAATACAAACATTGTACAAACGCGCAGCTACGAAGCTGCATCGTTACAAACATTAAGCTAAAGAGCATACTAGAACATTTGCTTACTGCAATTCTACCACTGCTGCACTTAAATGAGTAAAGTTTGTTTATTCTGATGTTGTTTTACTATTTGAACATACGTACAGTGAGAAATATATTATATTAAGCTGCTGTAAGGCTTACAATGCAGCCAGTAAAACCCACGAGTCTCTTTTACTCGCACCTTAAACTACACATCAAAAGAGCAGGCAGTTTGTCGTTTTCACTCAATGAAACCTGTTATTACCGCTTTGATTTCCTAAGCCTTCGCGTAATGTACACCTGGTGTACGAGATTACTATCTATCGCAAGCGGCGTAAACAGTCGCGCGACGGGTTAAACTAATTTTAAATAGCCTACATTAGTTTACTACCCGTCTTTACTAGTAAAACATTTGTATGAAAAATCAGGATTTTTGAATCGGTATTTAATTTAAAATTGATTCAGATGTTCTCAGTGGAAAGCCTTTTATTATTATGTGCTCGTATATGTCACACGTAGCAATTTCAATTCCCAAAAATCTTTACGGAAAGCTCTTCTTTTATCTGTCGTAGATCTAAATAATTTCTCCGTTCTATTTTTAGGTTCGTATAAATATTTCAAACTTTTCACCACCGGCTTCTTCTTCTTATCGTGTATTAGGTATAGTCAACAACGACATAACTTGGCATTCTTATGTATGCGATCTATTGTTGTTACGTCAATTGAATTTTAAGGGTTTTATATGTTATTGCTCGTGACTGTACAAGTACATTAATTGTTTTCCTCGAAAGTTTTAATAAAAATGACCGTTCAATTATTCTCTTACATCTCAGAAATCCCTTGTTGACACATGGAATAATTTCCTTATTGTTAGAGATTATAATAAATTCGACCTAGATTTATGCATACTGTGATAAACATCGCCATTTACATGATAATGGAATTGTCGTTGTTTAAGCTAACTCGTCTTGACTGTGAGTTAAAAGCCCCTGAGACGAAACTGATTCTAATGCTGAATTTTCACAGTAGGCCTCTGTTATTTACTTCAGGGGAACTTCAAACGGCTTGTTTCAAGATTTTGCAAAACTTACCGAGTTTTTATTGTCTGTCCATTGGGTACTATAATTTTAAATAAGTTAGCGAAAATTAAGGACATGAATCAGCCCACGAAACTGAGCAACGTTCCCGAAAAAACCTATAAGAAATTAAAACCAAATTCACCTCTCCATACAACTTAAGCGATCATTGCCTTTGTGTGGGAAATCGTCTTTTTTTAATTTCATGTAGGTTCTTTGGGGAATTCATCAAGTTTCGCTAACTAATTTTAAGTCAATTTACTAGTTAATAACTATGCAATCTTACAAGTTGATCTATCTCCTCTATATTACAAGCACCCCCCTCCATCTCAATTCCTCGGTGAACCTCGCCGTTCAACAAGAAGCGTTATTAAATTTTCAGACATTCCTCAAACTTTGATTTATTCGGAACTAATTAAACCTGCTTTATTAAATTTTTCGCTAATGTATTTATTTTTATTTTACAAATAATTTTAGAGAATGAAAAAAAAAACGGTGCAAATGGGACTTGAATCCATGACCACAGGGTCAGAGCATTTAGTGTTCCAACCAACAGAGCTATATTTGTAATATCTCTCACGCGGGTAAGAGTTTAAATTAAAAATAAACTAAAATACATTTTATTTATTTTAGTTACTAGTTTCTCGTTACTTTTTGTGTAGAAATAAACGGAAAAAATCCACTTTTTCAAGCATGGATGACTCTTTAGAGATACGTGGACTGACAGAAAAATATTTTCTATTCCACTCCCCAAACTATTCATGTGTGAAAATAAAGGGACAGGTGAATGTACACACGGCAGCACATCAGGCTATACATGTTGACCTTGACTTGTAATAGCGTCGACTCTCGTAGTGCAAATGGGTAACCTGACTTGCTGCTGTCTGTACTTTCATATTTATAATCCCAATCAAATAAAATCGAAGAGAAACGGGCATAAGTCGTTCTTGTTACAGGAAATAGTAAGTAGGCTATTTCTTAGCGCATACTTAAAAAAAGGAAAATCATTTAGCATTTAAATTCATAGTGATCTTCATATGTGACTATGAAACTTAACCTTCATATGGTATAACTTTGAGGATAAGCTGTTGTTATTATTACCTTTATTAATTGCTCTTGTTGACCACCTTGTACAGAGGGCCGCACATCAGGTAACCACACGTGTACTCTCTGTGATGTTGCGATAAAAACGGTTTGGCAATGAAAATGGGGTAACCTGGTGCGCTGGCCTCTTGTACCTTTCCATTTTCATAGTCACATAATATGTTCGTAGAAACCTTGTTATTCTGGATGCCATACAGCATCGTGCAGAAAATGATGTAATATTTAAAATTCTCACGTTGCACAGGTCTTTGAATAATCCATCGTAAGCTTGATTCCCTTAGCAGTAAGGCAATTGGTCTGTAAAACACAGATTGCAATTATGCATTTTGGGTATTAACCCAGCAGAACTATTTTATTGGAAAGGTTATTTGACAGCTGGAATTCACTGTAAAAGGGGTCTAATTTAGCGTACTTTCGTAGGTTTTGTGTTATTCGTAGCTCGTAGCAAGATATTTTCGTAGCACACCCATTTTTTTTTTATGAATTTTAATTTTTGGACTTCTAATTTTTTATCGAAGGATCCAGGAAGGAACTGCTAACTTCAACAATTTTGGATTGTTAACAATTTTAGTACCTATCTAATTTATTCTTATGTTTCTGAAAATTGGTTATTCTCTTGCGAGCAGAAAACGAGATCTCCGGTATTTTATTCGCTTGACTATTTGAAAACGATATCTGAATTAGAAATACTAACTTTATCAACTTATTAATTTCAATTATGACGCAATTACAACGTTTGATAATTGTAATTCGATTTTTAAGCTTAATATGAAAAGTTTTGTAGCTTTGTCATTTCTAATAATCATATTAATATAATTAATTAGGTAACTACATCTCTGTAATACACTCAGCTATCAGCTTCCAATTACAGAGGCAAACCGTGTGGTGATCGGTTGAGAATAAACCACCCCATCTCTTTCCGTGGGTGTCGTAAGAGGCGACTAAGGAAACACAAATGAGACCTGCCTCCTAGTAATCCATCCCAGGCAACGACACTTCATTTTTTTCGGGATTTGAGGTGTCGTCCTATGGTCTCATGCGGTGTGGTAGGCTCTGTAAAGGGCCGTCTGGTTCGCGACCACCCTCCTACCGAAGTCCGACGCCAAACAGCTTGCTGTGTTCCGTCGGTGCGTAGGAGTACCAGTGCCTTTATAGGCATTTTCTGGGTTAACTCGCTCCATCGTCGACCTCATCTTTGACCTTATGGTCAAGATTGAGGTCAAGAGTTAACCCATCTTATAATAAAAATAAAAAATAAACTTTAAAAAGGACTTTGCTATAAGCGTAAATATGTATAATTAATTTAAGAATAAAGAAAAGTTTTCAAAAGAAAATCTGAGATGAAAAACGACTGGACTTTGTAATTATTATAACCTGAAACTGCGGCTTTTTCTTTGTACTCTGCACAAAGAGGACTTCTCTAGTTACAATTAAGGTTGGCTCTCTAGACTCTAGGCTATCTAGAACTATCTAGAACTCATAAGATATTACAGGGCTCCTATTTTCTTATTACGTATCCGTAAACTTCGTGTTTCCCAGAAATATAACAAAAAGAATTGTCGACGATAAAAAAAAATAGTAATATACATGAAAATTATAATGAAAAAACAATAAAGTACGTATTCAAATTATTGTAGGCGATAAATCTAATCATTAATAGCAAGTAATTTCTTTGCATCCGGAAAATCGATGAATGTCGAAACACAAGAAGAAATTAGAAGCAACAATGTATAATAAATACACTTTTAAACGTTTGTTTATCGTATGCTTAGTATTATTAGATTATTACATGACAACAAGTACAATAATAACAAACACCTTATGAAAAGATAAACAATATGTTTTGTAAGGCTTTCGTAACTTTTGACTTTTCACAAATTGTTCACATTATTTTTGTTTTGTGTTAAAACTTCGTAAAAGTCAGACTTCGTGTAAGACTGTGTTCGTATTAAAATTATTAACTTTCATTGTTATAAACTTAACATAAACTAATTTATATTTAGTTCTTAACATAATCTAATTTTATAATTTATATACTTATATTATATGTATACTAAGGTTTAATATGTTATTGAGTATGAGCCTTTTGAATAAGTCTAAAAATACTAAATTGACTAATTTTTTGCAACAAACCATAGGGAATTTGGTTTTTTGTGGCCTTTATACTTATAATAAGAAAGTATAATTAGCTTATATCAATTCGTCTTGAGATGTGATTTTTAATCTAGTTTCAGTGTCATAAAAGTGGACTGAAGGTTGAGGTTATTTGTAATGCTTTTCAATTTTTAATTTCCGACGAAAAAAATGTGTACCTGTATATCTGTGTGTCTGTTTTTGGCATCGTAGCTCCTAAACGGATGAACCTATTTTGAAGCAGGTTTTGTTTTAAAAGCTGATATAATCGAGAGGGTTTTTGGCTGGTTATGCCATTTAAAAGTTATAAGCGATAAATGTCATGGGTGATACATAATTTTTATTTTAGAGTTAAGATCATATTAGTATCATATTTCCGTCATAGAGGAGACAACAAACTATAACACCATTTGTAAACTTATAATAATAAAACTCTATCTAACGCCACCCCTAAGAACATAGCTCATCTCATCACCTTTTGTGTTAGGAGTAGTACGTAATGTTCCGTGTAGGGTTTCCTTTGAACACGATTGAAAATTTTCCATACCTCTCCGCTGGAATGACGTTGGGTTGTCTACAACATATTATAAGGGGTCCATACTACGATTTTTGTTTTAAATGATTACCCTTTAACATATTTAGGTCTTTCCACACATGCGTTTTAAATTAGTTTCCTATGTTTCAGCACTGTTGCAAGCGTCATGATCACCATAGTTATATGAACTTAGTAAAAAATATTTAAATGTGAATAACTGATAGTTATTGAGAAAATAATCGCAAGAATCTGAAACATTTTATCACATTTAAATATTTTTTACTCAGTTCATTTTTCACTATCTAACCTTTATTTACTTATTTTGATAAAATATTGGATTTATAATCAGTATTTAATAGGATTTCATATCTATAGATAGAGATATCCTGTTTTCTGAGTTCAATAACTTGCAAATACGTCCAGACGTATATGTATAAAACAACCAATAAAACGTAGGTTGAAATAAAATAAATCTACAATTTTAATAAAGCTACAAAAATTGCTGAATTTGTGAATAACGTTCAAAAAGAAATCTCTCGACTAATTCTATTTGTTACCCACAAAACACGATTTCGGTATCGCGGCGCGCATTTTCCGTTGGATCACTCTTTGCGTGCTTTGAATAAATTTTGTTTTAGGTTCTAGAGCTGTGCATCGGAGCTGCTTTGAGCATATCGATGTTTCAGCAGCTAGAGCACGATGGCGACAAACTCGCGCGGCGCGCAACTCGGCTGACGCTGAAACTTCACTTTGATTGCGCGAGGGCCCCGCGCAAAGGCTTGCTCGCCCTCTGGCGTTGGCAATGCTGACATTTGACATAGGACCACGGCGCATTACGTGCGCTATCACCATCGTACTCGAGCTGCTGCTTAATGTTTACTCGTGACTTGTTCACGTGGAAAAGTAGTCACTGGTCCTCTTTGGATCTTCAAATATCTATCAATTCGTAGCTTCTCTAACGAGTCTGTAATATCTGAATTAGGTTCCTTATTTATCTTTTTTTATCTTTTTATTGCATCGCGACCCGTGTGACGTGTATCTCCTCTCTCAACTACTCTAATGTAGACTGGAAGAGATTCAGGGATGAGTTCGCCTTTATTACTACATTACCTTTAAATTAATTATATTGCACTTTGTTTTCGAGCAATACAAAATTTACATATATAGGTATCTCTCTTTCAACCTCTCGGGTAGTTAATCAGTCCATGAAACTGAACAACTTTCCCAAGGAACATAGGTCAAAATACGAAAAAAAATGTTGAGTTCCCATTCAAACTTCATCAGCATATAGAGCGCATTTTGTATGGGAGATTAATTTTTTTTTTCGTATTTTGACCTATTTTCCTTGGGGAAGTTGTTCAGTTTCATGGTCTGATTAACCACCCGAGAGGTTGAAAGAGAGATACCTAAAGCCCTGTATATACATATTATCTAAATGAAAGATAAACAAACTTTTCACTTTCATTATATTAGTATCTCTTACCGAGTATTGCTATTGCAAGGTGATCACGATTCATGCCAAGTGTGGCGAATGTAGAGATCTTTAGGAATAAAACAATGACAAAGGAACTTATAAAAAACACTGATAAATTCGGTCACATTTAGGAAGGAAAACTCGGCAAACTTTAGCCTTTCATGAAATATCTGGAAATCTGTTTTTTTTAGCGATCTGAAACCATTATAGATGCTACCTACTTTTTTCTATTTTATGCTATTGATTGATTCTTTCTAGACAGCTCTCCCAATAAATTCTTAAACAATTGTCGATACAATAACTCGGCAAAAGCGTGCCTAAAATATCGATAACTTCTTTTACGACAGGATTAGGAATATATCTTATCCATTTTATGTAGATCCCTTTTATCTTGAGATTTACTTTATAGAAGTGTAACCTTTTGGGTTCACTTTGAATTGGTTGCCTATAAAATTGGCATACTATGGGATATTCAAATCGCGGCGCGACGTTCAAGTTTTTCTTGAGTGTGAAAGACTTTGTATGTAAGTACTTACTCTTTCTTTTATTTGAACGGTTATGGTCGGATCCATGTGGATAGACTGTCATTTTCTTAGAAGTTCGTTTTCATATTTTGATGTAAGTATTTCAGTTGAGCATTTTGAAGAAATTCAGCCAAAGAGTGCAGGAGCTCTTTTATTAAACTAGGTTCATAGATGTTATTATATTATTATTTTACAGAACTGAAGCTATCATAACTATTATTATTAGAGCCCGTGCAAAATACAAGGGAGCTTAAAGATAGTTCTTTCCAAAAAGATGACCTTTACAATATAAAAACCTTATTTATAAGGGTAATAAAAATCCCATCCTGTCTCACGGTCCCTTTTAACGAGATTGCCAAGTTTACTACCACTTCGGTTATACCACACTACACTATACGAACTTGCTCTTTATTTTTTCCAATAGTTAAGAATATGTGAGTGAATTTATTTAATTTCACCGTACAAAGCAGGAGTGCTGGAGTGTACTTTGTTAATTCAATACTTACTAATGTAAATTACGAGGATTTGTAACAAGCGTTGCAAGGGTCCTCAATAAGTAGCGTTTCCTTATAATGCAGTACGTATTCGGTGGCGGTACCAAATTTCCATGAAAAAGAACGATAATAATCTTTTCTATATCTATATATATAAAAGAAAGTCGTGTTTGTTACAACAATTATAACTCGAGATCGGGTGGACTGATTTTGATCAAATTTGGTATGAAGGTAGCTGATACCCGGGATTAACACATATGCTACATAATTTTCCGAAATTCCCACGGGAACGAAGTCCCGGGCGTAAAGCTAGTAATAGATAATAATGAATCTGTTCCTGTCCCGAGTATTTTTAAAGATATCCTTTCCGACACCACCTTAAAAGTACCTAGGTATCCGATCATAAAGTTTTTTTATTTTTTTCTGACGACCAGTATAAGTTTACTACCGGTTTATGATACTCGTAAAGGGTAAATGTTAATAAGGTTTCTATTTCATTTATATTTTTTACATTTATATTTTCATCAACGATAGCAAACAATAATATTTCCCATTATATCGGGTTCTAGCCAGCTTAAATTTTCGCTTTAAATGAGTATCCGATATTTCGGCGCTGTTTCAAGTAAAAGGTTTTAAATGATTTAGTCGTGACGAGTTTCGAGAGCACCTAGAAAAAATGAAAGAGAAAGAGTTCGATATGTTTGTCCCTAAGGTTCCCTGAAAGTTCCCCCGTTTATCCGTGGTCATGAGCAATAGCATCGAAATATCTACTCATTCTAAACGAAAATCGTGGAAAGAGCCCGTTATTAATCTGTTTGGAAATAACCGCGAGAATCTTGAACAAATAGTTTTATACACACATCAACGCGGTCTAGGGATATTGAACGATTTTTCACATAAAAGAGGCCTGTTTGAAAAGCTATAATAGCATACTCGAGATATATGGAGGGCTATAGTTTTTAGACGAGCAAGTTCTAAACCTGAATTTTCAGTTCTAGTCAATAAATTTTGTTTTACTTGAAATTTGAGAAAACGTGATGAAAATGAAAAAAAAAAATTGCGTAAATTCGACCATTTTCATACAAAAAGCAGGCAAAAAGTGCATTTTCGTTTTCGTTTCCGTCACGTTTTCACAAATTTCAAGTAAAACAAAATTAATTCGTTACGGGCCCGTGGACCTACCGATTTGACCTACTGGTAGGACCACGGTACACCACTATGTACCCGTGGTCCTACTGGACTAGGGCTTACTAGAATATCGTAGTGTCCATATTATAGTAGGTATCGATAGGTAATAATAATAAAGAACAAACTCCGGGCTTCTTACTCCGGACTTCTTTGAAATGTTATTAGAATAGAATAGACTCTTGGTAATGTTATTGTTGTTTAATCAAACAAGGAATTTTTTTTAAATTGACATTGTCATAAGACATAATATATTTTCAAGGAAAAAATGGATCACAATAAAATATTTTTTATTAACAGAAAAAAAAAGCCAAGTGGTACTATACAACGGTTATCGTTATTACAAACGAAAAGAATATTAAATGAAATGTACTGGCTCGTTTATGTTAAGTTTAAAGTAAATTAAGAAAGAAATTTATATTAAGTTAAAAGTTAATTAAAGTGCAAAAGATACTGTGAATTCTATTTTTTTTATTCGAAATAATATAATAGCGATAAGATTATCGATACTAATAATAAGCCCTAGTCCAGTAGGACCACGGGTACATAGTAGTGTACCGTGGTCCTACCAGTAGGTCAAATCGGTAGGACCACAGGCCCTTAACGAATTAATTAACTGGAATTAAAAATCAAGTTTAGCATTTGCTCGTCTGAAAATTATAGCCCTCCATGTATCACGAGTATGCTTTTGTAGCTTCTCAAACAGGCCCCTTTTGTATGAAAAATCGTGACCGTGTTGATGTGTATATTTTATTTTATGTTGTTGATAGGTACCTTTGGATTAGAATCGCTCTATTCGAGAGACAGCTGGCGAAGATCATCGAGCACCTGGTCTCCAACGCCACCCGATACTACGAGCGCGACGCACTGGTGGCAGACCCTGACTACGGCAGCATCCTCAGCTCCCTGCTGGTAGGGCCCTGCGCTCTGGAGTACTCCAAGGCAAAAGCACCCTCTTGCTTCTGGACCGATCCGCCTGCTGACGAACTGGTAAGTCATGAAGAAAAGACAAAAAAAATATTTCTTAACAAATGCCGTTTGTATGGAAAACGTTGAATTGAGTTTGTTTTATGTAATTGGCTTTTCATGTCTAATTTTAACCCCCCCTAAAAAAGAAACGTGTTATAAGTTTGACGTGTGTATCTGTGTGATGGTCTGTAGAATCGCAGCTCCTAAACGAATGGACTGATTTCCATGAGATTTTTTCTTTGAAAGCTGACGTAATCGAAATGTTTCTTATAAAGCTAAGATCAGAATTAGTTCAGCCGTTTAGGAGTTATAAGCGATGAATATCAGGAGTGATATTTTTTTTAATTATAATTATCTTGCTCTTATTCTGTTTAATGTTGATGAATTGAAAATGTTCTATGTTAAATATAAAATAAAAATAGAACATTAATTTATCTTCAACAGGTCCAAAGGCACAGAATGTCGGCAGGAACCACCACACCGCCGTCGGTGCGGAGGCCCATCCTCAACTTCAGGCGGAGCCTAAACACCTCCTCTGAAGACGGCACTGCCATTGCTTCAGGTATTTTTTTATAATTTAGGTACTCCTTCTTACCTATAGACATTTTAGAAAACATTTCTTACCAGTTACCATAAGAAAGGAACTAAGGAACGCCTGCGTAAGATTTGAGACCAAGTGGACCTGTTTACACCACACTAAGCGGCAAGACATTGTCTAAGTCTTTCTCTACCAACAGCATCGTTCTTAAGTCTACTAATTTGGGTTGTGTTAACAACACAAGGGTGAGAAGATAGACTTAAAGGAGCCGTTTCCGGGCAATAGATTGATCATAAAGGTAGGCCCAAACTCCTTGACGGGGACCTATGATTGACTGATTGCATTAACAATCAAATTGCACTGCATTAATAACAATGAGAGAGCAAGTACGACATTAATTAATGAACTTAGAGTTAGCAAAAGAGGTTTATAGTACCAAGTGGTCATCTGTGGCCTCTACTTTCGTCTTCCCATTGGACATCACACTCAGCATCATACTCCGCCCACATCAACCCACTGCTGGGTATAGGTCTCTTCTCTGTAGCGCCAATCGTCACGGTCTTGTACTACTAACCTCATCCATAGAGGTCCCGTCAATTTGACGAAATCGTCTGATCATCGGGCTGGTGGTCTGGTGGTGTGTAGTGTTAAAAAAAACTATTAATGTTATTGGTGTTATGTCATGATCGTACTATTATTTATTGGTGTTATATCATGCTCTTTAAACAGGAAGTGGCAGTGTCGGTAGCGCAAGTGCCAAAGACTACGTGGAAAGCCTGCATCAGAACTCGCGGGCGGCTCTGCTTTACGGCAAAAATAATGTTCGGGTACAACCGGTATGTCGTAACCTTTTACAGCGTCCTTACAGTTACAGCGCATTTATGTTACTTTTGGGAGGCATTTACCCTCAATGGTGATAAGGCTATCCAATTCTTGTTTTATTTTTGGCTTTTACCTTTTTATTTGCAAACAATTGTAGTTGGATCTTGGTAGTTTTTTACCTTCTGTCTTCTTTAGAATGTAAGTGCTAGATCTCAAAATGTTGCTACGTCTTACTGTGATACTGTTAATTTGTTGTAACTTTGTTTTATTAAATTTTATGTAGTTATAGGTAGTAAGCAAAAATTAAGGATGTGAATCAGCCCACCAAACTGAATAACTTTCGTCAAAAACATAGGTATTTTGTTTCCAAGGTTATATTTGTACTAGCTTCCCGCCCGAAACCTCGTTCCAGAAGGGTAATTTGAAAAGGTAATTTGGGAAATTATGTAGCCTATGTTACTCAGGGATAATGTAGCATTCTGATGGTGAAAGAATTTTTCAAATCAGTCCAGTAGTTTCCGAGCCTATATTCAATGCAAACAAACAATCGAATCTTTCCTGTATAATTAGTGTAGATGACCTATTTTTCTGTAAAGTTGCTTCAAAATTTGTTTAGCAATTTTTGTGTGAAACATATATTTTTATAAACTTTCGCGTTAATAGTATTGTAGGAAACAAAGTAGCAGCATTGCTATTGCATTGGTGTCGTACTAAACGCACCGGATGTTTTATAAAAACACAAAAATCTAAAATTAATTCAGAAGTGAAATAGTCGCGACTCTAGTTGCACGGTGTGACAGCTTCAAAATGAAAGTTTTATACAACTAACATGACATTAATCTCATTTTTTAAATTAATTTTGGATTTTATTTTTTTTGGGTATTTTTGAAACTCGTCGCATATGAATGGTTGTAGAAAGACGTAGAAGAGCCGATGCCGGGTTACCTGAGCCTGCATCAGACAGCCGCGGGGTTGATCATCAAGTGGACGCCCAACCAGCTCATGAACGGATACGCCGAGAGCGAAGGGGTTGATAAAAGGTACCCTCCTCCTTGTTATGCATCATTTAATGTATATTGATAGCTTCTGTACTTAAATGTTGCTTTGATTTATATCTTAGTACCGCACCTTACTTTTTTGCCATTTCAAAATCAGTGTCATAGTTTGAGTGCCTGTAAATTCATCGGTTTTCCAATTGTTAAATAAAGATGAACAAACTTTCTGAAGAGTATTTATAATGTAATTATAGATATATCCACATTAAAAAACTAATTAAAATTAAATTATAACAGATCCTAAAAATCGTTTGTTTGCATTAAACATAAAGTAATTTCTTCAATAAAATTTGTTTGAAAGTAACATAACTACCCGTAGAAGGCTCATTGTTTTCAACAACTTCGTTATTAAGTTTGAATCTTTATCCCTCCTAAAATTTAAATTGGATGAGGCGTTAAATTCCACTCTCGAAGTTAAAGGATACTGAATTTTTTATTAGAGTAGCAGGATTTTATTCAGAATTTTGGCAGGAATAGCCTAAACTGTAATGAAGGCTAAGAAAGATATAACTATATGTGTATTGTGGTATTGTCTTACGACCGTACTAATAATTGTTACACATTGTGTAGTAAAACCTTATAAAGCCCAAAAGCCTATGAAAAACTGTGTTTGCAAATGTCAAAAGAAGTGTAAAATTAATTATTAATAAAACAGTGTTTTATCGAAATATATAACATTTTTACTATTACACGACAAGATATTAGAAACATTGTATATGTCTTTATCCTTCTTGTGCTTGTCCCTTTTTACGTTTGGAGTACGTTAAACTATAACCCAGAATTTGGCAGATCTTTTCGTATACATTATAATAATATTTTTTGCAATTTTTACATCTTGCATAGGTTGGCCTATTTCTGAAGTGTCTAAATCTTTTATCGTGCTATGTGTTATGTGTAGTAGAGCAATGTGTAGAAGTAGAGTAAAGCAGTATGTGTAGCTTGCTGCGCTGCCACCTAGTGCACGCGTCGTCCTGCCAAAACACGTGCATTCTGTGCAGCATGCAGCCTCTGTGCACAGTCTACCGCAGCCGGTGCAATGGACCACTGTGCATCGATTGGTACGTGCCTTTTGTTTTTGTTTTGATATTTTTGTATTTGTACACTGTAGTTTATGCATGGTGTCGCATGTTTTTTTAAAGATAAATTAACAGTCAAGGGCGCATCGAGTTTTATAATTAGTACAGTTTTTATTCCATAGTTTAAGTAAGAGTGTCTCATAGCATTTTTTGTGAAAAACTCCGCGATAGTAATTTTTTCTAGAGATAACATTAAAAATTTGTAGAGAAAAAGAACAGTTCGAGACTACTCTGACGATGAGGTGAGTACGCCTCAGATATGGATGAACAAAAAATTCATCTATGATTCGGAAGCAAAAATGAGAGGATGTGGGGAGCTACCACTCTGTATTTAAGACAATATTGTCACAACCTTTTAGAAAGTAGAGCGCTTTCTCCGAATGTCTCCGATTATCATATTCGTAGAGCGTTGTCTCATTTTTCTGTATCAATATCGTTGTAAGAGATGTCTGTAACGGGAATCATACAGCGCATTACATCTTGTGGTATCTGTTTCAGCGTATACTGGGCTATGTCTCTTCAAGTGTGCGTGTGGGAGGTGGTATACGTGCACGTGCATCGTTCCGCTCAGAGTGATGCTCTGATCCTGGTCGGCCAAGACGGAGTTCAACGACCTCCGATACACTTCCCCAAAGGTACTGGAACTCTTGTCATTAATGTACTAGCTTTTATAGAACTTGGTTAATATCGTATTCTTGAAGGAATTCTTCAAAATTTCGGAATGAAATGTATTCTATGTGTAGAGGGTCGCATATCAGGTTACCACACGAGTACACTCTATGCTGTTACAATAAAAAAAGGCAGTAAAATACATACCTCATGGGCTGGCTTCTGTACCTCAAACTATATCCATACAAAAAAATTCAAATCGGTTGCGTAGTTTGAAAACGTAACAGCCACCCTTTCACATTTATAATATTAGTATGGAAGTATGGATTTACGAAGTGACCATTGTAAAGAAAAACACGGACGATTGATCCTCCTCTTAGCGTGGAGAGTAATATGATCAAGTAAGTGACCAACGTTGGTGTCAAAAAGTTTTCAAACCCCCAAAAATAGTCTCTGATTATTAGTCATAGTTAGTGAATCGACGACAGTCGGTTCGAAGCAAACGTTCATGATGATTTGCCAATACGACCGGTTCCGAAAGGAAATTTATTTAGAGGAGGAAAAGATATCGTGTGTTTATTTACAGGAGGAAATCTACTATCGTTCCTTAGTAACCTGGAAACTGGATTACTTCCTCACGGTCAACTGGACCCCCCTCTATGGTCGCAAAGGGGCACTGGAAAGGTCAGATTCCAAGCACTTATTAAGTTACTACTAATTTACAATAATTTATTGAATGTTCTCGTGACACCCATTCGAAATAGAATGCGGGCTAAGTAATCGTCGCCTTGTATATATAGTAAATACCAAATTAAACAACATTTTAAGTACTTACATCAGGTTTTTTTAAATTCCTTACACGAAAACCTCACAGGGTAGGGATTTTTTTTTGTAGTATGGGAATTAAGTTTGTATGAGAATTAAGTAACAGGCTTCAGGCTTTCAATAAATAAGCAAATTTTATATTTTGTTACCCAATGCTTTGATAACCTTAGCGTTATGACCAGGTTTATCAATTATTCTAGCTAGAGTTTGATTATTCATCGATCTCTGTTCTGTATCATCTGTTCATCGATGAATTAATAATCGGTTTCAAAAGACCTTCAGGAACATTCATGATATGAAACTTCTGTAATATTTCCAGGTGTTTGGTCGCAGCAAGCCCCGACGTCGTCCGATGCCCAGTCTGTGTGAGAGTGGTGAGAATGAAGAGCAAGACTGGGACGAGGCGGCGGGAGACTATGTCTTCAGGATTGTCAACAACGCTATTACTGATAGAGAAGGTCAGGAATTATTCTGATTCTTAAATTCGATGAAGTTTTCGAACGTCTAATTGGGTCTAGTTATGCCTTATTATTATATTACTGAGTAGGACTTGCACTGACTGAAATAAACTTGCAAAAAAATTTTCTTCTTCTAACTCTGAATTCTAGTGTCCTTTCCAAAAAAAAGGAAGTGACAAAGAAGATAAAGTTGGATCTACTAATATGATTTACATTCGCTAATGTAATTAGTTAGACTACATAGATACAAGATTCGATAATGTAATTAGTTAGACTACATTAGAAACTAGTTAATCCTTTGTAAAAGTGTTTTTTTGTGCAAAGTGTTTTGTAAAGTGTTTACATACATACATGAATAAATAAATGCAGTGAATTTCCTTGTGCTCGACGACAAAAATCGCATTACTCAAACTTCACTGCGTTAGAAATTTTACTAATCGATTGATGAGATTAACTTTGTAAAATATTCTGTAAATCATGTCAGGCTTCATTTTCAGCAATGCGGCATTCACTTCTTGAACGAGCAATTCAGTCTCCACCACGAACACCACGACGACCCTTAGCATCCACCTCCACCACATCATCGGACTCTTCAACCATGTCAGTGGACTGTCCGCCTTCAGCAGGTTATAATGGGCATCCGCCTATCACACCGGTGCCTCTGCATCATCCTGTTGAACAGGTTTGTCATCAATTGTTTTTAGTGGTTCGTGTTTGGCAATGAATAGTTAGAACTTCTGCCGTTTTATCGCCTCATAGTAATCATGTGGTATACATTTAAAATCCCAGATATGATCCGTTATTTGGGAGTTCACGGATGCATCATTTTTTAAAGTGTTTAAAATCATAATCGATAGAGCTTAAAAGCGTTTGTTGGAAAATTACAGGCAGCATCAATCGAGTTAGTGTGCAGTACAATGCGGCGGCAAATCATATCGAGAGCTTTCTACGGTTGGTTAGCTTATTGCCGACACCTTTCCACAGTGAGGACGCATCTTAGTGGCCTTGTGCATCCTAATATTGTACCAAGGGGTGAGTAAGGAAAGAACTAAGCAAGGAAGGTCTGTTTTTTCTTAAATATGTACCTTCTTTTGTTGAGAAAGTGTTCTTGCATGTGCAGTTTCAGATATAGATACATAATACTGTCAAAAAAATTTGTTGTCTGTTATTTTTTATTAATAATGGGTTTGCTCTTGACCATAATCAAGAATCACAATCAAAATTTCATTTTGTACTGTAAAAACCTAGAGAAATTAACAGACATAAATAGCATAGTCACTAATATTTTAGAAGGCGCTGAAGGAGGCCTAACAGAAGAAGTGTGGAAGTCTATGGCTGATGAAAAGGGCGCTGTTAATGATAAGGATGAGATTTATCGGTTGGTGTACTATGGAGGGGTACAACATGATATTAGGAAAGAAGTTTGGCCGTACTTGCTCGGATACTATAAGTAAGTAACTACTAGAGCTTCTTATAAGGCATCAGCTTTTAGTAAGTCTATGGCAAAAATATTCTTTTACAAAAGGTGATTAAAATTAGATCTTTTAAATTCAGGTTAGGTACTATCGATTGTGGCGTTGTCTCCTGCCACAGGCTTTATCAAGCTTAATAGGAGGCATCAACCCAATCTATATATTATATTACAAATTAAGTGAAATAAATATTTTTCATTTTTTTTTTTTTTTTCATTTTTTTTCACTATGCTTTGCTTCTGTCTCAAGCACAGTGAAACTCCTTTTGAAAACCAGTAACGTTTGCCTTGTTTATGAATGATAGGTCTGATTTTATCATTAAAAGGAAATGAAAAAAGTAATATTATCCCATTATGAAATTTCAGTTTCGGCTCAACAGCAGAGGAGAGGGCTGAGCAAGACGCGACATGCCGCCGTCAATACGAGACGACGATGTCAGAATGGCTTTGTGTGGAAGCCATCGTGAAGCAGAGAGATCGCGAGCAAACCGCAGCGTCTATTGCTAGGCTCACTGAGGCTTCAGGAAAACAGAAATCGGTTGAAGTGGAACCTGAGGTATGTTTTCCATACATGCGACAGGCAAAGGTATTTCGGGAAGACAGTCAACAATTTTTTCTAGTATTCCTTTCCATTGTGTCTGTAAACTCACAAATTTTCCTGTCGGTATGTAGAACTTGTCAGCATTTAAGTAGCTTGGCTTAAACTAAACGTACATAAATACAATTTTTTATTATTATTAGGTATTTGAAGACGACTGCAGTGTCATATCAGATAATCCACCAGTAGTATCACCGGAGCCAAGCGAAATAGAACAGAAAAAAGCTGATACCAAACCAGTACTGTCTCGTGCACCAAGCATAGATGAGATTGAAAATATAGAACTTGACTCGGAGAAAGAGAAAGATACGATAGTAAACGGAGAGACTGAGACGGGTGATAATAGAGATCTAGATATAGACAGTCTTAAAGACTTAGATGAGGATGAAGAGATTCATTTGAAGAGTGTAGTAGAAAATCCAGATATGAGGAGAGAGAGTATAGCAGAAATTAAAAGGTTAGCAGAGAATATAGTACAAAAAGGTGAAGGAAGAGGGCTACTATGTAGCGTGGACAGTGGGAATACGAACTTTAATGGTAGTGAAATGCGATCTTCTGTAGATGAGTCCAGTCAGCCAAGTCCACTTGAACGCACAAGTGTTATAATAACTAATCCTTCGGTTGATCTGGCGGCTGGTGGATCACCAGCATCAGGTGGTAACACAGGTGAGACGATATTTATTCCCATAACACTTTAACACATTCATTATGTTAAGCTTCACTTTGTAAGACCGACTTTTACGGTAATCTTAAAAGACGGTACCTACAACGATCGGATAATTTGAATTCAAAAAAGGCTTTTGTGTACGACTTTCTTAAGTTTTAAAACGTGCACTGCTATAGGTGATACAACTAGCTGAATTCTTGCAAAGATCCTAAAAGTTATACCTACCACCTTTTGATTATTTAAAAAAAATCATTTTGCATAAAATCAGAATGGCTGTAACTTACTGCAGTTGGTACCACAAGGAAGTATTTAAGGTCTTATTTTTCAGTAATTCGATGTTTAAATGTTGTGTTCTAGCAAATGTAAGCCCAGCTCGTAGTCCTTTGGGAGTAGTTCGAGAGGAGTCACATTCAGCTGGAGCGTCGTTTGATACTTTAGAGCCTAGTAATGCTGATCCTCGGCCGTCAACTCGTTCAAACTGCGCTTCACCTGCTAGCTCTAATGGAGGTGTTTATTCGGTAAGTACGATAACTACTTCTAAATTCCTAAATGATTTTTATTGACAATAAATAACACGTTACATTCAAAATTATATACATACTAAGGCTTGCCTTCGAATGAATGGGTCACATACAAATATTCCCAGCCAGAATCAAGAATAAACATCCAGTCAAGATCGGTCAAAAAACGTTTGAATAATAGCATTTAAAAGGGATGATAATTATTTCCGAATGTTAGCGATGAGCTAGGTAAGTCCTTAACTTTGCAAACGTAGATGGTCATATTCTTTATGTTTATGTTGTGTTTTTTTTTCAGAGTGAATTAGTGGACAGTTTTGCTCTAAATCTCCATCGTATAGAGAAAGATGTTCAACGATGTGACAGAAACTATCCATTCTTTAATGATGAAAACCTCGATAAGCTTAGAAATATTATGTGCACGTAAGTACATACATAGTGAAGCTGAACTCGTTATAAGAATTAGCAACTTTCATAAATAGGCACAAGCAGATATGAACTGTGACCTTTTTGATGGATAGCTTTCTAAATCTTCTCATAGAGGTGATGTCCCGACAACGACATTCAACTACATGCAGCCATTGATTACATGCTAGGAAGTAACAGTTAGCTAAATTATATGACAAGAACTACACTACAGTTACTTAAACTCACACAAACATGAGGATCACGTTTCGGCAGGATCAATTTCTATTAATACAGTTTACTATTTGTAAAACTCGATGTAAGCTTAATTCAGTGTTACTTAAACGTAGACATACCTATGGACCAAGTTGTGACAGGATCAATTTCTAGTAATACAGTTTACAATTTGTAAAAATTGATGTAAGTGTAATAATAATTTTCCAGTTTCGTTTGGGAGCACCTGGACATGGGGTACATGCAAGGCATGTGCGACCTGGCCGCGCCTCTTCTAGTGATGATGAAGGAGGAAGCGGCTGCCCACGCTCTCTTCGCCAGACTCATGGATCGCGCCAGAGATAACTTTCCGTCTGGACAGGCTATGGATGCACATTTTGCTGACATGCGGTAACTAGATTTTGATTCTGTTTTTTTTTACTAGCCCGTATGCGAGGGGAATGGACCACCCTTCAAAACACGAAGGGGATTTAGGCCATATAGTCCACGACGTTGGCCCAATGTGAGTTGAGGGTTCGAATTTCACATAAACGATTCTGTTTAAGTACCTATTTATTTTACTTCAATAAAAACATGTGGTTGATATAAACAATTTAGAAAACAAAAAAATGATGTTACTATGGCTAGTTGTGCGAAGCGTTAAAGATTTTAATTGTGAGGTTTACACATGGCTTTACGAACTTAGGGAGATCCCATCTTCCCAACGCCTTGGCGAAAGCGGTCTACGTGTCGAGGGTTCATTTGATTTTCAAATATTTTTTTCAGTTACGGAACACTTACATGAAAATATGTGTAAGGAAAAATCCAATAGTGAGAAATATTGCATTTTATTCAAGTACCTAATACAAAGATAAGGTTAAGATAATTAGTGCGAAAACTGCATAGAGTTCCTAACACATTTGCTAACGAAAATTAATAATCATTTTCCGACACGTTAAACATTGGTGCAACATTTATACTTATTTAATAGTTCGAGCCAACCTATGAGGAGTAAATATGAGTATTCAATGTAAATGTTTACCACTCAAAATACCTTTACTGCTTTACCGCAAAAAAATAAACTAAAACTTATACAATGTTTAAAACCAGCTTCTTCATTTTTGGTATGGAAAAAATGACCAATAGTTAGTTTTAGAGATTGTGTAAGAGGTGTTTTAATGTTTTTTTTTTGTATAGCAATAGTGTCTAAGGTAACCTTGTGGGCCTTAAACATTAGGCGGGCCTTACTACAAACATAAATGTGGTAAAATTAGTAAAAAAAAAATTGTGGTAAGGCCCCTAGTGTCTAAGACAGTCTTGTGTGCCTTAGACACTAGGGGCTATTGTTAAGTGGAAAGGGGGTTTACCACTCAAGAACTAACAAGATGATAAATATTGCTGCAGAGAAACAAAATACACACGAAGAATGGTTTTTGTTCTACTATAAAAACACAAGCTGCGTGCTGGTGATTCACTCCATACAACAATGTAAATAACATCTATCAGTCTTCTTTGTCTGTCGTCTTTGGATCTGCTTGTTCACATTGTTGACTATTGAGAATACATTTTATCTGATACAAATCGTTCCTTAAACTATTTATTATTGCATCCTCATTTTCAGTATGTTCACCAAAGCGCACTATCTTAGAGATCTGCGCCAAATTTTTCATGATGTTAGTTGTTTTTTCAGCCACTTTAATGTCCAAACGATTCAATTTAAGGTCTATACTGTCAACTTTTTTGTAGTATCTGGAGTTTATCGAGTCCATAAGTTTTTGAAGGGTTTCTCTTTCTGTAACACTGGTTTGAGAAGGCCAGGTGATGTTCTCTCGTTTCCACGCGGAAAGCATTGCTTCAGTGAGTTCTTCTTCGTATTCTTGCTTCCAGTTTTGTTTATCGAGGTAATCGTTTTCAGTGAGTGGTGGTCGTCGTAGTGGTTTCTTTTCTTTGGCAGCACAACCACAACTTACTATGTAGATTATAATAAACTGCAACACCTTCCTGTACCGCACCATATTGAAGACCACACGACTACAAAGTAAGGAGGCAACTGGGCTTCTAGTAAATGTAATGCAAAAGTGCAATAAGTTTACAAATATTGAAGATACACAAAATAACAATTTAATACGCACGGAAGATGTGTGAGAATGGACCCACTACCCTGCTGTCCGAGTGATTCTTTGGGCATTGTTCACACGTAATGTTTCAGTGTACATGTGTACATAAACAAAATGATGTTTCATAACTTATTTTCTCAAGCGAACTAAAGTCTAACGTGAAGTGTTGTGAATAAATAGGCCTATTTATCGAAAACTGTGATCGGCAATTTTTTTTTTTCCCAGAAATGACAAGTTACGGAGTTTTTGATTTTTTGCCTACTTACTTTGGCTCTACGCAATGTATCGCGAAACCGTAGCCACGCACGCTTAGCCCTTGGGCCGCGCCGCTATCAGAATGCGATGTACATGAGAACATTTGAATATTTTCTTGTAAGAAATAGCACTGGAAAATCATTCAGAATGATGTTCCCTCAATATAGGGTTTCAGTTTTTGGTAAGCTGTCCCTTGTATAATACAGGATGTATTATACAGGGTTACTTTTTAATCAGTACACAAATTTTTCTTACGGTGTCAGTAACGTTGATAGAACGTAAATAAGAAGAAAAACATTTTTTTTTTCTCCAAAATTTTTAGATTTTGATACCCCTTTTTAACGTCTTAGAGGATGAATTTTGTAAAACGCAGAAATACGGGTGTCACAAATTTTGTTGAAGAGTACTATTACCAAGAGTACTATTTCAAGTCAATTGGACGAAGCTATTTTTTTTTTCATACAAAAAAAATGATTTATTTTCATGCTTCAGACGATCTAGCTTGAAATGTTTATATGAAACGATATAAAACAAAAAATACGGGTCTGTTAAATTTTCATAAAGTTTACGTACAAAAAATTTGTGTACTGATTAAAAATTATTAAATTAATAATTTTCCACGTTATAAAAACGTATGAGTCACCGACTTCAATCCCAACAACAGTTCACAAATGTCACTCATTTATTTTGATGATGTTCTGGTTTGTAGTATCTTTTTGTTTTTGTTGATTTTTTTAAAAGCGGGAATCATTTTCGATAAAATTTATATGGGACAACCTCTTTCGAACAAAAAAATAATTTTGAAAATACAGTCGAATTGAGAACCTCCTCCTTTTTTTGAAGTCGGTTAAAAATCAACTAGCATGAAGCTCCTAGTCGAGACGAATCAAATGAGCACAAACACGGCGGAATTGCTTTATTTTATTACAGAGTTCCCATGGCTATTTACCGTCTCCATCATCAGACCCTGAATATCACATAGGATCGGAGTCCTTATTAATTAGACTCAAACACATTCAAATTCGATGGTATTACATAATTTTGTTACAGAGATCCCATACTCCTAAACCATTCATCATCAGCTTCATCATCAGCTCAGCAACATCAGATGGTGACCATTAGATGCAAAAATCTACATATATTAAGATAATTTCTGATAAACAGTGTATATGCCTACAAAATTTGAGGGTTTCCCTCGATTTCCCCAGGATCCCATCATCAGATCCTGACCTGGTGACAATGGGACCACCTCTGACGTATGACCTACCAAATAAAAAAAGAATTATTCAAATCGGTTTATAATTGCCGGAGTAATCGCGTAACAAATATCCTTTTTTGAAGTCGGTTAAAAATATAGGGTATTGATGAAATGGATCTTTACGAAAATAGCTAATACGGATTGATTATACGGATTGACAAATACCCAGTTGCAGATACGTCCATAAAGTTAATACCACTTTAAATATCAATTTGTCACTTTCCGTCTTATTGACGTAAATGAGGACGGCATTACATTTAAATAAACTTTAACTTTAATGGACGTTTCTGCAACTGAGCGAAAATAAACGTCATCTTTTTTGTCCAGGTCCCTGATCCAGATCCTGGACTGCGAGTTGTATGAGCTAATGCATGCCCACGGCGACTACACGCACTTCTACTTCTGCTACCGATGGTTCCTGCTCGACTTTAAGAGGGAACTGCTCTATCAAGACGTAAGGAACTATTCCCAATTAATTCATTAAATAAACATACAAACATACACACACACATACACCACACTGACTTATACCTATTATGTTTATGGCTCCGCATCAGCTCTCTCCTATTAAATAGGAGACATTTTCTAGATGCATGTTATTATATATTATGTATTTATAACCTGTCATTGGTATAATGTGTTAGGTTATATAAAACTATTTTACATGTATTGCTGTCGATTAGGTTAGATCATTTAGGTACTCCAACATTTATCAATTTCATAATTCCAATGGAGGACAAAAATGTCAAAGAATAATGTTTTAGAATAATGTTGTTTTTAAAATAATGTTGTTGTGGAAGTAGATATGTTTTAAAATCATAAAACAATGGAAAATAGTAGGTATAGCCTTTTTAGAAAGAAAATCTCAGTTTCATTTAGATAAAGATTTGGGTTGAGAATTCTGTTGATATTAATGCCGATGGAGTAATAAGTATTAATATGCTTTGCAAATTTGATTTGATTGCTAATTTAGAAACGATTAAAAATCCCAAAGCTCAATGGTCTAATTTTAAAGGTGCCGTGTTAAGTGAGTTCTATAAATAGACTAAATCGAATTAAATTGGATTTTTGCTACCATAAGATGTATTGTTTGTTTCCTTGTAGGTATTCTCGGCGTGGGAGCTGATCTGGGCAGCGCGGCACGTGGCGTCCGAGCACATGGTCCTCTTCCTGGCTCTGGCCCTCCTCGAGACCTACCGTGACGTCATACTCGCCAACACCATGGACTTCACTGACATCATCAAGTTCTTCAATGGTAAGATTCATCGTTTTCTTTTTACCTTAATCAATAATTTCTTTGGTGAAAGATTTAACATTACCTGATAAAACTTGTCTCAATACTCATCATAGTAATGAGACAAGGTTTATCATAGTGGCATAACTTATCAAAGCATTATTTAAGTGACATTTTTTAACCCCCGACAAAAAAGAGGAGTGTTATAAGTTTGACGTGTGTCTGTCTGTGGCATTGTAGCTCTTATACGAATGGACTGAAGCTGACTTAATCGAAATGGTTCTTATTTATATGTGAACAAAGTTGGTTTAACCGTTTAAGAGTTATATCTAAGCAATGAATGTTCTCAATTTTATAGCATTATTGTCTTCTTCTTTTCTTCACAATTTGTTTCGCTTTTAGTATCTTTGGTTTTAGACAACCTGTTTCTTACCAAACTTTAACCCAAGAATCCTCCTTTTCTGGTCACAATGTTACTATAGTACGCTCCTACTCATATCTACTCATAAGTGCTCTTTTGATAACAATAGCAAAAAATGACACTTCAATTAAAAATAATGTTCACGTGTGCTACAACGACTGTAATCAAGTTGTTGTTACTTTATGACGTAGGACAGAGCAATTTGCAGTTAGTCGGTGATTTAACAGGAAATGTTTAGTTTACACTAATTCATATTATCACGTTTTCAGTCATAATAAGAACATGTGTCATGTTTATTTGTTGTTTCTTTCTTAAACGTTTGTTTCTTGAATCTACCGTTCCATAAAAGCGTGCAGCTCAAGCACAACGTGAAAATAACGCGGTCAAATGTTAAGGGCGAACAGGCCTTTCCGCAGTGGCCGGTGCCCTTGTGCTATCAAAGCTATGTTTTGACGCGTGAGTTTGTCGCGGGCCGTGTTAGCTATGCAGGTGGTACAGGGAATAATTTTTCTAAAGTCACTTTAGTGACATAGTAGCATAATTGTCACTCGGTGTTTTTAGAAAGAAGTATTTAACTGTCACGATATAAAAACGGATACCTAACGAATTAGTAATTCCTTTTAACAGAGAATTACTTATAATCTCTTAATGTAACACTCATTAAAAATAATTTTCCCAGACCCAAAAACAAAATAATCACTTGCATCTTCACCACTTATTTTCAGAAATGGCTGAAAGGCACGATGCTTCGGCTGTTCTAGCTCTTGCAAGAGACCTCGTGCTGCAAGTTCAAACACTAATAGAGAATAAATAAGAATCAATTCCCAATATCAAGATCACAGATGGCATCGAATACCTCGTAGTGAGTCGCAAAATTAGGAAAATTTAAAAAATAAATGTTTAATATTTTAAATGTTTGTAGTAGGTGAAATTTATAAACGCTATGCGAAGTTTAAAATTTATTTGACATTTGATTTAGTTACTTTTAAAATATTCATCAGAAACTGATGTTGTTATTTACCATTTTGTGTTAATTTACTCAAAAGTGAACCTAAACACAGAACATTATAAGTACTTATCTTATACTTTCAGGAAAATACATAATTTACACGGTATTCCTTAAAGTTAAGCACCTAGTTTCAAAGAATAGTAATTATTTATCTGTTGAAACACATCAATTTATACTGGGTGAAAACAAACCTCCTAGCTATATTCAAAATCCTGAACCAGTATCACTCAAAGAACACATTTATGAAAAAAACAAATTTGTTTGCCTAAACTTAGACATTACTCCTCTCCTACACCAGGCACGCGAAGGGTGCGGGTAGCGCTCGGGGGGCGCGCCCAAGTGGTGTCTGTTTAGGAAAAAAAAAATTCAACCTGTATGTATATTTACTAAAATTTCTATAAAATCCATGTTTAAGTATTAAAGCCATAAATAAATGTATGTTCTTTTATAATACCCAAAGTATTAACCTAGTTAAATCCTTTTCAAATTGTCATGTAACTGGTCGGTTATCTAAAAGACTATAATACGAAAATTCTCTATTTGAAGTAGTTTCTCTCCAGCCGACACAATTTTTATCTGCTTACGAAACATTTTAATGTTGCCTATACAGGGCTTTAGGTACTTAAATCACTTTCAACCTCTCGGGTGGTAAATCAGTCCATGAAATTGAACAACTTTCCCAAGGAACAAAGGTCGGAATACGAAGAATTTTTTTTTAGTTCCCATGTATAGGAAGTCAACATTTTTTTTTCATACTTCGACCTTTGTTCCTTGGGAAAGTTGTTCAGTTTCATGGACTGATTTACCACCCGAGAGGTTGAAAGTGATTTGCCTTAAGCCCTGTATACGTAAAATTAATTAATATTACTTTTGTAATACAGCTGTATTAAATGATATAGGTATGTACATACATCTATTTGTATTATAAACCTTCCTGATTTAAATAACCGACCCGTATTTATCAAAGTACGATCAATCGATTACATCAATTACTGGACGTCTCATATCTTCAACCCTCTTCCTCCCGTGCCTTGCCCTAAATATCTGAATTATAATATTACCTAATGGATAAACTCAAATCTTCTTCTATATACAATAATATACATACGTATTTGTATTTGTTGCTTCTTGTATTTCGTCCAAGCACACTTTAAGTACAACTTACAAGCTCATTTTGTATATTATTTATACTTATATAATAAGAAATAAAAAAAAATAGATAAAAGACTATTATTACTTTTGAAAATATATTTTATGTCGTATTGGAAACAAAAAATCATAAATTATATATTATTTTTTGCGAGCTATTTATTAAACAACAATAGTTTAAAGCACAACAAGTGAGATTTTTAGCTCTCTACAATTTAAATTAAGGATAAATTGATAAAGAAAATTATATTTGTTTAAAGTTTTATTGAGTATAGCTCCTATATTCTGATATTGTCTTTATTGATAAACCTATAACTATGTATATTGTATATCTACATTAACAAAATGTATAACATTATGAATAAAGGCTTTTTAGGTGTTTCTGTGCTGTCAGTCCGTGAAACCTGAATGTTTGTGATTAAGATACGCTTAACCTACCTTACACATAACAACCTTCTGTTTCAAGACAGGCCTAAGTCCAATATAGGATATGAGCCAAGCTTTACAAAAGATCTGTGTTAAAAACACTAAAGTGTCAAAACAGTAGAAAAAGTTTTTTTAAAGTCGTTGAAAAAATAAAAAAGGTACCTACTAGATTTATTTATATTTAAATGTTTTAAATATAAATGTTTGTACGAATATTAATGACAATTTTTAACGATTCGCACTTGTTATTTATAAATGAATAAAATATATTATGATGAAATGTTTAATGTACAGTTATATTAATGTAGGTAATACATAGATCTGTTTCTTCGACGTCGATGAACATTTAAGCTTGGCCAGAAAATTTTTTAAAGCACCATTATTTTTTTACATAATAGCTAAATACCCTTAAAATAAAAATACTTCTTAGCTGCTTACAAAAGGGAAAACCCATACACAGGTCCTCAAGTATTACTAAATTTATTTTTCTGGCCAGTTTTAATAAAATTGTCGTCATCATAACATTACAATCATCATTATGGTATTCGTAGATGTATTTTCCTTTAAAATAAATTGATATACCCATTGTAACTCGCTTCACCATTTTTTGATATTCCTCATGGATAAACCGTACTACATAATACGACATTCATTGCACCTATTTTCCTGGTGAAAATCCATGAGAAGTTCCCCATTTCAAAGAAGTCAATGTTTGTGCCCATAAATTACCTTAAGTCACTTGGACTAAATCTCAAATTCCAGTAAATAAAATTGTAGTATAATGTTACACGGGGATGTAGCTAGATATATTCATATGGAGTACCTATAACACAATTCTTATGCCAAAATACCATACTTAATTAATTTTAAAGTGAACAAGCCCGTTGTTGCACAAAATATGAATTTTAGGTTTACGCTATTATAAGGAAACACACCGATATATGGAAAATCTGGCTAGGTATAATAATAATAAAATCATTTATTGTCAGAAGGCCCATGGATAAATACCTTACAGACTAACAAATATATGAAGTAAAACAAAATAAAATAAAACTAACTAACACTATTTCCCGGGTATTTTTAAAAAAATTAAAAATTAAAAAAAAATGTCCATACAACTTGTGCGATCAGCCGTTTTGCCTTTGTATGGCCAAGCTGGCCAGTGAGGATTTCATATGTCAGGGAGGATTTCATATAAGTTCCTTGGGAAAAGTTGTTCAGTTTCGTGGGGAGAATCACCCCCTAAAGGTTCGCTAACTAATCCTCCCCATCCTCATTACTGATTGGCGAAACTTCATGTCATGATACTACATCACTGAACATTGTGAACAACTTCTCAAGACAAATCTCATGATACAGTTTTTTTTATATATTCTGAAATAAAATAAAAAAATGTCTATTTTATATGTGATTTCCCAAGGACGTATATAAGGGGGGGGTTCCTGGGGGTCCGGATCCCCCCCTTAGGGCCAAGAGGTTTAATAAATAAATAAATGGTAAAAAAATAACGAAGCCTTGATGTCTATTGCGTCAGACTGTCAAAATTTAATTCAACTCTAGCAACACTTTCGTCGTTCGTCATGGGGGAATTCCGGCATTCGCTTTTCTAAGTATTCCAGCAAAAATTTTGCTCTCGATCTGTAGATTATTGATATTCGTTGCTTCAAGTGTTGTTTAATGTTTTATATCTATGTATATGTGCTGTACCTTTGTTGTTCGCGGAAAAATTCTTTTTAGTATAACCTCTCAATCCTACCTAAGATGGGACCCCCCATCTGAAAGCTATAGCTACGTCCTTGGATTTCCAGTTTCCATGTCCGACTATGTTCAGATGTTTTATGACTAACAGTGTGTTGACTCATATCCTGTACTTTCGCTAACTGATTTAGAATTACCTAAATGTATAATGCATGTGTCATTTAAAACTGATCTGTCGTATCGTATTTACTAAATATTTTATTTATAAAATAGGTAACATGAATTAAATAAGGTACAATTTATAATGAACAATTATTTTTGTGACGTCATCTTGTCATTAAAGAATTAATGTTTCCATTTCTTTGTTTTATTTGTTATTTCGTTCTAAATTAAACTTATTTATTTCATTAGTTAGGTAACGCATGAGGTACACTAATATATGTACTATAGGCTCCGAAACTACTGGACCGATGAAAAATTCTTTCACCATTAGAAAGCTAATTATGTAGCCTATGTCCCGATGGACATAGGCTACATAATTTTTCCAAATTCCCACGGGAACGAAGTTCCAGGAGGACTGCTAGTTATAAATGCGAAAATAACTCTGTCTGTCTGTCTGTCTTTCACTCCTAAACTAATGAACCGATTTTGATAAAATTTAGTACTGAGATAAATTAGAGCCTGGGAAAGGACGTAGGCTACATTTTATCCCACAGTTGGGTACGATATAATCTTTAGTTCACGCGGGCGGAGCCGTGGGCGGAAATCTAGTAGTTCTCTTCTTCTTATCGTGTAGGTATAGTCAAGTGTGTGGCGAACTAGACTAACCCTGGTAACCCTAGTGACTAACCCTAGTAGTTAATAAGTAGAGAATAAAACAGGTAAATAGTTTTGTAACCGTAAATCAGAGTTCAGGTAGTCGTATGAAAATGCGATAAAGATTTAAACCCCTGACAAAAAGAGTTTGACGTCAACTGTATTCAACAAATGAATAATAACAATGACGTGTGTAGCTGTGTGTCTATCTGTAGCACCGCGATTTTAGCTATCAATTAAAAATAATTAAATGGACAAATTACCAAACTCTATATACTTTACTTATACTTTAATAGTAAAGACGTTCGTAAAACGAAACGATATTGAAAAGGGTAAGTCCCTTGGAAAACGTGTTAACAATCAATTATGAATAGTGTTATATTAACAAGCATACGTAAAGGTTTTTAACCGACTTCAAAAAAAAGGAGGTTCTCAGTTTGACCTGTATGTATGTATGTATGTTTGTATGTATGTTTGTCCGCGATTATCTCGCGTTTGGCTGAACCGATTTTGATGCGGTTTTCAGAAAAGTATTTGTTACATCTAGAAGAAGGTTTTAGTATCTGAACCGACTTCAAAAAAAGGGGGGTTCTCAGATTAAACTGTATGTAAGCATGTAAAATAAAAATAAAATAAAAAACGCTTAAAATTTTCAAAGCTCACACTCCGTTTTAAAAACCGACTTCAAAAAATGAAGAGGTTATAATTTGCACTAAAAATGGAAAAATAAAACCTTAAAAAAAAGAACCAACTTCAAAAAAGCGAAAAATAAATACAATGTCATTTGATGTGCTAAGTAGTACCTACCTACTGAGCTGTTTGAAGTCGGTGCGAAGGTGGCCTATCAAACTTAATTTTCTTGGCACCGACTTCAAACAGCTCAGTAGGTAGCGTAGGATGTCTTCTGATTTTCCGTTGTCTGAAGACCCATGGCGGATAGTATTGCCTTCAGAACAGTATCAAAACGCAATATCTGAGGTACATAACGAGTTACCTTCTATTCACCCAGGTGTTAATAAAACTTATTATAAGTTAAAGTCCCTTTATTATTGGCCAAACATGTTTCATATTGTCTCAGAAGCGCTTAGAGCTTGTGAGACGTGTAAAGCTTTTAAGATCTCAAATACTCAACCCCGAGGCCACATGTTATTTTCTAAAGAGGTTACGGCACCGATGCAATCGATCTCTCTCGACATTATTGGTCCGGTAGCGCTGGCGTATTATGGTTATCGCTATATTTTAACTATAGGTTGATGTGTTCACTAAATACGTCTGGCTAAATCCTTTAAAAAGGGTTAATAGTCAAGCGATCGCTACCATTCTTGAGAGGGATATCTTTTTGTGCTATGGTGTTCCGCCTACGTTGTTATGTGATAATGAAACAGTTTTTCATAGTAACCAGTTTCGTTCATTTTTGGCTTCATAAGGTATTCCTTCACCTTATTATACCCCATATAATTCCCCGCAGGCAAACCCTGTGGAACGCTATAACCAGTCATTGGTCACTTGTCTCAGTATTTTAGTTGAAAATGACCAGCGAAGTTGGGCCAAGGTATTACCTAAAGTGAAACTATATTTGAACTCATGTATAAATATGGCAACTGCAGTAGGTACTACATAGCACATCAAATGACATTGTATTTATTTTTCGCTTTTTTGAAGTTGGTTCTATTTAAAAAAAAAGTTTTTGTTATTCTCGTTTCAACAACTTTATCTACAATTAGGTACATATTTTGATATATCGAAAGAATTAAGCGAGTATTTACACGGAAATAAATAAACAATACTTTAATAAAAATATGTAATAATTTGTTATCTTGGCCCAAAATCGACAAAACTCGTACGAGTACCGTTTAATGACCCTTTTTATGATTCGAACGGTACGGGATCATAGTGATGCCAGATGCTGGGCACATAAAAGGCAATTTTGCCGTACCGTTAGAATTATAAAAAGGCCCATTGCGCGTGCTCGAGAATTCACCGACAGGGTGGATTAAAGAAACTAAAATTCAGTTTCATGTAGCTATTTTATTTATTTCTATATTTCTAATAATTTTACTATTTTTAACATATTCCAAGGCAATAGTAACATTCATTTTAGGGTCGTAATGACCCCAGCTCTGAATATGTTCGAATAGGGCCTGCCCAGGACATTCCGTGGCCCTAACCTGTCTGTGGCCCACGAGATTATAGTCTGGTTTGATATATCCGTGGGTACTTCCATGTTCTATGAGCTGATGTACTGTGTCCAATTGTTTCTTTGGAGGTAGTGTGTCTGTGAAAAAAAGTTAAGTATTGGAAATTTATGATATAAAAAATATGATTAAGTAAATTATGATTAAGTAAATTTAGATTTAAGTAAATTTAGATATCTTTTTGTTTTAAGATAAGATAAGATAAGATAAAATAAGATAAGATAAGATAACTTTATTTGCTTAAAACATGGTATAACAGGTGTTACAATAAGGTACCTACAGAACTCATGTTTTGCCATATATGAACAGCATGCAAAATGTTGAATTAAATTAATATTTTTGAATTAGTCAACAGGTTTAAGTAATTTTGTTATTTAAACTGGGAATGTGCGAGGCACACCCAACACAAGCAAATTAATGCTTACTGGGCTGGCCTCAATGTAAAAATTACTTTTAGAAATAAATAAATTTTCATTTTTTTCAAACAATCACAGAAGAATAAAAATAGTGTCAATTAAGAAAGGACAATGGGCAAAAATGTATGGGACCTGGGACCACCCCCCAATAGAAAAAAGATGTATGTCATTGGATAGGTGTTTTTAATAGAAACAACTTTTTTATGACAGCTTTGTTGTGACAGTAGTCCGTTCCAAGATATATGACATACAAGTTTCGATAAAAATATGTTGAAAGAAGCGTTTTCTTATAGTGCTTAGTACTTTTATTTTATTATTATGCTTTATTTTGCAAATTGACTCGTAGCGTCTACCCGAGCGGTTGGTACGGTGCGGGGTGCAACTTTTGGTGAACTAAAGGGTAATCAATACTAATATTATAAATGCGAAAGTGTGTTTGTTGTTTGGATAAACAAACACACTTTCGCATTTATAATATTAGTATTTATAACCCTTTAGTTCCCCAAAAGTTGCACCCCGCACCCTACCAACCGCTTGGGCAGACGCGAGGACGAGTCAGTTTGCAAAATAAAGCATACTAATAAAATAAAAGTACTAAGCACTATAAAAAAAACGCTTCTTTCAACATATTTTTATTGAAACTTGTATGTTATATATCTTGGAACGGACAACTGTCACAACAAAGATATAGATTAGACCTCAGGAAAGACATAGACTACATCTTAACCCTTCAGCTGGGCATAATATAACCTGTAGTCCACGCGGGTGGAGCCGTGGGGGGAAAGCTAGTATTCTGTAGAAGTAAGTGACCAACCATTCCAGTTTCCGACTAGGCAGATGCCGACGCTGACCGTGTTGAAGTGCAAGGCGTGCGCTCCCAGCGTGGTCCACCCCCGACCCTCGTACACCGCCCCATCGCTGCCTACGCAGAAGCTGTTTGCAAACAAATTTTCATATACAAGGTTATGTTTTGTTTCAGCTACTCCTGCATCAATTCGACACAGGTCGCTGTTAGTATCAAAATCTCAGCAGTCTATCGTGTAGCGGAATTTATAGATAGTTTAAAGGAAGACGCGCTCCGCGTCTGTCTGTCTGTTTATTCTACAATCTACAGAGTGAAATTGAAAACATTCAAAAAAACTTAAGAGGGATGAATCTACCAATCATAACGAACAACTTTTTCTACAGGACCAACTATCCTACTAAAAAAATCTGCTGTTCCATACAAAAGTTCAATACGTACTCAACCAAAATATTATGGAACAGCAGATTTTTTTTAGTAGGAAAGTTGGTCCTATAGAAAAAGTTGTTCGTAATCATGGGTAGATTCATCCCTCAAAGTTTGTCGATTGTTTTCAATTTCACCCTGTAGTATTCTACATCAGAGGTTCCCAAACTTTTTTTTCTTATAGACCACTTTCAAAATTTTGCTGGTTTCGGTGGACCCCCTCCCTGCAGCTACATTTCTAACATATTCCCAAAACTCGACATAAAATGTGAAGATTAGATCTAATTAAGAGAATTTGAGTTGCGGCTGAGTTTCAACCACGAATTAAAAGTTTTCGAAAAAAAAGCGAGAATTGATTGGTTTATTAATTAATTGATTGTGCTGTGAGTGGATGTCAAAAAAGTAAAGGTTGCCAATCAAAAAAGTTATTCCATCCAACTTTACATCTTTGACACCTTACTCACAGCACAAGGAGCATTTTATTTTTTAACTATCGAAAACAGATAAATTTTTGTGGACCCCCGCTTATACAGAAACAGAAACAGAAATAGAAAATATTTATTTGTATGAATACATCTGCCACACAAATAAAATTCAACCTGCAAGCAGGTGTACAAATATTGACATTATGTCACATGAAATTGGTATAAGTACCTATTTGTTATATAATATTCATAATTCATATGTAGGTAATTATATCTTAGTTTTTTATTAATTTTATTATATCACATACAAAAATACCCACTTAAATATAATAATATATTTATTTGGTAAATATGCTGTCATATTCTAAAAATTCTTTAATTGAATAGAAACAGTACTCCAGGAGGAACACAGTTAAACGGAACTTAAATAATTTACCTTGTAATTGTTTAATTTTTTCTGGAAGCTTATTATATAAAATTATTGACATGTTGACTATATTTTTATCATTTATATATGTTTGGCTAGGAGATTGACTTAATAAATCCATATATTTTTGTCTAGTATGTCTAGTAGCTAATTCTACACATGTATTATAAAATTCAGGATGAGACTTAACAAAGTTACAAACCTCCCTAATGTAGAGACTAGGCAGAGGAAGAACATTAAATTTTTTGAAAAGAGGTCTGCAACTATCTCTAGACCATGCTTTCGCCATTGCACGTACACACTTCTTTTGTACTTTAAAGGAATGATCTGCATCAACTGAATTGCCCCAAATTATAATGCCGTAGTTAAGTACAGATGATACGTACCCGTTGTATGCAGTCAAAGCAGCTTCCAATGAAACCGTACTCCTTAGCCTTTTTAGAGGATATACAAATCTATTTAACTTATTGCAAATTGTGTCTATATGGTGTTTCCAGTTCAAGTGTTTATCTACAAATATTCCAAGAAATTTAAGACTATCAACTTCCTCAATAATATGATTGTTATAACTTATTTGTAGCGGTAAACCATTAGAGTTGTAAGAACTAAATTGTATAAATTTTGTTTTATTTAAATTTATTTTCAAATCATTGTGATGTAACCATTCTATTATATTCTTTAAGGCCAAGTTTATTTCTGTTTGATAATCACTACTTTTATTATTTTTAACTATTAGGGTTGTATCGTCTGCAAAGAGTAGGCATTTGTGCTGAGTAATGTTGGGCAAGTCATTAATGTAGGCTAGGAAAAGCAAAGGTCCGAGAACACTTCCCTGCGGGACACCAGAATTATTTTTTATAAATTTAGATTTGTAAGATTCCTTCAAAAGAACAGTGTTACAATTTCTGATTTTTGTTATTTCTGTACATTGAGTAAGATTATTTAAATACTTCGTATCCAATCATTAGCTTTACCCCTAATACCATACTTATCAAGCTGGTACATTAATATATCATGATTGACAAAGTCGAATGCTTTGGTCATATCTAAAAATATTGATATGACTTGTCGTTTGTTGTTAATTTCGGATAATAAAGTTTAAAAAAAATTAAAATATGCTAAAATCGTGGAACTCCCCTTTCTGAACCCAAACTGATCCTTATGCAAAATATTGAACCTGTCGAAAAAATCCATCAATCTCACCTTCATAGCCTTTTCGAATATTTTAGAGATAACTGGATTAATAGTGATTGGCCTGTAGTTGTTGGGATCTCTTTCATCTCCCTTCTTAAATAAAGGTTTAACTATTGCAATTTTGAGTTCGTTTGGAAAAACGCCTTGCGAAAAAGACAAATTTACAATGTGGGACAAGGGTTTGCAAATGTAAGGAGCACAGATTTTTAAAATTTTCGTGGTAATATCATCATATCCACACGCTTTGCTACTATTTAAAGATAAAATTATATTGTAAACTTCCCCTTCATCCACAGGCTTCAAGAAAATTGAATGAATATTGTTTTGTATATTATGTTTCTTATAACTTTGATTATCTGTATGACCACTGTTTTCTTTAAGGTTAATAAAGTAATAATTAAAAATATTATTATACGAATTGTGAACCCCCATTTTTTTGTCACACCAACGTAGACCCCCTTCGAGTCTCCCGTGGACCCCTCCCCAGGGGTCCACCTGGACCACTTTGGGAATCAATGTTCTACATTAATGAAATTGTAACTCGACTCACTTGTAACCGATATCCCACCACTTATTCTGGTCAACATGCATGCTCTGCATCGTTCGCATGGCGTACGCACACTCCTCCTCATTGTAGCAAGCCGGTGGGATGTGGGTGTGGTGAATGACCACGTATGGGACTGGTACTTCCAAGGGGGTGGTCTCAACAGGGTCGCGGGCATTCCATTGCGCACGAGTCACTAGGTCATAGCTCGGTTCCTCTGTGTGGAAAGAAAGGGATTCTACATTTGTTTTTACATCATGGTGAAAAAAAAAATCTAGGATGAGGTAGGTAGGTATGTTCTTATCACGGACTATGACATGGTATTAAGCCCGTCCATTGGGAATTAAGTACACCTGTATAAGTTACATTAAGTAAAATTAACATACCTCTAAATAATAAAATATAGATGGAATGGAAATGCAATGGCTCATGTGAGGTTTCTAAATATGATATTATACTTGTACCTCTTGTGGGAAAATTGTTCAGATTTAAAGGCAGGTTTAAATCCTTAAGTCTTCCTTACCCTGTAGAATAACTCTTCGATGTAAACTGGCCCAAACTGTATAGCTTCTTATTTAAATCGAATAGATTCAATACATCTTACACATATTGAGGTCACTTTGAATTAGTTAGCGATAATTACGAATGTGAATCAGCCTACGAAACTAAAAAACTTTCGCTAAGGAACGTACGACGAAATATGAAAAAAGTTTTCGGATAATGATTTCCGAAATAAACGATTTGTATTGCTTTTCCATACACTGCTGATTTGCCTTTGTAAAGGAAAGTTGTTTAGTTTCATAGAAAAAAACACACCCTAAAGTTACGCTAGCTAAAAGTCATCCCATAAAATAATATCGGAAAATCTCACCTGAACACAATTTTCCGCATTTCGCGGCAGGTATTGCGTCCACCATGTTTATAATAATGTGGGCTGTCATCACGGCTATCAGCATCATGTTGAACTGTTACGTTTTTATCGTAATTTTAAATCGCTCGATTGGACGTATTCTTGTGATGTAATCTGTGAGATAAAAACAATGTTTTGACGGATATTGAAAGATAACGTGGTTATCTTGGTAAACTCTAAACCAGGTAAATCACACCTAAAAGTACACCGCAAACCAAGATTGGGAAAAAACTTCATAATACGAACCCGTTATCATAAGTTTACAACAAATAAAAAATGTTTTTGGTACCTATGTTCAGTATCTTAACGCATAAAAGCAAGGGAGGGGCAAACACGGGTTACAATCACAACTGGTAGATTGATCTTAGTATGCCTATATGTAGTCTATAGTCAACAAAACCATCACACACCATATAACTAGCAGCCTTCACTCTTATTAAAAAAAAATCCCCAACACACTCTTAACCATTAAAGTAAGTCAGCTATATTAGTAACATTAATAGAAAAAAAGAAAAAATCTTACATTTACTGTAAAACGAAATTTCATCACGTATGGAACAATTTTCAAACAGTGACTTATATCTCCAAAACTAAACATAGAAAACTTGTGCCCCTCCTGTGCTTTGTTGAATAAGTTGAGATACCTATACAACAATCCAAAAAATAAAAAATCTAGCAAAGTAAAAATAGTAGATTGTTAACCGAGGGTGGAAAGAATCAATTCCCGAGTTATTAAAACAGGCGGCTATGGTCCGAGTAGGATTTGATTCTTTTACCCGTGTTATACACTCTACTTTTCATTTCGAATATGAGGAAAATAAAACTAGTTTTTTATCTAAACTATTTTATTTATTGATAACTAGCTTTACGCCCGGGACTTCGCTCCCGTGGGAATTTCGGAAAATTATGTAGCCTATGTGTTAATCTAGGGTATCAGCTACCTCCATACCAAATTTGATCAAAATCAGTCCAGCCGATCTTGACTTATAAGTGGTGTAACTAACACGACTTTGTTTTATATATTTAAGATAGGGAACAACTCAATTTGGAATAGGGAACAACTCAACGACTAAATAGTTGGCATTCATACATACTCAAATGTCGGCTCGAAATGTCCGACTCTCAAAGCAGTAGTTATCTGGACAACTATCCCAAATGAAAGTACTTACATGTGACTTAGAAAATTCTATCACAGAATGTTACTGACGTAACTTCTACTTAAAAACTTTTCTTCGAAAAGTGCACAGTAAGATCTTTTGCCAGTATTTTTCTTAGCCGTTCCTAATTTTAAATTAGGTACCAGCAACTTAAGCTTCGTTCCTATCGATCAAATAGTCTTAGTACGGCCAAAAGAGCTGTGGAAAAACTTCGGAGTTTAGCTTTTCGAAGTCGAGTAAACTTGAAGTTTGGAAATCACGTTCAACTTGTGCAAGTACGGGCGAGTTGAGTAGCTTAGGGTTGATAGATAGAGGAATTAAAAATTTAACGAATATGAGGCTATTTAAAAAAGTTTAACAGTCAACTCTACTGTAGGTCCGGACTCTGTAGACCTTATTTACAACATGCTGAGTCAGCGCCTCTTCATTCCGGTGGCACTCACTCTCCTGTTCACTGATTGTTAATGTTTGTTTAATTGTGTCACTTTGTCCTATTGTTTTGTTGTGTGTTAGTTATGTAACGTCATTGGAGTGAATAAAGAGTTATCTATATATCGATCTGCAGGCCGAGTACGATAGTGACAGCGCCGCAACAACACCGCGGTCCTATGTCAAAATGTCAACATTGACAACGCTGAGTTTGTCGTTATCGTGCTAGAGCTGCTGACTTCATAGTGCAGTCGAGGCTTGTGATTAATTAATAGCTGTACAGAGACACAGTCTTTTTTGTAAGCAACTCTTTGGAGCAGTTGCTTTCCCTATTAAGCACTCCACAAGCAACCCATATTAAATTCTCAAAAAAAAAACAAATTCCCATACACAGTCAAATCAGCTGATTGTACAAGTTGGACGCCATCTGACCTCCCATCTGACATCTGATATCTCAATGGATATTTCCAATACGCTGATCTACCAACCCTGCTTGTACAGGCAAGTCGTTAAATTGCTTTGCAGTTCTTTCTAACGGAATTCTCTATGCCCTGATGACCGTTTCGTGGGCTGATTCACATCCTTAATTTCCGCTTACTATAATTTAAAGTCAGCGGTGACAGCCCAGTTGGTAATTTGTCAGACTTGTAACCGAAAGGTTGCGGGTTCAAATCCTGGTGCGGACCTGTACCACTAAATTCGTCTTTTCGGATTTATGTACGGATTTCTATTTTATTGTCACTTGCTCAATGGTGAAGGGAAATATCGTGATGAAACCCGCACGCCTAAGAAAATTCACGGACCCGCATTGGGCCAGCGTGGTGGACTATGGCCTAAATCCTCTTTGTGTTTCGAAGGTAGGCTCGTGCCTCTCGGTGGAGTTGTATATGGGCTGGTAAATAAAAAAAATAAAGTAACCCAATAGAATTGGCGTATGAGAAACTCCACAAAACAAAGCGTTTAGATACGGGGTCATTCTTTTATGAGTGTAAAGCTAACCGCTAAGTTCGAAACTCGTCTAGTACGATCTTTTGTTCGGATTCTTTTGTTTAGTGCCAGTCCTCGTCGTCGAATGACATGGAAAAGTATCAAGTGCATTGATGATTTTATATGGCGCATTGTACAGTATGTATTTAAAAACAAGAGGGTGCCCACTGGGATTTCGTTCCAGAATTTCGTTAAATTATTCCTTATTACTTGGAACAGAGGATAAAATTGAACCTTTGTGCCAAATTATAGTTTTCTAGGGTGTGGGCTGGGCGTTTATGAATCAGAGATTGAGTCAGAACCCTGCAACTTTATATAGGTACTAGCTGATGCCCGCAACTTCGTCTGCGTGTTGTATGTATTTTTATAGACCGAGTTTGTACTTTGACACAACTACAGATACATGAATTTCCGTTTTTTATTGAAGCAACTATTTCGTTCATATTTTCGTTATATGAACGAATAGCAACTATTTCGTTCATATAAGGAAAAGCAATTTCTAAAAATATTTTTTATTTGAAAACTTGGCTAACTATGTCATATAAGGTTGATACTTAATACATTACTTTGGATCGGAAAACAAAGGTCAAACATAGTTGTTTCCTCTATCGCTTATATTTTCTATACCATTGTTACTGCTTTTGATAGATTAAGGTCCGTATTAATTATAGAACGCGACTCAGACTCTGATCTATACTTAAGTAGCAGTCGTTTTTGATTTTTTGATACTGAGAGAGATAGACAATCAACACTTGAGTCAGTGGTGCCTCTAATGGTTAATTAATATTGTATTTCGCGTTTCTGTGAAAAACGTAAGGATTTTGTACTTATTAAAAATCAATTTTGATAAAAATTTAAGAAAATTGTATGTTGAAAGACCTTTTACTTAGGTAAGTACAATAAATGGCACACGAATTCCTTAGTGCTAATTACGGACTTATTTTTGATTTTCAGTAGAATAGAAGTTTCTGAAACAGGTCACCTATGTCAGTATCTAAGACAACCCCCGTGCATTTGAGATTTCAGCTAGCACGCTGCTTCTAATGTGCTTTGTGATAATTGTGTAAAAATGTTTCAATAAAAAATTAAATTTAAGATAGAAATGACTAAGCTTTTCCCTTCAATGGACATTTGTAGAAATAAGCAAAGGTGTCAGTGCTTGATCCAAACTAAGAAACTTATTAGAATAGTAATATTGTAATATTTATCCATGGCTTATATACGCAATGCTACGCTTGATGTAAACTAAAATAAAAAAATCAATAAATAGCCCTTATTTCATGTCAGAACATCAAAGCCATAGATCAAACCTATATAGACCATATTCATAGTGGTTTTAATAAAACAAATGTCAATTGTCAGTTTCTATTGAGTTTCCCGCCTTTAAAAATAAGAAATGCATTGAAAACACCGGCTGTACGGCCATAGATTCCTTTCCTTAAAAATAAAAATAAGCCGTTTTATTGTTTTCAAAAAGTAATATACTGAAGATTGAATAATGTCATTTAGTTAGGGCCGAATTAAGATTTGAAGACTAAATACTTAATCAACTTCGTTCTTATTAACACTGTATTAAGTATTTAGTTTTGGTTCGTTAAAAAAGTGAAAAATAGCCGAACTATTAATGGGGAAGCTGACAAAAGTTTCGATATTTTAGATATTATACGCCTATAATCCTCGTTGGGGTAACATAAGTCACATAACTTTACATGTCATGAAAATTAAAAAAATGGCATATTGTTTATGAGTATATAATACGTTGTTTAATTTTGCAATGCACGGACGGCCCCAACTCAGGTTACCACACGCGTGCACTCTGTGCTGTTGTGATAAGAGCGGTTTTGCAATGAAAATGGAGTAACCTGATGCGCTGGCCTGTGTACCAACAATGCAATGTATTTGGTTGGCAGCTGGCACATTGCAAATTTTTTGTTCAGTGCCAGTTCAGCACAGAAGTTTATGTTTTATTTTTGGATATTTGTGGGTCAGTTACAATAATTTACTCAATAAGTAGCATCATGGCAGAATACCAGCGCCAATTTGATTGGCATGATACAGATAACACGGTGTAAAATAGTTTTATAAAATTATTTGTTTCTGTTTCTTACTCTGTTTACTTCATTGTTTGCTTGCTGATTCATGTTTACTTGTATGTTTGTTATCTGTCTATTACTGTGTTGTGCTGTTTTATGTCAATTGAATAAAGTGTCAATCTATCTATCTATCTACACTAATATTATGAAGAGTAGAAATTCCTATTTTTGTATGTTTGTATGTTTGTAATGAATAGGCTCAAAAAGTACTGGACCGATTTCAAAAATTCTTTCACCATTAGGATACTACATTATTCCTGAGTAACATAGGCTACATAATTTTCATGAATTCCCACGGGAACGAAGTCCCGAGCGGGATGCTAGTCTATCATAAAATCAATTAATTAGCACTTCACACTGTAACTTTCTGCACTTAAGTTTCCCTCGTATGGTTTGTTTGCCCAAACCGGAAATCGAACCCAGAAACCGTCGATTCACAGGCTGTGTAACTCTACTACTCAATCAAACTTCCAACAAAAAATTAAGAAAGGATCTTTTATACAAAATATCTCATAAATCTCAATCCGGTCCTTTTATCAAATGCTACGTACTCATAGACATAGAAAAAATAAGTTAAATATCAACACTGTCTAGGGATATTGCTTAATTTTTCATACAAAAAGGTGTGTTTGAGAAGCTATAAAAGCATACTCGAGACACATGGAGGGATATAATTTTAAGATGAGCAAGTGTTAAACCTGAATTTTCAATTCTCGTCAATGAATTTTGTTTAAATTGTTTTTTTTTTAAACGTGACGTAAACGAAAACAAAAATGCACTTTTTTCTGCTTTTTGTATGAAAATGGTGAAATTAGCGCAATTTTTTTTTCATTTTAGTCACGTTTTCAGAAATTTCAAGAAAAATTAAATTCATTGATAAAAATTGAAAATTCATGTTTAGCACTTGCTCATCTGAAAATTGTATCACTCCGTGTATCTCGAGTATGGTATTATAGCTTCTCAAACAGACCTCTTTTGTATGAAAAATCATGCAATATCCCTAGACAGTGTTGATGTGTATATTTTTCTATGTTTGGCGTAAATAAAAGAAAGAACTTTAGAAACATTGTTAGTGCCTATTCCATTCAAGGGTTGCCCTCGATTTTGATGGGATTCCATCAGATCTTGACTTGGTGTCAATAGGACCACTTCTGGACCACTTCTTTCGAACAAAAAAAAAGAATTTTGAAAATCGGTCCAAATGGCGGAGAAATCGGTGAACATACATAAAATAAAGATATACAATGGTTTAAGATTTCGTAGTCTTCCTTTCATTTAATTTACCAAGTTTGTTAGAAAGATTTCATCCATATAAATGACCCTAACGATCGACGCAATAAAAGTACATGGTATTCTTACAGATTTTAGTCGGTTCGATTCCCGGTTGGGGCAAGCGAATTTTCGAAAATTCTTGAATGCAGTTTTCTTTCTTTTCAAAAATAAAGGAATGTTTTCTTTGAGTACAATTTTCTATCTACAGTATTAAGAGTACTTTCCCTTCAGGTGGCATTACAAAATTCCACCCTGTATACAGTCGAACATAAAACCTCCTCCTTTTTGGAAGTCGGTTAAAAAGTAATTCAAGTGATACAGTGTATCTGCTCCGATCCAGCGGCAGTGCTTCTCGCCGCCATAGTTCTTCGTAAACAAAACACTATCGGCTTACGGAGAATGAGAGAAGTAAAGAAATATAAATTGAAGACATAGCTAAGAAATACATATATTGAAGACCTGGCTGTATGGATGCAGATTCCTTTGCCTTTCTCGAAAGAGATAAATTTAAAAAACAACATGTCCTTGCTTTTAGCCCATGTATATGTCAAAAATACGTTGATCTCTATGGTATGAGTAAAATGTTCTGAAAAACACCTAGCTTTGAATTTTTTCAGGGGTTTTTGTTGTTGGTTTTATATTTACTGGCTAAATTTCGAGATTTTATGTAGCCTAAATGTTGACCGGGGATATAAGGTACCCCTATGCAAAATTTCATTTAAATCGGTCCAACAGTTACGGAGATTAGCCCGTGCAAACAGACAAACAGACAAACAGACAAACAGAGAAACAAAAAAATCTAAAAAAATCGGGATTTGTTTTATTTCTCTTCTTACATCCCCCTGACTCGGTTTTTAGCATTTTTTTTCTATGTACAGAAATTCGACCTCTACAGTTTTATTATATGTATAGATATATAATAATATTAGTAGTACCTATTTTTTTGAATTCCGTCACAGATACATAACAGATTAGTATCCCGCCAGTTTATGTCGACTTTTTAAATTTTAAATATGGAACTCACCGCGTAATTGATGCGGCTTATTCCGCTCAAAGAAGTTTGCGCTAAGTAACTCACATGGCCGCAGCATTTTTTTTAATTAGTTTTTTCTTTTTACCTAAAACTCTTCACAGCTTATAGCAGTTCTATTTTTAAAGTTCATTCCGGCCCTTAGGTGGGAAGTAATTTGTATGAGTTTTTTCCTCCCTATGGAGAGAAGCAGCATTTTCCACCCAATAATCAGATCAAAATAACACTACTTTCAGAGTAAGAGAAATGAAAAAAGTTTTTTTTTCTCATACTACCAAATGGGGTGTAAAAATTGCTGTTTCCACTACTTCATCAAAGATTGGTACCTAGTTGAGCTGTAGAACAGCTATAATATTTGACCGACATTTATAAGTTAGGCCTGTAAGGGGATCTGGTAACTTTTCAACAGTAAAAGTGTTATGTTATGACTACAGTTTATATCGACCCAGCTGTGGGATAAAATGTAGCCTATGTCTTTTCCTAAGTTCCAATCTACATCTGTACCAAATTTTATCAAAATCGGTTCAGTAGTTTAGTCGTGAAAGCGTCACAGACAGACAGGCAGAGACTTTCGCATTTATAATATTAAGCAGGGATTAATTTTGGTTTAAATTTTTGTATAAAGTTTAATTCACTTATTGAAAAACTACATAAATTATTTGATGTAAATTGCTTTTAGTGGGTTTTTAGCTTCAAATTATACCGATGTATATACTTCCCTAAGTAATTCTATACTCTACATTTTTTATGTAGAGTGGGCTGGGTATAATTAATACTTATACAAGCGAGTAATATATTCGTTAAAATTATTTATTTATGAAAACGTGTGAAACACTCACCTTTTCTAAATTTCAATGGTAACTCTATAAATAGATTAATTCACTTATTGAAAAACTTAAAACACTTTTAATTAACTTAAACTGCATATTAGAAAGGAACTCGTAAACACACTTATGATGTAAAATAATTTATAATTTAATACTGATGAATAACAAAAGTTTTATGTATAACACCCACGTATCGTTTATGTACTGAGGTAGGAACTATTTAACTGAAATCACTTTAAAAACCACTTGTATTTAATTGAGATTAGATATGTAGATAAAAACTTTGTTTTGAACAAACACTCAGCATATTGTACTCGGTTTATATAACTACAGCGTTGATAAAGTTCTATCGTTCATTAGTGTCCTACCACCAACGCTTAATGCGAGGAATGTACAAATAAACCTAAATATATACGTAAGGCTGTCAAGTAAGGTACTTCCCCCCGTAGCCGTAGGAAATGGCTGCAAAAACCAAACAAGAAAACTCACAAACGAGTTTTTAAGTTTAACTAAACAAAAACCGTGGCAGAGCATTCAAACTAAATCACAGTGATTTGACAAATTGCTTTGAAAATAATGACTTTGAATAACTATATTTATAGATGTTTATTTTAAGGGGATATCCGTGAGTTGAAAACCTGAATTACCTGTTTCAGTTCGAAACTGAGGTATAAGCTGTTTTAGCTGACTAAACAGCTCTTAACGTTTTTCCAACTAAACATTTTTCAATAAGTACTCTTATGTAAAATATTTTTTACAGATAAACCACACTTACTACTTATATATTTTTTATAATGTACGAACATCTTCATCGTTTTTCATATGTTTACAAAGTAGTCACTGTAATAAATACGATGAATGAGTGAGTAAAAGTTCTATTTAGTTCAGTTTATTGTAAACGTATAATTACTGTATTTTATTATCGTAATGTAGTAAAATATAGTTATATAAAAATCCTTTCTTTTATAAATTACAATGCAATACCATTCAATTTACAATATAAAGTAAAAGAAGGTACAAAGGCGGACTTACCTACTTATTTAGAATATAGGATTTATCACAATAATAATAAAATATACGTGAACAATTTATTGAAAAAAAAATATTTTTGAGATTTTGAATTGAAATAAAATAATTAAGTAGTTCATCGACATATTAATGTTATGCTATTACGCAGAAACAAAGGTAGGTAGTGAACGAATAAATTCAGGATATTTTAATTGTGTCCTTTCAGTTTACAGAGCTCTCAACGAAGAAAAGTCCGATTCACACTTAACCGAATTTTTATCTTTTCTGAAACATAATACAGAGTGTAAGGGACAGCTTAGCAAATACTTCAAGAGAAGTTCGATTCTTCAACATAATAATACAGGATGTAAAGGACAGCAAATACTTCAATGGTTACAACCCTTTACTACAAGTAATTAATTTTGAAATTTACCAATTACTATGATCAACTATGGGTAATTACTTTTTCCGGAAAGGTCAAGTTATAGGGTTTCTGTTATTTACCTACTTTGACGTTACAAATATCCTACCGCGAAACCGCGCGCCTCGCCTGCGCGGTCCCTCCGCGCCTCGTCGCTGTCAGAATGCGATATGTACTTATTGCTGGTTTTCGTGTTATTATTGCTTTTTTTGAAAAATTAACTCCAATAAATAATAATATAAAAACAAAAACAAATGTAAAACTTGTAAAAACTTTTAAAATCAAATGTTTCCACTGGAAAGTCATTCCGAATGATAGTTTTAATTCAGGGTTTCAGTGTTTACTAAGCTGTAGTGTAGTGGGTGAATAAAAATGCAAGTAATTTGTTTGGTTTTATCTTCTATGCAATTTTCCTCAAACGACTCACGATTTTACGTATATTACCGTAGGAAGGAAGTTGGAAACGATATTTATCTTACGAGTATTTCCGATTTAATTTTTTTTAGCAGCCCATATGCGTCCCCACCGAGGGGCACGGCCCTCCCTTCGAAAAATGAAGGGGATTTAGGCCGTAGTCCACCACGCTGGCTCAATGCCGGTTGGCGGACCGCTTCGTCTTTCGAAAATGAATTTTCTTGGACGGACGGGTTTCATCACAATGTTTTCCTTCACCGTTGAGCAAGTGATAATTAGAAATCCGTACGTAAATCCGAAAAGACGAGGCCCGCACCAGGATTTGAACACGCAACCTTCCGATTCGAAGTCTGACTCATTACCAACTGGGCTATCACCGCTATAAATTAATAAAGGTAACAAATAACTGCTCGGTGATAGATGCTTGAATGTTTGTTACTTTTTTTTCTTAAAAAACTAGTAGTATATTTCTTGGCGTCTGCTTAAAACTTAGGTTTGTCTTATTATTTGCTTATCATATTTAGCATAATGTGGCCCATTACTAGGCAAAGCCCTCCCTTCGTAATATACGCAGCTGACGGTATGGCGCGATAAGGCCACCACTGCATTTTGGAATGCTTTGTGTGGCTCCCGTCTGGTTGTTACGGTACGGACAATTACCACATTTTCGTATGTTAAACCCTGTGCTTCATGCATGGTTAGGACGCGTGATCCGGTTCCCGACCCGTATCCTTGGCATTTTAGGGCTTCCTTTTTTGCCTGTGTGTGAACAAGGTACAAGGTTTCGGGTTGGGTTCCATTGATATGTGCGCCCGTATACATTTCATGTCTCAGGGAGTGTGTACAGGACGGGTGTATTTCAAAGGAAAGAGATTTATTTATTTATTTATTTTAACAGTTTATTGTACACAGGAAAAATCACAAATGTTACAGACAAATAGAAAAACGAACACAAAAGGCACAGCTTATTTCGGGCGGAGATTGTTACGGTCAATATATAAAGGAGTTGGTTTATGTCATCCACCGATGAGAAACAACTCGCTTGCTCTCGTGATCACTGCCGCCATTATGACAGCTCCAAAGTGGCTCATGAGTGCTTCATCTACCATGAGTCTCTTGCATCACTTCCTGTTCGGCTCCTTAAGGCCATTTACAAGAACTGATGCAAGGGTACGCACCTTTGTTCTGACGTCGGCTCCTACACGACTCGCAAGTTTGTCCCTCAGCACAGAATAAATAATAGTACTAACGTACAGAAGTCTCACTCCCTAACAAAAGTCAACTTTAGGCATAAAAATTTGCCTACTATTGCAAGCGGCACAGGCTTGCAAGAGAAATTGAAACTTATAGTCAGCCGCTAGCGTTCATATTCTATTGCGCACCGCCGACTCGATGCCGCGTTCGCGACGAGAGCTCAGGGTTAACACTCGCCGCCGATTTAGAGGAAAATTATTATTGAAATTAATTAAGTTAGATAACAATGCTTATAAAATCAAGAGTAACTTTAGTTATTAAGTGTAGTAACTAAAAACACAAGATAACATAACCAAACATGTTATTTGATACCTAGCCTAAATACCTACTAACTACAGACACCTACAGACTATTGTGATGGAAAAACGTGTTTATATCTAGTTTTAATGTTTTTAATAAGTAGATACACTTATTATTTTGATCAACACGCGACCAACGCGGTGAGCGCGCGCGCGGCGAGTAACAGCCCGCCCTCGCTGGCATACTCGGTATGCCCGCCGCGCGAACATGCCTAAACTGCGGACTGACACCCCCCTGCCCTCAGGTCTTTCGCTGCTTCGGTTGTGTTTGTAACTACCAGGTCTAATTCGGGATCAAAGCGGTTTACGATCCAAGTTGTTTTACCGCATCCAGGAACTCCATTTATCCACGATATTTTTGGGATCTCCCAGGAATCAAAAATTTCGTAGCCCGAAACATCCCTCGAAACCGCGTCAGCTATTTGAAGGATCCTGTCATCTAGCATGACCTTCGTGCATCGGGCTGTGACGACTATAGGATCATCTTGAGGGGTTTCGAACGTTATTGTGCCCGTGTGGCGAGTCACTTCCTCGTTGAGACTCACAAAGCCACTAGTTTTGTTGTATGCGGTCATGTGTGGACTCATTTCTTTGCCTTTTAGAACTTGGAAGGTGTCATTGTTGTAAACAGTTGCATCCGCTTCCTCGAGTCTCACCTTTAGCAAACCTTCGTTTTCTAACCTGAAAGATTGCAAGATATTTTCGCAAGTCTTAACATTGATTTCTCTGGTCGCTTTTGTGACTGCTAGGAAGTCAAGGAATGCGTTTACCATGTGTCCAACCACCATTGCGACAACACTTATTTTTCGGGATGTTACCAGGACATCGTTGCTCCCTTCTCTTAGTTTTGCTAGCAATGAGCATGCCTGAGTGAACTGAGTTTCTTCTGCGCTTCCTTCAAATAGCGCTACCGTCTTTTTGCGAGTTGCCATTTATGGTTCCCTGCTTTTATTTCAGGGAATCATAAATTAATTAAATAACCGAGACAAATATGTATAATATTCGTAAAAAAATAACAAACAAAAATTAAGAGCCAGGAAATAAACAAATTGGATACGGTCAATTATTATAATGCGTTCAATCATGCCAGTGTACTCTGGTTTTGTCTGTAAAGAGGGGACTAAATTATCTACTCTATTGGGCCTTTTTATGGTACGAAAACGGCACGGCAAAATTGTATTATATTATCATTGCCTCTCTAGTGATACTAGAAGCTGGAAACATAGAAGGCAATGGTAATACAAATTATGCAATGCCATGCCGTTCGAATTATAAAAATTCGCTTTGGCTCTGACAAAAATATATCAGCAAACAAAATGTGTTTTAAACAATTACACTCGATACAAATACTTTACTACGTATACATACATAGTTTTAAAATGAACATCGTTTCCTACTTCCTTCTTTTGGTAATATACATAAAATCCTGACCCGTTTGAGGAAAATTGTACAGAAAGAAAATCCAACAAATTACTCGCATTCTTATTTACCCACTATACCGACTGTAAGAGACAACTTAGCAAAAACGGAAACTATAATTTCAGACCATCTCAATCTGAACTATTTTCTATTAGGATTTTCTTAAGTTTTTTTTCCATTTTTGAAATGATTTCTCTTTAAAATATAATTATTTATTTGAATACACCACGTATACATAAAATTTTGCATTCTAAAACAATAATAATGTTGCATTTAAAAACAGAGCAAAACAGACATCGGCCTTTCGGCCAGTTCGCCCATAGTGGTGTAGGACATGTTTTCCTGTAAGGAAATCATAAACTATTTGTATCACAAGTAAATATGTGTATCAAAGTAAAAGTTAAAATTGATGCGTCATATGGTTGATACGACATGGTGTCGTAACCAAAGTATTTTGCTGAAGTTTCGTTGCCGAGTAATAATGATGCGACGTATGACGGTCGTATCAAGTTGTGTCGTATGACGACTAGGTGTTTTGTCTGAACTACCCTCATTTGATTTATGTCGTATGGGCCATACGACGTTTGGCGGTACATGGACGCGCCAATGTGTGTCGTTTCAACCATACGACAATTGACGGTGCGTGGACGCGTCAATTTTAGTTGAGTAGATACGACAGTATCTCTATATAGTTTGTGTTGAGTAGTATCAATTTGATACTTCGAAATAAAAAGTGATCGACTTACTGTAGATTACGTGTTCACTTGACAGAATACAAAAGCGTACTGAGGAGACAAGCAGCCTGCGCCGAACACGAACCGAATCGTAATGAAGTTGATGCGATCCGCGGAGCATTTGCAGCTGAAATTGGGCTAACTTGACGACAGAATGCAAGGTGTAATCTCAAGGTGGGTCAAGCCGTTAGGCTCGAACACCTAAATATAATTATTTATTTGAATACACCACGTATACATTAAATTTTGCATTTTAAAACAATAATAATTTTGCATTTAAAAACAGAGTAAAACACATAGAAAAGAGTTTTTTTTTCGTAAAACACGCAGCGGCGGCGCAGTGCCGGGGTACCATGCGCAGCGCTCGGTTTTGTGGTACATTGCGTAGGGCTAAAGTAGGTAAATAACGGAAAAAATAATTAGGTACATAGTTATGGATAGATTCTACCATTTAAGTGTTTGCTAACTTTATCCTTACAGCCTCATAAGAATATCAATATAATACATATCTACTTTTTAGGGTTCCGTACCTCGAAAGGAAAAAAAGGGTTTATAGGATCACCATTATAGGATCAAAATCTAGATTTTCAAGCTTAAATGTATTTTTAAATCTAGAATTTAAACCTTTAACCTAATACGAAAAATGTTTTGTATCACAATCTATTGAAACACTATTTTCTATGGCCAGAACATTAAAAGTCCAGATTTATAAGTGTCAAGAAAAAATCTAGAAATGGTCGTACAGCTTAGCTATCATACTAAAAAATGTTTAGAATAATATGTTCTTTCGAAATAATAACTTTACCTTTTTCGCCGCCACTTTAAAAATTTGGTTATTTTTTGTATGGGCCTTGAATGATGTCCTTTCCGAAAATTTTTGACACTCGCAAGGGAATCAGAACCTACAGGGTACTTCCTGTGAACTCAGAATCTTGAAATTTGGTGCGAAGCAACGTCTTATAGCACAGATAAAGAAAAAATTGCGAAAACCGTATAATTTTAATTACATCATATAATAAAAATATTTTTAATAATTTTAAACCTACAGGTTTGTACGGAACCCTCGGTGTGCGAGTCCGACTCGCACGTGGCCGGTTTATTTTATATAAATAAATCAACTAATCACAATGTTTGAAACTTATATTAAAATGTAATATAAATCATAAATGCATCGTTTTTCACAGGGCATTGCGCATCGATTCGCCATAAACTTGATTAATTATCCTTCCTTCCTTACCAGCACATATACGTCTCCCTTCGAAACAGGTAGGGGATTAGGCACAATGCGGGTTGGTGGACCGCTCGTCTTTCGAAATGAATTTTCTTGGACAGGCGGGTATAATCACGATGTTTTCCTTCATCGTTAAGCAAGTGATAATTAGAAATCCATTACATAAATCCAAAAAGACGAATTTAGTGGTACATACAGGCTATCACCGCTTTTGTCAATTTTAATTATAAAATGATTAATTATATAAAAATAAAATTAGTTTGTCGTTTTATTAAAATTAATGTGTCCAGAAACATAGTGTGACCAATAGGAGACTTGATCAAGTAACGCCGTCCCAGGACATTCAGTAACCATTGCCTGTTTGTGGCCAATCAGCTTGTAGGAAGTACTGATAAAGCCCTTCTCAACACCTTCAGCTATGAGCGCTTGAGTTGCTTCTAGAGATTTTGTTGGCGGAAGTACTTCTGTGGAACACAACAATCACTATAATCTGGGTTCGCATAGATAGCGAAAATTATGATGTGAATTAGCCCACGACTTTCCTGAAGGAACATAGGGGGAATATGCAAAATGAAATTCGCCTCTCCATGCAACTTGTGCGATCAGATAATTTGCCTTTGTATGGAAAGACGAAATTTGTTTTGAGAATTCCATGTAGGTTGCACAGTCCGGATCGTCCTGTAATCCAAGATAGCGGCCAAATGAAGCCTGGTGAAGCAAGGCCAAAGGCCGAACATAGGGCGAAGGCTGGAGCGTCCGTCCCCCCATCCAAGAACAAACAGACTGGTGAGGCGAAGAAAAAAATAGGTATAGGTTCAGTATCATGTGTAGAAGAGAATCACCCTCTTAAGTTTCGCTGGCTAATTTAAAGTCACCGGGACTTCATTCCCGTGGGAATTTGGGAAAATTATGTAGCCTATGTCCATTGCAGATAATGTAGCTTTCTAACGGTGAAATAATTTTTCAAATCGGTCCAGTAGCTTCGGAGCCTATTCAATGCAAACAAACAAACAATCAAATCTTTCCTCTTTATAATTTAACTAGCATTCCGCTCGGGACTTCGTTCCCGTGAAAATTCGGGAAAATTATGTAGCCTATGTCCATTGCGAATAATGTAGCTTTCTAACGGTGAAAGAATTTTTTAAATCGGTCCAGTAGTTTCGGAGCCTATTCAATGCAAACAAATTAACAATCAAATCTTTCCTCTTTATAATATGTATAGATATTATATGTTTATGCAAGCACTCAACTTTGTTTAGCATTCTAATGGTGAAAGAATCTTTGAAATTGGGCCAGTCGTTTTTGAGTTTATTGGTTATACAACAATACTAAATGTTTCCTCTTTATAATATTGTACGAGTACATGTAGAAAACAAAATCGAAATTCCGCTTGTAGCAGAAATATTAAAATTCGACAGAAAATTTAAGAGTTATGAGTTAAATCACCTCTGAAGTCTCCTATCAAACAGATCCCGATGCTGTGACTGTTGGCTGATCCTGCGTGGGCGCCCTTCACGTGCCACCCTCGACCTTCGTACACCACACCATCGTCGCCCACGCAGAAACTAAACAAAGATAAAAAGATACAGACCCATTGGTCCAGAAGTTTCACTTAACGTGATGGGACAAGCCCCGCTTGTCTCATGACGAGTGGAAGTCCGTCTCGTTGAAGTACATAGGTACTAATTAACCAAGCCAGGGCGGGTCGCTAGTGTAATTATAATTTTCAAATCTAAAGCTAAACAAACGTGTTATACTGAATCGCATTTAATCATGCAAGTTTTACGTATAAGTAATTTAGTAACCGTCAAGCAACAAATTCCCTCTTAACCATAATCTACGTACACCTACGAGTGGTTTACGGTGTAGAATTTAAAGCTCATCCAGAAAAGTTCTTCGATCTATTGCAGATGAGACTTTGTTTTTTGTTTTTGTATTTCCTGATATGCTGCCATTTGTACCTAAAGAACCTATATTCTACAATCATAAAATTGTAACTCAACTCACTTGTAACCGATATCCCACCACTTATTCTGGTCAACATGCATACTCTGCATCGTTCGCATGGCGTACGCACACTCCTCCTTACTGTAGCAAGTCGGTGGGATGAAGGTGTGGTGAATGATCACGTATGGGACTGGTACTTTCAAGGGGGTTGTCTCTACAGGGCGGCGGGCATTCCATTGTGAACGAGTCACCAGGTCGTAGCTGAGTCGCGCTGTGCGGAAAGAAAAGTATTCTACATTTTTTTTTACATAGGTATTTGGTGACCAAAAGTAACTCGAATGAGGTATAATAGATAGAAACACAGTTGATATGGTGTTAAGTCCGACCATTGGGAATTAAGTAAGCATATTTAAGTTTAATTTATAATGCATTAAGTAAAATTAATATACCTTAACAAAATACAATGTGAATATTGTATTTTGTTGAGATATATTATGAAGGGATAACGAAAATACGTTACGATCCCTTTAAGGGGTGACAGTGGAAACCATAAAATCTCACCTGGACACAATTTTCCGCATTTCGCGGTAGGTATTGCGTCCACCATGTTTATAATCATGTGGGCTGTCATCACGGCTATCAGCATCATGTTACGTTTTTATCGTAATTTGAAATCGCTCGCTTGAACGTATTCATGTGACGTATTCATGTATCTGTGAGATAAAAAAACATATTTTGACGGATATTGAAAGATGACGTGGTTTATCTCTTGGTAATAGGAACCCGTTATAGTTTGTTTTAAAGTGGAAAAAAACGAATTATTTTTTGGTATGTTGAGTTGAGTACCACGGGTTACAATTACAAGTGGTTGATTGGTGGCAGTATGCCCAGTGCCCATAGTCAACAAAAATTACTTTTCGATATTTCGAAGTAAAGTAAGTAACAAAGGTAGGTAGTGAAGTGATAAATTCAGGGTAATTTTATTGTGTATCGTTTCAGTTTACGGAACTCTTGCACTCTTCAACATAATACAGATAGTAAGGGACAGCAAAAACCTCAATGGTTTTTAGTTTACCCATTATTATTACCAGCTACAAGTACTTTTGGAATTTACTCCCCTATGATCGGCGACAAGTAATTATTTTTCCGGAAACGTCAAATTAAAGGGTTCTTGTTATTACTACTTTGGCGCTACACAATGTACCGCGAAACCGCAGCACACGTGCGGTCTACCCGTGCCTTGCCGCGCCGCTGTCAGAATTCGATATATAGTGCTGGTTTTCGTGTTTGACACTATTATTATTGGGTATTTTTTTGCAAAATGGAGTGTATTCAAATAAATAATAATTTAAAAGCGGAAAATTTTGTAAAACTTGTACAAAGTTTTAAAACCGGAAGAAAGTTCCACTAGAAAATCATTCGGAATGATGGTCTTAATAAATTCAGGATTTCAGTTTTTACTAAGCCGTCTCTTACAGCCGTTATATTGGGTAAATAAGAATGCAAGCAATTTGTTTCGACTTTTTTTCAGAACTATTTCTCAAACCGCCCAGAACATTTTGTTCTAGCGGTTTGAGAATGGCACATGGATAAAAGTAATCCTCTCATTCCTCGTTGAAAAGTTTATTCAAAAAGACACCTGGTCTTATAGTTATGCCGGAGAAACGTGTAAAACGGCTTACCTCCCTCAATACAGGTTTGAATTAAAATTATTTTATTTTATTACTGCGATATCAACACAATTCACTAAATAACCGGGACAAATAAGTATGATATTCGTAAAAAAATAACAAAAAAAATTAAGAGCCATGAAATGAGCTAATTGAATACGGTCCGTTTCATCATGCTGTACAGGGTATGTCTGTAAAGAATTGGCTTTATTACATTTATTTAGCACACGTTATTATAATACCTTATGTTATGTCTTATGCACGTTATTATAATAACGGAAATGCAGGCGTAGGCAGCGAGTTCCATTCCTTAGTAGTGCGCAATATAAAAGATTATGAAAAGCGCTCAGTGCGGATCCGAGAGTTTCCTGTGTTTTGGTGGCGTTGAAACTCACCAGATTATTGTCACCCCATTGGGAGACAAGCGTTGAGTTTACACGCTCTACCAATGCTATCCTCTCTGAGACAATTTCATCCCCACCAGCTCCCGGACCGGACATGTATCTCTCCATGACTGCATCATCGGCGTACGCAACAACTCCATGCAAAAGCATATCGTTGATGTGCAGCGGGAAAAGGGTCGCAGAGAGAACGGACCCCTGAGGAACTCCGGCGTCAATAGCTAATAGGTCAGAGGAGCAGCCATCGATAAATACTCGGATCGACCGTTCTCTCAGAAAGTCAGCTATCCAGTCACAGAAGTCAGCAGGGATACCGTACGCAGGAAGCTTGCTTAGCAGACTTGCATGCCAAACCCTGTCAAATGCCTTCGAGATATCTAGTGACACGGCGAGAGCTTCGCCATGTTTCTCGATGGCTTCGCACCAGCAGTGCGTGACATATACCAGAAGATCCCCAGTTGACCGTCCCCGGCGAAGTCAGCAGCTTGCTATTCAGGACCCTTTCCATAACCTTACAAAGTATGGAGGTGATGGCGATAGGTCGGTAATTGCAGGGATCGTCACGGCTACCCTTTTTGGGTACTGCGGTTGCACGTTAGCAAGTTTCCAGGACTTGAGTACGGTTTTAGTTTTAAGGGAGAGACGTAAGTCAGCAGCTTGCTATTCAGGACCCTTTCCATAACCTTACAAAGTATGGAGGTGATGGCGATAGGTGGGTAATTGCAGGGATGGGCACGGCTACCCTAGTTGGGTACTGGTTGCACGTTAGCAAGTTTCCAGGACTTGAGTACGGTTTTAGTCTTAAGGGAGAGACGGTATAGGTCTCTCCCTTAAGACTGAAACCGTACCCAAGTCCTGGAAACTTATATATAACGGTATAGACGGTATATTTTTAAAGTAGGTGCAGAATAATTCGATGTAAATAATAATTGTATTGAAGATAAGTTAGCTGGTTTTATTTGCAATATCTCTTAGGCAGGATATAGGCTTAAAAAAAACAAAAAATAAAACTGTTTATTTTCAGACAACCAAGATCCATTTGTGTTAGTAAAATACTTAAAACTATTGTTAGTACTTACATTCTAACAACGATTTCGTTACCTTAATTAAATGACCGATCAGCGTCTCCACTCTCGGCGATCTCCTTCAGGACGCTGTTACTGCTCCCGCGCACTCTGCTCAGCAGTGAGCTGTCTGCCTCCGCGTGGGCAAACATAGCAGAGGCGCTGCAAAAGCGCGGGAGCCGTAACAATGCCCTGAAGGCGTTATTATACTGGACGCGCAAGGCACTGTGCGATTTCTTCGTATAGCTGACCCACAGACTTCCCGAATAGAACAAAGTGCAGAAGGCTTTAAACAAAGTAATTTTTACCGCGACCGAACATCTGGAAAACCTGCGAGCCAACATATTCGCTCTAACCGACAGTGCCCTATGCTCCCTCTCCATATCCACATCGTCCTTAAGGCTAGCAGTAACATAATGACCAAGGTATTTAAATTGCCGTGCAGCCAAATTGGAGAAATAGCCCTTGGACACTTACTGCCAGCCTTAAAGACCATGTACTCAGTCTTCTTGACGTTATATATGAGGCCATGAGAACCTGCATATGACTCACAAGCCGTGAGGAGTTTTCTGAGCGCGCTAACCGCGTAACTAATATTATTAACGAATATTATTAACGCAGACCTTACCTATATGGCATCCGACACGCATGCTGCTGAGCCCCTCAATCAGCTCATTTACATACAGGTTGAAAAGCTTGGGCGAGGTTAACCCCCCCTGCCGCACCCCACATTCCAACCTGTATGGCTCAGAAAACTCGTCTGCCCATCTTACCAGGTTCACCTGGCCCCCATACCAAAATTTAAAAATTCTAAGAAGATCCACCGGCATACCCACCCCTTCCAGTTTTTTCCAGAGGAGGTCGTACGAGACAATATCGAAAGCCTTGGATAGATCCAGAAAACAGGCATACACCGGTGTGTGCCTATCCGTGTAGTACTTGACAGTGTGCTTCAAGCTCAGTATCGCACTCTCAGTTGACAACCCACGTCTGAAGCCATGTTGGCCATCCTGTAGGTCCAGATAACTGTCTAAGCGTGAGTTGAGCACACCGTCAAGTACCTTAGCTGCTTTGTATCTCTACTACTACTACTATTAACTTTTACTAGAACGAACTTATTGCTAGCAAAAAAGCCATTAAAAATCTCCTTAGACCACACTTGGACATACTGCTCACCTCATATCATACTTAGTTTCTTGGCGGGGTACATTTTTAGAGCTTTTATAGCCGCTTAACCAGTACAAATATTATATTTCGCTGAATGGATCAATAGAGAAAATTATCAAAACATAGCAGCGTTATATGAAATAGTTTATAAAAAAACTATACCTCTTTTTAAAGAGAATATACTATTCTTTATTTTATACGTACACATTTTGACGGTGAAGTGAGAATTTTTTGAGAAAACTAAACTTACAGTAAAAAAATCGATAAATGATAAAAAAAATAACATTATATGGCAGATTGCGCGGAAACTATAAGTAACTAGCTTTCCTCCCGCGTCCTAATTTAAAAAAAAAAAGTATCCTATAAACCTCACGGAGCCCGAGACCTTTCCAACGAATGCAAAACCGTGGAAATCGGTTCGTGCGTTCTGGAGTTATAGCGTCAGGAAGGAAAACCCGACTTATTTTTATATAGTAGATTTCACTTTTATATGTAGGGTTTGATAGTAAATTTATCAGTGTTCCTTTTGTTCTAGCACACTTTTCATCTGTAGTGTACGGTTTTCTTTAAAACTGCAAAAAACCGCGCTTCAGGACATTTTCGGGGGCGCGCGCGGGGTGACGCTCACCCCGGAGGGGGGAAGAGTAAAAAATTTTAACTTTGCTCTATAACGTATATTCCCATTGATAAAAGTACTCCATTAATGTTTGCCAAATTTTTCATACATTGCTATCTACACTGGGCGTCAAAAATAAGTAGTACAGTTTTAAAATTGCGATTTCTCCCAAACTATAAAACTTAGACCTTTGAAACAAAAAAGGTTAAAAAGAAAATTGAATCTTATTCAATAAAAACTTCATGCATTATAAGAACTTATAATGCTTGACTTTAAAAAAAACGAATAAATAAAAACACTTTTTTTAAACTGTTGAAAGGTGTTGTCTTACTTAGGATTTTTGTGTTTGACACATTCGCTGCTGATAAAGCAATTGTAATTGAAAAGCATAGGTATCTTCAGAGAGTAAATTTGACTAATCATGCCTCTTTCACCAGAAGAATGTGCAAGAATCTTAGCTTTTCTCGAAGTGGGCATCAGTATGCGTCGTACTGCAAGGAGGGTGGGTGTAACTTTAAGAACGGTTCAGCGAGTAAAGCAAAGGTACGAAGAGACTGGAAACCATCTAAGGAGACGAGGTAATGGCAGACCCAGGTGCACAAGTACCCGAGAAGATCGCTTTATTGTTTCCACTGTGTTAAGAAATCGACACCTTAATGCAGTTGAGGTTCAGCAACAGCTTCTTCGGACCCGAACAGACTACATCAGTGAGAGTACAGTGAGAAGAAGACTTGCTGAAGCTAACCTGAAGCCTCTAAGACCAGCAAATGGCCCCAAACTTGAGACAGAGCATCGCGTAGCAAGACTACGCTACGCCCGTCAACACGTACAATGGGGCGAAGAAGAATGGGCTAGAGTTTTATTCACAGATGAGTCTCGATTCTCTTTATACACTTCAGATGGACGGCGGAGAGTCTACAGACGACCCGGTGAGCGATACATTCAAGCTTGTATCTCGGAAAGAGTCCAATATGGCGGGGGCTCTGTACACGTATGGGCTGGTATCTCTTCAGAGAGTCGCACAGAGCTTGTGGTAATAGAAAATGGGACTTTGACTGGTGAAAGATATGCCTCGGAGATCCTCAACGAGTATGCAGGGCCATATTTAATAAATATGGGTGATGGAGCCATCCTAATGCATGATAACGCCCGGCCACACACTGCTCACCACGTACAAGAGTACATTCAGGAGGTTGGCATCAACTTGATGGCTTGGCCATCGAGAAGCCCAGATCTCAACCCGATTGAACACGCCTGGGATGAGCTTGGGAGGCTAGTCAGAAGGCGCAGTCCACCTCCTGCCACACTCAGGGCTCTAAAACATGCGCTGATAGAAGAATGGGAAAATATTCCCCAACACCGCCTCCGAAACTTAGTGTTCAGCATGCCAAACCGGATCCAAGCTGTAATTAGAGCCCGAGGCGGCAACACAAGTTATTAAATTGTGAAAAAGTTCCAAAACGTGAAAATTAAGTGGTTGACATATCGTTAAAAATTGATACTTTTTAGTATTTATCTTAATTTTAAGTTTGAAACTTTATTCATGCCAAATAAAATATAACTTTAATAAACTTCGTTAAGTTTACTATAAACTGCTTTTTATTTCATAAGTGTAACTACTATAGTTTAGGAGTAATTGCAATTTGAAAAGTGTACTACTTATTTTTGACGCCCAGTGTATAATGCTTGAACTAATGGTAATATAGTAAAATCGTGATTCGTTTGAGGAATCATCAGCCTGTATCAGTCCACTGCTGGACATAGGCCTCTCTTATGGCACGCCACTGAGCTCGGTCTTCAGCTCTCCTCCTCCAACCACTGCCCGCTACTTTACGAATATCGTCACCCCACCTAGTAACAGGGCGCCCTACGCTACGTTTGCCGATTCGTGGTCTCCATTCTAGAACTTTTCCGCCCCAACGGCCATCGGTTCTACGACAGATATGACCAGCCCACTGCCACCTAAGCTTGCTAATTCGCCGGGCTATGTCGGTAACTTTGGTTTTCTGACGGATTATTTCGTTTCGAATCCGATCCCTCAAAGAAATACCGAGCATAGCCCTTTCCATAGCTCGCTGAGCGACCTTAAATTGGTGGACTAGTCTCACTGTGAGTGGCCACGTCTCGGCTCCGTATGTCATCACGGGTAGGACGCACTGATTGAAAACTTTCGTTTTCAGGATTTGAGGTATGGGTGACGTGAAGACTCGGCGGAGTTTCCCAAACGCAGCCCAGCCCAGCTGTATCCGTCTCTTAGCTTCCCCATCAAGTTGTTTTTACCTACTCGGAGCATCTGTCCCAGGTACACATATTCAGAAACAACCTCGAGGGGGACTCCGTTTACCGCGACCGGCCCCGGGTCAACATGTTCGTTGAACATGACTTTGGTTTTATCCAAGTTCATCCGGAGCCCTATACGCTGAGACGCATTAGCTAGACTGTCCAGCATCCGTTGAAGATCCTGCAGCGTTTCAGCTATAATGACGACAAATCGTAGGTGCGAGATGTGTTCACCGTTTATATTGGTGCCGTACTCTTTCCAGTCCAGCGTCTTGAACATATCCTCCAAAGCGTTAGTGAACAGTTTCGGTGATATGACATCACCCTGTCGCACTCCTCGACGCAGGTGGATATGTTCGGTCTGCTGATTCTGTATTTGGACGGTCATCGTTGCGGCTTCATAAAGACATCTCAGCACCTCGATGTATCGCCAGTCTACTTGGCATCGCTACAGGGATTCCAGAACAGACCAGGTTTCGATTGTGTCAAAAGCCTTCTCATAATCCACAAAAGCTAGACACAGGGGCCGATTGTACTCTTCAGTTTTCTGTACAACCTGGCGCACTGTGTGGATGTGGTCTATGGTTCCGTATCCACTACGAAATCCGGCCTGTTCGGGAGGTTGAAACTCGTCGAGTCTTCTCGCAAGACGATTCGTGATGACCCTTGAAAACAGCTTATATACGTGGCTCAAGAGCGATATCGGCCTGTAGTTTTTCAATAAGGTTTTGTCACCTTTCTTGAAAAACAAGATGACTACGCTCTTGTTCCACGCACGCGGAGTTCTCCCGGTAAAGAGAACGGTGTTAAATAGCTCCTGGAGCTCCCTCAGTACGGGAATTCCCCCTGCCTTAAGAAGCTCAGTTGTTATACCATCCTCACCTGGGGCTTTTCCATTTTTAAGCTGTTTAAGGGCCAGCTCGATCTCGTTCAGGCTGATTTCGGGCAGGTCTTCTGTGAAGTGGCGTGTGAGGGTAGCTCGGTGGTCGCTATTTCGAGATTCAGGTCGAGGTGCGTAGGAGGCGTAGAGCTGGCTGTAGAAGTTTTTAACTTCCGAGAGGATCTCCGGCTTTGAGGTGACCTTCATCCCCGTGGCTGTGGTCAACTTCGTCAGGTGGCTTCTCCCGAGTGACTGGACGAACACTTTCGACCCCCGGTTTTGCTCAATTGCTTTTTCAACCAAGAGCGTATTGAAAGCTCGGAGGTCACGTCGTACCAGTTTCGTGATTTGTTTGTTGAGCGCCCGGTGTTCTGACAAAGTTGACGGGGGATTTTCTCGTCTTTTACTCATTAGCTCTAAAGTCCCTCTCGAAAATTTTGACTTCTTGCCTGTACGCCTCATTTGGCCTTCCTCTCGAAGAGTGCTCAGTACTTGATCGAGCTTCTGGTCAACATCACCTGTGGTTTCAAAGGCAGCAAATCGGTTTTCCAGTTTTATCCGGAACAGTTCGGAGCCCATCACGTTTTGGAGCGTATTTGGTCGGAGCCTAGACTTCATCAAGCGGGCTTTCGCATTTGAAATCGATATTCAGAGTGCCCCGGACAAGTCGGTGATCGCTTCCGGTTTTAAACCTAGCAATCACTAAGACATCTCTGAATATGCGCCTTTTATCCGTCATGATGAAGTCAATCTCATTTTTAAGCTATTGCATAGATTCTATCGCGGGCCTTGAGCGCGGGGACCGAATCCAGAAATTCCGTAACGAAAAAACCTAACGCTCCCCACTCCGACGGGCACGGAGGTGTGGCTTGAAGGCCGTGCATCGTCTAACGTCGTTTCAGTTCGGCAATCTTCGACACGGTGTTTGTGTGCGTGCAACAATAATAATAATATAATAATAATAATATAATAATAATAATAATATAATAATAATAATAAAGCCCGCGATAATAAGTCAACTTAAAACAAAAAATACAAAATATATAAAAAATAATAATAATAAAATGAAGTTGCTCCGATCCGGACGAAAATCGGTATCTGGGGGGATTGGGGGTCGATGATTCCGAATATCGGGTCACTTTATCGATTCCACCATTTTCCAAGATGGTCGCCATACAAGGAGTGGTGAGGCGAGGCCGCAGGCCGAGCCGAACCACGACGCTACGCTGCGAGGCGAGGCCGTAGGCCGAGGCGAGCTGCGTAAAAAGCGAGGCCGAAGGCCGAGCTCCGCGTAGGGCGTAGCCCGGAGCGTCCCCCCCCCAAATCCAAGGTGGCCGCCATACAAGTTTAGATTCTAAAGGTGAGGCGAGGCCGAAGGCCAAGCCGAGCCGCGTATAGGGTGAGGCCGAAGGCCGAACTCCGCGTAGGGCGAAGCCCGGAGCGTCCCCCCCCCCCCTAATTAAAGATGGCCGCCATACAAATTTAGATTTTTAAGGTGAGGCAAGGTCGCAGACCGAGCCGAACGCGCGAGCCGAGGCCGTAGGCCGAGGCGAGCTGCGTATAGGGCGAGGCCGAAGGCCGAGCTCCGCGTAGGGCGAAGCCCGAAGCGTCACCAAATATATTACCCGCCGACCGCCATCCGAAAATTTCATATCCGCCATCTTGGATTTTAGTAGGGGGAATCGTGACGCGAAGGGCAAAGCCCGGAGCGTCTCGATTCCCCCCACAAAAAATCCAAGATGGCGGATATGAAATTTTCGGGCATACCGACATGGGTGTCGTTTAATAGGTTTTCGGGGGTTCTGATTCCGAAAATGACATCCATTTTGAAATCCAAGATGGCGGACATGTATTTTTTGTAAAAAACCGTCATGGGTGTCGTTTAATAGGTTTTCGAGGGTGCTGATTGCGAAAATAACATCCATTTTAAAATCCAAGATGGCGGCCGTAAAAAGCAAAAAAAATGGTAAACTTTTTTGAAATTTTTACATAGCATTTTGTATCAACTTATGCAATTATAATTAAAAGTAGAGGGCATAAGTTGATACAAAATGCTATGCAATAGCTTTACCGCGGCAGTCCCCGAGTGCCACACGTCTATTTTTTTTTAGTTTGACCATCGGGGCTCTGCCACGTCCACTTCCTTTGGGGCTGTTTCTTGAAGAACGAGTTCATCATAAAGAGCCCCTCTTTTTCGAGGAAGTTAACAAGCATTTGCCCCCGGTCATTTCTGCTCCCATAACCATGCGGTCCAACTGAGCGTTCACTGCCGGACTTTGTTCCCACTTTGGCGTTAAAATCTCCCATGACAACGTTGTAGTGGGCCCTGGAGGTGTTATGCAGGGCCTTTGATATGTCTTCGTAGAGAATCTCCGCACCCTCATCCGAGTGTGTCGAAGTCGGTGCGTAGGCCTGCACGACTTTGAGGGTGTACCTTTCGGTCAGCTTAATAATTATGTACGTAACCCTTGTCGACACACTGGATACTTCGACAACGTCGTCAACGAGAGTTCTATGGACCAGAAACCCGACCCCGCCCTGGGAAAGTTGATCCCCTTCTCTGAAATACATAAGATGGCCCGATTCTAAAGTTACGGTGTCCTCTCCCTCTCTTCGGACTTCACTTAGTCCCAGAACACCCCATCTTATGCATTTCAGTTCCTCTTCCAACTGTAGAAGGTGCTCGTCGAGTCGCAGCGTGCGTCCGTTGTACGTAGCCAGGGTCAATTGTTCGTGGAGGTGGCGGTCTACCGTAACCCGGGGATTCTTAGCACCCCCTACCCCGCCGTAACCATGACCGCCGCCTTGGTCAGGAATAGCGGGGCGGCCGGGAACTGGGGGCCTTGGTAAATGTGCGCTTGCCATAAGAGTTTATGCGCATAATCGCCACGCTGGGCAATGCGGGTTGGCGATCGCAGGGCGTAGCTTCTCGCACCAGTGATACTGCTGCCCATCACTGGTCTGTTGCATTTAGCCACGCTATTTGAATGGATATACCGCCATTGTTTCGGTCGTCAGAGCCTCGTTAGTTGATCAGCAGGATGCGCCACGAGCAGGAGAGGTTGACTTGGGGCACTGAGATGGTGAGCGTACCCCCTTACACAAAATTTTGCTCTCCATCTGTAGATTATTGATATTCGTTGCTTCAAGTGTTGTTTAATGTTTTATATCTATATGTGCTGTACCTTTGTTGTTCGCGGAAAAAATCTTTTTAGTATAACTTCTCAATCCTACCTAAGATGGGACCCCCCCATCTGAAAGCTATAGCTACGTCCTTGGATTTCCAGTTTCCACTAACAGTGTGTTGACTCATATCCTGAACTTTCGCTAACTGATTTAGAATTACCTAAATGTTTATTGCATGTGTCATTTAAAACTGATCTGTACGATACGACAGATCAGTTTTAAATGACTTAATGATTTATGTACAAATATTTTATTTATAAAATAGGTAACATGAATTAAATAAGGTACAATTTATAATGAACAATTATTTTTGTGACGTCATCTTGTCATTAAAGAATTAATGTTTCCATTTCTTTGTTTTTTTTGTTATTTCATTCTAAATTAAACTTATTTATTTCATTAGTTAACGCATGAGGTAGACTAACAATCCTTACTTATCTATACTAATATTATAAAGAAAAAAGATTTGATTGTTTGTTTGTTTGTTTGCATTGAATAGGCTCCGAAACTACTGGACCGATGAAAAATTCTTTCACCATTAGAAAGCTATTATGTAGCCTATGTCCCGATGGACAAAGGTTACATAATTTTACCAAATTCCCACGGGAACGAAGTCCCAGGCGGAATGCTAGTTATAAATGCGAAAATAACTCTGTCTGTCTGTCTGTCTTTCACGCCTAAACAAATGAACCGATTTTGATGAAATTTAGTATAAATTTAGTAAGATAAATTAGAGCCTGGGAAAGGACGTAGGCTACATTTTATCCCACAGTTGGGTACGATATAACCTGTAGTCCACGCGGGCGTAACCACGGACGAAAATCCAGTAGTTAATAAGAAGAGATATATATATAATAATAACAATGACGTGTGTAGCTGTGTGTCTGCCTGTAGCGCCGCGATTTTAGCTATCAGCTAAAAATAATTAAATGGACAAATTACCAAACTCTATATACTTTACTTATACTTTAATAGTAAAGACGTTCGTAAAACGAAACGATATTGAAAAAGGTAAGTCCCTTGGAAAACGTGTTAACAATCAATTATGAATAGTGTTATGTTAACAAGCATACGTAAAGGTTTTGTTTTTCTCGTTTCAACAACTTTATCTACAATTAGTTTGATATATTGATATATTGCAAGAAATAAGCGAGTATTTACACGGAAATAAATAAAAAATGCTTTAATAAAAATACATTGGTAATAGGTTGTTAACTTGGCCAAAAAACGACCATACTCGTACGAGTACCATTTAATGGCCCTTTTTATGATTCGAACGGTACGGCACGGCAAAATTTTATATAGGTACTAGCCCTCTATGTTCATAGTGATGCCAGAAGTTGGGCACATAAAAGGCAATGGTAATACAATTTTGCCGTACCGTTAGAATTATAAAAAAGGCCCATTGCGCGTGCTCAAGAATTCACCGACCGGATGGATTAAAGAAACTAAAATTCAGTTTCATGTAGCTATTTTATTTATTTCTATATTTCTAATAATTTTACTATTTTTAACATATTCTAAGGCAGTAGTAACATTCATTTTAGGGTCGTAATGACCCCAGCTCTGAATGTGTTCGAATAGGGCCTGCCCAGGACATTCCGTGGCCCTAACCTGTCTGTGGCCCACGAGATTATAGTCTGGTTTGATATATCCGTGGGTACTTCCATGTTCTATGAGCTGATGTACTGTGTCCAATTGTTTCTGTGGAGGTAGTGTGTCTGTGAAAAAAAGTTAAGTATTGGAAATTTATGATATAAAATAATTATAATTAAGTAAATTATGATTAAGTAAATTTAGATTTAAGTAAATTTAGATATCTTTTTGTTTTGTTTAAGTAATTTTGTTATTTAAACTGGGAATGTGCGAGGCACACCCAACACAAGCAAATTAATGCTTACTGGGCTGGCCTCAAGTGAGAATGTAAAAATTACTTTTAGAAATAAATAAATTTTCATTTTTTTATTTTTTTCAAAAAATCACAGAAGAATAGAAATATGTAGTGTCAATTAAGAAAGGACAATGGGCAAAAATGTATGGGACCTGGGACCACCCCCCAATAGCAAAAAGATGTATGTCATTGGATAGGTATTTTTAATAGAAACAACTTTTTTATGACAGCTTTGTTGTGACAGTAGTCCGTTCCAAGATATATGACATACAAGTTTCGATAAAAATATGTTGAAAGAAGTGTTTTTTTATAGTACTTAGTACTTTTATTTTATTATTTATGCTTTATTTTGCGAATTGACTCGTCCTCGCGTCTACCAAAGCGGTTGGTACGGTGCGGGGTGCAACTTTTGGTGAACTAAAGGGTAATCAATACTAATATTATAAATGCGAAAGTGTGCTTGTTTGTCCACCCTTCACATTACAACAAAGCAATATTATGTAATTATTTTTTGTGTGGAAATAGTTGGAAGGTTGGAGAGTGACATAGGCTACTTTTTACCGTGGGAAAACATCTGATTGCCATGGGAAGCTCGACTGTTTATTATTTCCAATTAGCACGCAGGCGAAGCCAAGGGGCACCCCTAATGATAAATATATTCTTGGGGAGTAAAATAACAACACATAATTGAATACATAATATTGTATTGTTGCAACGTGAAGGGCGGACAAACAAACACACTTTCGCATTTATAATATTAGTATTGATAACCCTTTAGTTCCCTAAAAGTTGCACCCCGCACCGTACCAACCGCTTGGGTAGACCCGAGGACGAGTCAATTCGCAAAATAAAGCATAATAATAAAATAAAAGTACTGAGCACTAAAAAAACGCTTCTTTCAACATATTTAAATAAATAAATAAACGCTACACACTCAAAGGCCCTAAGGTTTTCCTTTGTGTCGTGGGTCCCTCGGAACACACATAAAGACAAACACAAACACCCATGACCCGAAGACAAACATCTGCTTTTCACACAAATGTTTGCCCCGACTGGGGATCGAACCCAGGACCCGCCGATCAAGAGGCAGCGTCACTACCACTCGACCAAACCGGCCGGCATTTTTATCGAAACTTGTATGTTATATATCTTGGAACGGACAACTGTCACAACAAAGATATAGATTAGACCTCAGGAAAGACATAGACTACATCTTAAGAGGAGCGTCTCAGTTTGGACTAGCGTCTCAATTGTTTTCCATGCTGTCTCGATGTCGACCACCCGCCTCAGACTTGTGCGAAAGGGACAATTGCAGCTTTCCGGCGAAATGCCGAGTTTTATTTCCAAAATTATGAGTTTAGGCGTCAATGAATTCCTACCCCAAAAACTTAATAAAATCGTAAATTTTTGTTCTCTTTCGATTTGTAAGCGTATAAACGAGGTTCGTACGTTTTGTTTTTTTCAAAATTGTTCTTAGTTTTTCAACAGTAACCTCTTCAATGTTGAGAATTGTTTTGGCGAAAAATGCTGACTTTTAGTCTCAAATATCTTTTTGTCGACTAAAAATATCACAAAAATCAAAACGTACGGACCTAGTTTTTGGTGTTCCTGATATTATACCAAAATTTCACAGGAATCTGTTGACGTTTAGGGGATGGAATCCATTGACGCCGTTTGTATGGGAAAAAAACACTGAGACGATCCTCTTAACCCTTCAGCTGGGCACAATATAACCTGTAGTCCACGCGGGTGGAGCCGTGGGGGGAAAGCTAGTATTCTGTAGAAGTAAGTGACCAACCATTCCAGTTTCCGATTAGGCAGATGCCGACGCTGACCTTGTTGAAGTGCAAGGCGTGCGCTCCCAGCGTGGTCCACCCCCGACCCTCGTACACCGCCCCATCGCTGCCTACGCAGAAGCTGTTGGCAAAAAAAATTTCATATACAAGGTTTATGTTTTGTTTCAGCTACTCCTGCTTTTTAACGAGCAAATTAATTCGACACAGGTCGCTGTTAGTATCAAAATCTCAGCAGTCTATCGTGTAGCGGAATTTATAGATAGTTTAAAGGAAGACGCGCTCCGCGTCTGTCTGTCTGTTTATTCTACAATCTACAGAGTGAAATTGAAAACATTCAAAAAAACTTAGAGGGATGAATCTACCCATCATAACGAACAACTATTTCTACAGGACCAACTATCCTACTAAAAAAATCTGCTGTTCCATACAAAAGTTCAATACGTACTCAACCAAAATATTATGGAACAGCAGATTTTTTTTTAGTAGGAAAGTTGGTCCTATAGAAAAAGTTGTTCGTTATCATGGGTAGATTCATCCCTCAAAGTTTTTCGATTGTTTTCAATTTCACCCTGTAGTATTCTACATTAATGAAATTGTAACTCGACTCACTTGAAACCGATATCCCACCACTTATTCTGGTCAACATGCATGCTCTGCATCGTTCGCATGGCGTACGCACACTCCTCCTCATTGTAGCAAGCCGGTGGGATGTAGGTGTGGTGAATGACCACGTATGGGACTGGTACTTCCAAGGGGGTGGTCTCAACAGGGTCGCGGGCATTCCATTGCGCACGAGTCACTAGGTCATAGTTCGGTTGCTCTGTGTGGAAAGAAAGGGATTCTACAATTGTTTTTACATCATGATGAAAAAAATATCTAGGATGGTAGGTATGTTCTTATCACGGACTATGACATGGTATTAAGCCTGTCCATTGGGAATTAAGTACGCCTGTATAAGTTACATTAAGTAAAATTAACATACCTCTAAATAATAAAATATAGATGGAATGGAAATGCAGTGGCTCATGTGAGGTTTCTAAATATGATATTATACTTGTACCTCTTGTGGGAAAATTGTTCAGATTTAAAGGCAGGTTTACATCCTTAAGTCTTCCTTACCCTGTAGCATAACTCTTCGATGTAAACTGGCCCAAACTGTATAGCTTCTTATTTAAATCGAATAGATTCAATACATCTTACACATATTGAGGTCACTTTGAATTAGTAAGCGATAATTAAGAATGTGAATCAGTATACGAAACTAAAAAACTTTCGCTAAGGAACGTACGACGAAATATGAAAAAAGTTTTCGGATAATGATTTCCGAAATAAAAGATTTGTATTGCTTTTCCATACACTGCTGATTTGCCTTTGTAAAGGGAAGTTGTTTAGTTTCATAGAAAAAAACACACCCTAAAGTTACGCTAACTAAAAGTCATCCCATAAATTAATAACAGAAAATCTCACCTGAACACAATTTTCCGCATTTCGCGGCAGGTATTGCGTCCACCATGTTTATAATCATGTGGGCTGTCATCACGGTTATCAGCATCATGTTGAACTGTTACGTTTTTATCGTAATTTTAAATCGCTCGATTGGACGTATTCTTGTGATGTAATCTGTGAGATAAAAAACAATATTTTGACGGATATTGAAAGATAACGTGGTTATCTTGGTAAACTCTAAACCAGGTAAATCACACCTAAAAGTACACCGCAAACCAAGATTGGGAAGAAACTTCGTAATACGTACAAACCCGTTATCATAAGTTTACAACCAATAAAAATGTTTTTGGTACCTATGTTCAGTATCTTAACGCATAAAAGCAAGGGAGGGGCAAACACGGGTTAGGTACAATCACAACTGGTAGATTGATCTTAGTATGCCTATATGTAGTCTATAGTCAACAAAACCATCACACACCATATAACTAGCTGCCTTCACCCTTATTAAAAAAAAATCCCCAACACACTGTTAACCATTAAAGTAAGTCAGCTAGTAACATTAATAGAAAAAAAGAAAAAATCTTTCATTTACTGTAAAACGAAATTTCATTACTTTGTGTATGGAAAACTTTTCAAACAGTGACTTATGTCTCCGAAACTAAACATAGAAAACTTTTGCCCCTCCTGTGCTTTGTTGAATAAGTTGAGATACCTATACAACAATCCAAAAAATAAAAAATCTAGCAAAGTAAAAATAGTAGATTGTTAACCGAGGGTGGAAAGAATCAATTCCCGAGGTATTTAGACAGGCGGCTATGGTCCGAGTAGGAATTGATTCTTTTACCCGTGTTAAACACTCTACTTCTCATTTCGAATATGAGGAAAATAAAACTAGTTTTTTATCTAAACTATTTATTGATAATATATAATATTATTAGTAGTATCTATTTTTTTGAATTCCGTCACAGATACATAACAGATTAGTATCCCGCCAATTTATGTCGACTTTTTAAATTTTAAATATGGAACTCACCGCGTAATTGATGCGGCTTTTTCCGCTCCAAGAAGTTTGCGTTAAGTTCATACTGGCTGTTTAGAAACTCACATGGCCGCAGCATTTTTTTAATTATTTTTTTTTTTACCTAAAACTCTTCACAGCTTATAGCAGTTATATTTTTAAAGTTCATTCCGGCCCTTAGGTGGGAAGTAATTTGTATGAGTTTTTTCCTCCCTATGGAGGGAAGCAGCATTTTCCATCCAATAATCAGATCGAATGTTTTTTATCCACCAGGATATTTCTTCTATTACCGGTCCGGGTATGCAAGTTTTCCGATAACGATCTGATGCGGATAATTGATTCGCTAGTCGTTGTATTACTCGGCAGTGTAGTCGTCCTAGGGGTATGACTTCGGAGGCAAAATTCAATTTCCCTAGAAGTATTTTTGCGTCCATCCATGTCCAAAAACCCCTTTTTCGAAAGCTCTTTAGGTACTTTAGGTAAAGATCTACTTTTGCATTTGATAGGCGTTTTTCATTCCTTTCCGTGTCCCACACAACTCCGAGGTACTCTACGCACTTTTCTGGGATCATGCTGGTTTTCTGGTGGTTGATGCACCAACCTAATTCTTCTAGAATCTACACTGCGTATTCCCCTTGCTGTTGAAGTGCGGCTAGATCTTGATGTATGATTAAAAAGTCGTCTAGGTAAACAAGAGTTCTGATATTTCTCTGTCCTAGAAATTTCGCTACCCAGCCCGTTATTTTGGCAAAGATTGATGGCGCGCTCGCAAGGCCGAAGGGTAGGCACGTCATGTGGTAGAATTTGTGATTGTATAACAGAGTGAGAAACCGTTGATGTGTTTCTGTGATTGGGATGTGATAATATGCCTGAGAAATATCTATTTTGAACATAAAGTCCTGTTTCCTTAAGATCTCTGGTATCTTGCGAAGGTTTATGAGGTGAAACTTTGGTGTATCGACAAAAAAATCGAGGCGTTTTAAGTTGAATATCAGTCTGTGGGTTCCGTCCGGTTTTTTCCTTAGAAACATGGGTGAAATGAAGCCTCTGTCGAATTTCTGCTCTACAATTGCTCCCATTGACTGTAGTTTTTCTAGTTGCTCGTCCATCATTTTGGATTTTTTGCAAGCTAGGTTTTGTGTCTTGTAGCTTAATGAACTTATCGGAGGCTTGTTTACGAGAGGTATACGGTATCCTGATAAAACTGATATGATAGTTTTCGGAGCACCCATTTGTTGCCACACCTGAACTTTTTTGCGTAATTGTCCTGCTTTGAAGTAGTCATTTTTTCTTGTCTCCTTGCTTATTCTTGTTTTGTTTAAATTTTGATCCTTTATGTTTTTGAAAATTAGGTTTGTCTTCGCGTCTGTACTCTTTCTTATTTGTGTTAAATCCTTCTCTTCCATCTCTGTGTTTCGTTGAAAATCTGTTTGATGAACTTTTTACCTTATTACTCTGGCGTTTGATCTTGGGTGGAAAGACCTTGTGTGGGCCTCCAGTGTCTTTCACAACCTCTGCTAGTTTATTTTCCGAGAATAGGTATTTTTAAGATGGTGGAATGTCGTGTAAGATTTCATTGATTACTTTGTTTGGGGCTTTATACAGTTCTCTTCTTTGTTGAATTATTTCCGCTCTCTTCCCACATGTGTATTGAAGCAAATTTTCTGATACTTTTCTGAACTGTGTGTCGGGTCCTAGGACGATCTTATTCAGCAGATTTTTCATTTCTGGATTAAGCTTTTGACAAGCTTCTTGGAACGCTTTGCGTTGTTGCAAGAGTCCGTGGCTTATGGCTGCCAGCGTGCCTTCGAATTTTTCTAACATTGACACGCTGTGCCAGAAGGGCGTGGCTAGAGCTAGCTGGGGATTTACTTTTAATGAGCAGAAAACAGGGGTGGCTTGAAAGTTTTTCTGAACATCCTTGTATTTAATGTTCTTCCATGCTTCTGAGCCGAGCCTTTGACATTCTGCACCTAACTTTGCTAATTCTGGGCAAGCTTTGGACACTTTTGCTTCTGATTCAGTTATGTTGGGTTGAAAGTCCAGTTGTATATCTGTAGGCTGCTGTTGAAGTTCTGAAAGAAGTCTCTGAGCCTCTGCGATTTTTTCTCTAAGTTCCTCTTCTGTTGAATTTTTTTATGGTATTGGTTGCCATGTACTAGATGATTCTTCAATATCAGCCGTGTGATGTTCTTCGTCTTCTTGAGATGTACTGTCGGCAAATGAGTTATTTAGGGAATTTGGCTCTGGATCTTGAGAGCATTTTGTTTCAGCCAATTGTTCCTGAAGAGATTTAATAGATTCACCCTGACGATTCGAGATCTCTAGCATTGTTTTGAGCATCGTTTGTTGTTGGCTCATTAATTTTTCTACCCAATCATCGCAGGTTTTCGTTTGCGGCGGTTGTTTACTAGTTCCCGGTTGAGGAGATTCTTCTCTTGGCCGTTTAGATCGCTCAGTGGGAGGTTCATGCCCTGGAGTTCGGCGCGGTGTCGAGGTAGATATGCTTTGAGATCTAGAACTTTCTTCGTCTTCCTGGCCTCCAAGGATGGCTGTTGCTGCCCGTCTTGAAATGATGAGAGGTCTGATGTTTTTTACAACGTCCATGAAGGTATTAAAAGAATAGGCATTGTCGTGGATCTTCTCCATAATATCGAGCGGAGAGAATATTAGTGCTCTTCCAAGTGGCCAGTCCAGCAGCTGTCGTTTCAGCAGTCGGTACGTACGTTCTGAGATTCGGTTGCTTGTGGTTGTGAGCTAATGCGAGGTCGACCGTCGGGAGTCCAAACCTAAGCTTTTTCTCTGTCTCAGGATTGATAGTATCCCCGAAGAGTTCTTCGACGTGAATGTTTTTCACGACCCATGATTCCCAGTCGGATGGATAATGTTTACGTATTATATCCAAAACTCGCCGGTAGAACTCTTTGTTAACTGACATCGGCCTTTCGGCCAGTTCGCCCATAGTGGTGTAGGACATGTTTTCCTGTAAGGAAATCATAAACTATTTGTATCACAAGTAAATATGTGTATCAAAGTAAAAGTTAAAATTGGTGCGTCATATGGTTGATACGACATGGTGTCGTAACCAAAGTATTTTGCTGAAGTTTCGTTGTCGAGTAATAATGATGCGACGTATGACGGTCGTATCAAGTTGTGTCGTATGACGACTAGGTGTTTTGTCTGAACTACCCTCATTTGATTTATGTCGTATGGGCCAAACGACGTTTGGCGGTACATGGACGCGCCAATGTGTGTCGTTTCAACCATACAACAATTGACAGTGCGTGGACGCGTCAATTTTAGTTGAGTAGTATCAATTTGATACTTCGAAATAAAAAGTGATCGACTTACTGTAGATTACGTGTTCACTTGACAGAATACAAAAGCGTACTGAGGAGACAAGCAGCCTGCGCCGAACACGAACCGAATCGTAATGAAGTTGATGCGATCCGCGGAGCATTTGCAGCTGAAATTGCGCTAACTTCACGCGATTGACGACAGAATGCAAGGTGTAATCTCAAGGTGGGTCAAGCCGTTAGGCTCGAACACCTAAATATAACTATTTATTTGAATACACCACGTATACATTAAATTTTGCATTCTAAAACAATAATAATTTTGCATTTAAAAACAGAGTAAAACACATAGAAAATATATTTTTTTCGTAAAACACGCAGCGGCGGCGCGGCGCAGTGCCGGGGTACCATGCGCAGCGCTCGGTTTTGCGGTACATTGCGTAGGGCTAAAGTAGGTCAATAACGGAAAAAATAATTAGGTACATAGTTATGGATAGATTCTACCATTTAAGTGTTTGCTAACTTTATCCTTACAGCCTTTATAAGAATATCAATATAATAGGTACATATCTACTTTTTAGGGTTCCGTACCTCGAAAGGAAAAAAAGGGTTTATAGGATCACCATTATAGGATCAAAATCTAGATTTTCAAGCTTAAATGTATTTTTAAATCTAGAATTTAAACCTTTAACCTAATACGAAAAATGTTTTGTATCACAATCTATTGAAACACTATTTTCTATGGCCGGAACATTTAAAATCCAGATTTATAAGTGTCTAGAACAAATCTAGTAATGGTCGTACAGCTTAGCTATCATATTAAAAAATGTTTAGAATAATACGTTCTTTTGAAATAAGAACTTTACCTTTTTTGGCCGCCACTTTAAAATTTGGGTATTTTTTGTATGGGCCGTGAATGATGTCCTTTCCCCAAATTTTCGACACTCGCAAGGGAATCAAAACCTACAGGGTACTTCCCGTGAACTATGAATCTTGAAATTTGGTGCAAAGTAACGCCTTATAGCACAGATAAAGAAAAAATTGCGAAAACCGTAAATTTCTAATTACATCATATTATGAAAATATTTTTAATAATTTTAAACCTAAAGGTTTGCACGAAATCCTCGGTGCGCGAGTCCGACTCGCGCGTGGCTGGTTTATTTTATATAAATAAATCAACTAATTAAAATGTTTGTAATATAAATCATAAATGCATCGTTTTTCACAGGGCATTGCCTGGTTTCGCCATAAATGTGATTAATTAACAAGTGGTTGATTGGTCGCAGTATGCCCAGTGCCCATAGTCAACAAAAATTACTTTTCGATATTTCGAAGTAAAGAAAGTAACAAAGGTAGGTAGTGAAGTGATAAATTCAGGGTAATTTTATTGTGTATCCTTTCAGTTTACGGAACTCTTGCTCTCTTCAACATAATACAGATAGTAAGGGACAGCAAAAACCTCAATGGTTTTTAGTTTACTCATTATTATTACCAGCTACAAGTAATTATGGAATTTACTCCCCTATGATCGGCTACAAGTAATTATTTTTCTTGAAACGTCAAATTATAGGGTTCTTGTTATTACTACTTTGGCGCTACACAATGTACCGCGAAACCGCAGCACACGTGCGGTCTACCCGTGCCATGCCGCGCCGCTGTCAGTATTCGATGTATAGTGCTGGTTTTCGTGTTTGACACTATTATTATTGGGTATTTTTTTGCAAAATAGAGTGTATTCGAATAAATAATAATTTGAAAGCGGAAAATTTTCTAAAACTTGTAAAAGTAACTTGTAAAACCGGAAGAAAGTTCCATTAGAAATTCATTCGGAATGATGGTCTTAATTAATTCAGGATTTCAGTTTTTACTAAGCTGTCTCTTACAGCCGTTATATTGGGTAAATAAGAATGCAAGTAATTTGTTGGGGTTTTTTTTCTGAACCATTTCTTAAACCGCATTTTGTTCTGGCGGTTTGAGAATGGCACATGGATAAAAGTAATCCTCTTATTCCTCGTTGAAAAGTTTATTCAAAAAGACACCTGTTCTTATAGTTAAGTATGTATGTATGCCTTTCTAAGGCCGATGTCGGTTGGTGAAGTACGGAATGAAATAATGTCTCTTAGAAACACTTTTTCAGAGGGATATGATAAAATCAACACTCTTGTAATTAAAGCTTGCGTCAATGAACTAGATGACGTATTGACATACCTAATAAACCTTTCGTTTACTGATCATTCGTTCCCAAAGGCACTTAAAAGTTCCATAGTAAAACCTTTGTACAAATCAGGCAAAAACGATGATGTTGCAAAGTATCGACCTTATTCCTGTACTCTCAAAGGTCTATGAAAGGTGTATGCTTAATAGGTTAACCGAATTTTGCGACAAGTTCAATTTATTGAACACCGAGCAATATGGTGAAAGCACAGATCGACCACGCTTGCGATTTTCTCAGCAATGAGCACAATATTGACCAACTTAAATTCTAAAAATTTGACTACAGCACTTTTCTTGGACTTATCAAAGGCCTTTGATTATGTAAACCACAGTTACTTACTTCAGAAGTTAGAATTAATGGGAATCAGGGGCCCTACCTATCAGTGGATAGAATCCTATTTGCAGAATAGGCGACAATGCGTTACAATAAGTCGAATCAAAACAATGAGGTCACTTTCTATTCCTCTAATTATCGCGTAAATGAGCGCGGCGTCCCCCAAGGGAGTGTGCTTGGTCTATTTTTATTCATTGCTTATATTAACGGTATTGCAGAACTTATAAAACATAAATGTGTGCTTTTTGCTGATGACATATCAATCATAGTGACTACAAATAAACCCAGACTTGACAATAATGCAATAACTAACCACGAAGCTGACATTAACAACACGGTGAAGGGTATTATTAATTGGCTAAACGTTAACGACCTTAAAATTAATCTTAACAAAACTAACTACATGCAATTTCACAAACACCACAATTCTAAAACAAACTTTTCATTAAATATTTAATATGACGGAAAAAATATTAAAGAGGTCGAAAAAGCAAAATTTCTTGGAATATTATTTGATGAAAACCTTAACTGGAGGCCACATGTAGATAGCATTTGCAGAAGAAATAATAATTTATATATGCCCTTAAGCATGTAAGCAACATCACCAATATAAAAACAGCACTTTCGTGCTATCACGCTTATGTAGAATCTATATTGCGATATGGAATTGTGTTTTGGGGAAATGGTACGGATATAGGACGTGTGTTTGTTGCTCAGAAAAAATGTGTACGTGCAATGTGTGGAGTTCGGCCTGATGCTTCGTGTAGGTTATTGTTTAAGAGACTCTCAATCCTGACTCAACCGTGTCTCTACATACTGGAGGTGTGTGCTTTTGTCAAAAATAATACTGAACTTTTCCACAAGGCTTCTGATAGGAATCCTAGATTGAGAAGAGACTTGTGCAGGCTGGATTTTAGAGATACTCCTGTTACCACGAAGTATTACAAAGGTTGTCTGAGTATGTGCGTTAAAATCTATAATAAATTGCCTAATTATTTAAAGACCTTGAACTAAAGATTGTTTAAAAAAAAATTGCGTGAGTGGCTGAGTGAACATACATTTTACAGTATTAATGAATTCTAACATTTTGTGATTTTAATTTTGTAAGTGCTTATATTTACTGTTTGCATACCATAGGTGTATGGTGAAACATGTAGCTCTATAATATGTTTGTAAGACCTTATAACCATGTTTCAAAGTAAATAAAGTTTTATGATTTATGCCGGAGAAAAGTGTAAAACGGCTTACCTCCCTCAATATAGGTTTGAATTAGAATTATTTTATTTTATTACTGCGATATCAACACAATTAACTAAATAACCGGGACAAATAAGTATGATATTCGTAAAAATAATAACAAAAAAAAATTAAGAGCCATGAAATGAGCTAATTGAATACGGTTCGTTCCATCATGCTGTACAGGGTTAGTCTGTAAAGAATTGGCTTTATTACATTTATTTAGCACACGTTATTATAATAACGGAAATGCAGACGTAGGCAGCGAGTTCCATTCCTTAGCAGTGCGCAATATAAAAGATTATGAAAAGCGCTCAGTGCGGATCAGAGAGTTTCCTGTGTTTTGGTGGCGTTGAAACTAACCAGATTATTGTCACCCCATTGGGAGACAAGCGTTGAGTTTACACGCTCTATCAATGCTATGCTCTCTGAGACAATTTCATCCCCGTCAGCTCCCGGACCGGACAGGTATCTCTCCATGACTGTACTATCATCTGCGTACGCAACAACTCCATGCAAAAGCATATCGTTGATGTGTAGCGGGCAAAGGGTCGCAGAGAGAACGGACCCCTGAGGAACTCCGGCGTCAATAGCTAATAGGTCAGAGGAGCAGCCATCGATGAATACTCGGATCGACCGTTCTCTCAGAAAGTCAGCTATCCAGTCACAGAAGTCAGCAGGGACACCGTACGCAGGAAGCTTGCTTAGCAGACTTGCATGCCAAACCCTGTCAAATGCCTTCAAGATATCTAGTGACACGGCGAGAGCTTTGCCATGTTTCTCGATGGCTTCACCCCAGCAGTGCGTGACATATACCAGAAGATCCCCAGTTGACCGTCCCCGGCGAAAGCCATATTGACGATCACTGATCAAGTCGTTGTTTTCTAGGTAAGTCAGCAGCTTGCTATTCAAGACCCTTTCCATAACCTTACAAAGTATGGAGGTAATGGCGATAGGTCGGTAATTACAGGGATCTGCACGGCTACCCTTTATGGGTACTGCGGTTGCACGTTAGCAAGTTTCCAGGACTTGAGTACGGTTTTAGTCTTAAGGGAGAGACGGTATAGGTCTCTCCCTTAAGACTGAAACCGTACCCAAGTCCTGGAAACTTAATAACGGTATAGACGGTATATTTTTAAAGTAGGTGCAGAATAATTCGATGTAAATAATAACTGTATTAAAGATAAGTTAGCTGGTTTTATTTGCAATATCTCTTAGGCAGGATATAGGCTTTGTATCTATACTACTACTACTATTAACTTTTACTAAAACGAACTTATTGTTAGCAAAAAAGACATTAAAAATCTCCTTAGACCACACTTGGACATACTGCTCACCTCATATCATACTTAGTTTCTTGGCGGGGTACATTTTTAGAGCTTTTATTGCCGCTTAACCAGTACAAATATTATATTTCGCTGAATGGATTAATAGAGTAAATTATCAAAACATAGCAGTGTTATATGAAATAGTTTTTAAAAAAACTATACCTCTTTTTAAAGAGAATGTACTATTCTTTATTTTATTCGTACACATCTTGACGGTTAAGTGAGAAATTTTTGAGAAAACTAAACTTTTAGTAAAAAAATCGATAAATGATAAAAAAAAATATTATATGGCAGATTGCGCGGAAACTATAAGTAATTTCACTTTTATATGTATAAGGGTTTGATAGTAAATTTATCAGTGTTCCTTTTGTTCCAGCACACTTTTCATCTGTAGTGTACGGTTTTCTTTAAAACTGCAAAAAACCGCGCTTCGGGACATTTTCGGGGGCGCGGGGTGACGCTCTCCCCGGAGGGGGGGAGAGTAGAAAAATTTTAACTTTTCTCTATAACGTATATTCCCATTGATAAAAGTACTCCATTAATTTTGCCAAATTTTTCATACATTGCTATCTATAATGCTTGAACTAATGGTAATATAGTAAAATAGTGAGCCGTTTGAGGAAAATTGTACAAAAAAAAAACCCAACAAATTACTTGCATTCTTATTCACACACTAAACCGACAGATTAGTAAAAACTGAAACTCTGAATTAGGCCAGTGTTCACCAAAAACTTAACCAACGATTAGCAGATAACCAGAGATTTGACAACGTCATTTACATACATTTTTTTTGACATATTGTCTGATTAGCTTCTAACCGCGGTTTAACCGTTGGTTATATTTTTGGTGAACACGGGCCTTAGACTACCATTCAGTATTATTTTTTTGTAGATTTTTTTCTTTATTTTTAAAAATGTTTTCTGCTTGAAAATTTAATCATTTATTCGAATACACTCCATTTTGCAATAAAAAACAGCAATAATAGCGTATGATACAGAAAAAAGTTTTTTTTTCCGTAAAATACGAAAACTAGCAATTTTACCCTTACACCCTGTGTGTAAAATCTACTTTTTATTTAAATGAAACTAATCAAAATGGAACAAAACTATACTTTATTATATTAAAATGTAACTTAAACTAGGTATAAACAAAATATATCAAATACATAAAAATAAAATTAGTTTGTCGTTTAATTAAAATTAATGTGTCCAGAAATATAATGTGGCCAATGGGAGACGTGATCAAGTAATGCCTTCCCGGGACATTCAGTAGCCATTGCCTGGTTGTGGCCAATCAGCTTGTAGGAAGTACTGATGATGCCCTTCTCGACACCTTCAGCTATGAGCGCTTGAGTTGCTTCTAGAGATTTTGTTGGCGGAAGTACCTCTGTGGAAAACAACAATCACTATAATCTGGCTTCGCATAGATGGCAAAAATTAAGATTTGAACTTTCCTCAAGGAATTTTCTTAAGGAAACATTCATACAACTTGTGCGATCAGCTGATTTGTCTTTGTATTAGAAGACGATTTTTTTTTGAGAATTTAAACAAGACCAGAATCACGCTCCAATGTTTCGCTAATTAGATTAATTTAAAGTGACCCCATATATAAAATTAGCTTTCCGCCCGGGAATTCGTTCCCATGGTAAATGTAGCCTATGTCACTTAGGAATAATGCAGCGTTCTTTTGGTGAAATAATTTTTGAAATTGGTCCAGTAGTTTTCGAGTTTATCGTTACAAACATACAAATCTTTCCTCTTTTTACCTAGTATTAATGTAGATGAAGATTGAGATTGAAAACGAAACTGACATTCTGCATACCATTATAAAAGGACCATTATAATTTGACAGAAAATTCAAGAGTTATGAATTAAATTACCTCTGAAGTCTCCTATTAAACAGATCCCGATGCTGTGACTGTTGGCTGGTCCTGCGTGGGCGCCCTTCACGTGCCACCCTCGACCTTCGTACACCGCACCATCGTCACCCACGCAGAAACTAAACAAAGATAAAAATATACAGATCCAATGTTAATAAAAAGGTTAACAAAAATAATTTTAAACGCCCCCAGGGTGCTTAGATGAAGTTTCCGTTTTTCCCTGTTGAGTCAAGGAACTCTAAAAATCCAAAATAGTTTAGTCAAAACTTACTTGTACCCAATGTCTTCCCATCCCTTGCCAATATGGTAATTTTGCATGGAGCGCATAGCCTTACTGCATTGTTGGAAGTCGAAGCAGGCTGCTGGGATGTAGGTGTGGTGGATCACTACGTATGGAGTGGGGACCTCCAGTGTATGGGTGATCGTCACGTTCTGCGCCCCCCACGCGTCACGAGTATAGTACTGGAACCTGGTTTCAGCTGTATAAGGTATTTTATTCATGTATATTAAGAAATTTTGTTTGATGGTAATACAAATTGTTTATGAATAATAGGTTCAAAACTAGGTTGAACTATTGCTCATGCTTTTGAGCTTAGGTATATAAGAAAAACGCTAGTGTTTATATTCTCTTTGTTAGTATTAGAAGAAAATGTTTCATCTCATATAATTGTTCAAATGATTCAATTTATGAATTAATTGAATCATTTATGGCTCTCGAGTATCTTGTTTTGAGTTATAGAAAATTAAAAGTACTCTCAAAGTTTGTAAAAATATCAAAGCCTTCGACATTCCACTCTCCATGCTCTCCGTGCCTAACTTGTAATTCAATCGTACATAAAATCTGTTTTGTAGTGGCATTGTCAAGAGGCGTCTATTTTACTCCCATTGAGTGAATTTATTTTGCCACTTTTTAGTCTAGTCGAGAAGTGAGTTTTCTGCGAAAAATAGTTCCAGGTCTCTTAAAAGTATGGCGTTTGTTGTATTGAATTCAGAATTAAATTCTGAAAACGAAGTTTTTTTTTTCTGGAATTAAAAATTGCTATTGTTATAAACGAAGAGAATAAAACGGGGTCTCCGTTTTTTAGCGATAACTATAAAATTATTAGGGATAGCTTTAATTTCAAAAAAGATCTCAAAAAAGTCTGACTCTCGGAGTTGTAGCTCCATTATTTATAATTTTAATGTTAAGTCCGCGAAGGCGTTTCGGCGCCGCCGCGTCGCCGCCAAACAAAGTGTGCTACACAATTTTTTTTAATAACATTAAATATTAATTTAAAAATCAAAACAAACTATAGAGTCATCTAGACACTTGAAAGAATGCAACCCCGTTAAAAAAAAATTAAGTTGATTTTTGTTAAAGTTACTTATTCAATTGTTAATTAAAAAATTTTAATTCCAGAAAAAAAAAACTTATTTCTCAGAATTTAATTCTGAATCCAATGCAACAAACGCTATATTTTTAAGAGACCTGGAACTATTTTTCGCAGAAAACTCACTTCTTGACTAGACTAAAGTGATGGAAAATGTGAGATCGTTTACAGAGAAATTACAACATCCTTATAGTCACCAAATGTTTACCACCCGCAACCTTACATTTATGTCCCACAGGAATAATACATCCAGTCACAGTAACACTTAAAACTGACACTACAAATATAAATTTACTTTTTAAAGCTTCCATTTCTACAAAAATAAACGATTCAAGCTATCGTAGATGAAAGTGAAAAGTTCTCGTAAGTTGACGATGTTTTACCCTCGGAAAACTTTTAATAATGATGCGTTTTCTTAAATAATGCGTGTTTTATATAAACCGGTGTTCTATTTTATACGGTTCTTTCCCGATTGTTTACAAACAATTTATGATAGATAAAATATTGCCTACTAACACACATAATCAGCTACTCAATAATAATTCATCTTTTTAATAAAGCGAAAATATTGCGTATTAAGATTGGGCATAGTCAATGTTAATATTACAGAAGAGAAGTGTAATGAATAAAAAGTAAGTTGAATTTCGAGCACTAACACAGACAACTTAACTGTCAGAAAGTCTCGACTCAATGACTTCTTATAATCAACGCCCAGCCCAAAGTTGAAATTTTGCAGAAATTTCCTTTAGGATGAAGAAAATTCCCATTGGAAATATGTACAACGTGAATTGGCTTTTTACATGTTTAATTCTTTAATTTCTTTATTGTAAAAACAATTACCGAAACACAACACATATTTGATAATAAATAAACGCAACAAGTTGTTACATCAACAAAAGTCGATTATGGGAAATAACCTCTTATCAGCAGGCCGAGTAGTGACAGCGCCGCGACAACAGCGCGGTCCTATGTCAAATTGATAACCACTTAAAAACAAAGTCAGATATTAAAAGGTAAATTTAATTAAACTAGCGAAAATCAAGGATGTGAATCAATAGGTACAGTCAACAGCACATCAGCCTTGGCATGGATAGTAAACTCTATTCCTTGGAGTTAAAATTGAGAATCGATTGAAGAAATTTGACAGTTTTGGATAGCATGATGTGCTGTTGACCCTGTACATTAAAATACTTTAGTTCTATTATTTTCGTAAGTTTTCGGATCTTTAGGTATAAATACATATATAAAAAAAAAAGTCTAGTAGAGAGATATTCAAATTTTATTAGTTGAGTACTTTTTTTTGTTCGAGATTAGAACAACTACTAAATGCGGAATCTTTTTCAGACTTTTTAACTTTGTTCCATGTGAAAACTATGCTAGCGTTAAAGTTCTTCCATTGTGCTATCTCTTGGTAGAGGGCGTCACCAGGGCATTCTGTCTCCCGTACTTGGTTGTGGCCGACCAATGAGTAGTTGGCACTGATGTAACCTTCTCGGACCCCTTTCGCAATCAGCTGTCGTGTCGTTTCTAACTGCTTTTTCGAGGGTAGCTCCGCTGTGACATAGTAAAATTATGTTATATATTTTTTTTTAATGGGGTTTTTCTTGCACAAAAAACGTGAAGTGTAAAGGGTTATCTATTACCATTGGTAGTCACAAGGTGGATGTAAATACTAAATCAAAGTCTTTTTCTGAGTTACACGCTAAAAAAGGTGAGGAAAACTTCGGAAGGTAACCTACACAGACACACATTCAGGCGAATACTTAATAGTATAGCTATAATCTAGTAATCTTGTACACACGATAGCACATCAGGCTTACATGTTGACCTAAACGTCACCCTTATCTCTCTGTGGCAATAGCGTCGGCTTTCCTAGTGCAAATGGATAACCTGATGTGCTACTGTCTGTACATCTAGACAGCAGAAGCTCCACTACAGTCACTTCTTTAAGGCGACTACAGCACCTAAATTACGATTTTATGATGCGTAGATAAGCATGACGCACTGCATTAAATCGAAGAAAAAAATACTACGGTAATATTCAGGACATAAACTAGATAAGTAGTTTGCTGAAAACATGATTCAGCACTTTTGGTTCGATAGAAAAAGCTCACAAAGTCACCTCTAAATAACAATATTGTGTATCTTTTAAGCTGTAAAAACGATAGTAAAATGCACACAGGAACTTGAATTTGCTATCAAAATGTTTGTGATTGAACACTCTCGATAAGTAGTTAACGCATTTTTCGATTTAAGCTGTTACCTTTCCATAAATCTCATTTTTCTAACTTTCGAACATGTTTTTACGTACGCACGCTTTCATAGACCCTAAACTTCGTGTATCGACACTGTTCGCACTGCCGGCCCAGGCCTGTTGAGAGACGGAGATGGCACTATTCCTATGTGCGCTGCCTTTATCGGGTGCTGTAGTCGCCTTAACATAACCCAAATCATAAGTCAAGCGAGGTTCGTGCTATTCTAAGAAAGGCAAACCGCTTAAAGCAAGTAAGCTATTGCCATAATCTTACCATATAAGTACTTATGCCGTCTTAAAAATGTACTAAATAAGGATAAAAAAGTTTTTGAGTTCATTTAATAAAACAGTAGCTACTTTACTTACAAACAAAATGTCCAATAAGTACGATGCCAATACTTTTGCTGTTGAACCCCTGGGCATGGGCCCCGATTATGTCCCAGCCTCGACCTTCGTACGCCAGACCATCACCGCCAACACCAAAACTGAAAACGAGAAGGTAAGAAAGATAATAATCCTTTTGCTAGAAGGAAATTGAGAAAGCTTTGTATTCAAGAACACATCATATAATGTTAATATTACCTTTTATAGAAAAGTAAATCGTATTATAGGTAATGTAAATTCGTAATAAAAAAAGGAAAGTCTCGACGTATAGTTTTGAAGCAAAGAAACCTATGACAGAAAAATTACAATCTACTTCTAACACAGAATAAATAATAGTACTAACGTACTTCTAACACAGAATAAATAATTGTACTAATGTCTTCTAATATCAAATAGTTATTTCAAATCGAATATAGTGTGTATGTACTGTTCCCGCATAACCCAGGGATCCCTGTCGCAGCATGCAAGAACGTCAAGAACCTTGCCTAATTTTGGGAGTACAGAGGCCAACGCAGCAGGTTACTCCATTTTCATTGGAAAACCGCTCTTATCACAACAGCACAGAGTGCACGCGTGTGGTAACCTGAGTTGCGGCCGTCTGTACAATATAAGTTGGCTGGAATAGCCTGCCCGAAACATGTCACGACCAATGAATGGCCCAATGGAGAGGCTAAGTGCGGAAAACGCCCGACAAACATAACATGACATAGTGCTGTGATGCATGTAGTCATCCATCTCTTCTTTTAAAATTTTAACGTCTAAAATACGAGATTTCTCAAAAATATGAAAGTTCCCCATAACTTCCGCCTTTGTTCTGTTTTTCTTATATAGTATCTTGTATAACTTATGATCATGTATGTATATTAAAGAATAAATACATAGGTACATATGTTTCTGAGTCAACGTCACGTCACAGTCAATGAACGGGTATGATCTATAAAATAGGGATAGGGATTCATGACAACCCCTTTCGCAACTAAAAATAGGCTCATAACGTAGCAATGCCAGTAGCGTAGCAAAGAGTAGTCTTTTAATGGAATTGCCCCGCCGTCGTCTTCCATATTTAATTTATTTTTAGTTAGCCAAGTACTCTATGATAAAACAAAACTAACTTGTATCCAATGTCAGCCCAGCCGTTGCCGTCCTGATGCATGCACTGCATTATCCGCATGTCCGCAGCGCACTCCTTAGGGGTATGGCAGGCAGGCGGCTCGCTGCTGTGATGTATTACCACGTACTCCACCGGTGTCTCTAGAGGGCTTACTGCTGTGGGAGGCTTGGCGTGCCATCTCTCTCTAGATACTATGCCTTCAATCACAATGTACAGGAAGAAAACTACAATTACGGTTGCGTCATTGAACTACCTAATGAACTTCTCTAGACAGGTACATTTTCAAGTCCACCGTAAGTTTTATTTGTGATCGACATATTTCTAAAACGTAAGGTGTACGGTAGGAATTATGGGAAGCTAGAACTAATTTTTTTTTAATCAATCAAGTGACTCCACATCTTCCGAAAGAACAGTTGCAATAAAATCTAAGAAAAATAAATTAAGTTAAAAAAGGAAAATAAGGTCAAAGACTGCAGTAATTTGTTTTTAGATGCAAGTGGTTTCCCCTCAGCCTTAACTTGCAAACCTAACTTAACTTTCCAGGAAAACATACGCAGGTAAAAACTACACTACACAAATAATTTCTCGAAACCTCGCCGCTTGACTTGAAGGCACGATAGCTCGGTTGGTTAGAGCACCAGGAGATCTGATCCTGGGGTCATGGGTTCAAGTCGCTTTTGCGCCGAACATTTTTCTTTTTGCCTAATAATTCTTTGTAAGTATCCCTCTAAGTGGGTAAGCGTTTTTAAAATACTAAAACTGCATTACTAATGAAAAAGATAAGTGAAGTAATCAGTATCACTCACCTCTGAGTCGTGTCGGTTTGCAAAAAGACAAACTGATAAAAAAGGTCACGCAAATTAATTTAAGAACAAAGTGGCCATAAGTCATTTTAATTACTCTCTTCTTCAAAACGACAAATATCTAAGAGCATTAGACTATACAACACAAAACAAATGACTGAAAAGCGGCCAAAGTTTGCATTGATTTTTATGGTAATTTAAGATATGTATCAAGTATTGATAAAGTATAATGAGTTTGTACTTCAGATGATAAGATTCTTTACTGATTAGTATGTTTTGTACTGGTACAATTTATATAACATATTTTGGTGCCGGGTAAGAACCGATTTAATAAGAACCTATAGACAATTTTTTGTCGAAAGCTTTAAATTACGTAAGAAGAAGCTACCTTCGTGTAAGTATAAGAATTATATAACAATATATGTATAAATATTATATTAACATATATTATATCATGGTTCAGGCTTTTGTCTTTGTGGTAGTAATGTACTGTAATTTCTAATTTTAACACTGTCTTAACGAGTATCCATTTAAATAAAGATATCATATCATACTATATAAGTACTTGATAATGATATAAATAATCACAGAAAAGAGAATTAAAATCAGTATTACTTCTATGATTTAAATCATGTATAAAGCTTTTTACAGATTTTTAGATTCGAATCGAACGAATGTAAAACTATATCAATAAAATCTGTTATTTATAAATAACTTAGGTACAGAGAAACAAGTAAATAAATTTACTTTTTAGATTCCGTAGCAAAACATGGTAGTTATCCTACAGTTTCAATATAATTTCAATACTAAGTGGTCCGTCCACATAATGTCAGTCATTTAATCGCTTTTAGTAAATGATAAGTTTAGGCAGAAACTTTCTTAACATGAATTTGTCATTAAATGTATGTATGTTCCCACTTCACTTACAAAACACACTTTTACAAAAAAAACAAATGGGTAATCTACAAAGGTGTAGAGATATCCAACCAACCTTAGAGATTCTTTAATTTATTTATCAGTTCAGTTTCTGAGTAGGGATTTGTTTATTTATATTAAGTTCATCGCCTTCACGTCAGGTAAGAAATGAGTTGATAAATTACGTCTAAATAAGGAAAAAAAAGGGGAGTTCCGCAGTATTTGCTAATAACATGTTTGCTATAGCTGCTTGTTCTCAGAATTGCGGGACTTTCTTTATCTGTGAGTCACGTTGACACTGACCCTACGTTTCGGAGCTAGATTATGTAACGTGGAAGAGCGTCGAAATATCGCAACATAAATAAAAAAAACAATTCGTCTTTTGTGCTTTTTTTATTTATTACCACTCAACAATGTTTTTATTATTGAAACCTGTATTGTATATATACGCTTTTTGTTTTCATAATTGGTTATTTGGTAAATACATACCTTGAAACATGTTACTTTCGCAACACATTTTTACAACAACTCACACTATTGAATACTTTAGCATGGATGCAATTACTGCGAAGCAATTAGGTACTAATAATAAGACCGCCTTGTTGTAGACTTTGCCTATTTATTGTCATATTTTTGTAATTGCATGTTCTTGTATGAAAATTAAGTATAGTGTACTAGCTTTTTCCCGCGGCTTCGCTCGCGCAAAGAACTCTTTTAGTCACTTAGGGGATGATTTTCGAAAAAAACGCGAAACACGTGTCCGTTTATTTGCATCAAGGTATATCCTAACGAAGTTTCTAGTCAAAATGTCAAAAAAAGTTGTTTTATCCATACAAACTTTGAACCTCCATTTTACCCCCTTAGAGGTTGAATTTCGAAAAATCCTTTCTTAGTGCTTGCCTACATCATAAAATCATAAAAGACACCTTTTGGTCAAATTTCAGCTTTCTAGGTCTAAGGGTTTGGGCTAGGTGTTGATGAGTCAGTGAATCAGGGCCTCCAATTTTATATATAAGATTGTATTAAGCTGAATATAAAATGAATATAATATGTAGTACTTACATCAAAAAGTATTTAATAATAATAATAAGCCCCCAGGGCAGCTTTGTGGCGAGCTAAATGGGAAGTGACGTCCCTTGGGTCCCGTACCCCCGAGAGTCGGTCAGGCCTCTCTCTCCACTTGCCTTTATTGGCCGGTTGGAGTGGACCCAAGTAGGGGTTGCAGAACTCTCGCCTCTGGCTTGCCTTCACTGGCCAGCCAGAGTGTGGTGTCAGAGCTATATGCTCGCAGGGTGGAAGTGAAAGATGCATAAGTCACGAGTTGGTGAGGTGAGCCTGTCAGCCACCGAGTAGAAAGCGTTGCACACCTCTCGACACCCTGAGCCTCTCACGCGATGTTGCCCCCTTGTCGCACTGTGCGTGCGGCCGTTTTGGGGGGCCCATCTTTAGTGAGTTGGCGAGTCACCACCTGTCCATTTGCTCGTGTTTTTCAACATTGATAGGGTAGGGGCCATAGTCCTACCCATAGTCCAGTTACCCAGTCCACTAGCCTCTCAACCCAATAGCCCAGTTTCCTTTCTTTCCATTCCTTTCAATAGTCCTGCACTAACCGGGGGTTGTCTTTGGGTACATTTCTATAGTGCATACAGAGGATAACTGCCGGTTGGTGTTACATTACTAAATAAATTGTCTATTGAGCGGGCCTCTACGTGTTGGCTTCGGCCCCACGCATGCCTTCCAAAAGTCCGGGACTTATTTGCCCGAGATTATGGGTCATAAGACAAATATAATAATATATTTTTTTATTTTCTCCACAAAGTATGGCGGTCTATATTCCCTACATTGGTGACTTTAAATTATGTAGTTAGCGAAAATTGAGAATGTGAATCAGCCCCAAAAATCTGAACAACTTTCCCTAAGCAACATAGGTTAAGATATTCAAAAAATGTATTTTCGCCTCTCCATACATGTGACATTTTTGAAGTGAAAACTTCTTTAGCGGCGTTGAGCACTTTTAGTATGGGGAAAAAATGTTAAACTCGCGATGAACTCGCGTCAGATCGTCAGATGTCACGTGACCCTGATCGAAAATGCGTAGGATAGGGTTGCCACCTTTTTTGAAGTGAAAACTTCTTTAGCAGCGTTGTTGTGTTCTTTAAAGTATGGGTGGAAGCCCGGACGGATGGCTGGCCTATGGTAAAATTATCTTTTTGACAGATGTCAAGGATTATTCGCACATAGTGCGCAAATACCGATAGACTATTTTACTAAATTGAAAGTAGACAGTTTGGTCGAGTGGAAAATTTGGTTAAGTGGATTGTAAGCAACAGGTCGAGGGTTCGAATCCTGAGAGAATAACGGACTCTTTTTGTGTATTTTGTTTTGTTTATGCACAACGTTAATGTTCAAGTTTTCACTTCTGCCGGCACTCCCGCAGTGCAACCTGTTGTTTTTTTAAATATAATTGTGTATTTGTTCAGTTTCATGGGGCGAATTGCCCCCTAAAGTTCGGCTAACTAATTTAAAGTAACCCCATATGTATAAGGGTAGGCAGAGCATGCAAGTGCTCATCAATTGACAGTGCTGAGTAGGTATCAATATCTATTAGTAATAAGATCTATTTATTACCCTTCACACTTCAGCGATTTAGGCGGGTCTCTCTGGAGATGTTTGGGCTTACGTCACTAGTAGAGCTGATTTAATTTTTTCAGCTAGATGTTTTGTTTTTCTTCTTTAAAATAAATCATCATAGAATCGCATGTTATTCTTAGGGTTCTGTACCCAAAGTGAAAAAACGGGACCCGATTACTAAGGCTCCGCTGTGCGTCCGTCCGTATGTCACCAGGCTATATCTCATGAACCGTGACAGTTAGACGGTTTAAATTTTCGCAGATGATGTATTTCTATGTGCCGTATAACGAAAAATACTAAAAACCAGAATAAAATAAATATTTAAGAGGGCTCCCATACAAAAAACGTGATTTTTTTGCACGTTTTTATAAAAAGTCTGTCCGAGGCTGTATCTCATGAAGTGTATAATTAGACAGTTGAAATTTTCACAGATGATTTATTTTTATTGGTCCTATAACAACTAAAAAGTAGAATAAATTAAATATTTAAGGGGGCTACCATACAACAAACGTGAATTTTTTTGCCTTTTTATAGAGATAATGGTTTTTATGGAGTCCGACTCGCACTTGGCCAGTTTTATAGGTAATGGTACGGAACACTTCGTGCGCGAGTCCAACTCGCACTTGCCCGTTTTATTTCCATAGTTTTTAAAATAAACCGTTATGGAGTCCCATGGTTTTTTTTTCAATTTTGAAATAAAGGGCCACCTTCTTTAAGAGTGAGGCTTTTAGCTTGAGATATTTGCGCTATTGTGGGCAAAATACTGACTAACTATCATAAATTGATTACTATAACGGGTTTTCTAATAATCCCTCAGAATCTCTGCGTTAGTTATGACGTCAAGTGAGTCTATTACCGTTTATTGATGCTTAGCTCTGCAGAAGCGTTACATAATTTTGTTGCATGTATGTCGTTCCGCCCCGTCGTTCTATTGCATAGAGTCAGTACAGAACAGGCGGAACAACATCTTTATAACAACACTAGCATCCCGCTCGGGACTTCGTTCCCGTGGGAATTCGGGAAAATTATGTAGCCTATGTTACTCAGGGATAATGTGGCATCCTAATGGTGACAGAATTTTGGAAGTCGGTCCAGTAGTTTCGGAGCCTATTCGTTACAAACATACAAACATACAAAAATAGGTACAAATCTTTCCTCTTTATAATATTAGTGTAGATTATCTCACGTGTTCATTAGTAACCAGCCAGGCCGGGCCGTTAGGGCTAGGTAACAGCCCGGCTGGTTTCTTTAATAGAGAATAGGACATGTTGTTAAGATTTCAATACTGTGTTGCTTAAATTATCTGAATTCAGCCTTGAGCCAAGATATGGAACCTGAAGGCCTACACTACGCCTCCTATAAATAGGTACTTCTGCCGTGGTCTAAACGTGACCACGGCGCGTGCAACCGCGCCCAAACGTCGGGTTCAAAGATAAAAACATAATAATAGGTCTTTACCTATGAAATTGCCGATTTTTTCTCAAGCTTTATTTTATTCATAATTTGTTTGATTGAACAGATATTACTAAAATTGTTTTTTTTTTATTTAAAACCTTGGCCATATACCGGAGATAGTGAGTCAAATTAATACATATTTACTTTAGATTTATTTGCTGAAAAAGAAGCTCAAATATAGCTCGTTTCATCCGTTGCCCGATTCATTGCTTATTTTTGCTGTACCGTTGTTACAGTTACAACTTTCAATAAAGTAAGTATGATGAAAATTAACTTAATGTTGTCCAAACCTTCCCACAAAATTTTGTTAAATTTGGATTTCGCATTCCCGAGAAAAATCCAAAAACGTTAGTATGGAAAATTCAGTTTTCCAAAAATATTGTATGAAAAACGGCAATTTCATAGGTAAAAACCTATTATATATACAAGTTGAAAAAGAACCTTCTAGCTTTATTGAAAATCCTGAACCAGTATCACTTATTGAACACTTTTTTTTTTCTTTTTTTTTTGGGTGGGAAGTTTTTTTTTCCTAAACGTAGAAACCACTTGGGTGCATCCCCCGAGCGCTACCCGTACCCCTCGCGTGTCTGGTGTAGGAGTAATGTCTACGTTTAGGCAAAAAATGAACTTTTCCCATTGAAAAAATATAAAAAAAAATTTTTTTTTCATAAATGTGTTCTTTGAGTGATACTGGTTCAGGATTTTGAATATAGCTAGGAGGTACTTTTTCACACAGTATATATGCGAATTTTGTCCCATATTGGTATTAAATTATTTATTCAAATTGCGAAATCTTAAAGTGTTATACCGAAATACTTCGTCAAAAACAAATCTTTTGATATCATACTGACTGAATGTGTTATAATCTTAGTATTCCTTAAAATTAAATTCTAAGAAGAAGAAAGTTAAGTGAAGTTTGAAGCTTTAAAGCTTAGGTGCAGTAACGGCAGATGGACGTTTCACTCTTTCAGTAACTGAGTGTAAATGTCTCCGCTCTAGGAAGGCGCGGCTCGGCCCCGGCGCAGGAAGTGAGGCGGCCGCTGTAAATCACCAGACCATCCCATCGACAGATTTCGGTAGTTCCCGCCATGATCCCGGCTGTTCAGCCTATTGTTCGGCAATTCAAGGAGAGTAAGTAGGTCTTGATTGCCCACCTTGACCTTGTTAAAATGTATTGAAACTATCTGTACCATATCTTGTTAGATACTTGATGTTTCATGTTGAATCGGGACGTATGATTTATTAGAGGAAAATTCCATATCTCTTTTCATTATTAAAGGTCGCCTGGGACATTTAAACAACCTTATCTACATTTTTGTGATAGTTTTGCTCTTGACATTTCGTACTGCTCTCTACGCTACTAGAACTACCTTACTCTTAAAATAAAATAATATGTATTACTAGCTTTCCGCCGGGACTTCGTTTCCATTGGAATTCGGGAAAAATGTGTAGCCAATGTCCATCGGGGATAATATAGCTTTGTAACGGTGAAAGAATTTTTCAAATCGGTCCAGTAATTTCTGAGCCTATTCAATGCAAACAAACAATCAAATCTTTCCTCTTTATAATACCTATTAGTATCGCTTATAACTTTCATACGACTGAACCAATATTTTAGAATAGGGCTGAAGCCTTTGAAAATTTTTAAAAGTGAAACAAAATTATAGTAGGATGAAACCCATTGGATAAGAAAGAGAACATAACAAAAATTAAAGCAAAAATAAATTACGGGCGAACTGAGGTCGGGAAGTGGAAGGAATTACCCCCTTAAGGGAAAAAAAACGGTTTATTTCGATTTCCCGCAATACTACAAGTCTTATGAAAAAAAGTTAAATAGCAAAGTTGTAGGTACCTAATAAAAACATCTACAACTTTCGTATTTACACTATTTCGCATAACCTCAAAATTTATGTGAAAAATTCAAATAAGTAATCAAGTTTTTGTTTTTTTTATTTTTATCTTTTACAAAAAAAAAATATTCATGAAATTTGTGAAAACTTACATTTTATATCCCGAACACACTGTTTTTTTTAATTTAATATATTTAATATTTCTTTATATTATATTTTGATAAAATATAGCTAAGAATCATCTCGATCATGTCAGCTTTTAAACAAAAAGGCCGCATCAAAACCTAATCATTTGTTTAGGAGCTCTACGATGCCACAGACAGACACATAGATACACACGCCAAACTTATAACGTGTTAAATTAAGTTATTTTATTGAAACACGTTAATTATTTTATAATAGGGATAATTATTGATGTAATAAATATTTGCACACCATAGTAAAGGGCAAATCATGTCGGATAACTCTCATTGTTTTAGCAGCTGTACTACCATGTTTCTGGCAAATAAATGACTTTGATTGATTGAACATCCATATTTTTGCGTCGGGGGTTAAAAAAACTAAGAGGTATTATCCTAAACAAAAAATGTGTTTCTTAGTAAATATTTGAAAAAGCCTCGCGGCTCGTCTGCGGAAACGCACCTATCTGGTTTTTTTAAGGCTTGCGGTTTGCAGAAGTCTCCGCCTGGATAAAAAAATCTAGATAGTTAAACTATAGGCTGGCTGCAACTAATTAAATAATGTAAAGTCATAACTCAATATAACATAACTATATTGAAATACCCCTTAGAAAAAAGATAAATGTCCTTAATAAAAATAAGTCGGGTTTTCCTTCCTGACGCTATAACTCCAGAACGCACGAACCGATTTCCACGGTTTTGCATTCGTTGGAAAGGTCTCGGGCTCCGTGAGGTTTACAGGATACTTTTTATTTAAAAAAAAATTTGGACGCGGGCGGAGCCGCGGACGGAAAGCTAGTGTCCTTAATATTTCCAAGACACTAACCTCCAAAAATGATATATTTTCAACTTATACGATTTAGCAAGTTTTAACTTTCTATTGATAAGACAGTATAATTTACGTAGTGGCAGGGAAATGTTCGGCGCACGCGCACGCGGCACCGTCCAAAATAGCGCGCGCTGGATGCTCCATTTTATTTTAACGCTAGAGAGCACATGCGTTCTCTTGGCTGTACCAATCAGAATTTCAATATTTATTAAAACTTAGGCAAATTCTTTTTAGTACTTTTTCAATTAAACTTAAAGTAACATTTGTATAAAAATCAAGTGTTTGTTCTCGTTTCATGGGTGTTTGTGTCTGTCTTTATGTATGTTCCGAGGGACCCACGACTGAAAGGAAAACCTTAGTGTGGGCCTTTGAGTGTGTAGCGTTCTGTAGTGTTATTTGAAAACGGTGCATTTTCAAGTTATACTGCCATACTCAGAGACGTCAATTAAAGTTAAGTACTGTTAAACTCGGATGTTGTTTCTTTCACTCTTGTTGATATAAACAAGGATAGCATGACATTTAATTACTTCTTAACTTTAATTGAAGTCTCTCAGTATGGCAGATAGTTATTAACCATACGAGTATGTTAAGTAACGTAATGTGTAACGTTTGCCCACTTCAAAAAGAGGTTCTAGTTGTACACATTACTTAACGCACATATAATAAGATTTATTTTAATTTATTTACCATAGGTGGAACAACATATTTCTGGTTTGTTGCTAGTCAAATCAGCTACTCTTTTTCCGTCATACATTTTTGTTAGCATTTTATCAACTTTTTTCTTTGTATAAATGAAAATTGAGCTTTGAGTCATAAAACATTGATAATAGCAGAATTTTGTTCTCTGAAAGACCAGCTATTTGCTGATTAGTTTAAATTAATTTTTATTTTATAATATTACTTACATCACATGTGATTTTGGGCTACAAGACTCTACAGCTATAATTTATGGAGCTATAATTGTGTTGTTGCTTCTTGGAACTCCATATTATAAGTGAAACTAGTGTAAAAATCATGTCCTTCATTGGAAATAAGCTTTTCATAGCTTGTATACGAAAATGTATCCCTGAAAGCGCCTAAGTTTTTAGCAGGACCGGCTGAAGCGACGCACCTATTTATATGTTCCAGAGATTGTTCATGAATTCCGGTGTTAGTCGCGAACCACGAGCGGATCTCGCCGCGTCTTTCGAATTCAGATTCTCCGACTTGCAATTATTAGAATTTTTCAAGAAATGATTTGAGTTCCTGTTCCTCTAGTGTTGTGCTTGGTGTGATATTAAAAGTGAGATACCTAATAATTGTGCCCTTTTTCAAGAGATTATAATCACCGAAACATAACACTAACTCAAGCACATTTACACCGTTTTAAAAGATAATAGATCAGCTTTTCAAAGAAAATAGGTCTTGCTATTTGAAGAGTCGGGGTTGGCCAAGTATTCAAATTTCATGAATTGTATTTGAAGTTTCTTAAAAGTTAAATTTTTGTAACATTAATTGAAAATAATTGAATATACTCGTAGTTATTTGAGATTTTAATTTAGAATAAAATTGTTTAGAAAATGTACTTTTGGAAAAAATATATAGCCGCGTAAATATAAATGTAGACACCATAGCAATTGCAATTACCTGTACTTCTTTTGTATCCTAATTTTATATTTTGGATTAGGTGGTACCTAGAAGGTTGCCCTAAATCTAATTTTATTTTACCATAATTTATAACATAAAATAATACAAGTATGAATGGAAAATGTATGGTCAATAAACTATATGACTTAGTTAAGATGAATTATGTCGGTCAAGTGCAAGTGGAACTTGCGCCCAGAGGGTTCCGTATCCCTATACTTGTCTGAATAGTTTATCAGAATATCTGTTATATAAAGGTGCTTCAAAAGGAATCTGGATAAATCAGATGAGATTTAATATAAGACAGTCAAATGAAAGTATTAGATAGTCTTCAATTCAATGGAAAAACTTGAGACCTAAAATCAACCCTTGCTTCACTGTAACAATAATTTCTTAAAAATATATCACATGAATAGGTCTGTAAACCTAATTTTAAACCACTTGTTTATAACAAGCTTTTGCACTATGTTTATGTGCGTCGTGGCACCACGTGTAAACTATCTAGCTCCTCAGCACATGCCAAAAAACACATCATGCCGCAAATTTTATAAATTATATCTCATTTAACAAGCGTAAGAAGGGCGTGCAACAGTATTTTCGAAAATTGCTTTAAATCGTCCCGTATAAAGGACCTAGATTGCACGCTCTTTTAAGATAACCTTTATACATTTCTATATATTTTTTTTTATAACGCAAAAAAAAAAATTATACTGAATTAGTTTAGTAATTAAATTATTATAAATACTGTGCAAGGAAAATACACGTTATACAATGAAATTTTTTTTTTTTTAATTTAAGTAAAATGAAACTTTTGGATAGAATGTAATAAATGTAGTATCGTTCATAGGGCTCCAAACCCCAAGGGTTACTAGTTTTGTTACTCTGGTTACGACGCTGCATGAATACTGAAAGAATACTATAATATCGTCTTTTGATCTGAGGTCGTCCTGACCTGACGAACTATTTTCAAATCTTCAAAAATGATAATATAAGTGAAATTCGCTGAGATTTTAATGTAAGCAAGTGTTAGAATAACACGCCTGTCGGTGGCGCTAAAAATACGATCACAATATGAATGGATCGACGTAAGATCGCCATCTCTCTCTTACTGTTTACAAGCCGCAAGAACTATGATTTCATTATTTTATTTAGATTTCTTGTTATCTATTTCTGATATTGCGTGATTTATGGCAGAGGAAAACATAATGAAATGGATATAAGCTTTTTTTTGCATTAAAACTGCATTGTGCAAATAATTAACGGTGGCACGAGCTAGATTGAAACTTTTAAATCTAAAATCAGTAGAGTTTCGGGAGATTTGAATCTGAATTATGGATGAATTTCTCTCTTACTTGTTTATCAAATGACATACTGATTATTTAGAGGACAAGACTGATACCCTAAAGATTTATACCTCATAATAATCTCACACCTATACTTATTTATTAACTTAAAGGTACACTAACAGCAATACATATTATATATTTTACTTTAAAATATTTTACAATAACATTGGTTATATGTTCGCCACTTTAAGTATACACAACATTCATACTTACTATCTACACTTCAATCATTTTCCACTATCACACAATGCCAATTTCTTCTACCTCGACAGAATACCACAATGCCGATCGGCAACGTAAGCCGAGACTCAGGGTCGAAGCGAGATAACTATAGGCCTCCGTGGGTGAAGGACAAGGAAGCCGAATCGGCGCCGTCATGGACCCAGAAACGATTGAAACCTGTGGAAAGTAAGGTCACAACTGCTGAAGCCGTAGATGAGGCCCCTGCACCGAGCACAAGGCCTTTGAAACGTAAGTGTATTTTTACTACATAGCTTACATAGAAAAGTGTCCTCAGCTGTCATTTTGCTAGACTAACATTGCGTTTCAGCCATGTACATTTTTTATCTGTATTTTTCTTTATTTCGCTGCATAAAGAAAAAAACCTACTTTTCTGTAATAGTACTTACTTATGATACCTTTTAAATATGGGGTGACTTTAAGCTAGCGAAACTTAAGGAGGTAAATCTACCCATGAAATTGAACAACTTTTCCCAAGACACTCACTACAGGGCTTTAGGTAAATCTCTTTCAACCTCTCGGGTGCTAAATCAGTCCATGAAACTGAACAACTTTCCCTAAGGAACGCAGGTCAAAATACGAAAAAAAAAATTGATCTCCCATACAAAATGCGCTATACGCTGATAAAGTTTGTATGGGAACTCAAAATTTTTTTTCGTATTTTGACCTATTATTGGGGAAAAGTTGTTCAGTTTCATGGACTGATTAAACACCCGAGAGGTTGAAAGAGATTTACCTAAAGCTCTGTATATGCGATTCTCGAAAATAAAATTTTCGACTTTCAAATATTCAAAACAAATGCTAAGGCGCTCGTTCAAGTTATAAGGAGAGCTAAATATTTTTTTAAATATTACGGCCTATGTTTCTTGCGGAAAGTTGTACAGTTTAGTGGGATTATTCACAGCCTTAATTTTCGCTAATAATCTAAAGTCATCGAATATTTTCTTTGGCAAACTTAATCAATAGGGATAAATTGACGAAAAAATTGTCAATACGTTCAGTCTCGTGTGCTGATCAGCCAGGCACCACTAGTAGGTGAGCATGACGACTTTGGCACACTGGATTACGCTATTTAGAGTTAAGTACAATATCCCCCATACCATAACCTGATATACGAGATTTTAATTCATTGATTCACAGTTCCATGCTAACTTCGAAAACGTAAAATTGACAGGTTAAGACAGTTGCGAAGGATCACGTCTACACTTTACGATAATGGCCGATAAAAACTATTGTCAAAGTCTGTTCTGTTGAATACGAAAATCGTAATGACGAACAAATATTTAGAAATCAAGTTTGTTTTTGATAGTAAGTTTAGATCTGGGGTATGTGATATGTCACTGCCCTAGATAAATTCTACTACATATTACCAATCAAAATTGTATTTGTATCCTGCTTGTTATGCTAATATGACACCAATGCAGGAAATATACATACACTGTTCACCAATTATTCTTACAAAACAAGTGTGTTTGAGAAGCTATAAAAGCCTACTTGAGACACATGAAGGGATATAATTTTCAGATGGGCAAGTGCTAAGTCTGAATTTTTGATTCTAATCAATGAGTTTTGTTTTCCCATCAAAAATAATGCCAATTATTCTTACAAAACAAGTGTGTTTGAGAAGCTATAAAAGCCTACTTGAGACACATGAAGGGATATAATTTTCAGATGGGCAAGTGCTAAGTCTGAATTTTTGATTCTAATCAATGAGTTTTGTTTTCCCAACAAAAATACGCAAATTATACCAAAAAAGTGCATTTTCGTTTACGTTTCCTTCACGTTTTCAAAAAAATTAAGTAAAATAAAATTCATTGATTAGAATTTTTTATTCTCAAGTTCGCTTATATAGCTTGTATATCTATTGCCAAGCATGATGTCCAAATGAAAATATAAATCTAGCTGACCGACGACGTAAACCGCTTTCAAAGTCGATTTGTATTATACGAGTAGATACGTGAATGTTACCAAATAAAATGACGTAAAATGAAATACTAAATCATGAAATTTATGACCTGCACATTCAGCCTACGCGACGAAGCTCTGCTGTGAAAATGTTTAATAATTATTATATCATTTCAGTTATTAGTTATATTATATCATGTCTGGATATGTTAGAATGCTGTAAGCTGTAAATGGACAGCGGTGGATGGACAGCGTCATTGCATTCCAAAATCTGTTTTTGATTGCTTGAAATGGTTGCCAATTCAGAATTCACTGTGACGGTTTTGGATATTTTGATAGAATTAGAAGATATTTTCTGACCAATCAGGGAAGATCATCCTTAAGTCTAAAACAGGAAAAAGAAAAAGCTTGTAGAGCTAATTTCAAACCTAATTAGTGACCCACCCCAAGATTATACGGTTAATTAGGACATACTATAACGTGCTAACTAATTTAAAGTCACCCCATATAAACCTTACGGAAAAAATAATGGCTGGTGAAAACTGTGAGCTATCGTAGTGTGGTTTTAAGAGTTTGCCAATAAACAGAAAAACGTGGAAAGGACTTCCTTTTAAGCTACAAGTTGATTCTCGTTAGTGTTTTTTTTGTTATACTAGATGTTATTACAAATGCGCCTCTGAAACTGCCAAAGCTAAAGATAAGGAATCCCTACAGCGAAATTTTTACGTCTAAATCTTATGAAACGTCACGACCGTTCGATGCGTGGGCGCATGTAGAGTCAACAAATTATCCTTGTCACGCACAATATTTCGCTCCACTAACATTTTCAGTGACATAAAACCACAGTGTAGTTTTATGGGTCTCTCTCAAAAAAGTGGCACCGTAACCTGCCGTACAGTTTTTGATTCGAAAAGGATGAATTTTTGAGTTTTGTAAACTAAATTTTATATTAAAATGTTGTATCGAGTCTTATTACATAGAGGCCAGCTATTTTAATGACAATAAAATTAATATTTCTTGAGCAGAACAAGTTTGTAACACCAGTTTCCCATCAACCTGCCGTGTCCTAACGCGACTTACATCGATTTAAAATCAATTTGACTGAATTAATAAAGTGATTTCTTTTGTTCTGTCCACTTTAATTGAAAGATAGTGAACTAAACATTGTCGTTTTGTAAATAATTGCTCATTTTTATAAGTAAGTACTAAATTAACTTAAATTAAACTTTGTCCGGCGTTATTTTGTCATCAACCTGTCGCCGTGAACACACACGCGTACCACTCACACTATTGCAATTTGAACCTCTTTCCTCCCATGTAACAACGCACTAAGTCACTGGCTACGCATCAAAGGTGAAACACTTGTCCATTGTTGCCAAATTTTCAAGCTATCAGTAACGATCTGTCTGGATCTGGGTTTTGTAACAGGTATGTTATATTTATCCTGTGCACGATATTTTTTCAAATCGAGTCGTTTATTTAATGTACATAAATTGTATTCCTTCTTCAATTAGCCTGTTTTCAGATAACGGTTTCTCCAGCTCAGTACAACAAAGCGTTTAGTAATAATAATTATTTTTCGGCTGATTCTCATTACTCTGTACCTATTTAACCTGCCTTGTAATGACAGGTGAAAGAGAAACTAGACAGGTGAATGAGAAACTAGTCAGATTACTATGAAAGTTGTTGAAATTCTTTGTTATTTAGTACTTTCGAGTATGTTAACCAAATACCTAAACTTTTCGATCAAATCACATACACTAAAAGCTTTTTTAATCAGTATAAAAAACGTTCTTCCTTAAAATAATGGTGTATTTCATTTTGTATATTAAGGAGACTGGGCGGGTGCGTCTCCAGTGTTGTAAAGGTTGTGCTATATGTCATTCTAAAGGCCATACCAATAGCTTCATTTTATAATTTGACACCAACAACCAGACTCGGGCAGGGAAGTAACTATAAATCATTTTATCGTAACTGACCACATTTTGATTCCATTATTTTGATCCATTGCCAGTGGCATGTAAGGTTGTAATATATGTATTTCCTTTTGGAAGGTCATAGCAATGACTTTATTTTATTAAATGACACTTAGAACGAGTAACGAACAGGGAATGAAGTATGAACCATTTTAACACTTTAAACTTTCGCGATTTGAACACATAATTCAATTATAAACCAAGTCAGAATTCGCGTGTGACCCGGTTTATAACTGAATTATGAACCATTTTACCGTTAACTGACTTTTGAACCGATATCAGTCAGTGGTGTATAAAATAGTGACATATGTCATTTTAAAGGTTTATAATAGGCTTACATTAATATATGTCACCTACAAGCTCATAACTATAATGCCATTTTGATATATGACAGTGTCAATGAAACTCGTGCTGCAGAGCTAAGATGATCGCCGTGCCATAATTATCACACGCCGTATCACACGGTCACGTGACTTTTTGTCGTTTTCTCGTCGGACCCTAACATAAACTCATTTTTGTCATGTCATGGCATGTCGTTCGGTCAAATTAGCCACGTGAGATAGTTTTGTCATCAAACCCTAACATGAAACGCATTTTTGTCGGGTCTTGACAGATGGATATGTGATATTATGGCGTGCTCGATTTTGAACGTGACAAATTTTTCCACATGAAAAAGAGAGCCCTTCCCGGTCGAGGAAAATCGAACGTTTGTTCTAAGGTGGATAAGTGACTGGAAGTGGAGTCGGACATGGCGATCCCTTATCACAATTATATGATAAGCCTTTACGGAAGGCGTCAGGCTAGAAAAAATGAGCGAAGGCGCATTAGAGACATTTGTGACCCCTTCGATATAGAATACCCAGAATTCCAAAGTTTGTGGCGAATTTCAAAGCCTATGGCTCAGTTTATAATCTCTAGGCTCACAATAGACCTAGAGCCCAAAAACGGGAATGGTCTCCTAGCCCACTTAAAGTTAGGCTGCGGATTTCAATACCTATTTATCTAACATCAATATACTTTAATCACTTTAGTACTATACTGGGCTTTAGGTAAATCTCTTTCAACCTCTCGGGTGGTTAATAAGTCCATGAAATTGAACAACCTTCCCAAAGAACATGGTGAAAATACAAAAAAAAAATTGAGATCCCATACAAAATGCGCTATATGCTGATAAAATTTGTATGGGAACTCAATTTTTTTTTCATATTTTGACCTATGTTCCCTGGGAAAGTTGTTCAGTTTCATAGACTGACTAAGCACCCGAGAGGTTGTAAGAGATTTACGTAAAACCCTGTATAAATAAATAAAAATAAACGCTACACACTCAAAGGCCCACACTAAGGTTTTCCCTTGTGTCGTGGGTCCCTTGGAATACACAAAGACAAACACAAACACCCATGACCCGAGAACAAACATCTGCTACTACACAAACATCTGCTGTATACTTTAATGACTTTAGTACTTAAGTATAACTTATAGGTAGTACTTTGTTAATTTGATATCTTGTGCTGCATATAATTTCTGGCCAATTACATACATAATACTCGTACATAGATAGGCTGATAAACACATTACCCTCCTTTGCGTCGCGCAGTCGGGTAAAAATTGACAGGGGCGTCATTTATGTGAAAAGTCTATGAATTTTCCTTTTTCATTCATAAATCGCGTCCACATATGGTCTAAAAAGAATGAAAGAATTGGCCAACCCAACATCGGAGCCTTAAAATAAAAAACAACTGTCAGCTTTGACATCTAGTCATGAGATAAATTTTGTCGCGACGAGATGTATCTCTCTCATATCGTTCATGCTAAGGTTCGTGACAGAGAAGACGACACGAGATATTTTATCGACATGCCATGACATAACGCCACTGCGATTATCTTAGGCCTGCAGGGAATTAACTATGAACCATTATATCGTAAACTGACTTGACCCGATATCAGAAGGTCGTGACATAATATGTCATATGCTGGAAATGACATATGAATAATTTTATCGTATACTGATTCGATATTCATTATTATACTTTGATTAAATAAAGCCTTCGATACCGTCAGCAGAGAAGGACTCTACACTACACGGCACTTGATTGCATCGGATGCCCACCAAAACTCCTTAGTTTCATAAAACCCTTCCACCAGCACACCAAAGGAGCTGTGGTCTTTAACGGGGACACTTCTGACCCATTCGAAATGCATAGAGGCGTTCGGCAAGGCTGCGTGTTGGCTCCCACCCTGTTCAGCATATTTTTCTCGCTGCTTCTAAAAGTTGCCTTCGGGGACAATCAACAGGGTATTCATTTACATACGAGAAACGATGGAAAATTTTACAATTCTGCCCTACTCAAGTCCAAATGCAATCGCGAGGACTAATTTATTGACGGTCTTCTCTTTGCCGATGACGCAGCTTTCATCGCCGTCACAGCCTACGAGCTTTAGACACTATTGGACAAGTTTTTAAAAGCTTGCAAAATGTTTTCCATTACAATAAATGCCAAAAAGACAGATGTTATGGTACAAGGCAGTGCAGAAGTGCCGACTGTTTCGTTGGACGGCACTCCTCTAGAAGTGTGGACAGTTTTTGCTACATGGGTTCTGCAGTGGCGAACAATCTCTCGCTCAACGCAGAGATCGACACCCGTATCGGCAAATCAGCAACTATGTTCTGAAAGTTCCATACAAGAGTATGGTGTAACAAACATCTCACAACTAAAACCAAGATGATCGTGTATCAGGCATGTATCTTAAGTATACTCTTGTATGAAGCTGAGACACGGACTACCTATGCGAGGCAAGAACGGCGACTCAACAGCTTCCATATGCACTGTCTTCGTAAAATTCTAGGCATAACTTGGGAAGACAAGGTTACGAATGAGAGGGTTCTGGAAATTGCACAGCTGCCTAGCTACACGGCACTACTTAAACAGAGACGCCTGCGCTGGCTGGGGCTTAAGTACCGGATGGAGCCATCTCGTATGCCACACAGCCGTGTTCTGCTTGATGAAGTCGCGCATGCAAAGGCTTTGTTTAATCAAAGTATAAGAATTAATATCGAATCAGTATACGATAATATTATTCATATGTCATTACCAGCATATGACATATGTCACGAACTTATACACTACTGATATTGGGTCAAAAGTCAGTTTACGATAAAATGGTTCATAGTTAATTCCCTGCACGAGTCTGATTGATGGTTTCAAACCATAAAATAAAACTATAGGTATGATACCTGCTCGTATGTCACACCCTTATGCAACACTGGCAACGGACCAAAATAATAGAATCTAAATACGGTCAGTATACGATAAAAGGTTCATAGTTCATTCCCTGCACGAGTTTCATTGTTACTGTCATATATCAAAATTGCATTATAGTTATGAGCTTGTAGGTGACATATATTAATATAAGCCTGTTATAACCTTTAAAATGACACTACTTTATACACCACTGACTAATATCGGTTCAAAAGTCAGTTTACGGTAAAATGGTTCATAATTAAGTTATAAACCGGGCCAGAATTCGCGTATATATTATGTTTATTATGTCGGGATCAAACGTAAAACATAATATACACGTGAATTCTGACTTGGTTTATAATTGAATTATGTGTTCAAATGGCGAAAGTTTAAAGTGTTAAAATGGTTTATACTTCATTCCCTGTACGATACTCGTTTTAAGCGTCATTTAATAAAATAAAGTCATTGCTATGACTTTATTTTATTGAATGAAATATATTTACAACCTTACACGCCACTGGCAATGGATCTAAATAATGAAATCAAAATGCGGTCAGTTACGATAAAACGGTTTATAGTTACTTCCCTGCCAGAGTCTGGTTGTTGGTGTCAAATTATGAAATGAAGCTATTGTTATGCTTTAAAATTACATATAACACAACCTTTACAACACTGGAGACGCACCCGCCCAGTCTCCTTTACATACAAAAAATAAAGATAACAAAATGGTTCCTATTGTTAACAATGCTCTTTATTACATAATACTTGACCTCTATATTATTGTTATACTTATAACCATAAAACATTATAAAACAATTGATGCAAACCCGTAAAATATTTTCAGAAAAAGCTTCCTTATGAAGCTGTTTAGTATATTAATATCTTATTTCCTATTCTTAGTATATAATCACATTAACCTGTGCCCGTTTCTCAATTAACCTGTACGATACATCATTCACCTGTCCACCTATTTTTTCTGCGTACTCTCAAAGGCACAATTCTTTAAAAAACCTGTTCCCTCTTAGATATTTATATTAAAGAGGGGGAATACATTTTTTATATATAATCAAATACGTTAATCTCATACTTTTTTGAAAATGTGCAAAAAAATTCAGGCCGTGCCACTTTTTTGAGAGAGACCCTTATGTTATTTAAGGTCAAGGTCTTGGAAATCGGAAAACATCTTCGTAACAAAAGATTGAAAGTGGCAAATGAGAATATTTGCTACGGAGCTATTCCAGAAAAATAACCTTCTTTTCTCAGTTGGATAAAATGTGACGCAAAACTGCTTTTGTTTTCATTTTCCGCTCATCATAAACCAAACTCGACTTTTAAAAATATCACTCTAATTTTATCTCTCTTCGTCTGAATAAAGCGGTTGGGACGCTTTATTCACACGTTTATGTATTTTTCTGCAGACGCTACTTCGAGGGCTATATTTCAGAGTGCATTATATCTGTAACTGTTGATATATCTAGATGATGACGTCAGCACCTGCCCGAAACTTTGGCAGGAGACACGAGTTCTGAATAATTGACTCTCCAACGTTTCCAACTTTGTGAGTTAGTCTGGAGTGTTGAATCGGCATACGTGGTCTGTTCGACACGATCGGAAACACTTACGGTGGCCACTCTCAAAATTATATTTCCAGAAATAAAAACCACAGCGAGTGTATTTTCTTCTGTAACGTGACTTTTGTGATTTGTTGTGTATCGTGAAATCAAGGCCATTGGATATCACTGAGTTATTTCACAAGGATTTTTGATTGAATTATTAGCTGCGGTATTAATTTTGGTAAGATTTCTCGTTTCATGGACGTTTCGAGAGCTACTGCAAATTATTCTGAACTGCTGAATTTATTTGGTTTTTGAAACGTTTGTTTCTTCTCTAATGTTTACATGATGACTTAGCAACTCTGTTAGGTAATGGAGTATAAAAACTGGCAATTATGTAGGTATTTACATTCCAACTACGCCTTCAATATAAACACTTTATTTAAAAATATACAGGAAATTATATCAAGGTCTTTTACTGGGCACATTTCCCAAAACAGTTTTTTTTTGTAAACGACCAACGCTGGCAACTTTATAAAGTTCAAATCGAAGAAAGAATGACAACAGAATGATCAATCTTTTTCGCTGCAGAGAAAAAGTGAGAAGACTCGACATTTAAAAGTAAATCTACAGAATTTCTTTTTTTTTATTACAAGCAATGGATGTGTCATGACGCGCCGTATAAACGTTGGGATATTTCAAGGCGCGCTTGCCGCCGCCATCGCCATTCGGATATTTTTAGAGAGGACAGACTTTTACAAAATAAAGCGGGATGTTGTGTTTGAGCGCTGATTTATAAGAGATCTTAAACTTGATCGCGAGGTTATTAATTTACAGATGCAAATAGACAGGAATGCGGTTTAAGTGACATATTTATCTTAACAAGTCATCATATCATAACTGTCTTTAGTAATTTGTCTTATTGATTTTGTGCATTTTTAAAGGATTTTTTTAGATGATTTTACTGGTTTCATAGAGCGTTATCAGTACACCAACAGTTACCTAATTTTTTTTTGTTAAAAATTGTGTCAAATACCTAGTAGGAAATTCTGTTTTTTTGGGTTTTCTTTTGATACAATGCAACGTGAAAATAGACAAAAGACTGTAACACGGTTTAGAAGAAAGTATACTGACAACCTTCTGTCAACTCTTCGTCTTTCGTACTCGTATTTGAAGTTCGTGTTTCGTCTTTTGACATGTCACATGGATTTCACTCCAACGATCCGCCTAACGTTTATAGGGATTATGGATATAACCTAGCTAAGCTTACCCTAGATTTCTACATTACATTTACACACACACATAATATACCTAATCTCATCGACACTGTCCTAAAATTGGTTTTAGTAGTATCATAGCAACATTAAGTTAACATATAAACAAACTGATTTTTAGATCCAGACCTTTCATACAGAAGTAAACTTTGGTTAATACATTTTTAAAATCGGTCCAGTAGTTTTTGAATTTATTCGTTACAAACATACAAATCTTTCCTTTTTACAATATTACTAGCTTTCCGCTCGGGACTTCGTTCCCGTGAGAATTAGGGAAAATTATGTAGCCAATGTCACTCAGGATTAATGTAGTATTCTAAGGTAAAAGAATTTTTGAAATTTGTCCAGTAGTTTTTGAGTTTATTCGTTACAAATAAAAATACAAATCTTTCCTCTTTATAAAATTAGTGTAGATTACAATTAGTGTAGATAGATATCTGTCATATTGTTATTTACTTTGAAAGTCGCTTGGTATCCCCTTAAAGTTATCGGCCTTATACAAGCAATATCAACTCGGAACTGCAGTAAATATATTAAAGGTCGTCATTTTGACCGCGAGTATTTATGAACGAATGCCATCAGAATGCAGAAACGACGGGGTCACCACACGTGCTTCTATTTATAAGGGAGGCCTTGTCCCTTGGTGGGGACGTAAGTGGACTGATGACAAATGACATAAAATCACGACTTTGTCCCATTGGGAGTAGGCATTTAATAGGCTCTCACTTTTTGTACGTATTTAATTCGCTTTGTTGAATCAAAATTACCTAATACCTATCATAAAGGTCTTGATAGCAGAATCTTGTTTCCAACATATTTTGCATTATCTTTGATTAAAACGAATGAGACCACTAAAGTACTTATGTTGTAATTTTATACTTTTTAAGAGAATTTCTTTACATGAGTGATTTTTAAAACATCGACACAACTTGTTAAATTATACAACATTTGTTGTGGAATTCGTTTTGTGGATATATGTATAAAAAATTCAAACCACATTACATGAATGTATAATATAAGCTCCCACTGGGGTAGGCTGACCACAGATTGCCTGGTGAGATCCAAACATACCTCTTACGCTTCATCTACAGTCATGATTCTAAAATCCTCATTGAAATAGCTTTCCGCCTGCGGCTCCGCCCGCGTGGACTACAGGTTATATCGTACCCAACTGTGGGATAAAATGTAGCCTATGTCCTTTCCCAGGCTCTAATCTATCTCTATCGCCGCTTGACTTGAAGGCACGATACCTCAGTTGGTTAGAGCACCAGGAGATCTAATCCTGGGGTTGTGGGTTCAAGTCCCATTCGCGCCGAATATTTTTCTTTCCCTAAAAAATATTTGTGAAAATATTTACCTAAAAAATATTCCCTAAAAATATTTACGCGGGTAGGCGTTTAAAAAAAATACTCTACCAATTTCATCAAAATCGGTTCAGTAGTTTAGGCGTGAAAGACGGACAGACAGGCAGAGTTACTTTCGCATTTATAATATTAGTAAGGATAATAAGAAAAACCATTGAAAATAAAGGTTAGTCGCTTATCATTAAACACACGATCGCGGACGAGTAGAGCTTGCCAAGCATAAGCGCTAATGACATAGAGAATAATTTTAGACTTTTATAGTGCTACTATAAAAACAACTCAATGTTTACATACCCTGTGTTCACCAATAATAACTTCATGATCATTAAAACTGACTGTTTCTTACAGCGGCCCTGAAGAAGCAGTCTACAATCAGGGATAAAGCTGAAAATGGCGTGTCAGAAGTTGCAGAGGAAAAACTAGTGAAACCGTCTTCAACGAAGCTGCAAGAGAGATCAAAAGCCGCTGAAGAAAGGGCTGCGAAATTCACAAAGTCAGCGCTCAAATCTATTGAGACTATTCCAAAGCTTGAAGATAAATTGTCATTAAACGACAAGAGTAACGATAAGTCTAGTGATAAGTCAGTAGAAAAACCTGCAGAAAAGAAACCAACTCTAAGAAGTGTCAGAACGATTGATGATAAAGCAAAAGAAAAATCTGTCACTATTGTCGATAAGCGATCAGAAAAGAATGGTCCAACAAAAACCAATAATATTACAAATGAAAAACCATTGAACAAAACCAATACTTTAAATGATAAGTCACCTAATAAAGCTAAAGAAACTAAAGCAATTGCTAACGATAGATCTGTACCTAAAACTAATACAATTAATGAAAAACCACTTAATAAAACCAGTAACACCTTTGAAAAACCAACTCTCAGGAGCGTAAACACTACAAGTGAGAAAACAAATAGTATTGCAAATGAAAAGTCATTAAACAAAGTTAACAATACTGTTAATGACAAAACGCCATCTAAAGGAACTGCTGTAATCGACAAATCTACAAATGACAAGATACCAAATTCAGTTACCAAAGATAAGGATATTAAAGTAGAAAAACCTGAGCCAAAACCTTTGACAAAAGCTACAGAAAAAAGTGATAAACCAAAAGTAGAAGACAAAAGTAAAGAAGAAATGGCTACGAAACCACCTACTCAGAAGGTAAATGTAATTGACAACTAACACAAACAATAAAAATAATCAGAAAACTAGTTTTAGTGACTATTAGTGAGCACATTGGATTTTGATAAATACGAGCAAAGATTTCAATTTTAAAAAATTGAGGACTTATGTTTTCTTCTAACCCTATTTGTCAAGCTCTCTTCGTCACTTTACTTTGATGTAAAATAAATGTTCCTTTTTTGCAGTTACCCCCTCGGAAACCATCAATACAGAAGCAGCCTTCGAAGGACGACATGGGTCCAGTGAAGAAATGGAGAGACCCTCTACACGAGCGGGTGAAAGATAACATAGACAAGACTTTGGCCAATGAAATTCCGAAAGGACACACACTCACTAAGAATGAGAGCTTGCGAAGTAAGTTTGCTTTGAAATTAATAAATGTGCTTTATACGACTTTCAAGGTCCGCAGTATTTAAGCATAAAGATTAAGGTCCTGTAGTATCGCAATCATTTATCTCGGGTGTCGACCAGGCAATGATCAGATTATAAATTAAAGTAAAACTATGTCACGAACGTAAAATTTACAAAAATTCAATAGTTTATGCACCGTCTGAAACATGACACTTTCACAATCTATTCACAGCTTAATTTAAAATTCACTTGAATAGTTAGTATCTACAAAATTATATAATTATGAATGATTCCAATCCTAAAAACAAAGCAGGAGTGAATCAAGCTAATGAGGATAGCCTCGCATTCTGTGATACAAACATTGACACACTGGCACTTTCCTGTAGATTTATAATTAGCTGACGTATTGCGTGTTCGATCAGCGCAAGCGCATCGGGCACATCAATTAATTCGATTTTGGCAGCGTGTCCAGTCATAAACGAGATTATTTTGCTTAAGATGACCTAAACATGACTTTTATTAGGAGTTCTGTACATACATTTGACATAATACATAAATTTTAGCGTTGAAGTTTTTCTACATCATCTACTTTTTTCAGAAGGATTATTTCAGTGACCTACAACTTTCTTTGAAAAAATCAATTTCTGATACTACATAGATTAAGTTGGACTTGGGCCAAGACTTTAAACCCTAGCTCCAGGTTATAGAGATGAGTGGTGACAGTGGTCTTTTTAATTTTAACAATATACAGTAATCATAATCAACTAACCTAGAAGTTTTTCTCTTCTTCAGAATCGCACTGGTTGTAAAAGAATATTTGGGTTGTCGTTTTCATAGATTTCCGTTTTTAGATTATATTACCGTTGCGTTGATTTAATTGTTCAATTTTATATTCTGTAAATTTAGAACTACTTTTCACAACATTAAACATAGTTAAGGATTAAATAATTCTAGTCTTTGTTGGATTTGATATCTTCTAGCTAGTTAGTTTTGCAAATTATGGCCATTCTCAAGTGGTATATGCTCGTTACCTTTTGATCTCTTGTGTGCCAGACGATTTGTGGTCTAAGAGCGATCCAAAATAGTCTCACATAGTTCCGCGTGCGTCGGCGCACGTCAGGTGCGAATTTCAGTTGCAGAACATCGAACTTTGTGCTTAAAGCAAATATTTGTCTGTTGAAGAATCAATTAATTCTAGTAGTTATTTTTGACCGAGAAATAGTGAATTTGTTAGAGAATTAGTAAATTTTTGTGATATTTCAGTTTTGAGTGTTATTGTTTCTCCGTCTTAACTTGATTTTCAAAATGCTATGTTAAAATCCTCGTACCACTACCTAGGTTCTAAATTGTATTGTCGTTGCTAGTGTGTTTCCGTTATTTTGCACGTGCAGTGACATTTAAGATACAAAGTGATTGTGGTGTTTTTCAAAAATGGATGATACCGAGGATCCAGGAAAACTTTTTAAAGGTTAGCAACATTCTTCATCGCAATTATGTCAAGTCATGAACTAATTGCGACGCTATAGATGTCGACTAAATCTGCTAGACTAACTTAAGATGATGATCTGCCTGACTTATCATATAGAGCAGGCACACAAGTTAGATTCTTCTGATCTGGTGCAACTTTTTTTGCAACGTTCTATTTATTACAGGCAGATGTAAACAAACAAATGCCGTGTGGTGATCGGTTGAGAATAACACCATGCCATTTCTTTTCGTGGGTGTCGTAAGAAGCTATTAAGGAAACACTAACGAGACTTGCCTCCTATTAATCCACCCTAGGCAACATCACCTCAATTTGTTCTGAATCTGAGGTGTCGTCCTATGGTCTCATGCGGTGTGGTAGGCTCTGTGAAGGGCCGTCTGGTTCGCGACCACCCTCCAACCGAAGTCCGACGCCAAACAGCTTGCTGTGTTCCGTCGGTGCGTAGGAGTACCAGTGCCTTATAGGCATTTTCTGGGTTAACTCGCTCCATCGTTGACCTCATCTTTGACCTTGGCCAAAATTGAGATCAAGAGTTAACCCATCTTATAATTAAAAAAAAAAAACAAAACAAAACTTTGCGATTGGCTTTACCATTAATACTTTAAGTAAATGGTAGTTAATAAAGGTTAAGTTAGCGATGCAGTGCTAGGCTTAGTCAAAGTGGACACATATTAACGTTACTGATCTGGAAGAAGGAGCATTTCAGCAACATGACATTAAGGTATTTTCAAATGATTGAAACCATTCTTGATAAAAGGTAAACAGGCAAATATTTAGATTTATTTAGAGATTTTCTGGACATCATCCCATTTCATCAAGTGGATACCCACGAAACTGTTGGAAAAATCGACTATTTATTATTTTTCGGCTAGTAATTAGCACTTTTTCGAAGTATTTCGCTGCCAAACTTACACACGATATTAACCTATCCGACCACATTACTTTAACTTGAAAATGTATTAAAAGTGACTTTCAAAAAGTGTTTTTTCACACTCCTTCCTTACAGGCTTACTAAAACCAACACCACCACCAATGCCGCCGCCCCTGCCTCCAAAGATGCCGCCACCACCCGAGTTTAAGAAAGCGCCCATAGATCCTACCAAGCTGAAAAAATTGGAACAGCTACGCAGCAGACCCAGGAGGCGACCAGACTGGAGCGACATGATGAAAGAAGTGGAGGAAGGAAAGAAGCTCAAACATGTTGTATGCAATGATAGGTAATTCTTCAATGTCGATTCCAACATGAAACTAGTGTACAATTGCATTCCTAACAAATTGTACAACTTTAACTTTTATTATGTAAGGTACTATGGTAAACAACTAATAACGTATTCGAGAGTAACGAAGGCAAGAGAACTCATAATTATTTCTCAAGATTTTAGTCTTGAACATTTTATCGCTTTGTATAAAAATATAAAACACTGTTGCCAACTAGTGCCAGCCACGCATTGCGGCGTAAGAGTTGTGTGGAGTTGATTTAAAAATTCTTAATTTATTGAAATAAGTAACTAAAAATCCGATACCTATTATTTAGTTTCAAAATGGCCTCTCAAAACAAATCTACCCCGCCTCCGCCACCGCCTCCACCACCAGGGTACTTATCAATAATAAAATTTAACAAGAGAGTAATGTGGTTTAAAACTTTTCTACTTACAATTGTATGAAAAGTAATTTATGACTTTTTTTAAAGGTCAAGCCCAATAATTCTAAAGACAACGGTAGTCAAGAACAAGGACCAGTTCATTTTTGAGTCTGAAAAGGCGAACTCTCATAACAAACTACTGACAGAAATCAACAAAGGTGTCAAGCTAAAGAAAGTGAAGACAAATGACAGAAGTAAACCTAATCTGGAGGGTCTGAGGAAGTTCAGGAGGCAGATGACAATTGAAGAACAAGTGCAGAAGTCTATGTCACAGGCTAATCTGGCCGCGTCGCCTTCTGGAGCTGCTTTGGCAGATGTACGTATAATCGAAATTATTAAAATATAATAAACGATGCACATTAAAACTAAGTTTTATAGTACACATCTTTGCGTTTTTACTTAATTTACTGTTATTCATATTGTTAGTTATAATAAATTATGTAGCCTATGTTACTCAGGGTAGCATTCTAAAGGAGAAAGAATTTTTGAAATCGGTCCAGTAGTTTTTTAATTTATTCATTACAAACATACAAAAATAAAAATCTTTCCTTTTTATAATGCAGATGAATAAAATTATTGGTCTAATTTTTCAGGTTCCTAGCACAGTTCCAGATGAAGAAGAAGTAGACGACATGGATGACATTGATAAAGTGAGAGATGATTTACAATCCACAAAACAGCTATTGGCTATAGAACTTAGGTATGTGATGGATAACAATAATGTTTAATGACTAGATGAAAACATCCGTGACGAACTACTATGTAGTGTAAATAACTGTGACGAATTGACTAAGTAGCATATGACACACCTCAAAGTTGATTGTTTGTTTTTATTTGAATTACAGGAATAAGGAAGCTCAAGAAAGAGAGAACAAACGTCTCCTAACTAGAATACAGAACTTAGAAGCAGAGTTAGCTAGAGAACGCGCTATTATAAAGCAAGAGCAACACAAGACTGTGATTTCTGTAACCGATGCTTACGATGAGAGGCTGGTTAACAGTCTTAAGTTGGAAGTAGAGAAGACTAAAGAAAACGCAGACAATTTGGAGAAACAGTATTTACAAGCGGCAGAAGATAGGGACACGGCGTTGACGGAATTAGAAGAAGTGAAGAGGAGAAATGCAGAATTAGAAAAGAAGCTGGAACAGGCTCTTGCGGTAAGTGGTATTGGAGATCACCTGTCGTATATTAGCATGCTGAATCGTCAAAGCAGCACTTTTGTAGCAGCCATGCCCTATCAGGAAATGTGATGTTGGGAATTTTTGCCACAGATAATTAAACTATCAGTAGTAAACTTGACACTCACACTATTATGGCGATGATTGCTACTCTTTGAATCAGTTGAATGAATAAATAAATGCTTTTTAGTCAAGCTTTGACATTTCTTTTTCTATCAAATATCATTTTCATTAACAAAATATTGTTTATAGAGGTTTAAAGTAGATCTGATCATAAAAAGTCATTTTAGTAACTGCTTTCGCTTAACTAACAAGAAATGAGCTTCACTAACTTTGCAGAACCAATTAGAAGAGATGTGCTTGTCGGAAGAACCTCTTTCTTTCTACCAGAAGAGACAGCTGGAGTTCGAGAAACAGTGTAGGTTGCTCAACATAGACGTTAACTCGGATGAAGCACACAGCTTGAGGAAGAGTGCTGCTAATAACAATATTGCTTCTGAAGCTGCTTTTACTAACATTTATAATCAGGTAATGTTGATAATTAGATAATTGTGTTAAATAGCTAACTATAACACTTTCAAATTTTTAACACCATGTAGATATGTAGATGATAACATACTAACAAGCTTAATGTTAGGTTGCCTCTTTTGTATAGTTGCATATTATATAAAAATCCTATTCATATTCCCGTTCAAATAGTTTTATAGTTATCTATAGTTACATAAAGTAATTTTATAGCGTACCTGTAACAACAAGACTATATTTCACAACTTGCCAATTCAACAGATTGATTCCATACCATACACTCATGCCTAAATCCCTGTTATAGAAGCTTAGCAACACCTCTTTTGACGGATTGATCGATGTATAACAACGATTTAAATTTTGGTTTGAAATAATTGCAAAAATGTTCCAGGGAATCATGCCAACAAACATGGGATCGAGGAGATCCAGTCACGCCATAAAACAACTGTCCGTCACCAAGGATGACAGCTTCGAGGAGGAGTCAGAATCAGAACCGGAGGAGGTAAGATAGTGCTGCCATATTAACTTAATACCTACTACCTGATAGCTCAGTTGACTGGTTTGATAGCTACTGATCTGAAGGTTGCGGGTTCATTTCCCAACCAAGAAAATGTTTGAAAATCTTTTTTCAAGTATTTGAAAAGAATCTGGGTATTTATGTATAATAAGTTGTACCGATATCAGTTATCTAGCGCCCACAGCACCAACCTTGCTGTGTGAAGTGTCTAAGAATGTTTATTTGGTTACTTTATTTATAAATATTGATTTAACATGAGATATAAAGCGTAACTTAATCAGTCTCAATACAGAATACTGACAAATAAGAAAAAGCCGTTTACAAAATATAGCAAAATCCAAAACCTTCGACTGATATTCTCTCAAACCAAAAATCAACCGCAAACAAGAAAGACACATTGCGAAGGATTAAGGGGGAATACGCTACGACAGCGGTAATAGCAAATATAGAAAAGATAAATAAAAACTAATCATTTTCTGAATTATTTTGATTTACAGGAGGAAAGTGAAGAAAAGAAACAAAAGCGACTAGAAAAAGAAGTTCGCAACATGAGGAACAAGATCAGTCACTTGAAACAGAAACAAGACAACATGAAACGCGAACGCATGGCGTATAAGATGTCGCTCAAGAATCAGCAGGCCGCTCTCAAGTCAGTTGCTTTTATTGGCCTTCTCTACATCGCTAAGAAAACCTTTGATCACAGATACTTTATTTACAATTTGTTTGATAACTTTAGACTTTAAAACAAGTTGTAAAAATATAAAAAAAATTGCATAAATTTCACGCTACTCACTGACTCTTCTTTTCATTTCTTTTTTATAACTTTCCTCACTCTAAATTATTCACTTCGGCATTATCTTATTCTTTTAAATAAAAAGTAGATTACACTCTTTATAAACTTCTACTTTCTCAGTGCCATTCTTTTTATCTTATTCACCACCCACAGCACTTGTAAGTTTATCATAAGCATCCTTTACTCTGCTTTTAAAAATAATATGCTTATTGAATTTTTACCGGGCGCTACCTACCCTTTAAAATTGCTAAATAATTTACTCATAAACATTAATTATTTTTAATTATAATTATTATTTTTTCCCCTTCGTAGAGATGAGAAGAAAAAGTACAAGGAACTGAAACGCGAGGTAGACAAGATGGCGGCCATGATGAAGGAGGTCGGCTCAGACGACGAAGAAGAAGAAGAGGAGGAGGAATCAGAAGAGTCGAAGAAGAGTGAGAGTGAAGAAGAAACAGAGACAGAGACCGAACAGGACACGGAGAGTGAAACGGAGAGCGAAAGTGAACCTGAGGTAAGCCCATAGACTATTCAGCCCGTAAACTTTCGCTGCTAGACAGGCCTCTCCCATTCAATATTTAGAATAATTGTCATCTATACTAATAAAAAGAGGAAAGATTTGTATTTTGAATGTTTGTATTTTTGTATGTAACGAATAGGCTCCGAAACTACTGGACCGATTTCAAAAATTCTTTCACCATTAGGATGCACATTATCCCTGAGTAACATAGGCTACATAATTTTCCCGAATTCCCACTGGAACGAAGTCCCGAGCGGGATGTTAGTGTAGAATAATTAAGTAATTTCCCGATTCAACTATACACAAAATGAGTGAGATTATACAGATGTATGAGATATTTTTTTCTTTTTCAGGACGCACCCCTACCAAAGAAGAAGGAGAACTTGTCCAAACGTATGAAACGTCATGAAACAAGAGTAAACGCATTGAAGAAGGGCAACGCATTGTTACAAGCCAACGTGGACCGACTGAAAGATGACGTGCTGAAGCAGAGAGAGGAGTCGCAGACGCTGCAGAAAGAACTCGATTCGCTCATTGATGATTTGGAGTAAAAATATTAAAAACCATATTTATATAGAGTCAAGGCTCTATATTAAATACCAGGCACCTTACATGGTTTGGGCCTGCTCAAGTCGTGATTTGTAAAGATAATTTGATCTCGACAATGTGTCAGAGCAAAAAACATCGCTAATGTGACAAGTGTAAAAGTTGCTTATTTTTATAGTTGTAGTACTCTATTTATAAATCTATCATTTTGAGCTATAATAACTTCATTTGCGGTTACTGTATAATAATGTATTAAGGTTTTGCCTTACTTTAACCATATTGAGTTCGCGATTTAATGCTTATACCTTAAACAGTAAAATACAAACATGTTTTACTCACTTAATTATACTTTAGCTAACTAAATTATTTTTACCTATAAGAATTTACTCCATCCGACTCAATTTCAATTGAAATGAAATAATTTAACATCCGGTTGATTTTCAGTTTAAGTATGTACTTATTTTACAATTCATTATGTATAGACAATAACACTCCATAATCATAGCTTACTTATATTATTATAGCTTATCTTTAATTTTATATCATGTGATTTGTATATACATTGTTATAATTATAAGAGTTACATTTTAACTTAAGTACCTAGTAGTTATAACACAAAATTAAAGAAATGTATTTCAAGAAAGCACAAATGATTAAACTTTTACACCATAACTAAATTAAAATATTATTTCCCGCCAAACTTTCTTTCTATTTAAGTTATAAATAAATCCAAGAGTACAGAGTAGTACGTACCTAATTGGGCAGCCTATGATCGCTGCAAGAAAGGAAAAGTTTTGTAAAGTTTTTGCTGTATATGTACAGAGGGCCGTACATCACCTTACGCGTGCATTTTGTGCTGTTACGATACGAGTGGTTTTCTAATGAAAATGGGGTAACCTCTGAACATACTTTAATAGTGGTCTATCAACCTTGGTCTATCAACGTGATCTTCTGTCTAGAGAGAGTAAGTAGAGACCCTGGAATGTTGAAAGAATGGGTGTATGAATTTGGTATGAATGAATGAAACTTTTGAGAATATTCAGACAGCGATTAAAAAAGACGCGTTGATTGCTTTGGCTTGGTATAAAGAAGTAAAAGAGGAAATTATAGAAAATAACTAAGAATATTAATATAAGAGAAGTAGGCAATACTTAAAAGAAATAAAATGTAAACAATGCACCCCAAACACAAAGAGGTAAATAAATACGTTAAAACGTAAAAAACCGTACATCCGTGACAGACGCAATCAAAATGTATTTATTACTACGTTATATGGTAGAGAACACCTTACAAGTTAAGCAGTAGGTAGGCAATCATTTTTTAATGCGTTATAAAATCGTCATAACTTTGTCATGCGTTTTCCATAATTTTTCAAATTTTTCCTACTTTCCCCCACCGTGGACCGTTTCGTTAAGTTTTGCTACTCCCTACTAGATGGCGCCACATCTTTAGTTCACAGTATTTTGAATAATGAAACGAACATATATAAATACCTATGTGTATTTTTTATATGGCAACACCAACTTGAAAAGTCAATAATGTCAAATTTTCAAAACAAAACGGCCGCGCACTTGTCTAAATTAAATTAATTAAACTCGAATGTTTTATGTGTTTGTTGTGCTCATTTATTGTTGTTTGCTATTTACGGGAGTAAAGGTCTCATTTCTATATAAATTAAAATGCCGCCAACGGAGAGTGAGATGTTGAATGCGGTGGGGGCTCCCAAGCCTAACCCACGGAATAATGTTACGATGTTCAAAATATTCCAAAACGTTCAATACAATGTTGTTCAGCACAAAAAGTATGTGAAAGAAATGATGAAACTATATAAAAAGGTGTGTTATTATATGCCTAACTGGCATATCGAGTATGTTTCTGTTATAAAATCACACAGTACAAATATTTGATTTGATAGAGCTAGAAGCAATTGGCACAATTAATTGGCACAGTCAGTTCCCCTAAATATCTAAATTCGTCCATTCACATTTAAAAGTGTTTATTTCATTGAATATACAAAATGTTACTTGAACATATCAATATAGTTAATTACATTAGCACTTTTGACTTAGCGCCTATTTGCCAAGGTGCAGTCTTCCTCAGGAGAAGAATAAGCAAGAAACTCCGAGGGTCGCTCTTTTTAAGTCAATCATATAAATATTCATAATTCTTAATTTAATTGACTTTATCTGAATAACTCTGGAACTGAGCAATTTATTTCCATGGTCGTTCTAATACAGAGCTTAGGTTAGAGACTGAACCTTATAACAAGTGGAGAAGTGCCATTATCTTGCAGTCGAACATGACAGCCTCAAAAGCTATAAGGATACCTAAACAAAAGTGAACACTTTTATTAGGTCTCAAGCCCTTGAAATAGGCAAACAAACACTGTGATGGGAGTGGAAAAATCTCCCTCTAAATTGGAAGTATTTAAAAAAATACCAGTTCCTTCGAAATATTAAAAATAAACATAATATACATAAAGAGTTCAGCTAATTTTTACATTAACAAATAATCTTATGTTTAAATACTATTAAATAAGTTTGTTCTATAAACCACATTGTAAAAGAAATGCTAAAAAACACCAAATTACAGCTGGATGAAGATACATTCAAGGAAAGCTTCAAGAATGCCTTGATGTATTTGTTTACATTTGGAGATACAAGTGCCAATGTGGACCGGGTGGTACAATATGTGGCCACTTTCTGCACATCGCTGGACGATGAAGAAGAATTCTTGCAGTTCATTTGTGACATCATTTTTGAAGTAAGTTGTAACTAGTGATTTGAGTTATGCTTCCAAGCACCTCAACCCGAAGCAGAAGCTCAGAATCCTACTTAAATATTTAAACTAATTAAATATAGCTTTTTTTCCTATTTCATTATCAATATCACATCAAGCTTGACATTTTGGGCTTTCTTAGTCCATATTTAAGTATAGAGGTCAGGGTTACCCATTTTAATTGCAAAATCATTCCTATAGTAACTGCACAGGGTTTCTATGCCACTAATCAATAGGGTCTCAATGGAATGACAACGGGGACAATTTTATCCATTGACAATCGCTCCGATCAGCAGCTCCACCGCCAACCAAATGTTAAGTTACAAACTACTTAGCAATTTAACATTCAGTTGGCAGTACTGCCTGTCAAGGTCTTATATAGTTCTAGATTTCGCCATCTGAAAGGATGAAGTGGTCACCATTATTATTCAACTGCCAAATTGAATTCCATTTATCCATATTGTAAACGCAGTTATATAAAATTAATGTCATTGATCTTTGTAAAATTAATGTAAATTAACATTTCCTAGTGTCAATGTGTGTCGGGTCAATCGGTGAGGTACCGGGCCAGTCAGCTGCTAGCCGCTGTGTTGTCGGCGCTGGGAGAGGACGCTTGTCTTGATGATGAGCTCTGCGACAAACTGCTGGAGTCTCAGGTAAGATATCTACACATACTCACTCCTGTAATCCCTGCCAAAACAAAATGTGGCTCTAGCACAACTTAATGTAATTTTATTTTTAAGTGGTATTATAATAATAGCCTTTATTCAGACTTTAAAACATTACATGCATTAATCACTGCTAGATTTAAACATTTTATTATTATAGAATTATGATATTAAATTAGTTTTATTTCACTTTAAATTTTATTTTGTTTATTTATTTTTATTTCTTCTTTTGCCCTTTATTTTGAGCAAAGGCCTCCTCCAACCCTCTCCATATTTCTGTCCTTCATTTTCCTGGCCCATAAGTTTTCCGCAACTGCCTTTGATCTCATCAACCCATCTTCTAATTGGTCTGCCCCTTTTAATTGTTCTAATTGTCTCCTATTGCCATATTAATTTAGTTGTACATGTACACAGAATTAAAATTAATTTAGTTGTACATGTACACAGATGCAAAGGCTGCAAGACACCCGCGGCGCCGTGCGCTGCCGCGCCGCGCTCGCGTTGCAACGCTTGCAGAACCCGCCTGATGATGGCGTCACCAGGGCTTACAGGTTCCACATGAGCTGTGACCCCAGTTCCTCTGTCAGAAGGTAAATGGTATAATTTAACGTAGAAATTCATGACATCTTTCTAAAAAATTTGTTCAGGCCACTACTAAACTATCCAATGCTTTTGATATTTTGATCATTGATGTGAATTTGGGTCTATAAATCTTTTCTTTAATTTTTTTTTCAAAATTTCTTATTTTTATTGGTTCGAAATACACATATTTAAAAATAAATAATTTTTACTTTATCCTTAAGTAGTTACAATCCATTCTGTTTATATTTCATTAGGTTTAGGCTTAGGATGGTGTTATGAAGAGAACAATTAATGTACATTTACCTGATACATACTTTATCAAAATAGAACCATCGGTGTAGAATTAGCCCGCCATCCTGGGGCGGCAGGATGGCTGCTTACATATTATTTACAATTTCATCGCTTGTATAAAAGTTTCAAAATTTTAAAATTATATACCTGTTAGTATGTTTGTCCTACATTTATAAGGCATTGCTTTTATTAAACGCTGCTCACTTTCAGATTGTATTTTCTACACTTGCGTTAAAGTACATTTTACTTTAATTGCAGTACATAATAGCACATTTATCGTACATTTACTCAGTATAGTTTGAATCACTTTAGAAACTATTACAAGCCATTTTGACCCATACAATATTCTTTCATTTGTCAGGGCGGTACTAATGTCGATCGCGAAATGCAAGCCCAACGTGCCGTTTGTGTTAGAACGACTATGCGACGTCGACGAAGCGGTGCGACGCGCGGCCTTCCTATACATGGCCGCCATGCCGGTCGTACAACTTAAAGTTACGCAGAGGATTTTGACTTTGAAAGTAAGATTACAGCTCAGTAAGTAAGGCCCGTGTTACAGAAGGAGACTCAAGTTTTGATCAATATTAAATATTGATTGTCTATTTTTCTTAATATCAAAAAGATAAAGACGACTGCTACTCAAGTATATATGAGAGTTTCAGTTGCGTTCTGTAATATAGACCTAAGAGTAAATATTTTGTGTCTTTACACCTTCCTGTGCTCTACCCTTAAGGCTCATAGAACGATAAGAATCACCAGCTTATGAGCTGTAGTACTGATATGTCAAGCTTTTGTTGATTGACTACAGTCGTAAAACCAAGTCGGACGCCATTTGGTGGTTTGAAAACTCTGACACCTAGCCTAGTCATGTTCGCTACATACTTGATTATATCTACACGATAACGAAGGAAGCTCATATACGTCCCTGTCCCCACCAAGGGGCACGGACCTCCCTTCCCATGAGATCGTACTATTTGCAGATGACACATCACTCATATTTAAAGTGAAGAGGTACGACTCTGATTATGACGATGTGAATACTGCGATCTCAAAGGTAGTTGAATGGTTCACTGTAAATAACCTTCTTTTGAACGAGAAAAAAACCAAATGTGTTAAATTTACCTTGCCCAATGTTAAACAGGTTAATACCAATGTACAGGTTAGGAATGAAGAACTGGGCATTGTGGAATCTACTGTATTCTTAGGAATGACTCTTGCTGCAAAGCTTCAATGGGGTCCTCATATTGATAAGTTAGCAAGCAGACTCAGTTCAGCAGCCCGCGCAGTTAAAAAAAATCCGTCAATTATCGGACGTTGAAACCGCGAGAACCGTATATTTCAGTTACTTCCACAGCCTAATGTCATATGGCATTTTACTGTGGGGTAATGCTGCGGATATCAATAAGATCTTTGTTCTGCAGAAAAGGGCTGTTCGCGCGATTTATCAAATGAGACCTAGAATGTCTCTTAGTCAAATGTTCAAAGAAATAGATATTTTGACTTTTGCATCCCAATATATATGTGACAATCTTTTATATGTGAAGAAAAATGAACATTTGTTTAATAAAAATAGCGATAGGCACAATGTAAATACTAGGACCAAGCATAAACTGGATGTACTAGACAGTCGTCTCCACAAGGTCACGAACTCTTTTATGGGTCAATGTATACGGTTCTATAATAAGATTCCCATGTGTATTCAAAATTTACCTTTGGATAAATTTAAGACAGTGATTAAACAAAAACTTTGCAAAAAGGGCTATTACAAAATTTCTGATTATCTATCAGACAGGCAGCCATGGGAATGAACTGCTCAGCTCTAGAGTTATTTCAGATTTAGTTAAAATTAGTAAATAAGAAAAGTAATGCGATTTAAAAGAGCAACATCAGAGTTTCTTGCCTGTCCTTCTCTGAGGAAGACTGCACCTTTGCGAATAGGCGTAGAGTCAGTAGGATCAGAGGAACGAATGCGTATGTATGTATTTAAATCGTTTAATGTATGTTTGTATGTATTTCATTGTAATCTTGACTTGTTTTAAGTGACATCCTGAATGTCCTATAAAATAAAGATTTTTCTATTCTTTTCTATTCTTCAAAGTAGTGAAGAAGGACCAATGCGAATTTTCCTGGATATGCGGGTTTAATACCGATGTTTTCCTTTCACCGCTGAGCAAGATGAGAAATCAGCAGGGTAATAGTGGTGATACCCCAGTTGGTAATACACCAGACTTGAAAAATAAACAATCATTTTAATTAAACGTGTTGGATTTGATTTGAAAAGTAAATCTGTTAATCAACATTATCTATCTTTACATTATTAGGTGGGTTTAACCGAACGCAGCCCAAGAGTTCGGCGCGTGGTGGAAGAAATTCTAATTCCTGGCTGGCTGAGCACCTTTCGAGGAAACATCGTCGATCTGCTGAAAGCGATCCGATTGGACAACGCTCAAGACGCAAAGGACTCACAATATGTCGCCGGCAAACTATTGGAGTCGCTGTTCAAGTGAGTTACACTACGAAATAAGCGCTATTTTCAACCGACTTCAAAAAGGAAGGGGGTCTCCATTCGACTGATGTTTTTTTGTATGTTCGTTACGCGATAACTCCGCCAACTATCGTCCGATTTTCTAAATTCTTTTTTTGTTCGAAAGAGTAAAAACTGCTTGACTTACATAACTAAAATTTAGCAGACAGATAGATTATTAGGAGACTTCTTCAGAGAACTTACCCCTACAAATCCTGAAACTTTTGGAACATAAGTTAATTCGTTTTTGACACTAGTTTTTTTTTGTGAGAACTATTGTTGGGATTGAAGTCGTGACTCATACGTTTCTAACGTGAAAAATTATGTCCTTTGGAATCCAGACGCTCGCATACGTCTGCAGGTCAAGTACAATGAAGTGACTGTACCTCCGTGACTCTGTTAACAGGGCAAACTGACCCGATTGGATCATGGTTAAACATTCTGTTTCGTGAATGTGCAGGTTTCCTCACCATACTGTTTTCTGTCACCGTAAGAGCATCGGTTAGTGTGCATGTACTTAAACGTCACCGTAATATTGTAATTTGACTTAGAGTAAGATTATAAACTCTCGGTACTTTATGAACTGCCCCATTTTTTTCACATTGACGGACTTTTTAACTGACTTCAAAAAAGGAGGAGGTTCTATATTCGATTGTATGTTTCACCGATTTCTCCGCCAATTATGGACCGATTTTCAAAATTCCTTTTTTGTTCGAAAGAGTATACTCCAGAGGTGGTCCCACATAAATTTTATCGAAAATGATTCGGCGCTTTTAAAAAATCAACAAAAACAAAAAAATACTACAAACCAGAACATCATCTAAATAAATGAGTGACATTTTCGTTTGTGGTTATCTGCTAATAGGCATTGTAGTCTGCAAAAATATACTAGTTTTCTACTTTGTTTTTATTTTATTTGTACCTATATTTGAAACACTCGCTCCTCAGACGTCTGCCGACATCAGAGCTGCTGGAATGGCTGCCAACAGACAAGACCTTGCGCCTGATCCCAGCAGAGAAGCTGAACAAAGAAACAGCCTGGTACTGGCGGCACCTCGCCCACCACTTGCAAAGCATCGACGACGACGAAACCCTGGAGTGTGTTCTGCCTGATTTGGTCGTGCTCACTGGCTATATTCGAGCGTAAGTAGTACATAGACTAAATTGGTGATGTACTGAGAAAAAGAGTACCCGAATCTGAAGAGCATGTCTAAAGCGAATTATTAATGTAGAGGAAGCAAAAGAGATGTTTTTGGATCGTAACAAGCGGCAATCTATAGTCTCGCCTACCCCAATGAGACAAAGGCGTAAGCTAATGTATATATGTGTAAGTAGTAATTTCATACATACACTTTATCTAAATATTTATTACAGTAGTTTCAATTTTGTAAGTTACGCTGATGTACAGGGTCAACGGCACATCATGCTATCCAAAACTGTCAAATCTCTTCAATCGATTTTCAATTTTATCTCCAAGTATTAGAGTTTACTATCCATTGGGGAAATTTGACAGTTGGTGGTAACCTGATGTGCCGTTGACTGTACCTGCGCAGGTTACCGTTTGCCGTTGTGATTTATTATTTATCAGCCCCCCCCTCCCGCTTACTGAACGGATTTTCATACGGTTTCCACCAATGGACCGGCGTTCAAGAGGAAGGTTTATATGTATGGTATAATTCAATACTCAATATTTTATTGCATCCATACGTTTTACAAGCATTCATTCATAGATGCATTCATTCATTCATAGATGCATTCATTCATTGGTGCATTCATTATCGGGAAGCTATTAGATACTAAAGTCCAAGTCTTAAAGATCACAACCCACCGTAACCTGTTTATTGACAAATCAAAAATCTCAAATGAGTCTTAAAATTGTTACTCATTTATATTAGCTCTTATTATGCTTTGTTCCATTGTATTTTGATGGAATTGAACAAGAGAAAACATTACCTACACAATTTTGTTTTGTCTTCTTCTATCCTATTCTATTGATTACAGCATTGTAGAATCGCCATGCCCCGATAAGACAGAAGACCCGGTGGGATTCAGTACTCGTCAGTACGTACTGCACGAGCTAGCGAGTATGTTGCAAGTATATGACGCCTCCGACCCGGCCGGGAGATCCGCTCTACAGGCGCTCATCACAGATGTACTCACAGGTTTGTATTATATGTATTATCCCTACTAAATAAATGCGATAGTAACTTTGTCTGTCGGTCTGTTACGATTTCATGCCTAAATTTTTTTTCTTTGTTTATATTTGTGTATTGTGTGAAGTTGTTTGTTTTATGTTTACGTTAAAGTTGCTGGTCATTGAATAAACGTATTATCTATCTATCTATCTAAACTAATGATCCAATTTTGATGAAATTTGGTACAGATAGATTAGACCTTAAGGAAAAGACAAAGGCTACATTGTATTCAACAGCTGGGCACGATACAACCTCGCGGGCGGAAGGCTGGTATAAAATAAATAATTTAAATAAATTAAAAACCCGACTGCAAAAAAAATAACACATAAGCAACACACTAAAAAGACCTACACAAGATTGGGAAAACAAAGTACTTAACCCTAATAAACTCTACTTTGGTTTATACTCCTGTTAAATTGTGTTTTTGCTAGGAAAGTTATGGGGTAGTTCTGATTTCTTTCATGCTACATGTATTTTGGGGTACTAAATCCGAATCCGAGGTTTGCGGAAAAAATTTCGTGGCGGAACATTGAAAAAATCGCAGAAAAAGAGACAAATTTCTGCTTTTTTCCGGTTTCATTAATTATAAAATTTTAGTAAATGGTCTGTTTACACAAATTAAAGTACTTTACATAAATTAAAGTAATTATTTTATTTTTCAGATGAACCGTTCGCTCTCAAGTGCGGGTTGAAAATTTGAAATTTTCAGCAGTCTGCAAAACCTACTTTTTACATTCCAAAACTTAATTTTTATTAGAACGCTGTTATTTGATAAATTTCTTCTAGTTTTATGTACTGGTAATTAAAAAGAAAAAAATAGGTCAAAATTATAAAAATTCAGTATCAAAAAAGGTAGGATTCTAACAAAATAAAACTTAAAATATCGTAACTTATGATCATATATTATTAATACTATAAATTATAATTTACAAAAATTATACCAGCCGTTGTCTTTTATAAGGTCCTGGCTGAGAGTTTTCGGTGGCGATAAGTCCCGGTAAATATGCTGCTTGTTCTGGAAAATAAAAGAAGCGGTGTAATTTCTCAAGGAGAGATGAGGATTGCAAAATATATTGTGAGATTAAACATACCTTCCGCATCGTGCTGACGTTCTTCGATGGCATCGGGTCCTAGCCCAGGTTCTGATTGATCCATCATCAGCGTCGGGGGTCGTTCTCCTGGAAAATAATAGAAGTGGTGAGACACTTACTTGCGATCATAATATATCAAGGAGATATTTTAAGTTCTATTTTGTTAGGGTCCTTAAATGTTTGATACTGAATTTGTATAATTTCAAGCTTTTTTTTTTCATTTTAATCACTTGTGAGGAAAACTATGAGAAATTTATCAAGTGAAAGCATTCTAATAAAAAATAATGTTTTGGAATGTTAAAAGTGGGTTTTGCAGAGACTGCTGAAAATTGTCAATTTGGAACTCGCATTTGAGGCGGAACAGTTCATCTAAAAAAGAAACTAAAAAGTGATATTTGTAGAGAATTTTAAATAAGTACTTTAATTTTTGCAAACAGACTATTTACTAAAAGTTAATAGTTTTCGAGTTTTAAGCAAAAAATCGGTAAAAAGCAGAAAATTTTCTCTTTTTTTGCGATTTTTTCAATGTTCCGCCACGAATTTTTTTCCGCAAACCTCAGATTCGGATTCAGTACCCCAAAATACATATAGAATGAAAAAAAAACAGAACTACCCCATAACTTTCTCACCAGAGGTCATTTAGATTACAAGTTGACTGGATCATTAACAGACTTAATTATGAGCTGAAAGCCTAAGGTACAGGCAGCAGCACGTCAGGCTACCCATTTGCACTACGAGAGTCGAACGAAACGAAATTACGAACAAAATAAGGGCGACGTCAAAGTCAATATGTATAGCCAGATGTGCTGCCGTGTATACATAAATACATACGGCTCACGCCTATAATCCCTAACGGTGTAGTTAGAGCATCAGTGGTTCTAGAACCACTAAATGCCACGTTTAACACAAATCGTGATGGTTATCAGATGGAACAAGTTGTATAATAGTGAGAAGTGGTCAGCTTTTCGTCCATTATAATTTGACAGTTGGTGGTAACCTGATGTGCCGTTGACTGTACCTGCGCAGGTTACCGTTTGCCCTTGTGATTTATTATTTATCACGCCATTATCATACTTCATTATCATCAAGCCCCTCCCCCCCGCTTACTGAACGGATTTTCATACGGAAAAAGTCTGTAAGCATTATGCTTAACGCTGGCATTCCACTTACAGACTTTTACTGTTTAATAGGTCTTTACCTATGAAATTGCCGATTTTTCTCAAGCTTTATTTTATTCATAATTTATTTAATTGAACAGCTATTACTAAATTTGTTTTTTATTTAAAACTTTGGCCATATAACGGAGATATTGAGTCAAATTAATACATATTTACTTTAGATTTATTTGCTGAAAAAGAAGCTCAAATATAGCTCGTTTCATCCGTTGCCCGTTTCATTGCTTATTTTTGCTGTACTGTTGTTACAGTTACAACTTTCAATAAAGTGAGTATGATGAAAATTTACTTAATGTTGTCCAAACCTTCCCACAAAATTTTGCTAAATTTGGATTTCGCATTCCAAGAAAAATCCAAAAATTCAGTTTTTCAAAAATATTGTATGAAAAACGGCAATTTCATAGGTAAAGACCTATTACCTGGGAAGAGTAGGTAGCTGGCACATTCTAAGTTTTTCTTTCACTCCCAATCCAGCATGGAAGGAACCTAAAACCTAAATAATTTCTTAAAACCCTCTTCCAGGTGACTACGGCCCATTAAACCCAGAAGTGATCCGCGCGTTCGTGTCGGCCCTAGAGATGGTGGTCAGTGACGTCAGCCAGCGCATCGAGCTGGTGCTTCGAGTGATCAACGCGTTGCGAGACCCGCCCGAGCCGGAGCAACAGGCCCCGCAGACTGTCACCTTGGACGATGCTAAGGCTAAGCTTGAGGTAAGTCATTAATCGAAAGTATTAAACCTGCGCACGATTCTTGCATACCTGTGTGTGCAAGATTTGTGTCGCACGCACCGCCGTTAACAAGCGCGCGACGGGTTTATATGATTAAATAAATATTTCTTTTCATATATTTTGTATTATGTACACAGACGGACACCACACACCAACACCTCACACTGACATACATACACACACACACGCACGCACGCACGCACGCACGCATGAAAGCCACTGTTACTGCACTTAAGTCCTGGCAGAATATCAGTGCTACAGGTAAAACTGTAGCATTTCGTTGATTTCATCTGTGCAGCACTTTGTTTCTATGTTTGTAAGTGTTTTGTAACCGTATCTTTGATTATGTTTTTGTGTCTGTAAAATGTCTTCTGTGTTGTATTTTCTATTCTATTCTAAAACAAACCGCACTATAGACGAAACTAGTAAACTAAGATTTAAAATAAAATTTGTTACAGAGGGCAAAACTTCGCGTTTCTCTAAACGTGGCGATAGAAGCACAGGACGAAGCAGTCAGAGAACAAAACTACGCACTCGCCGCCGAATGCAAAGCTAAGGTACTTAATGTTACGTAATAAAATATGTACTACAAAGAAAAAAATCGGTACTTGAAAAGACAGGTTTTCTAATTATCGGATAAGACATAATGTTCTATCTATATTGGGTGACCTTAAATTAGTAAGCAAAAATTATAAAATAAATAAATAAATTTTTTATATTTTTTTTTATTGGAACACCAACAGTCTTATTATTACAAATGAATATAGTTATCAGCTACATCTTGACCAATTACAGATGCTCGCTAAAGAATAGAAAGCTTACGTGTACAAGTACATACATAAAGAGACTAAACAAAAATGCTAATACATATTATAAAGAGGAAAGATTTGATTGTTTGTTTGTTTGTTTGTTTGTTTGTTTGTTTGCATCGAATAGGCTCCGAAAGTACTGGACCGATTTGAAAAATTCTTTCACAGTTAGAATCCTACATTATCTGGGATGGACATAGGGTACTTGATTTTCCCGAATTCCCACGGGAACGAAGTCCCGCGCGGGAAGCTAGTTATACAATAAACAGGCGTACATTTGCTCACCCAGCCCTACGATAAACATCTTTTAAGGAAGTTAATCAGTCCACTGAACTGAACAAAGGGTATCCGCTAAATCCCATAGAAAAAATGGGAATTGGCGGACATAGGCTACATTTTATCCCACAGTTGGGAACGATATAACCTGTAGTCCACGCGGGCGTAGCCGCAGGCGGAAAGCTGGTCTTGTATATTGATACAAGTGATAAAACCATTTTTTTATTGATAGTTTAAAATTGGAGACCAAATTATTATATAAAATTAATAAGTTATTCTCAACTGGTCATTGGTTCAGAATAACACCACCCTATCTCTTTCCGTGGGTGTCGTAAGAGGCGACTAAGGAAACTCAAATGTGACCTGCCTCCTAGTAATCCATCCTAGGCAACGACACCTCAGTTTATTTTGAATCTGAGGCGGCGCGGCGTCCTATGGTCTCATGCGGTGTGGTAGGCTCTATAGAGGGCCGTCTGGTTCGCGACCACCCTCCTACTGAAGTCTGACGCTTGCTGTGTTCCGTCATCGGTGCGTGGGAGTACCAGTGCCTTAATGGGCATTTTCTGGGTTAACTCGCTCCATCGTCGACCTCATCTGTGACCTTGGTCAAGATTGGGGTCAATAGTTAACCCATCCCATCCCATAAAAAAAAATATTTGGGACAATTCACCGAGCGCCATCTAACCCATCTAATATTTTATTAGGTTGAAGATATACAGAAGAAACTGGAAGAGTTGACTGTTCAGGCGGCTCCGCCACCACCACCTATACCAGTAAGTTTTCATTCGCTTTGAAAAATAATTAAGTTTGTAAAACAAATTCTCCAGGTACCCACTAATAAGACGAGTGATATTGGAAATGTATACAGTGCAAATTATACTTTGGTGACCAGAGATAAAATCTAATATTTAAAAAAGTCATTTTTCAAATTTTTATTAATAGTTTGGCCAGGATTTTTTTTTTGTAACAAATAAAATTTTCTAGTTCGAATTTAGACTAAAAACAAAAGCTGATTAAGTTTAATTAATTAATTTATTTTAACATAAAATGCATAGAGCACACGTTCAATAGACGGAGACGCGAGTGTAAGAGAGAGACAACTTGAGTGAGGGGGACGGAAGTTGTGGTGCTTCGTTCACATACTGTATTCAACAAAGAGAAAATGTTTTACCATTAAGCTTTTAAACGTAATAGTGTGTGTTTCAACTATTTTCCTGTATTCGTTTAATTGCACCACCTACTCATTAATCTGTTGTGACATTCCTATCCTAAGATTGCCTGGAAGGTATTGCTTTCTAGCAAAAATTCCGCCTTGTTGTACAACGTGTTATATGTCTTGTGTGCAGATAAAGTATGTTGTATTATATTGTACAGACTGTAAAAGAGTTGGTATCGGACTCTGAGACGCTGAACAAATGCCTCATCATCCTGAACAGTGCGCTCGACACTCCACAACTCACAACTCTCACTCCTATGCTGAGAACGCTCTTCAATGAACTTGAGGTAACATAATCGTATACAGAATAGAATCCTTACATTGTATTTATAGAATATCCTTTCTTAGTGTTTGCCTAATTTACCTAAGGAACGCTCATAAACCCTGTAGTTTCGGATGTGCGTTGATCAGTCAGTCAGCCTCTTTTCTATCTATACATATTATAAAGAGGAAAGATTTGATTGTTTGTTTGTTTGTTGCATTCAATACGCTCCGAAACTACTGGACCGATTTGAAAAATTCTTTCACCATTAGAATCCTACATTATCCGTCATGGACATAGGTACATGATTGTCCCGAATTCCCACGGGAACGAAGTCCCGAGCGGAAAGCTAGTCTATAAATGTAGATTTTACTTTATTTTACTCTCTTTACCATATGTACTATACTTAAATTTTTAATACTGCATACAGGGCTTTAGGTAAATCGCTTTCAACCTCTTCGGTGGTTAATCAGTCCATGAAAGTGAACAACTTCCTCAAGGAACATAGGTCAAAATACGGAAAAAAAAAGTTGAGTTCCCATACAAACTTCATCGGCATATAGCGCATTTTGTATGGGAGATCAAAATTTTTCAGTTTCATGGACTGATTAACCACCCGAGAGGTTAAAAGTGATTTACCTAAAGCCCTGTCGATATTTTAATAAGTAAAAATGCTTTGGGAGGACCTGTATCTATAGCAGATTTTTTATTTTTTTATTTTTCGGTAAAAATACAGGAGGGATAAAAAAAAGCAATTTTGAAGGCCGGTTTGATCTAGTGGTAGTGACGCTAACTCTTGATCGAGCGATCCTGGGTTTAATTTCCGGTCGGGGTAAATATTTGCGTAAAAAGCTGATGTTTGTTTTTGGGTCATTGGTGTTAGCTATCTTTGTGTATGTTTCAAAGGACTCAAGGGAAACCTTATTGTGGGCCTTGAATTGTGTAGCATTAAAACAAAGTTTATTCAAACTTAAAATAATATATTTTTTTTAAAACATGGCACGTCAAAAGTAGTGTTGTTTTTCTTTTAGGTGGAGCTATTCCAGAACCCAGATATTGTGGAAAATGCTTTGGAGACCATCGCACTGTACGGAATGCTGGACAAGGACTTCGCTATCGAAAACAAAGCTTTCTTATTTTCTAATGTAAGTACATATTTCTAATTCATGACTCCCGCGACAAACTTTTACGACGAACCTGAATGCGTCACTTTTGTAATAATAATGGTTAAAATGCAGATATTTGTGAATCTGCATTTTAGAGTTGCAAGAGTTCTGACCCCGGCTCCGGGTCATACTTGGTGCAAAGGTTGTCCATTGCTATTCAACGAGGTAATGCCGCAAGTATTATGGCACCTTTGCAACAAGGATGACAAGGGGCGGTTTTAGTTAGTTGACTGATTTTAGTAATTTAAGTTTTTGATATAATATTTAATTTATCAATAAATAGACAGATACACATTGCATTCTTTGTGCATAATTTCGCCGTATAGATATAGTATTATTTTATTGGTGTCTTTTATATTCACAGGTGTCCATGTAGTGCAGGTTCTTTGATTTTAGCATATTAGGAACATTATAATTACTACACTTTTTAATTGAACGAATCAGTGTTTTTACAATTGCGATCAAAAGTTTGTGAATTGAAAATAGGAACCCAAATAAATCCATTTAAATAAAAATAAAGGAATCTGACCAAAGGAGCAAAACTGGGAATGGTAAAAAACGTTGATATTTGCAGCTAATCGACACGAACGAGTCCATAGTGTGCTGTGCGTTGAAGTGTTGCGTGGACCTGCTGTGTGTGCACGGCGCGCGGGTGTTCGAGCTGGAGGGGGGCGCGGGGGGCGAGGGGGGTGAGGGGGCCGACTCGAGGAGAGCCAGTCTACGGAATCATACGCTAGAGGATACCGACGGTAATCACACCATTTTTTCTCGTGGTTTCTTTCCGTCAATGAAGATAATGGGGTAGATGACTAAATTTTTATTGGACCACAATCTAGCTCAAGGGCAAAGATGCGGTCGTGGATGTAGCAATCTTACCCAGAAGAAGCCTATTCACTCGAACTTTAGAGAGATTTGGGTTATATGAGCTCGGTAATACAGACGCAGGCAGGCAGGGCAGGGCATTCCATTCCCTAGCAGTGGGCAATATTAAAGATCATGATAAGCGCTCAGTGCGAATCCGTGGGATTTCAACAGGATTGGAATGGTACTCAGCGGTGCGTCTGAACGTTCGATAGAAGAAAGGGGCAGGCGGAATGATTTATTGTTTTAAATTGAAGCTTTACCTTATAAATAGCCGGGTGTAAACAGTTTTTTTTAATATCTTCAAAAATAAGAAAGATATGAACGTTTAAGTCTTTTAATAAGACAGAGATGGAAATACTAAACGATGACGTCATAGTCAAGTACCGCCGCATATATAAATTTAATACAAAATTTCGTGTTGTAAGAAAGAGACAGACAAAAAAGTTTGTTAGGCTATAAGTTTTTTTAATTTTTAGACCATTTTCAAATATGATTTCGAATTCTGTTATAATATTATGTATGTTAAACCTTCGCGCCATTCTTGCACACCCGTGTGTGCAGGATTGGTATCGCACGCGCCGTCAACAAGCGTGCGACGGATTTTTTTATAATATATCATATATTTATAATAAATTGTAATATTTATAATAGAATAGAATAGAAAAATCTTTATTTTATAGGACATTCAGAATATCACTTAAAACAAGTCAAGATTACAATGAAATACATACAAATACAAACATACATTAAATGATTTAAATACATACATACGCATTCGTTCTTTTGATCCTACTGACTCTACGCCTATTCGCAAAGGTGCAGTCTTCCTCAGAAAAGAACAGGCAAGAAACTCTGAGGTTGCTCTTTTAAATCGCATTACAAATTTTCTTATTTACTAATTTTAACTAAATCTTAAATAACTCGAGAGCTGAGCAGTTCATTCCCATGGCTGCCTGTCTGATAGATAATCAGAAATTTTGTAATAGCCCTTTTTGCAAAGTATATATGATATATCAGTCATCTACCCAATTCCGCTTCGTGTTACGAAGACGGTGAGGAAAAGGTAGAGTCAAGAGCAGGTCACACCTTACACTACCAGTTCAAGCTGAGCTCTGATTTGTAGTGTGCGCTATACAATGCAGGGCCCGTCCAAAGTCCAAAGTGTCAAGTTTGACGTGCTCTTGAGTGTACCTACATACCTATTTCTTTGAGAATTATTTTTGAAAATTGACGATATAATATTAATTCCTATAATTATTTCTGGCAGCTACCATTTCGGATTCAGTGGTGTCGTTGACCACTGACCAGAACGCCGTTATTGAGATATTGCTTAAAATCATGGATGGTACGGTAAGTCAATCGATTTTTGTATATTTCTATAGTTTTCAAGCGCCGTTTATTAGTATTCTAGTTACACAAGCCTGTTTGTTTATAGGGTTTCTTTTAATAAGTTAGTGAAACTTTAGGGGGTGATTCTATATATGAAATTAACCAACTTTCCCCTAAGGACCTTCACGAACTTCTCAAAAAAATAATTTGGCTTCTAAATGAGCAAATCAGGATCGCACAAGTTTTTTTTTTAATTTTTTTATTTCGACCTATGTTCCCTGGAGAAAATTGTTCAATTTCTGATACTGATTCACATCCTTAATTATCGCTAACTAATTTAAAGTCACCCTATACATATAGTCTCGAAAAGCCTGTAAATGTTCTGACCGTCTTTATTTTTAACCCCTGACGAAAAAAAAATGTGTGTATCAGTATGTCTGTATATCTGTGGCATCATAGCTTCGAAACATATGGACCGATTTTAATGCGTTTTTTTTTTGTTTGAAAGCTGACGTGATCGAGGTGGTGCTTAAGTATATTTTATTAAAATTGGTGCAGCTGTCTTAAAGTTATTGGCTGTGAATAACGGGGTTGATATTTTTTTTTACTTTAGTTTTTTTTTACACTTGACGAAAATGGCTAAGATAGATTGATAGACAAAAATGCATAACAAGTCGTGGCTTAAAATATGAGTATTTGATTACGCTGACACATGCTACTTGGACGCCACCGAGGAGCTTTTGAATAAACTGAAGCGTCTCCAAAACTTATGCATCCGCTTCGTATTCGGATTGCGTAAGTACGACCACGTATCCCACTTTCGTGCTCAACTCAAGTGGCTCCCAATTCGCCTTCGGAGGAATACTCACATTTTATGCTTACTATATAAAATTCTTTTTTCTCCCTCTTCTCCTTCAAATTCTCGCGCCCTACTGACAAACCCTGTCGAAGTAACGTGAGAACTAATTTGGCTATTCCCTCTCACCGAACTGATTTTTTCTCGTACTCTTTCACGGTCCATGCGGCAAGGTTGTGGAAAGTCCATCTTTCCCCGTTTTTAAGAAGAGAGTAAAGGAGCACTACCTCTCCCTTAGTTAACCGTGTGTGTAGTTATGTATATATTTATATAGATATATATGTATGTGTTTGTATGTATGCATTTGTATGTATTATAGATATTTATTATTTGTTTAGGTATTAAAGTATGTTTTTTGATTTAATTTAATTGTATTGTAAGTTTCATTTTCTGTTTTTTTCTTTTTCACGTTATTGTGCACGTCGTACTCGCCTCTTTTCGTCCAATCTCTCTTGTTAGGTCTGCTGTAAGAAATTTCTACGTAGAAATAAGCAGTGCCTGTTGTGTCGTCTCTCTCTTGTATGTTTATTTTTGCATGTCTATTGTATACAATAAACAGTAAATAAATTGTTTCAGTGTGCTGCATATAGACTAATCATAGTCGAAGGCCTCTGTAGACTGTTGTACCTCGGGCATTTGGAGTCGCCGTCCATTCTGAGCCGATTGTTACTGCTCTGGTTCAATCCGGCTACGGGTAAGGATTATTCTTTTCTGATATATGATTCGTTTAAAGAGATGCATTTCTAATTTCAACAAGCTATGCTGAATGTTGTTCCAGCTGGCTAATTCCACTATAAAACCACAGCTGCACTGCATATCAGTATTACAGCGCAAGAAAAAATTGACAAGAAGCCGTTAAAGTGCGATCAGAGGTGCAAATACACCTTTTTTTGAAATTAAAATATTTCAAAAAAATTTCACCTTCCCCATTAAAGCAATAATTAACAGCGCGTCGCACGTCGTTTTTAGTGGCATCAACCATCTGTACGTAATGAAGTTTAAAACTTATTTTGGGCCTTTGAGTGTGACACGTTTGCTCAAACTCATACACCAACATACATTTCCGTATTAAATTAACATACAACCACAATCTATCCTACCACCCAACCACCAACCAGAATAAATAAATGTCAAATGTATCGTCAAGTGGTTCTAAAACCACATGATGTTCTGCCTACCCCGCCAAGGATTATATGCGTGAGTGTATGGATTTAATTAACGTATTTCAGTGGAAGAGGATATGCTTCGTCAGACCATTGGAGTATTCTTCCAAACGTTCCCGGCCAGTGTGGACGGAGCTCAAGATCAAATACAGGTAAGCTCATTTATTTAAAACTAGCTTATCTTCCGCTACTTCGTTCGCGTCGAAAAGTATCATTTACCAATTTCCGGTATCCCTATTACCTTTGTATAAAAATTAAAAAAAACATGTCGATTGGTCCCGTTTTGACGTGAAGGAGACATAAAAAACCACATTTTCATATTTAAAAGAATTCATTGTGTGTACCTACCTACTAACTTAAAATTTTTTGAAAATTTGTATTTGTAGAAACGTATGTCTCTCTCTCTCTTCCCCTATATGTAGTCTTCGATAAAATATAGAACATCTCCGCATATTATTTTTTTCACAGAAAGCTACATTACCTACTCTTCGAGCTCTAGCCAACGCGCCATCTAGTTCGCCGCTCGCTGAAATCGATCAAGAAGCTGTAGTACGATTCATCGTATCATTGACAAGAGTAAACCACGAGGTAAGACTTTTATAGTGTTTCTAAGTTCCTTTATATTGTTTCTTCATTTCTATTCTTACTCTTTTAGATACTTATATTTTTTCATAAGGGTATAAATTTAAATTAGTTATGAAAACTTAGTTATGTTCAGCAGTGGACTGCAATAGGCTGGATATGATGATGATGATGAAAAACTAAGAATGTGAACTATCTCACTATCTTACTCTCTTCACAACTTACGTGAAATTCTTCCGTTAAAAATTATGGGATCAGGTGATTGCTTTCATATAGAAAATCGATTCAGGTTCGTGCGGAGATAAAAATCCTTAAGTTATATCACCCCATTTTTAACCGACTTCAAAAAAGGAGGAGGTTCTATGTTCGACTGTACGTATCTTCAAAAATCTTAAATGTTTATTGTTTTAACAATATTACACATTATATTTTAAAACCTGTGTTAAGAAGCCCCTTATGTATGTTCACCGATGTCTCCGCCATTTATGGACTGATTTTCAAAATCCTTTTTTATTTGAAAGAGATGGTCTCATTGTGACCAAGTCAGGATCTGATGATGATATCTCAGGGAAATCGAGGGAAACCTTACATTGTTTCTTACGTACTTTCTATAATTTACACTAAACATGGAAAAATAAATAATTTTTTTATTAAAAAAAATTACTTTAGAAAATTAATGCTACCTACCTCTTTATTTTGAGTTTTTTGATGAAGGTTTAATATTTTTTTTACTCAAAACTTTTTTGTTGTTGTAGTTAACAGACAGTCAAGGCAACATGGCTCTACTGCTAACAAACGCCCTGTCCCGCCGGCCGTCGAGCCCGGAGTCGGGGCTCGTGTGTCGCATGCTGGCTCTGCTGTCACCACCTCGAGACACCACGCTCACCCATCAACTGGCCAACACTCTACGGGATACTACCACTGTACGTATTATAGCATTTTGTTGTAGTTAACAGACAGCCAAGGCAACATGGCTCTACTGCTAACAAACGCCCTGTCCCGCCGGCCGTCGGGCCTGGAGTCAGGGCTCGTGTGGCCAACACCCTACGGGATACTATCACTATACGTATTATCACCGGTTCCATATCTACTCACATTAATTTGAAAGCCCTAATTTTTTTTGTATAACTTTTTACGCATATTTTTTTTGCAGAACGATATTTTGTCATAATCAGTTAATTGTTATGACAGAATATTGTTAAAAGTTATGCGAATAAAAATTAAGGCTTTCAATTTTATGCGAGTTTTATGGAACCATTATCGCCTGGTGCTTTGTTTTTTTTTTTACGACATGACACAGCCGGTATTTTATATTAGCCTTTTAAGGACGTTTGCTAAAATAAAGAAACAATACAGTTGTAATTTTTTTTGCAGAAACTTCCCGACAAGCAATCTCAGCGAAATCTGACTCGTTATTTAGGAGCATTAGAAGTCGTTGAACGCGCTAGTCTTAACAAAATGTCTAATACAGGTATTTTTTAAACATTTTATTCCCTTAATTTTACTGCACCGCAATTATTGTACCTCTCTTTTAGTAATATATACTTTATTATAAATCCCCCGCAACTGTCTGAATGCGATAAACTCAAAAACTACTGAACGGATTTTCATATGGTTTTCACTAATAGAGTGATTCATGAGGAAGGTTTATGTGTATAATTCATTCCCACGGAAACTTCAATAAAAAAAGCTCACCCTTTATTCTAAACAAAACCTAACTGACAGTCAGAAAAACTCAATGTATATCTCTCCTAATGCATATGACAGAGACAGGTTATATTATTTTATGAAATATTTTTATTTCACAGGAGTGACAGACGGTACAATTCAAAATGAAGATACGTTGACGCACATAAGTCGGCCAACCACTTCTTTGCGTAAGTATTAAAATAGTAACGACCATGGCCATCTTGGACGGACGACTCGGTCGAGTGATGGTAACTCGACCAAAGAGGCAGCTTCAACGATGGGCCCTGGGTTCAATTCCCGGCCGAGGCAAATATTTGTGTCAAAAGCATATGTTTGCTCTCGGGTCGTGGGTGTTTGTGTCAGTCTTTGTGTATTTTCGTAGGGACCCGCGACACGAGATGAAACTTTTTTTATTTTTTATATAGAAAAAAAAATGCCTTCACGCGACGCACAGTATTGGAAGCCATGAATTGGACATTTGTTTGTCTAAAAAAGTTTATTGCTCGAGCTATGGACCGTGGACCCGAAAAAGCCTGGATAAATCGAAGTTTCTTTTTCATTCTTTTTTCTTTTTAGGAATAATTCCCCGGTCTGGAAGATTTCGCGAAACAAGTATTCTAAATCAGTTTCGCTCGAGTTATATGAGTATCTACTTGTTTTTTTTTAAACGCATATTGCACTAATACTGAGCACTAGACTTCACTTAAACTTGAATTTTTTTAAATATATTCTATTGTAGCTACAAGTATTAACGCTTTACCATTTTAGTAGTGAAATTAGAATCATTTATTTATGTCTTAGATAAAATTTTACATACTTTAGAGCGAAATCAATGTTCACACATTTTTTAAGTACCGTATTTCTGTTAGAAATCAAATTCTATGACACTTAGGCCCGTATTACAGAAAGAGACTCAAGTCTTGATCGGCGGGACCTGGGTTCGATCCCCAGTCGGGGCAAACATTTGTGTAAAAAGCAGATGTTTGTTCTCGGGTCATGGGTGTATGTGTCTGTCTTTGTGTGTTCCAAGGGACCCACGACACAAGGGAAAACCTTAGTGTGGGCCTTTGAGTGTGTAGCGTTTATTTATTTATTTATTTTTATACCTAAGTATTGATTGTCTCTCTCCCACTATCAAAATAACAAAGACAACTGCTACTCAAGTATGGATCAGAGTCTGAGTCGCATTCTGTAATACTTGCCTTAAGTAATTAACACAAATATAGTTTTACTGAATATTAATTATAAATATTATGCCGTTTCAGCTCTACCCTTAGCTCGCAGTACGCACGTGGTTATCAACGAAACTGTCGAAGAAGAAGTTGAAATCGATGAGACTTCGCCTACTGAGCCTGTATCGAAAATATCTACTGGTAAGTAGGAGCCATTTAAACATTGATCTTGTGCCGTTTGAAATATAAACATAGTCATTAAATTATTTGCGACGTCAGTACAGCGGCAGCAGGGCAATCGCGCTAAAAAAAGTGGTTTAAATCGCAATTGAAACGTAGCTGGGGAGCTACCACCTAAGCGAAGCTGATGCTGATTGAACGAATGGAATGATGTACATTGCTGTGTTTGGTTCATGTCGTTAATCAAGGTCTCCTTATAAAGAAGCAATCGACAACGTTCCATTCGTTTACCCAGCATCAGCTTCGCTTTGGTGGTAGCCCCCAGCTACGTTTCAATTGCGATTCAATCCACTTTTTTTAGCGCGATTGCCCTGCAGGGCACTCAGGAAACTCTTCAGGGAGGGTTACAAATTAAGAAAAAACGCTATTTGGAATCACTGTCGTTTATTACATGGATGCGTGGATCATACTATCATATCATATCATCATTATACTATAAACAAAGTGGGGACGGGGGTGTCGCGTCTGTCTGTCTGTCTAAACGCGATAAACTCAAAAACTACTGAACCGATTTTCATACGGTTTTTACCAATGGACGGAGTGGTTCAGGAGGAAGTTTTATGTGTATAATACATTTCAAAAATTCCCGCGGGAACGAAGTCCCAGGCGGGAAGCTAGTACTATTATAAAAATAAAAGACTTTAGAAAAATAGAAGACATCCTCACCGAACTAACGATTCAGACCGAATGCGTCACCTTCAGGATGATAGGTAGAAAAACGGGTAATTCTGAATTCAAAAATAAAGGTCGGAACCAGAGAAGTATAAACGCTATGATAAAGAAGGTTAAGAACGAGACGCATGTGGCCTCGTTACATACATATGTTTATTTCGAATTTAAAATACTTAGGCATAAAGAATGAACGATTTTTTGTGATGGTATATTTGGCTGAATGTGATGGCACAACGACTGAATAAATGGTTCCGCGTTCATTTTGCGGTCAGAGCACATCTTATTTAAATAAAAAGCAGATGCCATGCCATGTCTTAATTATTAGACCCACCATACAACGAAACAAAGGGAACCTTGCTATGGGCCTTTGAGTATACAGGGCTTTAGGTAAACCTCTTACAACCTCTCGGGTGGTTAATCAGTCCATGAAACTGAACAACTTACCTGCAGTTATTTTTATCGTTGATTGCTTGTAAACTAATCATTCGCGGGTGTCTTCAGAAGTAGCCCCAACAGAAGAGAGTCCAAAGTCAGCGCGAAGCTCATCAGGATCTGACGAAACCCCACAGAACCCTGCCGACATACCCACTGACTCCAGCAGCGGGGTATCGCCCGTGAAGAAGGCTAAAGTATCTGAGCGTAAGTCTTCATTTTCAAATTCATTAAAAAAAAAGCCTCGGATGTAATGTTTAGGCCCTTATTACAGAAGGAGACTCAAGTCTTGATCTATACTTAAGTTAAGATTGTCTCCTTCTCTCACTATCAAAATGAGAAAGACGACTGCTACTTAAGTATAGATCAGAGTTTGAGTCGCGTTCTGTAATACGGACCTAATCATCTTTAATTGTCTATTACTAAATATTTTTAAAAAGTGCATTACAATTTTCATAACAGCACCTAAAATATCTAGAAAATAATATCTTTAAGGTCACAAAACTGTAAATCGGCCATCTTGGATTTACTATTGACGCTTTTTGAATATAAAGTTAATTAAAACCCATGGCTTACAGTTTTATTTAACAGTTTATTGTACACAGGAAAAATCACAAATAGTACAGACAAATAGAAAAACGAACACAAAAGGCACAGCTTATCTCTTTAAGAAATTTCCTCCAGCAGTTTAATTAAGGAAATGTATGAATTTTCCATACAGCTAAGAAAAAGAAGCTATCGTTAAGTAAAGCGAAAGACATTGAACCCGCCGAGCCTAATGAAGCGAAGAATAAAGAAGAAACAAAACATAATAAAGAGAAACAAAAAGCGTCAGAAGAAAGTGAGAAAGGAGTGAAGAGAAGTCGATCGCAGCGCTCTCTTGTAGACGTGGAAAGAGGTAATTAAAATTAAACATCGTCTTATGACGTCTTAGTATCAATCTTAGATTTTAAGGAAAGTACAGTGCATCTAATTTCTTGTTGTGATTTGGCAATAATCGCATCCTCGATCGCAGCTTCGCACTTGACCTAGATTGTGGTCAAAAACAAACCAAATTATTAAAAAAATTGTTAAAATTAAAAATTTGTTCATAATAGCTGTTGTCATTACTGCACCCGTATTCTCTACCATTCGACTCGACACGGACGTTCGGAAATTCTCAGCACATCCCTTGCTTGAGCTATTTAGATGACAGTGACGGGTATGGTCTTGTCGAATATCCGGTTCGAATCGAATGTATTAAGGTGTTTCAAAAAAAACAAAAAAAAAGATAATTCAAAATTAATTAAAATTTCGCTTATTGCGCAGCTCTATTACAAATATGACAACTATGTCATATTAATTATATGAAACTTTCTTTTGAAGGATGTCAAACCGTGCAACTGATTACCAGAGTTGTGACTATTTCACTTTTAAAATTAAATTTTGGAATTTCTTTTTTTTGTTTTTTTTGAAACACCTTGTAGAATACGGGTGCTGATACGCGATCCACATTTCCAAAGACATTCAGAAAGACAAAAAATCACTCCTCATTCTGTTACCTACAATTTAATCATGTTCCAATTATTTGTTAAAGGTCGAAAAGTCATCGAAGAGAAGTCTAAAAAGTCTGAAGACACGACACCGCCACGACCTCCTCCAGACCTAGATGTGTCCAATGTGACCATACGCAGATCAGTGAGAGGCAATTTGGGATCCAGCACTGAATCTAACGAATCTAATAAACCTAAATCTAAGAATAAGAAAGCGCCTGCTAAAGGAAAGAAAGGAAAAAATTCTAAGGTAAGAATGATTCCCGAGAAAATTTCGGAAAACCTAAACCACTGCTAGGTTTCCTCTTAGTTTTCAAAGATTTTCTTGCAACAGGGCTCTACTCTGTACTATCTACGTGCACGGCCACGCGACGCGTGTCAACGGAGTTTACGTTTCCACTGCAGTACAAGCTATACACGAATTGTAACCCACGACTATGTACAACTGTAGCGTGGCCCACCACAGCGTACACACGCGGCGCATTTTAAATAATTTCGATATTGTTGAAATAGATCAAAATATTATTTAAGGGTCAAACTCACTGAGTAGATAATCACCTGGCACTTGTCGCATTCGTGTGTAGCGAGTTCGTGGGCTGTCACGTGACAACCCACGAATATGCTGCGACAAACGCCAGGTAATTATCGACTCAGTGAGTTTGACATTAAGGCCTAAATTAGATTTTAATCTAATCCACGTAGCTAAAAAGCGCCGCGTGCCGCCCGTGTGCCGCATGCACAGCGTGCATGGCGTTGAGCAGTGTCAGCGCTTATTCGAACAAGCCATGCGTGTATCAATGACGTCATTTCATGCGTAGCGTGGTTGTGGTTAGCAGTGGACACAATCACATACATTTTCTTGCAAAGCGTAGCTTAACCCACGTGCGTAGCCTCTGTGCGCCGCGGTGGGTCTGCACCTTAAGCCGTAGGCACAAACCTAGGGCTCAAAAAGCCTAATGTTATTTCTGAAATTATGCGGTTGGGCGTCATAATTTTGGAAATAAAATTTTAGAAATATAATGTACAGGTACGTTTTAGGTCCAAATCAATACGTTTAACTTTTTCCAGCATTCTTTTTTATTCGTTTTGCTTCTTTTTTTTAGACTTATTTCTCTCTTTAGACATGTGACTTATTTTAACTTACTTTCAACTGAAAATATCTACGAAGCGTACAGTTTTTGGTGATCCTAACAGAGATCAGTTATGATTAAGTGAGTGAAAAGTGTTGACGACAAACGTCAACGGCATACAAACGTATAAAAATAAATCTGAGACGTTCCTCTTAAAAACCCGAATACAGTCCTCAAAATATAACTTGATCTCTGTGACATACACCACTAGTGCTGTGACACTTTTACGACATACCTAATCGATAAAACTTTTAAATTAGTGATCTATCATATAGTCTGATAGGATTTAAATAAAAATGCATATTATTCGAATCAAACAGAAACAGTTTTTATTTATTCAAAGGAGAACATCCCAAAGTCATCCTCGCTACCATCAGTTAAGTCGGAGTCGCTGGAGCAGTCTTGCAGGTTTATTATGAAGTCTTCGTTTTCAAAACAAAGAACTAGATGCAATATCCAGTGTCATATATTCTTGTTTAAAATATTTAAATAAAATTTGTTATCGATTTACGTTTATCGATTGTTACATATCTTTTTTTACGTCCGGTATGACCTTGTATGTGGGTAATCGTCATTTTTCATAAAATAATAACTATACATATATTTTAGAACTTACGATGTATGTTATAGGTGTGAATATCTGTTTTTTATTAAAATAATGTATTGCATTTCAATTGCAATAAAACTGGCAGATAAATAATAAAAATTAAGGTGATAATAAATAAAATTGTAAAACTAGCGCTCGTTCAAAGTTACTTCGTTGGTTTCGTTGACATCTGTCACAGAGATCACGCTATATTTTAAGGACTGTAGTTTTTGTTAACTTTGTCGTCCAGTGGTTCTAATACTTTTACTGGATAATGCTTCTAACATACATACATACATACGCTCACGCCTATAATCCCTAATGGGGTAGGCAGAGCATCAGTGGTTCTAGCGAACTACTCAATGCCACGTTTGACACAAATTGTGAGGATTATCAGATGGAACAAGTTGTATAATGGTGAGAGGTGGTCAGCCTTTCGCCCATTATACAGCAAAACCCTCGTATCCGACTTACAGACTTTTACTGTATACCTGGGAAGAGTAGGTAGCTGGCACATTCAAAGTTTTTCTTTCACTCCCAGTCCAGTATGGAAGTTTGCTTCATGTGCATTATTGTGCATGGAAGTCATGCTTCTAACGCGCAGCCTTTTAGGAGCCGCTTATGTAGTGTTATGATTTATGATAAATAATTATACTTACACAAAAGAAGGACGTTAAATGATATTTGTTTCCAGACTAAACAAGTGGCCCGCGCGTCCGCTAGTTCTCGCAGCAGTGCCGGCAGTCCGCAATTCATGACCGATTCAGAAGACGACACCGAACTACATACCATCATGTACGACAACGAAATTGTAAGTACAGATGTCAGTAACCACAAGTCCATCCTTCGGGCCTAAAATCTCAGTGAGACTTCTCTCATGATAGTCTTCCGAATCAAAACAAGGAACATTATTTGTATAGAGATAAGTCTGGTTACGAATATGGACGAAGGGGAGTCTTCATGCAAACTTCTGCTAACCCTCATGTGAGTGAAATCTCTTTGCGGATGATAGAGTAGCATTCTCAATCTCTCATCCCTCTCGCTTTGATCTCCCCACTTGCGTGATCTCTTTCTTAACTTTCTATTCTTCTTGCTGTTTCCCTGCTCTTATGTCTTGCTCTCTGCCTCCCTCTTGTCTCGCTTTTTTCTTCTTTGCTATTTTAAATTTGCCGAGTTATTTGCTATATTTTTAACCCCCAAAAAAAGAGGGGTGTTATAAGTTTGACGTGTGTGTCTATCTGTGGCATCGTAGCTCCTAAACGAATATACTAATTATGATGCGGTTTTTTTGTTTGAAAGCTGACGTGATCGAGATGGTGCTTAGCTATGTTTTATTAAAATTGGTTTAGCCGTTTAAAAGTTATAAGCGTGAAAGTTGGGAGTGATACTAAGTTTTTAATTTTAAGAGTTATCCATCACTTCTTCAATAAAAACAAGTTTATTGATTCTTTTTTTATATAAGTTTAGACTTGATCTTTCGGTTTGTAAGAAATCTGAGCGTTCAAATAAATATGTAATACCCATAGTACCGTTATGTGATCGGTAGAAATCTGTTTACGCATATATTAAACACAGCTTTATATTTCAGGAACAGTCACTGTTGAATGACTCGAGCGAGCTAGCAGACAGTAAGCAGGCTTCCAAAGCTAACATCACCATACCAGAGACCCCGGATGCTTCGGAAGAGTAAGTTTCTTTCTTGCTCGTCTTCTTGTCGTATACTAGCTTCGTTTCCTCGGGAATTTGGGGAAAATGTATTCTGACGTATAATCAAGTAAAGAACTTGACTAACTTTGAAGTTTTTAAACCCCGAAATGGCCTCTGAAATAGTCTTATTTTCTTGTCTACCGCGACGACGACGTTGGCCGTCTGATATCCATTAGGTGAGTATACAAGTTTATTGGTTATCAAATCACACTATATGGGGAAAAATTTAACAATTCCGAAAAAAAATCCTCTGTTTTTTAAGAAAAGTGGGTTATACTCCTTCGATTTGTATTATAAAAGAGACGAATTTGATGTTTTTTTTATTCGAGCCAGTGTAAATGTATGTCCTTATCTTCGTTGTTATTTAACTAAAACAATGTAAAACCCATTTTTCTTAAAAAACAAAGGAGCTTTTTTTCCAAATTGGTACATTTTCCCCATCTACCCAAGCGTGATTTGATAGCTAATGATCTCTACTATCAACCCTTGAAGGGATCGTGACGTAATACAAATAACCCTGTTTAAACCGTGTAGTGGGTACTATGTTTGAAATAAATTTCTTATCTATGTTTACCCATCAGCCGGGGAACATTCGGTCGGTCATAGATAAAAAAATGTTACTTTCACAGGTCCGATTCAGAGCCTGAGCCAGCACCAGTGAAAACCAAAGGCAAAAGGAAAGGAAAGAAAAAATAGTTAATCTTCTCGCAGTTTTACCTTGTATTTTCTCTTCTTAGCCTTGTCTCATTCTCTTAAGATTTCTGTTAAGTAATTGATGTTTTTTTTAATATAATTAATAAATGATACGTAATTTCATGCTCAATAGTAGTGTTCTTTACGCAATTTGACAATTTATTAGATTTTTTATTATAACAAATTGGGAAACATGCAGCTTGATAAATTTAAAGAAGTTCAAGCTTCTTAAGATTTAATGCCGTCTTTGTTTACGCCAACAAAACGGAGAGAGATAGTATGATATTTAAGGTAGCGACTTTAATGAACGTTTCTGCAACTGAGTGATATTAAAAGCTTCATTGTCACAGAAGTCAACAAAAGTTTTTATTTAAATTTATATTTGACTTTTACTTGTTACACATATACTTGAGGGCTAGAGTAGTCCCACAGTAACTAAGTGACCATCTAATTTATCAAACTTTGTACTGACTTAAGTCGACTTTAGACGATTTGATACTTTTAATAAATCATTATTTTTTCTAATAAGTACCTACATACACACTATGGGGCGTCATTTGAATAAAAATTAATACTTCAGTTTGGAGCGCGCGCGATTTGGGTTTTTGAAGATTTTCGTGCTGTCTCGATGTCATCGTTGCCGGCCCCACACAAGCACGCGAGAACACGCACACACTCACAGCGCGAACTCGGTAAAAGAGCAGTACGAGGCGAGCGGCTCGGCGCGCAAAATATTATTTATTGTATTTAGATCACTATAATTATTTAACAACTAAAATTATTTTGATAAAATATAGTTAAAAACCATCTAGATTACGTCAGCTTTCAAACAAAAAAAAACGCATCGAAATGTGTCTAATCGCATAGAAGCTACGATGCCAGAAATAGACTCACAGAAACAGAGATACACACGAAAAACTTATAACACCCTTCTTTTTTGTCGGGGGTTAAAAATTGAACTATTAAAACTTTAGAGTAATGCTCAAACTGTCAAAGAATAGAATAATTTCTACTATACGAGTACTATCTCTTCGTCCTGGACTTCGTTCCCGTGGAAATTTTTGAAAATTATGGAGCCAGGAGACCATTTTCAGACAGCTGTTTAACTATATATACTTATATGTCACAGTTAAAACCCATTTTTCGTTAGAACTCGTTTTCCCTAGTTAAAATTAGTTATTACTTAATGCCTTTGTTAAAACTAGAAATAATCAGTTAAAACTAGAATTTACCACTGACATATTTGATTTTCAGATAAAACTAGTAGTCACATCGAGCTATAGTTAAAACTAGCTATAGTTAAAACTCCCCCCCCCCCCCGCGGAGATTATATCGGGGCAGTAACTGTAGGTTAGGTTAGAACTGCGACCCCCAACGCACGAGCCGAGCGAGCGAAGCGAGCGTGCCGCGGCAGCGGCCGGCGAAGTGCCAGAAAAGACTTTGGTTGCGTTAAACGGTAAGCACAACAACAACATAACCTCAAGCCAATCGGAATAAGGTATGATGAACTCTAACCTCGGTCGGAACAGTTTTAACTGACTCGCTTCGGGACAACGCGTTTTGTCTTGCAGAAACTAGTTTTAACTGATATTTGATTCAGACATTAGTCAATTCTAGTATTAACAAAGGCATTAAGTAAAAACTAGTTCTAACTAGGAAAATCGCGTTCTATCTACTAACTAGTTTTAACTGTAACATATATATGTTATGGACCAAGTGATTAATGCGGGCATTATGAATAATGCCCGGGCATTATTCATAATGTCTAGCTCTATCGGGCAAAGTGATTAATTACTATCTAAACTTCATTATTTATCATATTGCCCGGTCATTATTATATTGCTACGTGACAAGTGGGCAATTTGATAATAAAGCTAAGTTTGATGCAGTGCGGGGAGGGAAGCGGTGCGGGGAGGTAAGTGCCCTCATTGCAATTTATAAAAGTTTTCGTTATTTTTTCATGACCGCCATCTTAGATTTCAAAATCTAAAACGACATCCATGACGGATTTTTACAAAAAATGCATGTCCGCCATCTTGTATTTCAAAATAGTTGTCGTTTACGGAATTAGCACCCCCGAAAACCTATTAAACGACACAAATATCAGTTTTTTTCAAAAATGTAAACTTCCGCCATCTTGGATATCAAAATGAACGACATTTTCGGAATCAGCATCCCCGACAATCTATCAAACGATAGTCGTTTGTCGGCATGCCCGAAAATTTAATATCCGCCTTCTTTGATTTTTTGTGCGGGGAATCGCGACGCTCCGGAGTTTGCCCTTCTCGTCACGATTCCCCCAACTAAAATCAAAGTTGGCGGATATGAAATTTTCGGAAGGCAGTCGGCGGGTAAGACTTCTTATTCGGCCTCGCCCTATATGCAGCTTTCCTCGGCATACGGCCTCACCCCACCTTTAGTATCTAAACTGCCATCTTGAATTGAGGGGATTGACGCTCCGGGCTTCGCCCTACGCGGAGTTGGGCTCAGTCTGCGACCTCGCCTCATCGTTAAAATCTTAACTCGCATGGCAGCCATCTTGGATTGGGGGAGGGAGACGCTCCGGGCTTCGCCCTATGCGGAGCTCGGCCTTAGGCCTCGCCTTTTGCCTTGCTACTTAATCCAAATAATGAGTCTGATTATTTAAATTGTTTAACATTTAGTTTATTTGAAGTTAAATGACTATAATAATAAAAAAATAGCAATTAAATATGTTTGTATTACTCTGCCCAAAAGGTGATGGGCATTATGTATAATGCCCGGTCAATTTGATTATTTGATTAATTATTATCAAATTGCCCTCTCATATTGGGCAGGTTATTTAAATAAACTTACTTAGTTCCATGGCTTTCGTTGAATAGTTTTGGATAGTACGTTAAAAACAGGCTTAGGTTTTTCAATAATTTACATTCTTGTTGAATAAGAGCACTGGAAGTTACATTAACCCAACCTTGAGGTTAATGCAACTGTCAGTTAAATGATCTTGCTGTAATCATAACGAGACGTTAGGAATGACTATATATATGTTATGGACCAAGTGATAAATTGGGCATTATTCATAATGACCGGGCATTATGAAAAATGCCCAATATGAGAGGGCAATTTGATAATAATTATTCAAATAATCAAGTTGATCGGGCATTATACATAATGCCCATCACCTTTTGGGCAGAGTAATACAAACATATTTCATTGCTATTTTTTTATTATTATAGTCATTTAACTTCAAATAAACTAAATGTAACTTCAATTTAAATAATCAGACTCATTATTTGGATTAAGTAGCAAGGTAAAAGGCGAGGCCGAAGGCCGAGCTCCGCATGGGACGAAGCCCGGAGCGTCTCCCTCCCCCAATCCAAGATGGCTGCCATACGAGTTAAGATTTTGACGGTGAGGCGAGGTCGCAGACTGAGCCCAACTCCGCGTAGGGCGAAGCCCGGAGCGTCAACCCCCTCAATTCAAGATGGCGGCCATACAAGTTTAGATTCTGTAGGTGAGGCGAGGCCGTAGGACGAGGCGAGCTGCGTTTAGGGTGAGGTCGAAGTCCAAACTCCGCGTAGGGCGACGACCAGAGCGTCCCCCCCAAATCAAGATGGCTGCCATACAAGTTTAGATACTAAAGGTGGGTTGAGGCCGTATGCCGAGGAAAGCTGCGTATAGGGCGAGGCCGAAGGCCGAGCTCTGCGCTCTGCGTAGGGCGAAGCCCGAAGCGTCACTAAGCGTCTTACCCGTCGACTGCCTTCCCCGCACAAAAAATCCAAGAAGGCGGATATTAAATTTCCGGGCTTGCCGACATGGGTATCGTTTGATAGATTGTCGGGGATGCTGATTCTGAAAATGTCGTTCATTTTGATATCCAAGATGGCGGACGTTTACATTTTTGAAAAAACTGATATGTGTGTCGTTTTATAGGTTTTCGGGGGTGCTAATTCCGTAAACGACATCCATTTTGAAATACAAGATGGCGGACATGCATTTTTTGCAAAAATCCGTCATGGATGTCGTTTTAGATTTTGAAATCTAAGATGGCGGTCGTGAAAAAATAACGAAAACTGTTATAAATTGCAACGAGGGCACTTCCCTCCCCGCACCGCATCAAACTTAGCTTTATTATCAAATTGCCCAATTGTCACGTAGCAATATAATAATGACCGGGCAATATGATAAATAATGAAGTTTAGATAGTAATTAATCACTTTGCCCGATAGAGCTAGACATTATGAATAATGCCCGGGCATTATTCATAATGCCCGCATTAATCACTTGGTCCATAACACATACACAGTACCCTACCCCCCGCCGACCAACTGCCTCAGACTTGTGCGAAAGGGACAATTGCAGCTTTCCGGCGAAATGCCGAGTTTTATTTCCAAAAATATGAGTTTAGGCGTCAATGGTTTCCTACCCCAAAAACTTAATTATATCGTACGTTTTCCGTATGTTTTGCTTTTTTCAGAATTTTGCTTAGTTTTTCGACAATCACCTCTTAAATGTTGACAATTTTTTTGGCGAAATTTTTTGACTTTTCGTCTCAATTATCTTTTTTTCTACTAAAAATATCAAAAAAATCAAAACTTACGGACCTAGTTTTTGGTGATCCTGACATTATAACAAAATTTCATGAAGATCTGTTGATATTTAGGGGGTGGAATCCATTGACGCCGTTTGTGTTGAAAAAAAATCTGAGACGATCCTCTTAAGCGGTTATCCCTTCTTTAAATCCAAATTACATACCTGAACTGGCTTTGAACTTTTAACATATATACATACGTTATAGTTGTACATAATTACTATACTATGAAACGTTTTCGGTTATTATTTTTCTGTAAGCTTATAAAATTATATACTTAAAGATATTTTCTTTAAAAAATTCAAGTTGAAAACAGAAAAGAAAATTAAAAAATATCTCGGTACGATTTGGGGTATACAAAGGGTTATTTGTAAGATAAAACTAAATCCAAAATTTATCTCTTCATAATAATAATTTTGATGTAATAAAACGTAAAGAAGTATTGTTGATTTGTTTATTTTAAATTATTAAATCTAAAAATTCTACTCCTTCATATTTCTCTCCTTGACTTTCAATTAATTGAACAGATTTTTCACTGTGTAAGTCGCCTCTGTGCTTGTGTTCAATTTATTTCATTCTTTTATCTTCGGTACAGAATTGGTGATTGTAATCCGAAGGGCTACTGATAAATCACCTTGAAAAATTAAAGAGATAATGTTAATCTGCAATGCGTTCTTATAAATAAATTCATCATAAATTAATGCAAGCCACAATTCATGTTTTGTGATTATGCCATTAAGTTTTTTATTTTGGTAACATGTATAGGTTTGGTTTCGTGATTATCAAGGCTGTAGTTAGCAGTTGTAGCTGTAGGCAGTCAGTTTTAGTCACAGTCATAAACATGTGTTTCTGTATATCCTTCATTTACTTATACTAAACTAAAAAAACTAATTTATGTACATGAATATAATGTAAAATAATACCTACTTAAAATAATAAAAAGTATCAAGAATATACGGCAGACTTACTCGTAGCGGTTACAATTTCATGTAAACATTGCTTCTTTTGCTCATTAACAAACTCCATCTCCTCTTACACATTTTGTAAATTCATTACCATCTAACATATAAATAAGTTCTCGAACACCATCTTTAATGTTTTTACCCATCGTTAAAATAGAATTTTCAAAAAAACCGCAACAGAATATTTACGAGAAATTGATTTGTCAATTTTGATTGACGTTCGAAATGGGTTACCACACTGTAATTTTCATGGGTTGCCAGTTATAAACCTATGCAGAGTTATCGTGGGACGATTCTAAATACCTAGTAGAATAGTAAATAAAAAATAGGCTGTGCCTCCGCTGCCGGTACCGGCTCCTAGAACAGCTGTCGGTACCGGCTCCTAGAACAGCTGCCGGTACCGATAGACGATATAAATCATTATAAAACTTAAATGATAGGTAATAATAATAGTAGATAGGTACTCAATGATGTGCTGCTATGTTATATGTTACCGGAAATATATGAAACCTACAAAACAACCTAACCTAACCGAGCGGAACTGCGACAACCGCTTAACGCAACCACAGTCGTTTCTGGCACATCGCCGGCCGCTGCCGCGGCACGCTCGCTTCGCTCGCTTCGCTCGCTCGGCTCGTGCTTTGGGGGTCGCAGTTCTAACCTAACCAACCCTTAACGGGTTGGTTAGGCTAGGCTACTAACAAACCTAACCTACAGTTTCTGCCCCGATATAATCTCCGCGGGGGAGGAGTTTTAACTATAGCTAGTTTTAACTATAGCTCGATGTGACAACTAGTTTTATCTGAAAATCAAAGTCGAATGTAAGTAATACATTTCCGATAGTGATTTAGGAATATTCGCAAATTCAATCTTAGATAATCACCAACGCATCAAAGCACAGACCCCGATAAGAACACAAAATCAACTCATGTCAGCTGTCAAAAACGTCAAAAATTGAAACTGACAGTAACTTCCGGCAACCGTTCCAATTTTTCGTCGTTGCCGGTACCGGCAGCGGAGTCACTTCCTAAAAAATAACTAAATCGGAATCAAAAATAAAAAGCGAAAAATAAAGACAATATTAGGTACTAAATGTGCTTAGTATCTACTGACCTGACCTGATTGAAGTCGGTGCATGGGCGGACGTAGTACGTATACGTATAGCCTATCAAATTTATTTGGCTTGGCACTGACTTTAAACAGATCAGTAGGTACAGGGACAACAGCACATCATGCTATACAAAACTGTCAATTTTCAATTTTATCTCCAAGCATTAGGGTTTACTATCCATTCGGGAAATTTGACAGTTTGTGGTAACCTGATGTGCCGTTGACTGTACTTAGCATATTGCATTTATTTTTATTTTATTTTTGGAGTCGGTTTACAGTTATTTTTTAGTTTCTTTATTTATTTATCAATTTTTGATGTAAATAATACTGTAATTTAAATGTTATATTTTGTTGAATTCGTGGGTTGCCCTCGATTTTCCTGGGACTCCTTCATCAGATCCTGACTTGGTGACAATAGAACCACCTCAAGAGTTCTTTCGAACATAAAAAGAATTTTGAAAATGGTCCACAAATGGCGGAGAAATCGGTTAACATTTATATAAAAAACATACATAGAACCTTCTCCTTTTTGAAGTCGGTTAAAAAGGACTAATAAGTGAACATTTCATTATGTTGGCACGTACGTGTCAGTTGCCTAAAGCGAAAAAGCAGAATTGAGCTATAGGAGGGGCTTTAGAATGTATACAGGGCTTTAGGTAAATCTCTTTCAACCTCTCGGGTGGTTAATCAGTCCATGAAACTGAACAACTTCCCCTAGGAACATAGGTCAAAATACGAAAAAAAAAATTGAGTTCCCATACAAACTTCATCAGCATATAGCGCATTTTGTATGGGAGATCAACATTTTTTTTTCGTATTTTGACCTAATAAATGTACTCATAAAATTCCGAGGCAACATATACTAAAACAAAAGTGAAGTTCTGCCAGAACATATTTTAATTTGTAAGTGCACTCATAAGTTGAAACACATTCAAATGTAAAATGTTTGAAAGCGTTGAGGGCAAAACTGGGCCCCAATTGCGCCATACTAGCGTCTTCATATATACATATGCGGATAGCGAGTCATTTTAAAAGAACAATTTAGCTTTTATAAATAATAAATTATGAAACGAACATTCGGTACCTAGTTTAAAATCATCAGCAAGGTATAAAAAAATATAAAGCCAAAAATCTTGGAGTTCAAACGGGAAACAGGTTGAAAAAAAGCACCATCGGGGCCCTATTTGGTGTTAATGCTAGTTGCTATTGGCGAGAAACGAAAAATCTAAACGCTTTTCATCACACGATGTAATGCATTTTTGATTGAACGCAAACATTACAGGTTCTTGTGGTTTTACTCTGGCGGGCTCGCATAGGTGCCGCGACATTAACCCGAGCTTTCCCACGCTCGATGTTAGTCTCGATTCTTTTCAAATGTGCTGGTCAACACAATACTTAACTCGTTAATAGTGGAATTAAGTATGAACCCTCACTAATTAATGGGTCATTTGTTCTTGACGCGTCTTTTCGTCTCTTGTACTTAGATTTAGATTTTTTCTTGCAAGATTTACAGCTGCCGTCTTGACAATCTTCAGAACAATTACATTTACCATTACCCTTTTTACATTTACAGTTGACACAGTCGCATATTTTTTCCTTCATTGTAATTTTCACTTTTGTACACTTATGCTTATTGCACATTTCGGGTTCTTTAATTTCAAGCATATTGTTATGTTCCATTTTCGCAGGTTCCTCACACTTTTTTTCAGATTCCCCGTCCTCATCACATTCTTTTTTTTCTTCCTCGTCACTGCCATCACTTTCTGTTTTTTCGTCGTCATCACTTTCTTCTTTCTTTTCATCCATCGGTTCGCAGAAGATAGGTTTAGAATACCCGGGTATTTCTTCAACCTTCTTCTCTTCACTTGAACTTTCTTCGTCGTCTTTCTTTTCGCACGGTTTCTTTTTAACCGGTTGTTTTACTTTTTTGGAGCAACTATGGAAAGGTTCTTCATAATCGTAAGTTGGACAAGGTTCGGAGTATTCGCACTCCGGATCACAAGGCTCGGTGTAGCTACAAGGTTGGTCACCATATGTTTCTTCATAATAAATATTTTTACACTTGTCCTTGGGTTTTTTACAACATCCTTTTTTCTTACTAAGATTCAGTATTCGATTGAAAATGTAGTCTTCGTGGTTCCATATACTGTGAAGGAATATTTTAAACGTTCGTAGTTCATACTTATCTAATTGAAGTATAGACTCTAGAGGTATTTTGAAGTCTAATAAATGAAAATGAAGTTCAACTCGCTTCCGCTCCACTCTCTCATATTTTACTCAGCTTATAAGAACTGATTATAATAGTTATTGTAGAAATGTTCTGTTCATATGCCTAATCTTTTAATGTATTAATCACGTTATTTAAACATTTGAAAATTAGAAACAACACCATGAAATGTAATAATTTATTTGTGTCTACGTAACGATGTAGATGCAGACATAATACAAGTAGCTTTCGAAAATTCTAGTACCTAGTGTAAATAGTGCTATACTATCTATTAGAAAATCAGTTATCTTATATTCTTAGATATAAATTGTTAAAGATCTCATTGGCCTAAGCATATTAGCTCATTAAGATGTCGAAACTTAAATCAACGAATACTAATCACAGAAGACACGCACTTTTCATACGACTTGACATTTTATTTGTGGTCTATTTTTTTCTCGTATATTTAAAGCATATTTTGACGATCTTTTATTTTTAAAACACACGCGTTTTTTGATGACCTCTGAAAAGTGAGGTTACTCGCGATTTTAGTTTCAAGTACTTAGGGTCAACTAAAAAGTCCAGCGTCAAACGTTAAGATTCCTTATACCATAGCACTACTAGAGGCCTTCAGCATGAATTCTCAAGGTCTTCTTTTCGAGGATCTCTTTCTACGATGTTTCAAATTGCGTCTTCTTTTCGACGATCTCTTCGTAGGATGTTTCAACAGGTAATACAGTCTATATTTTGATATTCTCTGAAGACTAGTGACTTGGTTTACCTTGGCATTATTCTTGCGAATACAGTGACAACTTGAAACTGGTTTTCTACACTTTTTGCAATTAGTTTCTGTATAATCTAAGGTGTCACAGTTTTTATCACTTTTTTTACCTTTCTGGCATTTTTTCTCAGTATAATCCACATCATAACAACTTCCTCCTTTCCTGGCTTTGCTCTCTACGTAGTCCGGCTGGTCTGGTGGTTTCTGTTCCGATGGTGGGCATGGCTTGTCTTCCGGTAGTGTGCACGGCTTCTCTTCCGGTGGTGGGCACGGCTTCGGTTCCGGTGGTGGGCACGGCTTCGGTTCCGGTGGTGGGCACGGCTTTTCCGGTGGTGGGCACGGCTTCGGTTCCGGTGGTGGGCACGGCTTTTCCGGTGGTGGGCACGGCTTTTCCGGTGGTTTGCTCGCCTTCTCCTCCTGTGGCGCGCACGGTGGTAAGCAAGATGAAAAGAAAGGCTTCCTTTCTCTTGAGTTCGGTGCACATGCATTGCCTTTCTTCTCGTCCCTAATTGCGCTAGGATCGAACTTCTTAGAGCATGGACGGGGCTTGTGGCCGATCTTTTCCTTTTTATGTTTTTCAACATGTTTTTCTGTCAGTTTCAACTTTGGCTTTTTAGGCTTTTTGCAAGTACATTTATATAAAGGTCGCTTGCATTTTTTACATATAATTTTCTTCTTTTTCCCTTTGAGTTCTTCTAAAGGTGGTTGGCTGTAATCGATGACCCCGGCTTTTGTATCAATCAATGATTCATCATAAACGATAGGTGAAGGTTTTTTTTGTTGACAACATTTGTGAGTTGGTTCGGTGTAGTCGCAGGCGGGTTGACTGGGCTCAGTATAATCAGAATTGCTGGGACAAGTTTTGCACTCTGGGCATGGTCCTGGGTAGCAAATTTTGTATGGTTGACACGGTGACGGACAAAGTTTGCACTCCGGGCAAGGTTTGCACTCTGGGCAAGGTTTGCATTCTGGGCAAGGTTTGCATTCTGGGCAAGGTTTACACTCTGGGCAAGGTTTACACTCTGGGCAAGGTTTACACTCTGGGCAAGGTGGGGGACAAGGGCATGGCTTGCACTCGGGGCACGGTGGACACGGCGGTGGGCATGGTGGACATGGGCATGGGCATGGGCAACACGGTTTTTCTCGGCAAGGAGGGCAACAAGGTCGTGGTGGGCAACAAGGCTTTTCTGGGCACGGACATTGGCATGGGCGGCACGGTGGGCACCGGCACGGTGAGCACCGTGGTTCGTGGTAATCGTTCGGGGAAGATTGTTCTTTAATAATATGATCTAAATCGCCTGAATAGTAGTACTCATCGTCACTCCATCTAAAGTTCGGAAAAAATACAAATGATTAACGTTATGCAACACTATTTCAATACTGAAACTTTCATGATTATTTCAATGAAAAAATGCTTAGATGCCTACTAGTTTCACTGTGAATAATAATGCTCCGCCCCGCTCCCCGAACCAGATGTAACAGTTCGAAGTATTTAGGAAGTAAAGTTATGTATTTAATACAATAAATTCCGTCAAGCGGCGATAAAATCAAAGCTCAGGTAACAAGAATGTACTTACAAGAAACTCGAGTGTCACGGGGATATCCACAAATAAAATTCGTCTTATGGGACCGCACACTTTCGGTCACTTCAAGTGTTACGAATGAATTGATTGGGTAAACGTTTATAATTTTTATTCATTTCTTTACTTACTAAAATAAGATAGGGTACTTAGTTAAAAATTAACTTCTTTGATCTCTGTGAATTGCTTTGTTTGAATTTGGGTGTCTGAATTTAAAAGGTGTAACTTTATGGCATCAGGTATAGAGGGAAGGACTGCCTAGCCGTGGGCTACATAATAAAAAAATTAAGTGACAAAACTCATCATGTAGGATATTGAAAACACGGTTGTGGTAAGTGACACAAAATTTTAACCAGAACCGAATTTTACCTTCTGGATAAAAAAACGGCAGTCAGTCAATGGACCCTCAGCTTCTTATTGGGCATGCACAGTTAAGACAAGTTCGTAATCAGAATGCCCGCCAGATATACCTTCCTACATTCTACAGTTACTACGACCAGTTGGTCTAACACAGTGGTATTGGCAACTGGTTCAGCCTCCATCGTTCGTTTAGTTTTTAATTTTTTATATGAACACATTACCCTCCTTTGCGACGCACAGTCGGGTAAAAATAAACGATTACTAATAAATCTTTTAAACATAAACCTCAGACGAGACATTGAAACAAACCTGGGCCAAATACTAAAGTCAAAAAAGTAAATAGTAGTTAATGCCTATTAGATACATAGCCGACAAGGCAGAAATGTTTTTCTTGGCTAGAAGCATTTATGTTTAACTGTGATATATGCTAATTGGCTTCTATAATTTTTTTACCAATTATACACTATAAAATAGGCTGTAGGATTTCCAAATAAAAGAAAATATTGATGATGTACATGAAATAATAAAAGCATAATATTTTAAATTCTTACATTAATTTATTGTTCAAGCCAGAATATTTATATAATTGTATTTGCTTAATATTTTAGAAAAAAATAGTTTCTTAACATTGGGGGACTAGAAACTAGGTGTCGAAACTTTCCCATGACGTTTTCAATTTAATTTGATGACCCTTTAAGATAAAGTTGTTCAAAATATTGTTGTCCTGACTAACGTTGCTTATTTTGGTTAAACTAATTCAAATTTAGTAAATATAAGTTTGTCAGCATGTAAAATCAATAACTGAGGTACTTTCACTAACATTCTCCTAAAACTATACGAAACTTTCAGCAGGCAGTGAGGCTTTTTAGGCAGGCTCTAAACTTCTCCGAAATAATAAAAGCGGGTCGAAGTTTCCTGTCTTTATCTTAAGTTTTGTAACCTTCTTCTTTTTAGCAGAAGTTGGTATCATGGGTACATGCGGTCGACTTTTATAATGTCGGTTTATATTAGGCAACAAATGATAAGGTTGTTCTTTGTAATTTATATTGTTATCGTAACGTTGGGTTTCGTGGTAATAATTTTTTGGCTCTTCTTCTTCATAAGTGTTGGTTTCATGGCTGGATTTGGGATCTAGTCGTGGCTCATGATAATCGTTGTTTGGCGGTTCGTGGTAGATAACATATGGACCAACTTTTGTGCACGATTTAACGTTATTTTTTACTGAAGAGCCATGCGTACGTGTGCGATTTGCTTTCTTTTTATTCGAATTTATTCGGTTAAACACATTTGTGTTTGAGATAGAGTAGTCAGAGTAGACATAATCTGCGTCGGCCCTCCATCTAAAATTTGTAAAAAAAAACACAATTATAATGATGCGTCATATTGCCGGTTATTCTTTTCAGGCCATGAAAGGCCGTCAACTTAGCTGACGTGGCTTGATAACATTCCAGCGCTTGGTAATTTTTACAGTTGACACTATGTTCATCATGAATAATAAAGTTGACTGTCTCAATCTACTCTCACTTTATAGGTTTAACGTCTTTTGCAGAATGCCAGGATAAGCCATCAAGCCGCTCTGTACCAATCTTTTCGTAGAATCGTATTGGGAGCAAACTCACCCTTAGCTAGATTGATTCACTCATACAAAAAATACTGTAATTTAGTTGATTTGCACCACATCTCCTTAGCTAAAACTAAGCACGCAATCATTTCGGCACAAAAATTCTGTAATTAATAATTATTTCTTTTGGTTTTTCTTTTAGTTCGGCTTTATTACGTAGTTTATTAACTTTATTAAGCTTTGATATAGTAATTTTGTGTACATAATTCTTTATAGCAGTGGATATGGAGCTTGCCTGTAATTAATTGCGCACTTAGTAGGTAAGTAAGTTGCATGATTCTAAATTGTAAGTTATAATTTAGTAATTGGTGGTTGGCCAAATAAATAAATATACAAATTGCAGTAAATTTCTGAGCCTATTAAGTTAATTTGGGATCCCAACTTAGTGCTTTATTTGATCCAATTTTATTACAATTCAATTGTAACTGTACTCGGAAAATTATAAAGACTAGGTACCTACTTAACGCAATTTCTTAAAAAAATATACTTTTTACAATTAAACCGAACGAAAGGAGATGTAGAGCGGAGCGAATACAAGACTCTTACAGAAAAATGTGTTAGTTATAAGTTGTAGTTAGGTGTATAGGTTCCTTTGTATATAAAATCAATATGATATCACTCCGCTACCCACCTCCCCGTTCTTATTGAATCGCTCCGCTCCACTTGACTCCTTTTCACCGATATAAGTAAAATCCGAACATAAAACGAAACATTTCCTAAATTATACGAATTGCAACTAAGTAAGTATCAATAGATATATAATATTTATAATACATATTTTTCTTGGGATTTGTAAAATGTTTAATGAGGATACTAACTATTATAGGAGGTGGCATCACAGAGTCACTATTTTGGCGTATGATTTAGGTACGAGAAACCATTGACAGTGTTTAGATCTGAAGACGTTCAAAGTTTAGTATGTTCGATAACACTTTCTTTAATGCTGTTAAACGAAGTTGCAATTGTATAATTGTATTATACATTTTTTGAATGATAGGCTTAGGCAAGCAAAAAAGAGGCGGAAGTGAGAAGCTCGGAAACGAACCATTAAGTTTTGGTACTCATTATACGCAAAATGTAATGCTTTTTATTTATATTTTATATTTAATCATTTGCATCCATTTGTCTTTTCTTTTTATTATAAAACTTGTTGACATTCTTTGTGTTGTAGTGTTTGAAAAGAAATGTCTTATTTTTTTTATATAAGATAAAAAATAAAACGAATGCTCCACCTTTTTTAGCACGTAATTACTCTACCGACTGGTGTATTCTGGAGATATACTTAAATTTTGAGAAATAGAATTAAAAACGGATTATTGCACAAGTCGTGAGCAGATAAATCAATGTTTGACTCATTGTTTGGTAAATTATTAGCATTTAAATGGTTTTTGTCGAAGACACAATATTTCTTATGATTTTTTTAGTAGACATCTTTATTATTTATACCCAAGGATATAACAAATGAGAGAAAAGAAAAATGAGTTTAAACTGATTTAATTAAAACTGTCCTCAAACTTTAAGTGTTATGCATTTTAAGTACGAACAATGTCTATTGGCCAAGATTTTAATTGAAAAGTATAGAGAAGACTGGTTGTAAGGCGACAATATTGACTCGCTAGTCCTCGCAACAGACTGACTCAATGGTCCTCGCAACAGACTGACTCAATGGTCCTCACAACAGACTGACTCAATGGTCCTCGCAACAGACTGACTCACTGGTCCTCACAACAGACCGACTCAATGGTCCTCGCAACAGACCGACTCAATGGTCTTCGCAACAGACCGACTCAATGGTCCTCACAACAGACTGACTCAATGGCCCTCACAACAGACTGACTCAATGGTCCTCGCAACAGACTGACTCAATGGTCCTCACAACAGACTGACTCACTGGCCCTCGCAACAGACCGACTCAATGGTCCTCGTAACAGACTGACTCACTGGCCCTCGCAACAAACCGACTCAATGGTCCTCGCAACAGACTCACTCAATGGTCCTCGCAACAGACCGACTCAATGGTCCTCACAACAGACTGACTCAATGGTCCTCACAACAGACTGACTCAATGGTCCTCGCAACAGACTGACTCACTGGCCCTCGCAACAGACCGACTCAATGGTCCTCGCAACAGACTGACTCACTGGCCCTCGCAACAAACCGACTCAATGGTCCTCACAACAGACTGACTCAATGGTCCTCACAACAGACTGACTCAATGGTCCTCGCAACAGACTGACTCAATGGTCCTCACAACAGACTGACTCAATGGTCCTCGCAACAGACTGACTCACTGGCCCTCGCAACAAACCGACTCAATGGTCCTCGCAACAAACCGACTCAATGGTCCTCACAACAGACTGACTCAATGGTCCTCACAACAGACTGACTCACTGGCCCTCGCAACAAACCGACTCAATGGTCCTCACAACAGACTGACTCAATGGTCCTCACAACAGACTGACTCAATGGTCCTCGCAACAGACTGACTCAATGGTCCTCACAACAGACTGACTCAATGGTCCTCGCAACAGACTGACTCACTGACCCTCGCAACAAACCGACTCAATGGTCCTCGCAAACGCAACAGACTGACTCAATGGTCCTCGCAACAGACTGACTCAATGGTCCTCGCAACTGACTGACTCGATGGTCCTCGCAACGGGCTGACTCACTGGTCCTCGCAACAGACTGACTCAATGGTCTTCGCAACAGACCGACTCACTGGTCTTCGTAACTGGCAGACTCAAAAGGCCTTTTCGGCGCAAACCCAGGTAGCACAAAATTGCTGCATAAGTGCTTAACAAATGCTGCCATCGATTCTCAAACCTGCATAATGTTATATAAATTGGTTCTATTAAAGCTGTTGAAGCGCTTTTACAGCCAAAAAGGGCCCCAAATTAACCAGCTTTTGGTGTTATAATGGCTGATAAGAAGCTGTGATTAGGCTTATAATAGGCTTTATTAAAGCTGTAAATGTAAGCCTGTGAAATGTTTAATTCTGTGCAAGACTCTCATATCCAGCTCTTGTACAGTTTCCAACGTTTGCAGCATCCAACTCAAACTTTTTCGACAGCTTTTCTTAAAAAAAAAATAATGAAAAGTATATTTTGTAGGACCGCCGTCCATTTTAATGTTATGCGTTACAAGTGCTTGGCTTCCATTTTTATTAAGTGTTGTGTTTGGACTTAAGGTAAGTTAGACCAGTGATTGTAAGTGCGTTCAGATTGCGAGTGCAACTTTATCGTGAAGTTTATACCAGTTTAATACAAAAAATTAATGCGCCCTTCGAATTATTAATTTATGTATTGAGAAATATGTAGATAAAACACGAGTGCAAGAACTTTTAGTCTATTCTTGTTCGTATTTAAATTGAATTCCCTCTTAAATGTATTTTTTTATATTTTTAATGAAGTAAATGTTTGAATTAAATGTGTATTTTTGCAGAATAATTGATTTAATAAATAGTATATACAATTATCTTGAGGTTAGTTATGGCGTCCATCAGGTTTTCTGCTTAAATCGTTTAAAAAATATCTTATAACTCTATTTGCTGAACGGAATACCAATAATCAGCCACAGGCTGCTTATGTTCTGTATAACACACTTTCATTTACACTTTTAGGTCTTAAATGGTTTAGGGGAATACAGTTCTAATGACGAATGAGTTATAGTGTATTACAGTTGCTACTTTTTGCGGCAAAATGGAGTTCCTCAGGCAAAATAAAGAACCCTTTTCAGTTAATTTTTTTTAAGTTGGTTAGATATAATCAGTAGTATAAATAGCTAGGAAGGTATCTATTGGGTCTGAGTAAATTGCTTTAAACTTCGTATGTAATAGTCAGTGTTGTGTTTTACGATGAAAATCTACTAAGCTCAATCTTAGGCCACTTTTGTAAATCGGTTGTCCGCATACTCCTTTTACACCTTTTGACTTAGAACCATGAAATTTTGCACATATACAAAGGTCTACAGTTCTACAATGTTACGTCGAGAAATTCGAAATCCGACTTACCACGGAGGAATAAGTAATTACCGAATTACGCGGAGGCTTATTCCACTTTTCTCCAAGAAACTATTCCACTCTTGCTCTAAAACATTTTTTTGCCTATTATTATTATTATTAAAATGCAAAAAGTATTCCAATTTTGCTCCAAGAACTTTTGTAAAGTAGGGTCAGCAAGAAAAACATATTCAAGTTTTTAAATCATTTATTAAAGAGGAAAAAGCCTACGCGTGGTAGGGAGTATCGCTCCGCTCAAATTTAATGCACCGGGACGGCGAATTACACCTAGTTATTTATTTCACTTATTCACCTTGTATAACTCTGAAACTGTCCATTAGATGTTTAAATGCCTACGTTATAATTAGTAATGAGGTCAAACTCTACACTATCTTAAAGTTTCAGACAATTGACTGAAACCTATTCCTCCATATATCCACAGCGGGGTCCTTTTTCGAATTTATTTAATTTCGTTTTGTAGATTGAAGTTAATTGTTTACATTAAGCGAATCAGCGTATATAATACAAGACTAATTTTCTATTCTTTTACAGCCCACAGTTGCAATGCCTTTCAAAATTGTTAAGACTATCGAGGGTGGTGAAGAAAAGCTTTGTATTGTCCCCAGCCTCTAGGAAAGCAAAGGGATTTTAAAATATCCCGAGAAAAGCTCAGATTTTAAGCTTTATCGTGATGGCAATTCTAAACCAAATCATGAATGGCCCACAATGCAATGTCAAGTGAAGAGATCTGCAATGTTTACCTATAAACAAGCAAACGAAATACTGAATGAGATGACGCGTACCAGCGACACTGATCACAGCTTATATATTAATACCAAAAATAATTTTGATGTGACTCATAATGAAAATACAGCAGGCAGTTACAATGCTTTAACAGAGCAATTAGTAAGTACCTTTAGAAAACAACAGTCCAAGTACGAATCTGCCCATGCACATTTTAGTTATCCGTAGTTGCCTGATAGATCGTAAGTTTGTAACAAATAATAGCTATGTTTTCTATTATATTGTTTTAGATTTCACGATATTTTTAAACTAAGAAAATTCAGAAAGCTTTCTTGTTTACTACGGAATTCTAAATAATACGTCGCGTTCTTTTGTAATATTTTATTACCTTAGTCCTGTGCCACAATTGTTATTAACAAAAGCTTTTTTTATTCTAGACATTAAATCGACCACAAGAAGAAAGGAATAATGTTTCGATCAATAGTACGTCTTCTGTTCAATATGAGTTTATCGCCCCGACAGTTAACACTGCGGCAGTTGTAACTGCACCAAATATGCAGCAGAAAAATGATAATAGCCAAATTTTGGAACACCTACAAGCAAATCAAACCTTATTATTGAATGTGCTCCAAGTTTGTAATACATCTTTAGAAAATCAAGCTTTGATATCCCAAAAAGTGGATGCTTTAACAGATAATCTCAAGAAAAATACTTATAAAGTAATTTCTCTGTCTTTGCAAATTGACGATGGATTTACTAGATTACAAAAGACAATACGTGAGTCAGCCGCAGTCATTCCATTAGGAATGTCTGATCCTGATGAAAGAAGGTCGTTCGAGATCAAACCAGTAGATTCAGTAGATGATCTAGAAAATCTGGAGTTACTTTTATCCGATAATAAATTGTTTAATTAAATACTTTCATTCTTTTTTAAAATCTCGTCTCCTTTATTTTTTTGTGTGTTTCGGCGATCTGTATTTTAAATTTATCGCTGAAAATTACAATAAAAGTGTTTATTAATGGTATTTTATTGTTTTATTTTACAATAACTTATTCCGAATAGGTATGAAGAAGAGGTATTAAAAAAATATCAGATTCCTGTTGGATTGACACAAATTTAAAATGCACGTCTTCAGGGGCCAACATTTTCTCGACACATCTTTTTCTGATCAACTTAGCTTTGTACATTTTTAAGTATGATGACTTTATTGGGTCATCAAAAATATCAACTGGGTCTGATATTTTTAACGCACGTATAATGACTGTCTTGCCATCAACATCTTCTAATATTTCTTTGGTTTCCATTACTTCACAATTTTTTGTCCTAAACCATTTATCCTTTGATTTGGACGATATTTTAAAATTTTCAAAATTTTAAAATATCGTCCAAATCAAAGGATAAATGGTTTAGGATATTGTTTGTGGTTCCAACTTTTGTTACATATGGCACAACACTTTTCTTTTCCTTGATTTTAACACTTACATTTCCACTTAATCTCTTTGCTACTTGCGCCAGCGGTCTCGGTCCACTCCTCAAAAGGCTTTTAATCATGTAGAGCTTATTTTCAAATGGGTATGCATTAAATGTTTGCAATGATCCGAATCTACGTACCTCTTCAACGATGTGAAGTAGATTATGGATATTACTCGTTACGTAGCCTTCCCCATAAAAATCTTTATAATGCACAACGAAATCTTTAAGTAGTTCGCTTGCAAGAGGTAGTAAGTGTTTGTAATTATCATTTGTGCAAATAGTTATACCACAAAACAAATTCAAAAAATGTTTAAATGCTTTTTCGGGTATTACATCTGGGAGAATTATAATGCTTACATAAAAAAGAAATCTCCTGAACTCTGAAGCCTTCCAGTGAGCCAAACAATCCAAACCTCTTAAAGATCTGTGTATCTCTGATGGTAATTTACATTTTAACAGTCTCAATATTTTTGGCACACCATTTGTTGTTTTTTTACCTAAATTACCATCACGCCATCCCACCAAGAGTCTTTTCATGACCCCTAAGTCGATCAAGTGTAAAGAATCCGCGACTGGAAAGTCCTCAATCATGTCAATTGGAAGTTGTAATAGTGGTGAGTCCATCTCATGATGTTGTCCGTATTGTTTTGCACGAAAACCTTCATTTGTTCTTTTCGGACACCCCATTTCTGGAAATACTACGGTGTGAGAATTGTGTGAGTATTCTCCCACTGTTGTACACTTTAAACATCCATGCTTTTCATTGAAGTTGCATACTCCTGAAAAACAAATAATTAGGTACTTTACTAAAGTTTAGAACACCACTTATAGCCGATATTGTAGATAGGTATAGTATTAGACATACACAATTATATATTATTCTAACCTTTAATGTATGCTCGAGCAGGAGAATCGCATATAAAACATCTAATTTTGACAATAACTTTGATATTTTTGTCTGTTAAAAAAATACCATTTTCAAGTAGCTCGTTCGCTTCCGACACAAAGTCCTCCAAATACTCTAAGAGATTTTTTGGTTTTCCAGTTCCAAAATAAATTCCGATTATAAAAGATTCATTAAATTCACCTTCATGGATTTTACACAAGATAGGCCAAAATTCTTGTCTTGAGCTTTTGAATATTGGCAGACCATCAATATTTATATTTAAATTGACCATACAAGGTGATACGTCCATGTTATCTAATATCATTTTAAGGCTCTGGATGAGACCTTGGTGCCAGTACTCGCCACCTTCAATCATTTTTAAATTAATGGGTCTGGCTGTTTTTAATAGTGTTCTAGGATCACTGGGCATAGCGTTGGGGATATAATCATTAATTATCTTTGTTAAATCTTTTAAGGCCACTTGAGAAATATTGTTTTCGACCGCCCACTTTCTTATTTTTTCCTTAAAGTATAAGTTTTTTTCAAATTGATTCAGTTCTTTCTCGTTTTCTTCTTCTGTACTACTAGACGTAGAAGGTTCTTTTGAAGACTGTGAAATCAAAAAACTGGAAATACTAGCAACGACAGGAATAACGTGTACAGAACACTCGTCTTCTTTAAATGGTACTAACGCTTGACCAGATGCATTGTTGTCACTGCTATGTCCCTGTATTTCCTGATATTCCCTTGCCAACTTTCTTTTTATTGCACCGTTACGTTTTCTTTTTGACCAGGGCGTGTCCATTTCTTTATTTATATATATTTTTAAACATAAAGTACAGTTTTCAGGCAGACTGGCAGCGGCAGAACGATCTGATTTGAGCAACGCTGGTAAGAAAAGCTGTAAAATGGAGTCAATAAGAGAAAGAAGTTTTAATGTGGTGTACCCGGATGTAATGATCTTTATAATAGTATGCAAAGGTGACACTATAACTCTTTGAGAATTACAAAACTCTAGAAAAATGCTCTATAACAGCTTCTCAAACAAAGCTGTTTAAACATACTACATAATACACTTTACCAGCTATAAGAATTATTATTTTCTACTCAAACATAATTAAAGCAGCTGCAAGCTGTTAAAAGTATTTCCCTTACGGTTTTAACCAGACAACTTTATAGAAGTTTCACATTACACCACAAGTAGGTCAAAAGTTTTATAAAAGATGCATTCAATGCCATTGTGCAGCTTTGAACGTTAAAATAACATTCGGCCATACTGTTAACCAGCTGGTGTTAGAAAAGAATTATTTTCAGCCATTCAACAGCCAGAAACATTATAAAACACTCATTATAAACTCATATACAGCCTATAGCTTAATTAAGTATTTTAAAAGTACTTTTTACCAGTTATAAAATATCTAACTTTTTTAAATGCTTCTTTTCAGCTTGGTGAAGCCACCAGAACCTTTAACCATCTCTAATAACTCTTTTGAGCTTATTTAGGCGTATAGTTCGACATTTAATCAGCCAATGTGCTACCTGGGAACTGCCTCTATACGCGTCAAGCAATCTTAACATGGTTCGTTGAATCAATCATTATTTTTAAAAGCCTTTTAGAAAGTTTTAGAAAGTTTCCAGGCACTAAATTCAAGCGCCTAGGCTTCCTTTATTTTTAGACAATTTATTTATATCTAAATTTTGTGTAGAATTAGTCCTTTGCTAGGATACAGCTGTTATCACACACAACAAACATATATAAAATTATATCCTTCATAGTAATATAATTTTTGCAAATACCAGCGCAATGGGGCCTCTGCTAGCACGCACCTAACATAATTTGTCACAAATATAATGTACTTCGATCTAAAGTATAGTGTCAGTACCTACGGAACAGTTGGGATGGCCTCGACACAACAATATTATCTCACGCGTGCATGTTAGCGCCGCTGATCGGTGAGTTAAGCACCATCAGAGCTGGATGTCATACATGGACAACTTTTGTTCACAAAATTAGGTACGTGGGCGACACGATGCTGGCCGTCTATCAAAGTTATGAGAACATTACTTTGCATAAAACTGTGGTCATTATACCACACACTTAAGACCTAGAGAATGGTTTTCTAAAAAGTCTCTTGATAGACATACAAAGACACCGAGGTCACGATGATCCGATAAAATATCATCTTACAAATCTGTGTACCCTGACCAGCGGCCCGAGCACAACCCGTGAATCGCGCCGCTCAGATAACGGTGTAACTTCACCATGCAAGGATTGAACTCTGGATCGTCAATTCAGATACAGCACCACCACCACTGAAACAAACGACACGACAGCTAATCTAAATAAAACGAACCAGACGGCTGGGGATAATGATCAGAAGAAATCAACTTTATTTACTGAGTTAAAAAAGAGCACTAAATATCAGTTAAATATCATCAGTGTTTGAAGTTTGTATTTTAAAAAGGATTCAATCGACGTTCTTTTTATTAATTTATTAGGCGCTAGTCTTATAGCCAGCAGCTTATTTTTTTTTGTTGCTTGCAAAGTAATAAGCCACCTTTAATTTTAAACATCTTGGGTCGTTTCGGATTTAATGTATATTGGTAACATACATTTGCACATGGAACATTTTCTCATTGGATATTTGCACATTTTGCATTGACATTTACATTTTGGATGTCTGCAGCACATTGGGTCTTTGCACACTGGACATCTGTATTTTGGATATTGGCGCATCGGGCATTTGCACCTAGAATATTTGCACGTTGAACATTTGCACATTGGACTTTTGCACTTTGAACATTGGCACATTGGACTTTTGCACTTTGGACATTGGTACATTGGACGTTGGCACATTGGACTTTTGTACGTTGGACTTTTGCATTTTGGACTTTCGCATGTTGGACTTTTGCATTTTGGATTTTCGCATGTTGGAATTTTGCATGTTGGAATTTTGCATTTTGGATTTTCGCATGTTGGACTTTTGCATGTTGGACTTTTGCATATTGGACTTTTGCATATTGGACTTTTGCATATTGGACTTTTGCATATTGGACCTTTGCATATTGGTCTTTTGCATATTGGACTTTTGCATATTGGACTTTTGCACTTTTGGGCTGTTTGATACTTTTTGCATATTTCTTTCGTTTTATTTAACAGCCATTCAATCAAAGGACTATGGTGGTGAGTGTGGTTATAACGCAAAGGCAATTTCCAATTAGGTATCGAAAATTTAACAAATGGTTCGCCAGCGCTTTTGTTTTCGTAGTAAACCTCTGCTTTTGCTGGCAATCTGTTCTTTTGTTGACATTTTTGTTTCCATTTTTGATTCTCTATGTAGTCATTTCTAGTTTTAGGTGTTTCTTTCACATATTCATGCTCGACATAAACGTGTCCCATTTCAGAAGGTACTTTCAAACCATATTCTCCATATGTTTCCTGTGAGCAATTCCCCATGAGAATTTCAAAGCTACAAATGAAAAAGTTCTCTTTACTATGTTAAAATTTATAAAGAATACGGCATAAAATACAAATCACAATTTTGTTTTATTATTTTATGAAAAGTTACACAAATAATACAGCAACTGCGTACTCGTAAGCTCATTGTGTTGTTTAATGGTAGATTTGAAAGCTAACATTAAAGTTGTACGAATTTAGCCTACTAAATTGAACTACTTTCCCAGAGACTAAGGATGTTGTGCCCTTGGCGCATTATTTATTATATTGGAAATTCACTGGTTTTTATTTTACTGTAATTTACCAGTTTTTTGTATAAAAAACTTTAAGTGATACGCTTATACGGTATTTTTCCTTATTTGTTTGTGTACATTAAAGTATATTTATAAATATTTTTTTAGGGAATGAAAAATATTCGGCACGAATGGGACAGACTTCGATAGGAGGATCGCCAACCAGACGGCCCTTTACAGAGCCTGAGGCCGCATGAGACCATAGGATGACACCTCAGATTCAGAAAAAAAGTGTCGTTGCCTGGGATGGATTACTAGGAGGCAGGTCTCATTTGTGTTTCCTTAGTCGCCTCTTACGACACCCACGGAAAGAGATGGGGTGGTGTTATTCTCAACCGGTCACCACCACACGCCAAATTTCGCCCTTGTCATGCCCTTGTCGTTAATAGGTTTTGCCCTTGTCATAATCTACTTTGCAACGAGTAATATGAGTCTGTAGTTCTCCGTACGAGCCACAGATGGCGCTAACCTACAAGCACAACGTATGTTAGTAAGCGAATGAGAAATTTCGTCGCTTGACTTGAAGGCACGATAGCTCAGTTGGTTAGAGCACCAGGAGATCTGGTTCTGGGGTCGTGGGTTAAAGTCCCATATATTTTTCTTTCCCTAAAAAATATTTGTGTATATCCTTCACGCGGGTAAGCGTTTATAAATACTAAAGTACTTATATTTTATTGTATTCGGTAATTACACACTCGCTCTTTGCATGCCAAAGAGCGTTCATTAAATAAATAATATAATTACTTATTTTCCAAAATCAAATTGGCTTATATATTTAGCTTTTTTAACTTATTAATACAGGCATGTTTTTCAGACACTACCAGATGAAACAAAAGGGTCATTTAATTCAAACGCTTGCTACTATTTTGATAAAAATTCACAAGTTAGGAGTATTTTGGGTCAGAATTTCGATTTCTTATAATTTTACTATCAGAACATGTGTAACAATCTCAGATATTTGTAGGTAAGTAAATATAAAAATAAAAACTAGCGAAGATGGCAGCACTGGGTCCTCACCTAATTAATTATCTTTTTGAAATTGTAGTAAATATTTACGATTATTCTTTGACTTTTCTACAGTGCCTAATTTACGCGTGGCAAGTCATTCCGAACACGCCAGTGAGCCCTTTGTGCAAGATAGTTTGTGTAGGTACTATATAAAAATATAAGCAAATATTAAGTGGCTCTAGTTGCATAATTATAAAAATTCCTGAACCAGACAAATCTTTCAATATACAAGGAGTGATCAAAAAGTAGTGATAATGAAACAGAAAATAATATATTTTTTAATTAACAAAATTTTTTTTTTCATCATAGTCTCCTTCTCTATCTACACACCGAGTCCAGCGTTTCTCCAACATTTTTAACGGCCTCTATCACTTCATTATCATCGGCATATCTATTACAACGCAGGTATTCTATTAGTTTTGGAAAGAGATAAAATTCACTGGGGGCCAAGTCCGGCGAATAAGGTGGGTGATCCACTAATTCGAACCCAGCTTGTTGAATGGCATCCAGTGCAACAGCAGAAGTGTGAACCGGCGCGTTGTCCTGATGAAACAAAATGCCTTTTCTGAGTTTGACATGTATTTTCTCTTTTATAGCCTCTCTCAATTTAGCTATTGAAGATACATAGCAAACGCCTGTTATTGTGTGTCCCTTCTCAAGATAATTAATTAATAATATTCCTTCGGAATCCCAAAAAATTGAGGCTATGACTTTGCCTGGCGATGCTGTGGTTCGAAATTTTCTTGGAGTTGGTGATGACGGTCTTTTCCACTGTAAAGATTGTTGTTTTGTTTATGGATCAAAATGGTGAACCCATGTTTTATCCATAATGACAAATCGAGCCAAAAAATTGTTAGGTTAGAATCTGTCCAACCAGCGCCTTGAAAGATTGAGTCTGGTTTTCTTCCGATCTTCTTTTAACATTCTGGGTACCCAACGCGCCGAGGCTTTTCTCATACTCGGATAATCTTTTAATTTTAATTGAACACTAACATATGAAATGCCAGTTTCCTGGACTAAATAACGCACTGTAACACGACGATCGTCTAGAACAATCTTTTCGACTTTTTCAATGTTTTCCTGCGTAACTGACGTCGATGGCCGGCCCGAGCTGTGCTCATCTTCTGTCGATGTTCTTCCAGTCTTGAATTGAGGTGACCATCTTTCCATAGTAGAATATAGTGGAGCAGACTCACCTAAAGTCTCCACCAAATTACAATGGATCTCTTGCGTCGTCAACTTTTTTAAACTCAGGCATTTAGTAACGGCTCGCACTTCGTTTTTCTCCATAATGATATTTTACGTCGGAATTCGTCAAACAACTAGACACGGTTTCTATGTTTCTTAAAATTAAAACTTACTTTTTTGTATCTAACCTCGTAATTAAATGATCTTTATTTATTAGTATGAATGAGTAAATTATGAATTGTACAAGTGGGTCATTATCACTACTTTTTGATCACTCCTCGTACATAGGTGATTTTGTGTTAATAAGTTAAAGACCAGAGTTGTACTTTTAAGTTATCTTAACATCTGCTTTTTTTAAATATATTTGCTTGATTAATAAAAAGGTGTGACACTAAGCTCCCGTATTTTGGACCTTTTGTATTTTATTTACTGTTTTTATTGAATACATGCATCCCTAGGTTAGACAAAACCAAGGTGTCCGCGAGATAAGTCCTACGATTTATAGAGCGACTTTAAAATTCTGTAACATTTTGGTATTTTTCAATCTACTTACATGAGCTTCAAAAGTGAGACATCCATGATTTAGTCCTAAATTTATTAAAGTATCGAATCGCGGAGTAATTCCATCTGCAAGAGATGTAACTGGTTGTGTTATATAATATATTTAATAACACATAAATAAAAAATTCTGACTTTTGGAGGGATTTAGAATAAAACCTTGATTTTTTGCCCTTGATCTAGAATACACCGAATTTTGCGCTGTGTCCATTACATCACGTTCACTGGTTTTTGTCTCTAAATAAAGTGTATCATCCGCATTTAAATGTATTTTGCAGAATGAAACAAATTTTATAAAATCGGCAGTATAAATAGCGAAGAGCGTAGGACTTAGCACCGAACCTTGGATTACACCTTTTTTCAAAGGCAAATATTCTTAGTCTTGATTAGTGCAATCGTTATTGATAAAATTATATTTATGATGTAAGTAGTTTTAAATCAACTGAACGCTTTTTTTATTTATTATAAGATGGGTTAACTCTTGACCTCAATCTTGACCAAGGACATACATGAGGTCGATGATGGATCGAGTTAACCCAGAAAATGCCTATAAGGCACTGGTACTCCCACGCACCGACGGAATACAGTAAGCTGTTTTGCGTCGGACTTCGGTAGGAGGGTGGTCGCGAACCAGACGGCCCTTTACAGAGCCTACCACACCGCATGAGACCATAGGACGACACCTCAGATTCAGAACAAATTGAGGTGTCGTTGCCTGAGGTGGATTAATATAGAAGGCCGGTCTCATTTGTGTTTCCTTAGTCGCCTCTTACGACACCCACGGAAAGAGATGGGGGTGGTGTTATTCTCAACCGATCACCACACGGTACAAAACCTGAACCATTCGCACCATAATATTTTAATTTTGATAAAAGTAAGTCATGCATGATCGATGCAGTCGAAATTGTCCATTACCTCAACCGTTTCCCAAATAGGCAGAATTATGTAGGAGTAGGTCCCCGCTTAATAAATCCTCTCGAGTGTAGGTTCCGCTGGGAGTGGCAGGGAGGAATAGTAACTTTTTTCAGTTATTTGCTCATAACTCGAAAACAGTCCAGCAGGCCGAGTACGATAGTGACGGCGCGGCGACAACACCGCGGTCCTATGTCAAAATGTCAACATTGACAACGCCATAGGGCGAGCAAGCCTTTGCGCGGGACCCTCGCGCAATCAAAGTGAAGTTTCAGCGTGAGCCGAGCTTGAGTTTGTCGTTATCGTGCTAGAGCTGCAGTTGTAAAATGTAATTAATCTTAGTTGTAAATTCTTAATATCCATTAAATATGTTTCAAACCATAGTGAACTACTTTTAATGATTTTATATTCAGTATTCTGTTTACCTGATAAAACCTCCCTAGCGCAGATCTTAGCATGTTACAAACATGCTGGGTTTTCCAATCAAAATGTTTATCAATAGTCAGGCCAAAACATTTGAATTTATCGAGTACTCTAATTTGTCGCATAATATGTGTTTTTTATTTATTTATTTCATTGCTTATTGAGATAAGTTGAATTTTTTTTTAGATTAAGTTTTGTTTTGGGTTTTCAGTCATTTTAAAGATTCTAGAGAAAAGTTGTTCAATTTCGTAGACAAAATCATAATTTTGTTACTAAAATATCTTACTAATCACATCAACAACCCGATCCACGTAAATTTTTTTTTGCCAAAAATTGGACATGATCGTTTTATTTCAGAAATATACTGAGGTTTACGTTACAAGTGTAAGAGTAAAACTCCCACGATTCTCGCTTAAATAGTTTTTGAGAATTACGCGTCCAAAGTTTCATGTCCCGAATTTTGAAAAATAAGTATGAAAAAAAATTCTAGCGCAAAATCAGAGCAGCTAATTTTATTTCCTTTTACGGTATAAAGTTATATTTCAAGCTAGTAGTGGACGCGTTTAAATAGGCCAGTAACTCAGAAATGCCAATTTAGTGATTTTCGTTTTATTTTTTTTCTGACTCAAATTTGGCGTAGTAGTAGATGAAACTTCCTTTATATATAGCTATAGGTATGTACAGTCAAGAGCAGGTCACGCTTTACACTACCAGTTTAAGCTGACCTCTAAATATTTACTCTTACACTTGTAACGCAAACTTCAGTATATTTCCGAAATAAAACAACCATGTCCGATTTTTGGCAAAAAAAAATAACTAGCGATCTGCTGTATCTTAGATCATGGTCTATATCTATTTTATCATCGATGTGCTAAAGCGAAACGGAATGGAGGAATTCACCGGAAAAGAAATACTTAAATACTTTTTTCGAAAAACAGCCAAGGTTCAATACTCAATATTGTATTGCATCCATAAGTTTACAAATAGGTGTTATAGATTAATATAGTAACCGATATGGACCCTGTTCTAGGCACTGCAATTAAAATATTATCCCGTGAGTTGAATTTTCCTATCCACTTTTCAGCAGTGCAATGTTTTCACTATTTACCTCCATTCCGTTCCTCTGCAGCGGAGATGGGAGTTCGTGTGAAAATCAATCATTTTGTACAATTTCTGTATTGATTTTCACACAGCTCCGCTTTTCTCCGCTCATACCCATTAGTATTGTAATTAAGTAATATATATCATGATAATTTCAAATGCTAGCTACTATAAAACTACAAATGCATCAATCACATTAAATTCGACTTAAGTACTTATCTTTTGTGATCGCGATCATGGTGTTACATATACCTACCTAGTTTGTCACACTGAATAAAAAAGACAAAAGAAGAAAATATAGAGACGATCCTGGCAAAATAAAAATTACTACGAATTAAAACTTCTGCGTTGTTATGTTTCTGTAATTGCATGTTCTTGTGTGTAAATAAAGTAAATTGTATTGTAATATTCCATGGCATATACCTAAAATAGGTTACCTACCTTTTATAAGTTACATTTTCCACCCGATAATTTGCCCCCAGACATAAATTACGAAAAATATAAAGTAAAAAATAAAATGATAAGTAATAAAAAAAATAAGATTTTTTTTGCTAAACAGCGGTGGGGAGAGAAGCGGAGCGGTGAAGCGAGCGGTGATTTTCAATTTATAAATAGCCTATTTTCTGTTAATTAAACCATCGTTTTATGAGGAATCCTACTATTTAAGACACTACAACAGAACTGCACCAGGTGACTGTTGTAGACAAATAACGCACGATAGGAATTTATCAAGCAAAAAAAATATGATAGAGAAAAGTAAAATAAACCGTTGTACTTGCCGAGTGCAATTTTGTCTTATGCGTGAGTAGAGCTATAGCACCAAGAGGACAGGTAGCTTATAAAAACTTTACATTGAACAGTATTAAATTGTTAATGTTAAACAAGCTTGTTGTCACCTCGTTGCCGCAGAAATTCTCGGTGAAAGTGTAAATTAAGATATCTGCCGTCTTGTTTCAACTTAGAGAAAGAGCAAGATCAAAAACCCATGTCATAACAAGATGTGATATGATTCCCCTTTTTCGGACTGTAATGTAAATTATCTGATATAGCATCGTTTGTGCTAAATATTTGAGTGAATCTTTATAAAAATCCTATATTTTTCCAATTTGCTCAATCTCCAAGTGTTTGGTTCTCTACTTAATATAGTTTTATTGAGTAGTCTACGATAAATGTAAAGGACTTACTTGTTATCAGGCGGCAAATTCGGTGTGGTAAGATATCGGGGGACATTATCGTCAGTCGCCAGAGGAAAAGAATTGTCTGAAAATCCAAACCGAAAAATCTTTAAACCTATCTCAGAACAGAATATCGTTATAAATTCACATACGTCCCCACCAGAAGTAAATGGGCCTCTTGGAAACAGTAAAGCAGTTTCGGCCATAGTCCACCACGCTGACCCAATGCGGGTTGATAGACCGCGACTTTCCAAAACTTAATTTCTCGGATTTCATCACGATATTATCCTTCACCGCTAAGCATATGATAATTAATAAGAAATCCATATGTAAATACGAAAACACGAATTGAGTGGTACAGAACCGAGCCCGGATTCGCACTATAACCACTCAGGCTATCATGTGACTGAATATGTATCTTAAGAATGAAATTCAAAATTTGTGTGTAGTAACTAAAACCCGTCAAAGATTGGTTTCTGCCACAGCCTGCACTTCTTCTTCCTGCACTCTAAACGACATAAACGAGGCCAATCAAAAGGCCGTGGAATCTGCCAATTTATGAGCAGGTCTAATCTAAGTACTCCATCGACACGAAAAGAAGTAGACCACAGCCTTGGAATTAAACTAATAACAGAAACAGCACAAGATCTGGTGCTCCTCATGGGAAGTAATAGTGTAAAATGTCTAAGTAACTTCGAATTTCAGTGTTACCTGAAATTCGAAACAGCCGAAATAAATTTTGCAGTACCTACAAGATCGTCATAGTTAATGGCTGATCCATAGTCTTGACTCATCGAACTTGAATTTGTCTAAAGAATCACAATTTCAGGTGCTTCACAATAGTAATCTTCGAGCTATAGCACACGTTGAGATTCTTCAAAGCGCAGAAACATCGAATTGGGGTACTCTAAGAGCATAATAGAGTTTTAAACACAGTTATTTCGGAGTTCAAATAGTTTAAACGATGTTTATATGGGTCGAATTGAAAGCTAATTGGACAAACTCGGTTATTGAAGGCACGCGTGAAATTACCAGAATTCTTGGGTTATAGAAGGAACAACACTTTTGTGCTCATTTCTGTAATTCTAGTGTAAAGTATGATTTGGTGATTCTGCTCGGCTTTGGAGTGTGCTTGGCTTTAAAGACTATTATGTGGAACACGGCACTTAATTTTTTAATGATAGGTAACTTACCCGAATTAGTGTCTTGTGCTGGGGCACATAAACACTGATGCGTGAAAAACACGAGTATTAAACTAAATAACACCATTTGCCTACAAACACTTCTTAGATTATTCTAAACATACATGTTATAAAATACTATAAATAAATCTTAGCAAGAATCTTATTTGATTTTATTATACGTCGTAGAAAATCTTTTCTTCAGTGTCATTTCCAAGTCATTTTTGAATGCCTCCGGACGTCAATGATAGTAAAGTGATTAAAATAAATGACCATAAATAATCTGGTGTTCCAACTTTTTTCTATGGTCAACCGATATCGAAGGTTTCTATTGTACAGATTACACCTTCTAGTCCCTGAGCCCACTATGTGGTAATCTACGTGCCATGATGTCATTTTGAAACGGGTGGCACAAGAAAGATGGAGAGCTAGAAATATCGATCTTAGCACCTAGAATTAGCCGGAAGTATGATAACATCTGTCACTTCTTGTGAAAATGTAATGGTGTCATTATCATACGCATGGCAGCATCTAGCCCCTTAAGTTCAAATAAATAAAACATAAATCTTCCAGTTCCTACATGGCTGGAAGTACTTGTCAGACTGTTTCAATGTTAATCATACAGCCCGCACGAAGAGGCTACGCACGTGTCTTTTTCATGCGTAGCGTGTTGTGGGTTGCAGTGACACAATCAATTACATTTTCTTGCAAAGTAACTCAGTGAGTTTAAGATGCACAAATTAAATTTTTATCTAATCCTACCATGGATTTTGCCAATAAAACGTAGGTAACAGAGACAGTCGGTCAAGGAGAAGTACATACCAGAGAAAATTATATATACAATGGTTAAAAGAGTGGTGCACGAAGAGAATTTAAATCATGCACCCATTGGATGTTATGCAATGATATTACAGTATATTTAGGGTAAAATATTGATGCTAAGCTAAACGGTATTTGCTATAAGTATATCAATTGGCTGTGTCTAAATTCTGCGCAGTGATAGTGAAATACGAATCATTAAGAATAAAATACCATGTGACATCATCAATTATATTTCAATCAAAATCTTTATACACATGACACACACAAAAATTATAGACACAAAGTTCACTCGCGTAAAAAATGAAGTCATGCGAATTCATTTTACGATTTATTTCACTACATTGATTTCAAATGAGGGAAATGATATATAATAATTTTAAAGAACGTATATTTCTTTAATTTTTTGCTTTAAGTGTACGTATGTACTAATATATGGGATTAAACAAATTACAAGCCTTTGGAGGTGATTCTCCCCATGAAACTGAACAATCTTCCCCAAGGAACATGGGTCGAAATATGAAAAAAAAATGCTTTTCCATAGATTTTATACGATCAGCTGATTTACCTTTGCATAGGGAGACGATTTTTTTACAAATAGTAGGTTCCTTGGGAAAAGTGGTTCATGGGGAGAATCACCCCCTTAAGTTTTGCTAACTAATTTAAAGTCACCCCATATATAGCTTGACCAAAAAGAGTAGAAATTAATAACTAGCAACATCATCGTGTCGTTCCTTTCAAATCAATACGGTTTAAAGGGGACGACACGATGATGTGATGTGTTGCTAGTTATTAATTTCTACTCTTTTTGGTCAAGCAGTACATTTTGGATTTCCTCGTCCGTTCATCGCACCTGAGTCGCACCGCCCGCCTCAGCATCTGTTTCAGCCGCCGAGACCACTTCCATAAAAAAAAAAAAACTCAGAGCTACAGCCCAATCATTACTTTGTCCCAATGCAATAGGGTCGATAGCATTGGGTATTGAGGGAGGAATCGATGGCTTTACTACAAGAATTGGGCAGATTGAGGGAGAGGTCTGGTGCAAAGACGGTCCATTGTTGCCGTTCAACGCTGTACACGATAAGAAAAATAACGCGGCAACGATGCTGCGCTGCAAGCATCATGGGCTCCTTTCCATACGAAATGATTTGGGGATTTGTTTTGCTTTTATTTGTTTTTTATTATTTATTCTTTTTGTTATTAGTTTTAGTAAGAATGATTTTGTGAATAGTTTACGTTTATTATGGAAGCTTTTTTTGTATTTTTTAAAAAGTTTTATGATTATAGAGACCTTATCCTCTTCGTTTAATCAATTACGATTTCACGGGCTAGTCAAACGTTTCTTTGGTGGTCAAAGTTCTGTTCATCAGGTACAAATCTACGGGAGTACTGAGCAAGGAAGGAGATTGTTTCCATAATCTGATCAAATTGTGGTGTTCTTTCAGATGTAAAGCATGTTTCTGTGATTGACGCAGCAATGGATATGGATAAGCTAGAGGCCATTTAAAGCCGCTATGTTTTCTCCTAAATCCTTTTTTCCTTTTACCATTTTGGACTTGCTTCTGGTTAGATCCTTTGATGTTACTGTAACATGAAAAAATATCAATGTAAACAATTTAAGAGAAAGTGGCGTTTAAGTACACACAGCAGCCATTTGCACGTTACTACGAAAGCCGACGCTTTTACGAGCGAGATAAGGGCGACGTCAAGGTCAACATGCCTGATGCGCTGCAGTGTGTACATTTAAAGCACCTTTTTTTAAAATTAATAATGGGTTTTCTCTTGACCACAATCTAGCACAAGGGCGAAGATGTGGTCGAGGATGAAGCAAGCTCACCCCGAAAATGCCTATTCACTCTAACTTTAAAGAGGACCGGGTTATATGAGCACGGAGATACAGACACAGGCAGTGAATTCCACCTATCGCTAGGTGATTTAAGTTTACGAATCGTATGCTTAATTCACCCAAATTAATTAAGAACCTAAACTACAGAGGTCACTTCATACCCGCGATTACGTTCGCCTGTAAAAGTAAGTATCCTGTCACTCTCCATGTGCTTCAACTATCTCTGTGCTAGAACTCAAGTCGATCTATTGTTCCGCTACGACGACGTAAAGATAGGACAAACACACTTTCACATTAGGGTGTTTTGTGTACCCCTGGAGGATTTCTACCTTCGGCCGCTTTTTGGGACATTCTGTATTTGCTGATGATTCTCTGTCTGGTCGACGGGCGTTCGTCCGTTACTTGGTTATGGGACTCACTGAAAACCAGCGTTGTGGGTTACGATCTCATATCAAAATTCCCGAGTCACAACACACCTAATATAGCTGAGCTGAGGAACCTTTATAGCGGACCTCACAACACAGCGATCTAAACGTTTGTTATTGTTCTTATGTTTCTTGCCTGTTTGTGATGTCTTATAATAATTAGTAAGGATATTTTTTTAGGAATGTTCAGTTCAGTAAGACCAATAGCTTATTAACAATGCAACGATTAAAATATGTAACGCAAATCCCATAATTAGGTCCTCATATAATCACTTTAGTCAAAGCTTTTAAAAAACGTCTATGTCAACGATCAATTTTGTACAGCCAGTTTGCGAATATTACGCTTTAGACCTCAGAGATGCTGTATGGTCGTGTTGAGAGATAGGTATACCTACTCCTATCTGGCATTGCAAACCGGGGGTATAAAATCAATAGTACAGTTCTAAAGAAGCTTTCGTGGCACCTGGATCGTGCTGGGAGCAACAATATTCAGTTTGACATACATCGCGCTATACTGCAGCTGTTTTTTTGTGGAATTGGCTTGCTTTTAAGCCTAACGCAATGTAGTTAAGCCATAACGGCTTTTACTCACTGCGCTTGAAAATTAATTAAAATTTTGAGATATTACTTACTAAATGGCTGTTACATTTGGTTGCGTCTCTCCAGGACTATGATCTTCAAGGCTACGAAATCTGTTCAGTGTATCCTGGTCTTGAATAACGTAGTCCCACGTAGGTAGCTGACTGTACTCTAGTGCACAAGGTTGTGATTTATCGCAAAGGGCTGACGACACAAAAAACGGCCAAGTGTGCACTGTGGAAAGGGGTGTATTTACTTCAAATGTGTATTATACATTTTGAATTATCATATTACTGATAAGAAGAAGAGTTGATGAAATGGTAGAGTGTGCAGAATATTTTTAGATGTGCCAATGCTCACAGAACCGTAGTAGCGTAGTGAATTAAATACTTTATTGCACAAAAAACATGACATCACAAAAACATATAATAGAAACATGGAAAAAAATTGTAAATAAGCGGCCTTATTGCAAAACAGAAGTAGTGTTTTGAAATTAAACGTTCGTTTAATTGCTACGCCGGCGCCGCCGGGTGGGTGTTGTACCTAATGCTCTATTAGAAAATTCCAAAAACTAAAAATTTTCTTCGTAGCACTTTTGTCATTTCAGCATTTTTGTCAGTTTCGTAGCTCATGAAAATGGCATGACTTTAAATTACTTAGCGGGTGATTTTACCGATGAATGTAAAATCACCCACTGACTCTTTTATATTTCTTGGGGAAAGCCCTAACATGACCCTCTGACCGAAAGTTGTTCACCTTCTACAAATTCGCTAATTAAAGTCGGCCAATATTACTAGGTTCTCAGTTGGAAGCAATCAGGGAAGCAAAAGTAAAGTTTGCCACACACACTTGACTATACGTCTTGGTATACCTACACGATAAGAAGAAGAAGTAGCAATTCGTTTTTACCAGAATACCAGCAAAAGATGAGTCTCTGTGACCCCAACATTTGACCGAAACTATTAAATATTATTAAGTAAATATGCATTAAAAGAAAGAAAATAAATATTTCACTGCAAATACCTGCAACTAGGAAGGCTGACACAAACCTAATGAATATCAATACAAATAAGAAAGTATTCATATCCTTTGTCATTATCTTTAAAACCATAATAATTTCAAAAAGATCATTAAAAATTGTGGTTCAAATTAAAATAATAGAAATTCACTATAAATTGTTTTGATGGCTGTTGACATTTTCACCATCATTCACTTTGTTCAATACATATATCCATATCCTTAACTTATTTTTTCTATGTCTATGCTATATCGTCAGACCTCAGAGGGTTTAACTTATTTTTCTATGTCTATGTATCCTCATCACACATATTGGCGTAAGGTAATAAATGGCGTAAGTAGGCGTCGTAATAAATAACATATCACAACGGTAAACGCTATCCTTTTTCATAATTTAAATGTCCACGGCTGACAGCTCTATTATTTATTTCTACATATTATATCTATCCCGACCTCAAATCAAATCTTTATCAAACTACCAGGTTACCTCCCGGGACTTCGATTCCATGGAATTTTGAGAAAATTATGTAGCTTATTATATGTTCTTCTGGTATCTAAGCTATGTTACTAAATTTTTTTAATTCCATCTCATAGCTTTTGCGTGAAGGACTACGTAACAAAAATCATTCATTCTCTCCAACTTTTGCATTAATAATTTACTAGAGGATGACTGGGACTTTGTTCCTGTGGGAATTAAGTAAAATTCTTCTTTAAATTTCAATTGTTTATTTAGGTAACTTTTTTCTATGTATTAGTAGGATTAATCCAATGCAACTGAGCAAGTTATCATCTCCCGTTTTACTGAATCACTACCTGAAAATGTGCCTATAATGAATAACTAAATTGTTTTTTTCCCATGCCCAGGATAAAAGTTTCTGACATATTCCGAGTGAAATAAAATAAAACAAAGCCAATATTTACAACTACTTTATTCTTACAAGATAAGGGTAAAATCGTATTGGGATTAATGATCGGCTTCGACTGTGAAGTCGTTTCTTCGACTTAAGTGATTTATTTTGTAAAAAATGTAACAGATAATTTTAAAAGTGATTAAAAAAATGTGTATAGTTAATAAAACTATAATACGACTAAGTATTATAGTCGTGAGTAAAAAGGCAATATGCCTGATATCAACAACTGCATTTCATGAACACACACAAACATTCGCGTGTTTTCATAAAATTTTGTATAATTATACTTACGCACAAATTGATATTGAATGTTTTTAAATTAGTTAGCGAAAATCAATATGAGCCCACTAAACGGAACCACTTTCCTTACGAAACAGGCCGAAGAAAAACATGAAAAATCTTCGATCTTCATTAAATGTTTTTGAAGTGAAAACTTCTTTAGCGGCGTTGGGCACTTGTATTATGGGGAAAAAATGTTAAACTCGCGTCAGATATCACGTGACCCTGATCGAAAATGCGTAGGATAGGGTTGCCACCTTTTTTGAAGTGAAAACTTCTTTAGCAGCGTTGTGCACTTTGAAGTATGGGTGGAAACCCGGACGGATGGCAGCCCTATGGTAAAATTTATCTCTGTGACAGATGTCAACGATTATTCGCACATAGCGCGCAAATACCGATAGACTATTTTACTGAACTGAAAGTAGTAAGTTTGGTCAAGTGGAAAAGTCGCCAGATTGTAAGCAACAGGTGATTTCGAGAAAGTCTTTTTGTATTTTTGGCCGAGTGGTGAAGTTATCAGATCGTAGGCGAGGCGTCGAAGGATCGAATCCTGAGAGAATAACGGACTCTTTTTGTGTATTTTGTTTTATTTCCATATTAATGCACAACGTTAATGTTCAAGTTTTCACTTCTGCCGGCACTCCCGGAGTGCAACCCGTTGTTTTTCTTAATGATAATTTCAAATGCATCCGTTGGAGAAAGTTAATTAGTTTCATAGAGAGAATCACCCCCTCGAAGTTTCGTTTAATCAATTTAAAGTCATCCCATATATTTGTTATATCTAATGGTTGACACTACATTCATTCAACATTGCCCAACATGTTATGAATATTGCTTCCTATCTGGCTGCCTATGCCACTCTGGGTTGTTCTGATGGTTCTTATGTCCCCAATCGTGCCAGCCTGGGTGATTCTGATGATGTTGCTGCCACTGCGGCCACCCCCACTGATTGTTGTTATTGTTGTTGATATTACTGTTGTAATTGTTGTTCGCCGTCAACTTGTCGTCTTTCTTGCTGCCCGGGAAGTCAGAGTCGTAGCCCCAACTAAAAGAAATTAGCAATTTAGCATTTTTGTGGGTCATTCTGTTCAGGTGATCGACTTTCTTTTTATCGTATTCCGATTCGGATAAAAATAAATTAATTCAAAGAAATGTTCCAGCATTTTTTACAAAAATTTATAAAATTCGTTAAGACATCGTGGTATCGTGTATGGAATCCTCATTTAATATTTGCATCTTTGTAGCTCTTCTTGCGTGTAGATCAGTTTTCTTACTTCTCGTAAGGTTTTCACTGATACGTGTGTACAAAAAAGCGTTTTGAAACCAAGAACCCAAAAAGTGCCTTCATTTACGATCGTTTTACAGTTTTTGATCAGTCTACATTTGTAAACCTTTCCGTAAGTCTCTTTTTAAAAGTTTGTTCTTAGCAAAATAAGGTTTCCCCTTGATTCCAACTGAATAAATGATCATTTTAAAAAATGTATTTCCAAACTTAAACATGGACTGTAAAATCCCAAAAAATTTTGACAGTCCATGCGCCGAACACCTACAGAATACTAGAATACTCAATAATCATTGGAAAGATTTACAATAAGACTATACCAATAACCCTGTATAAATAAAGTGTAGTAGTAAGGTTATTGACAGGGTGATTACTGTTTTACCCCTGAAGGATCTCGGCTAAGGAAAGTTCCCGGAGTGGAACTTTTTCGATGCATACTGTATATGTGGTTCTTCTGTAAATCATATAATAGGAAGAGGAAATTATTATATTATATAATATAATATTATAAATATATTATAGTGTGAAAAGACTGCCATTGTAACCGGCGAGTTTTGCAACTATTTAACAGCAATGCTGACATACGAACGTGACATTATTTTTGTCTTGATATGTATCTCGATCCGATCTCCCGTTCTAACGCATTGTGTCTGAACGAAACAGTTACAATAGCCTAGACATAGAAAAATTACCTCACGCTTGTATGCTAGCCCCGCAGTTAGGTTTACACTTTCAGCCTTTGTTTGCTATTCACAGCGGTTTAGGTTAATAAAATGTGACTGTGTCTGGTAAAAGGGACCACTTTCAGGGTAGTCGTTAAGGGTGAAAATTTAATAAAAGTAAAACGAATCTAAACTCACACACACTGGTGAAATTATAAAGTATTATACATATATATATATATATATATATATAAATATTACGCAATACTATATTTACAAAGAGTGAAAATATAACTATAAGGTGAAATAAAAACTTACTTATCGTTCTCATTGTCCCCACTGCCAGCAGACTCATCCGGCTTAAACCGGTTGGGGAAGGCGTCAGTTTGAACCGGCTTGGTAGTTTTAGAGCGCTGATGCCGGGTGATGATGAAATTAGAGCCTCGCTCCGCTATCATCACTATGGGGGCCGCTGTGTTGCCTATGAAATTACAAAATCATAGCCTAGGTTAGGCGCTATTTATGTGGCAGCGACGTGATGCGGCGTTCAAATCAACGTAAAATGAATCTTAACAGCTACAAAAAATCGAGACTTTTTTGCCGAAAACAGAAGAACGAAGAGACATCTGCAGCCTGAAGTCGGACTAAAAAACCTTTGCTCTATATCCTGAGATTCATTTTACATTGCTTTGATCACCGCATCGCCGCGCCACGTCGCTTGTGTATAAACAAACGCCAACATAAATACTTACTAAGATACCAAAAATGCTTTAACATTTTAAACATATAATCGAACATAACCAACAAACAAATAAAAAAATAAATTAACAAAACCAGTCCTTAAATTGACCTATTTGAATCTTTTTTATTAACTTTTTAAGTTTCAAGGAATCAGATACAATTTCTTAAACGTTTCGAAAAAAGCTCCACTCGTGTCGAGTAGAAAAAAGTATTTACCTGTGTTGATAACTGGCATCACTGATCCATCTATTACGCGCAGACCTAAAAAAAATGTTAGAGCTTAGAAATATGGTCATCATTATAGAAGCGAATGTACTGACAACCGTGATAATCATAATGAAGATAGTCAATATGGCTCTCCTTCTGGTAATTTGGAGCCATATTTTTGAAACAATAGAATTCCAATTCGCATACGAATTGACAAGATTTGTATGAGATTCTCATGCGAATCTTGTCAATCATGCCCTTGGTCAACGTCGAGTGAGTTTCATTCCTCGGGAGATTCTGAATGCCTGTTTTATCATATGAAGACAGTCAATCAGGACCAAAAATTTAGTGTTACTAGTATACAATTCAAAAATTATATAAAAAGTTATTGTAGAAGCGGACTTATTCCCTGAAGCAATCCAATCAACTTTAGAGTAGCTGAGAGAAGAGACACACCTACGCGTGTGTCTCTTCTCTCTGACGCGGGTTTGGTATAATAATGTACTGGGGGCTGAACTCGATACCACCCAATTTGGAGTCTTTCTAATTGTATTACGGCACCGATACTCATTTACTATCGTATTATTAGAATTTCCCTCACAAACACGCAAAAAAACTCACCCTCAACGCCATGAACTTTAAGTTCGGTATCAACCACAGCCATGGGATCAGACTTGGGTCCCAGCTTCGCAGTCCCAACCTGGTGGTTCTCAGGCGCTGTGTAGTGCATGATAAGACAGGTCAAATACTCGTCCGTCAGCCCATCACTGCTGCCACACTCCTCGCCGAAGCCTTCCTTTGGTTCTATTCCGTATTTCGATTTCAGGATCTGAGAAAAGTATACAATTTTGATTTAGGAGCAATCAATCTCCAGCTGACTAAACTTCAGAAATCGTTATAGACCATGTAGCTACGTGTTGTTATTTGCCAATGTAAAATGAAGAGAATGAGCAAATTGTTGAGCAAAACGGCATTCTTCTTCTCTTCTTCTTATCGTGTAGGTATAGTCAAGTATGTTGCGAACTTGGCTAACCCCGGTGTCAGAGTCTTCAACCCGCACAATGGCCTGTGACTTGGTTTTAACGACTGTAGTCAATCGAAAACGGCACTTGCTTGGCTGTTTTTTTTAAATTGTGTACAACTTTATTCTTTTCGTTTTTTTTAGGCTGAAATAATGACCTGCCAAATATTGGATCATAGCCAACGGGACTAAACGCTAGGAAGAAGAAGTAACTTAAAATACTGTCTTAAAAAACCAAAATGCCAAAAAAAACAAAATGCCAATCCATACATATTTTTTCAAACTAATGTTTATTACACATAAAGTAAGCGTTTCTAATCTGGAAAATTAAGAAAATAACAAAAAGTTGCAGATTTTTACGTTTATGAACGATACTCACAGTAGAATTTCCAAACTTGTACGCAATCCTGGCAGCTTCTATGACAATCTTCATATCTTGATCCTCGTACAGATAGTTGGGCTCCATCACAGGCGGCACCAGAGGGTCTATAGATCGAATGCTGATATAACCTCGACTCTTTGGCTGCAGATTTATTGCTGAGATCCTGTGGGTTTTTTGATGGTATTTTAATTCCATTGCTGGACAAAGATTTTACTGGCAGCTGATGCTTCCGCTTCTTTTTGTAAATAGGTATAGTTAATATTATTTCAATAATTATGAATGACCAACTCTTACTGCTGCACCGCAAAATTTTCGTAGTTCACCCGACTCTAACTCTTGTTTAATTATGTGTTCCATGATTTGATCACGGATTCAATCAATTCTATCCCGTCAAAATATCGAAGTATTACAACTAAATACCTATCCTGAGTCAAAACCTAGCGTTGGTGGCTTGCATTAACATTGCATTCAGATCTATATCCTAAAAATACTAGTAGGTACACGGCAATAAATTCTAACTACTTGTATATTAGTGACGGTTTTTATAGTCCAACTGTGCGCTCGCGCGCGGAATGCGCCGTGGTCCTATGTCAAAATGTCAATATTGACAACGCCAGAGGGTGAGCAAAACTTTGCGTGAGGCCCTCGCGTAATCAAAGTGAAGTTTCGCCGTCAGCCGAGTGGAGATAGCGTGCCGCGCGAGTTTGTCGCGCATTATGCTCGAGCTGCTGCTCTACTTGGTTTTTCAACTCACGTAAAGCTTCTTTTATGATCGATCTTCTCGACCTCATCCGCCGTGGGCATCTCTCCGTCACCGCAGTCGGAATCATAGCCTCGGAAGAAGAACTGCATGTCAGGGTGTCTGCCGCCCGATGGCGCGTACTTGGAGTTGGCAATTCCAGTTACCTGAGAAATATATACCCGTAAGTAACCTATATACCCAGGTTGCCTGAAAAAACACATCCCACCCTCTATAAGCTTTGATGACAAGTTTTTATGCTTACTAATACTTATTATAAAACGCGAAAGTTTGTATGTATAGGTGTTTGTTACTCTTTCTCGCTCAAGCGGCTGGACCAATTTTGATAAAATTTGGTGTGGAGGTAGCTACACCCTGGATTAACACATAGGTTACATAATTTTCCCAAATTCCTATGGGAACGAAGTCCCGGGCGGAAAGCTAGCATTCCATAGAAAAGACTTCAACGAATTGATGCATATAAAAGATTTCAACGTGTTCACTTATCGAAAAGACTTAGGTACAACCAGTAAATGGAAAGAAAATATTTAACGAGTTGATGTTAAAAAGGTAGATAAAATCTGCCTGTGTTGGCATATGAAGTTTTCTTCTAGATTAGTTAATTTAAATTTTTATTTTATTCTAGATAGTAAGTACTAATATAGTTGTAAGTTTCCTTTGTTACTAACCATTTATGGGCCATGCCTGAAATAAAACTTTTTTTTTAAACATTTTAATTAATTGGTACTTGAAAATATTTCAACGGGTGTTCCCGATCGTCTTAGCTCAGTTAAATTGCTTGGGAGAGATTTTTTTTTCTTTTTTTAAATCCTTAAAATTATATTTTTTTTAAATAAAAAAAGCGGCGCCGGCGCGACGATAGACCAGTTGGTAATGAGGCAGACTTATAACCGGAAGGTTGCAGGTTCAAATCCTGGTGTGGGTCTGTACCACTGAATTTTCATTAATTTTCACTTGCTCAGCGGTGAAGGAAAACATCGTGATGCGTGCGGGCATCTAAGAAAATTAGTTTTCAAAAGGCATGTGGTCCACCAAACCGCATTGGGCCACCGAAGCGTGGTATGGCCTAAATCCCCTTCGTGTTTCCCAGAGAAGCCCGTGCCCATCGATAGGGATGTATACCTATAGGCTGATATTTTTTTTAATAAAAATAAACTGAATGTCTTCAGAAATATGAATAGCTACATTATTCGTTTGGTATTAAATTACCTGCGACAGTCCAGTAGAAGACAGCGGCCCCTGCCTCTGCAGCAGATAATCCATAGCAGTACCCCAATTGAGTTCATTAACCTCTGGAGCCTTAGTCAGAGTGAAATCGATATTGACCCCGACGTGGTTCTGCAAGTTCTGGCCCACTCCTGGCAGGTCCACGATTGTCGGGATGTTGAATTTGTCGAGAGTCTGCTTAGGGCCTATGCCGGAGAGGAGGAGTATTTGAGGAGTGTTAATTGTGCCGCCGGACACGATTGCCTGGAAGAAACCATTCATGACATTAGTATTTTCACTTTATTTTATAACTCTTTAAAAATCTAGATTGCAATGTGCTGACAAAATTAAACTTAAAGACAAAGATCCCAGGGCCGCCAAACCTTACTTATTTTCTCATAAACCAAATGTGTGGGAAATAGTAGTGCTAGTACGTACTAGTAATGTATGAATACCAGCTAACCTGGGCCGACGGCCAATTTTCAGCTACCAGGTTCTGAAGGTACTTCCAAAAATTGCTCTCTTGTCGTGAAGTCTTGGTGCTTTAAAAAGTATTGTTATAGTTCCCTGAACACCACATACAAAAATCATGGCTCAGATTGTAGGTATAATCGCATAATTTCCTTGTGAAATGTAAAGCGTCTGACAGAAATAACAGCCGACAGAGAATGTCTAGCGGTGTTGAACATAAATTTTTATATTTAATTAATTATATTCTTTAAGACATCAGCAGCCAGACTTAAAGACAAGTGAGTAATTTTTAGAAGTACCTTCAGAACCTGATAGCTGAAAATTGGGCGCCGGCCCAGGTTAGCTGGTATTCATACATAACTAGTATGTACTAGCACTACTATTTCCCACACATTTGGTTTATGAGAAAATAAGTAAGGTCTGGCGGCCCTGGGATCTCCGTCTATAGTTAAAACTGATTGATGTCATGGTAGTTAGATGATAGTATTCTTTAGATAGCATGTTTTGAGCATAACGGCATCTGAGTACTAGCTGGTGGCGCGGCCAGGGAGCATCAGCGCTCGTAGCCCAGTGGTGCTTGCTGATCTGAACCAATCAGTGAGGTCAAGCAACGAACACTGAGGCAGGGAACCAGATGGGTGACCAAAATGACAATTTATCGCGAGCGTTTTCGAGTTTCGGAGGGAAGGTAAAGCTGTCGGCCCTGGCAGTTGTCGATTGACTACAGTCGTTAAAACCAAATCAGAGACCTTTTGGCGGTTTGAAAATTCTGACACTAGGGTTAGTCAAGTTCGTCACACACTTGACTATACCTACACCATAAGAAGAAAAAAAAATCAAAATAATTTATTTATGTCTCACATATTCTTCGTATAAATAGGCAGGGGTCTCCTTTTAGGCATGAGAATGCCTGTGCCAGGGGGCCCCGCTCTTCTCTTAGATACATTCTTATGCTAGAACAATTTAGGCATGCAAAGTGTATGTGTATGTGTGTGTGTGTGTACGGGTGCGTATGTGTGGGTGTGTGTGTGGGTGTGTGTGTGGGTGTGTGTGTATGGTTGTGTGTGTAGAAGAATCACTCTAAATCTTTTGAACGACTAATACTGCCTACGATTACGTATTTTCCAGCCCGTTTTTCTGAAAACGCCATAAAATACTATAAAATGCCATTGCAAAGAGTTTTGGCTTTCCTCAGACTTTTGGTATCCTTACCTCTTTCTTCACCTTAACAGTCTTCTTCTGGCCAGTCTTCAAGTCGATGTACTCGACGCCAGTGACTTTCTTAGTGAGGGGGTCGACGAGGACCCTGGACCCGTGCGCGTTGAACACCACGTGCAAGTTCTTGCGATACGACACTGGTCTGAGGTAGGCTTTGGTTGTGGTGTAGCGAGAGCCATTGCTGGAAGCAAGGTTTTGGGTTTCAAGATGGTACTATGGTTAACTCAGTAAACCTCATTATATTTATATTTTTTATTGACTCTACGGTTTCGTGATGTGTCTCTGAAACTAAGCTTTATAAGTGCAAGAATTTTTAGCCACTGACAAAAAAATAAGGGTTTTATAAGTTTCACGTGTGTATGTCTCTATGTTTCTGTCTGTTGCACCGTAGCTAAACAAACGGACTGAATAAATTTTGTTTTATTAAAGCTGAGGTAATCAAGTTCTTAGCTATATTTAATAAAAATTGGTTCAGCTGCTTAAGAGTCATTATAAGCTATTAATGTTTGGGGTGATATAATTTATTTATAATTTTAGAGTCATTCCGTATTTCTTGAGCCTATTTTTCCCATGGTGTAGTTAACATACAAGTTACTGAAATAGCAAAAATATATTCTTACTCATTAAAAGTTTGTGCAATAGTAAATCCAGTAATGTTGTCTCCATTTAAGTCTGTTGTTGGAGGGAAGCCAAGTTCTATAGAAGCTGCTACTATGTCGTGTGCCATGGGCGGTGCATAGGGAAACTGAAACAGAAATACAAGCTCTAAATATGACTAGTATATCTAAATAATTACAGAGATACGCTACAAAAAAAAGACGTTACACACTCAAAAGATTTTCCCTTGTGTCGTGGGTCCCATGGAACATACATAAAGACAGACACAAACACCCATGACCAGAGAACAAACATCTACTTTTTCCACAAATATTTGCCCCGACTGGGATTCGAACCCAGGAGCTGTCGATCAAAAGACTACCACTCGTACAAACCAGCCGTTAAACTACTTCTGCAGCCAGAATTCAGGATAAAAAATAGCTTTGTAGGACTTTTCGCATATCACTTAATAATTTTTCCGAGTTTTCCATTAATATTCTGTAAATAACGAAATCACATAAATGGTATCTTTACCTTTGGTTTCCAGTGAGACGTCAAATCGCCAAATTCTCTATTGTTATAATAAATCTAAGTATTTAGTTAAGATCGGTCCACCAACTCGCATAGAGCCAGGTGGATTATGGCCTAAATCCCCTTCGAAACACGAAGGGAGGCCCATATGGAGACGTATATGGGCTGATCAAAAAAACTGTTAAGTAGTTACTTCTTCTACAAAAAGAAGTTTACCTGTTGAACTGGCATGGGTCCTCCTCTATTATGATGCTCCCTATTGACGAGCTTGCCGATCTGCTTGTTGTCCTCGCTCATCAAGAAATAAGGGAGCACTTCCTGCCAGGACCAGCCCTTGGCTCCGTTGATCGCCCACCCATCGTAGTCGGCTGAATGGCCGCGGTTGTACATCATGCCGTTTATTACTGCTGTTCCTCCTAGAAATAAGGAATTAAAAGATTAGCATTTTTATTGCACAGTCATACCAGATTCGTAGCACCCTTATTGATCACGATGCAACAGATACGCTTCAGGAAATCCGACTATTACTTTGGGTACACAAGCCGCAAACTACCTAGGTATAACATAGACCTTTAGCAAAATCCGTGATAAAAGCTTACACGAGAAAGAATATCTCATAAGCAAGGCTACTGAATACCGACCAAGGATAATGCAAGTGACTAAAAAAGTGGAAACTGGCACTGAGCCAAGAAAGATCTAAAAATATCTTTGTTTATTGTATTTCAACGGTCTGTGATAAAATCAACAAAACTCTACTATGTATTTTTCTCATTTCCAGCCTATAAGATCTCTCTACCTACTAGGCAAAACCCGCCCCGCATCCCTTTACTTATCTTGGTCTTTTAAAAACTGCGGCCAAATCGAAATCACTTATAACGACACACTATAAAGGCATCATAAAGCATTATCAACCTTTATAAAAACTCACCCAACATCTTAGCTCTAGGCCAGTAGCACTTGTGGTCCTCGTTGTTGAGACAGGCCTTCTTCTGCGGCTCTGTGTAGTAGTTCCAGTCGGTGTCGTTCCTCCACCAGTACGCTGTCAGCCAGGACGGTACTGATGTTATCGGGGGCTCATCGCCTCCCGCTTCTAACACCAGGACCTTGAACATAAAATACAAATACTTCAATGGGGGATGACATGCGGTGATTTAAGTTGGCGACTTCAATTCAGAGAAATTTTAGAACGTGTATCTCAATTTTACACTGAACAATATTATCTAAAGATTAACAACAGTATTTGTTTTCCATAGTGAGTTGATCGTATCTAAAGATGTTTCACCGCTGCCTGTTGGCATTTATTGAGAAGTCATCTTTTTAAGTTAATTTCACATTAATAGAACCGTTAACTCATTTTATTTCATTGGATATTTTTAACCTACTCTAAAAGGGGGTTTCTAAGTCACTCTGATAGGGAGCTTCTGATTTTTTATAATTTTTCAACTACCTACCAACAAAATTAAAATCTAAGTTTTCGCAAAAACAACTACGAAACCAAGACTAATATGTAATTAGGAAGACCAAAAAAACTTAAGTTTTTACGACCAAAATTGCTCGTGATGTTAATACATTTAAAACTTGACACTAGGCAATTTAGGTTGTCTTAGAAGTATACTTTGAATTAGAACAAAGATTTATTAGCAGTCTTTTTTTCTTCCAGAATTATAATTTGATTATAATTAACATGAAATAATTGTTTCGGAGCCCCCTTGCTGTGTTTCTATCAGCAACTTGCTGTCGTGAACGGATTTAGTTCTGGTTTTTATGTTCAAGAAAATTATCTACCTCCTAATGCCTTTAAAAAAATAGTTCCCGATGGCTACATACTACTTTATTTTGTATTTTTAAATGTCGGAACAACGTTTGTTTGAAAGAAGATTTTTCAAAAATCTCCCGGAAAAATTCCAACGGGAATGAAATCGCAGGCGAAACTTCGTTTTTAAGTTTAAAAAAATATTAGTATCTACACAATGAACAATAAAGAATGTCTTCCAAGACGGGCTCGAGCGAAATAAACGCAGAATACGCTAAGGATTTTGGTGACGTGTGCAAAAGGGTGATCACTCGATGATATACCCCGATCGATAGGAAACTACAAGTGTATTCATATATTTAAAAAAAATGCTCTACCAATCTTAATGAATTATAATTATAAGATAACCTCGAAAACCTAACGAGACAAGTATACCCTAAGAGCTAATGCCAAATGAAGTACCTAACAATAGTCGGATTCACGCATCGTCCCGTCACGGATGGACAGAGACGGTCAATGGGAGGCCTGATGGCAGATACGGAGGGCCTTGAGGATGGACATTCCCAAGATGCATCTCGCGACAAGTAGACTGTGTACATGGAAAAGTAGCCCATCAAACCAATACGTTTACCAATGATATTTGATATTTAATTATATTTAATACGTTCATTGACATGTTTTTTCATATTTATGCCAAGATCAGCTATGGTTTTTTGAGTTCTTTCTTGGGGGAACTTTAGATTAGTTAGCAAAACTTTAGGGGGTGATTTGATTCATGAAACTGAATAACATTCCCCAAGGAACCTATAAGAAATTGTCAAAAAAAAAGTTGTATGAAAAAGCAAATTTTACTTTTTTCCTATTTGGACCTATGTTCCTTGTGGAAAGGTCATAGTTTTATGGAAATATCCTTTATTTCCGCTAACTGATTTAAATGAGCGCTGTATCTACTCTCTTCTCTACTTTGCACGGTCACACGCTTTCTCTCTTAAAATCGTTTACCATCGGTACGGTCATAGATATATGAAGCGCTACAAATATGTGAAGCTCACCTTCCATTGTGGATTTGCAGACAGCCTCCCAGCAACCACGGCCCCTGCCGTCCCTCCCCCAATAACGACAAAGTCGTAACTGTCGTCCGGCTGTTTGTCCAGTGGGAACCGGTTACAAGGGTCGGCCAGATCACACCTGCCTTGGACGAACTTCCTGATCACTAACATAAACATAAAGAACTGGCCGTAGCATGTCCCCCCTAGATCCGGCCCAATGTCTTGAATTGGGCAGGCGCATGGCTGGAACAAAAAACAGGAAAAAAATGGCGATAAGCAGGCAAGTTGTTTTGTATTATTTGTCAATTTATAAATAGCACCGTCGTTTTATAATGCTAATAATGTTTTTTTTAATATATATTTACTTAGGAACTAGACAAAAAGTTAATTTTGAAAACAAAAAGTTTTTAATTTTTAAACTAATGTTTGAACCGGAAACGCTGACTTAGAGTCAAGACACCGCCATTTTAATGACCAAAGATAATTTTGCAAGTTTTGTAACACTAGATTTCTTCATCTTACTTAGCTCTTTAAGGAAACACATTCATAAATATACGACACCGTTCAATTAAGTACTGCTTTTTTGCTCCAAAGTAGTTGTTTTTCTTTGTTACTAACTGTACAATGAGCTAAAATTAATTGATTTAATGACATATTATGATAGGTATGTTTTTTATTGGTAGATAATCTTGGTTATTGTGATGGATTACAAATACGATTGCAATAATTGATCGGTGCTCAGATCAAGAATGTTTGCTCTGTCATTAAATTGATTTTGATTTCGCAATAGTGTACCGACGATGTAGATAAACATAATTATCTCGATCTTCGATCATACTGAAAACGACCGTTATAGTGTTTTCTTTTTTCTTTAGGATACAAACAGCGTTACAGTTTATACAGGGCTTTAGGTAAATCTCTTTCAACCTCTCGGGTGCTAAATCAGTCCATGAAACTGAACAACTTCCCCCAATAAGAGGTCAAAATACGAAAAAAAAAATTTGAGTTCCCTTACAAACTTCATCAGCATATAGCGCATTTTGTATGGGAGATCAAAATATTTTTTTCATATTTTGACCTATGTTCCGTGGGGAAAGTTGTTCAGTTTCATGGACTGATTTAGCACCCGAGAGGTTGAAAGAGATTTACCTAAATGAAAGAAGGACTCATATACAAAAAAATCCGGTAAGTAAATCTAGGTCTATTGAAAAACAGTCTGAATTAAAGATCTTATTAAATTTCCACTATGGTTTTCTGCACTTTCTATGTGTTTATTGTTTTTTTTTTTTTTTTTTATCATTGATAAATTGACTACTAAGAATAGGTACAACACTAGACGCAATATCTTCTTGATGATTTTTCTCACTATCTACTACGACGGCACAATATTGATATGATGATTTTTATATTTTTAAACTTACAAAAAAAAAAAATACATTAAAAAAAAAAAAAACATTTACTTATAATACTGTCATGTTCAGAATTAAGCGAACCTATACGTAAACAATAAAACATTTTTGGAATTGAATGATATTCGGTGATAAGATAAGCATAGAAAATATATTTTTCCTTCAGTTTTTCTAAAATTTGTGTTGTTAGTGTAAATTATTTTACTTATTTTGATAATTGTAAAGACAACAAGCAAGTCAAACAAAATAGAAAAACAAAAATTCTAGAAGATTTATGTTCAGCAACTAATTATTTATTTTATGGGCCTATTTTTCTGTGATTGCCTGGCTACGTTATAATTATAAGTGGAATTCAATTATAGACTTCCGAGGAAACCATGATGAATTGACTATTATGTTATACATAACTAAACCAAATGACTCCCACATACCCGGAAGTGTACACATAGAAAAAAAACAAACACAAACGGCACAGCTCATTTCTTTCAGAAATTTCTTCCAGTTGACCTGGGATAGTGAGAGGCGTAAAAAAATAATAGTATTTTCAAAAGCTACTTTAAAGATTTTCAGTTTAATAGGGATAAATAGTTATTAATTATCCTATTTTATTATTCTTATTTTAAGAGTCGCCGCGCTTGTTTCGGTGTAGAAAATTCTATTTTTCTCACGAAACGAGAAAATCGGGGTAAGTAGTTATAGAGAAACCTTGTTTTTGTCTATTTTAGACTAGATTTCCGCCCGCGACTTTGTTTGCGTGGAAAAGTAGCTTATATCACTTTCCAGCTCTCCAACTGTCCCTTTGTCTCACAAAAGACGGACAAAAAACAAACACACTTTCATAATTCTAGTATGAATAGTAAGGGAAGGATAATAATATGAATTATTTGTAAGTTTTAAATATATGCATGCCATACAATTGGTGGATTATGAGACACATTTATTTTAATATATTACCATTGTAATTACTATTATCCGTGCAAATAAAGACATTTCATTTCTATTTATATTGGATTAAAAACAATCGAAATCTTACCTCAATAAAATTTATACCGTTCAATGCCATTTTAATAGTACACCTGCGAACAAAAACGTAACGATTCAGCAATGTGGTCAATAGAACAAAAAAAAACATACTACTCGACCAAGCTAAGTTTGCACCTCGCGACGATTTTATATATTTTTTATTTTTTTTATTGTTTTGTTAAAGAATGAAAAAAATAAAAAATATATAAAATCAACGCGAGGTTCAAACTTAGCTTGGTCGACTAGTACAGTCAAACATAGAAAACCTCCTCCTTTTTTAAGTCGGTTAAAAATAAGATCTTTAACTATAATTTTAAACGGAGCCAACGCACTTTCACATTTGTATTCAACGCATATCGACGATGACCGGTGACACTGGATTATATTCAGCAGGAAAAATAATTACACAGTATAGTTACTAAAAATAAGTACCTACTAATATTTTTGCGCTGTTGAATACCAAAAGGCATATGTGGAATGCACCCATAATACCTATGAGATAGGTCATTTTATAAGCGCTAAGTCTAACGTGTTAGCCACTACTTTGTTATTTTTCCGTGAGGACCATCATTGGCCTATGTTATGTACGTTAGTTGTTAAGTTTGTCTTTCTATAATAAATTAAATAAACAAAGTAAATGTTTTCATAAGAAGATATGGAACGATTTTTACAAGATAGCCTCAAAAACGAACTCGTTGTATTTTTAACCCCCGACAAAAAAAGAGGTGTGGGTGTGATAAGTTTGACGTGTGTATCTGTATGTCTGTGGCATGCTAAGCGAACGGACCGATTTCGATGCGGTTTTTTTGTTTGAAATCTGACGTAATCGAGATGGTTCTTTAGCTATACAAAATTGTCTCAACCGTTTAAAAATTAGAAGCAATCAAATGTCGGGGGTGATAATTTTTTTTTTAATTTTAGAGTTATTGTTTATATGTAAACTTTCTTGTATTTAATGAAATAAAGCTTAGGCAAAAATAGGTAATGCTCCAACATTTTTGGAATAAGGAAAAGTTAACTCCTCGTCCAAAGTAACGGTTTCTATAGAAAAACACGTCGCGATTCGTTCTGCGTTTCTAGAGCTCGGTATGTACGTGTCGCCGTTACTCAAATAACCAACTGATATTATAAAAAAAAAAAAAAAAAAAAACACAGCCGGTTTAGTCGAGTGGTACTGACGCTACCTCTTGATTCACGGGTCCTGGGTTCGATTCTCGGTCGAGGCAAATTTTTGTGGGAAAAAGCAGATGTCTTTTGCCATTGACGGGTGCTCGTGTCTGTCATTCTATATGTTCCAAGGGACACACGACATAAAGGTAAAACCTTAGTGTGTTCATTTGAGTGTGATTATTTTTTTACGCTACAAATTATTACTTAAAACAGACAAAGAAAATAGTTAAAAATTTATTAGGTACCTTACGAAGCAGCCAAATGTGACCAACCTAATTACTTCCTAAAAACCCTATGCCTGGGCAGGTACGACCGCTATTTGTCACTATCTGTCATTGTCATCTGTAGGTATAGCGCAAAAGAGGGATATATGCTGACATCCGACGCTCCAAAATATTTTATTTATTTATTTTATTTTATTTTATTCAGGATAACAAACAGCAATACTATATGTACTTACTTATCTAAATAACAATAACTATGATTAATAGTACAGCCAGCATCGTTTTCCACATCTAAATATAAACACTTAAGAGACTTTACACACAGTTTTCACAAACAATCTAAATATGTGATTTAAGAAACATAGATAGAAACACTTTTACTAAAATATAACAAAATTAATTTTCTAGTGAACGTTTAAAGCGTTACTTAGAACTCCCAGAGCATGACATACTTAATCTTTACATTTTTATTGATTACTTAGCAAGGTTTGATACACGATCTTTCTAAATGAATAATATGACAAAGAAAAAATATCTATATGAAGTAAGTTATCATTATACATGTTCAAAATGCGTTGAAGCGGTAGACGCTCACCAGCATGCGTATTACAAGAATTAGACATAAACAGACGGTGAGGATACGACTCTCTGATACGTTGAGAACTACTAGGTATACGGTAGTTGATTCTGTTTATCAATTCAGGACAGTCAAAATAATTACACAATAATTTATACAGGAACATGGAATAAGCTTACAGAGTAGATGCCCGATGCCTTGAATCAAACTTAAGACCGTTTTTGAATATTTGTTTTAGGATGACGTATAAATAAAGAAATTCTTATATCAATTCTATTCTACTATATGCAAATTACCTCATTGAGTATTAGTAGGTTCAGTAACTTCGACAGTGCTTATCAACAAAAGTCAAAATCAACAGGGCTATCTTCTTACACAATTAAATATTACATATACCTAACATTTAAAAATATTTAAAAAATATACATTTCATTTTTGGTGTTTCCCAGAATATCCGCAGCCAAGTTATTTGAGAGATATCACTATTGGTGTAGCAGAATATCAGTGTTTTGTCGAAAGGCAAAACAACCCTGTGGCACACACATTCACAATGTCTCATTTATGAGTAGTTTTTAAATCTTTCTTGTTATTCTTCGATTTTTTTTATTTTTGTATGTATTGATTTTGTAAATATGGTGTGTGTATAAATGTATTGTATACAAATAAACGTTTTATCTTCCTATTCCTATTTCTCGCGGTTTCTTCCTATTCGAGTAAAGAAAATTCCTTTAAGCAAGAAAACTGTTTGTGTCACCCGCAGTACCTGCGTTCCGCTCTAATAGAAACATGTTTTGCTTAAGCCAAAATTATTGAGACATATGTTTTAGTTAACACGTATGTATACTATGATTAGATTTCTGGATTAGGACTTATACGGGTCTCGTAACATTGAAGTTTTATAATAAAAAATACACAATATAAACTCAATATCTTCTGAATTTGCATAGAACTCTGTTTTAAATCCAATTTTTTATGATTTTTTTAAGTACTTACTTCCTACCAAAAACGGACAGTACAGTGATTGAGATCTTATTTTACCCATAGTACTTATGTGTAAAAAAATAAAGGAAGTTTCAAATTTTATATGAACAAAACAATTTAATTTGAATATTGCTGTAGTAATTTTATACATCTTATCACACTGAGATCTAGACGAAGTATCTATATTTTTTTAAATCAAGGGTTTATATCCTCAGATGTACTTACATTAAAAATTTGTCTCGGAACTAACGTTATAAATCTGTTCGTATTATTAATTAAACACATTAAGAAATTGCACTAACTACATTAACCTATCCATATTATATGTAAGTTAAACTAGTCAAAATTTAGTTTTTTAGCTTTGTGCATTTCTTCTTCCTTCAACTAATTATGGCAAATCTCACAAACCTACCTATGTGAACGTAAAAGCTTTTTTGCGCATAAAAAAGTTTTTTGAATGTTCATTATTAGGTCCATCGATCGGTTTAGACCTAAAAAATTGCTATCAGTCAATTTGTTATTTTATCTACCTATTAGTAATAAATAACAAATTAAGTAAGAAATTAAATATTAATAATATTTTGGTCTAGTTTTCGATCACTGTATAAAACTTAGGTACTTACTTAGGTACTGGTACATCATTACCTTATGTTGATGAACCCAAAAGAAGTATAAAATATTTTTTTTAAATCGCAATTAACGTACCTTAATTATAATAAATCAGGACTAACAAAAACTTAAAAACACAAAGATCACAGTCGGAAAAAAGTTACGTAAAAAAGGATACCGCGCGCGTTTTTCCTCGCGACGCGCACGTTAGATGCTGCGCGTGCGATGATGACGAGTGCGCGCGCGCATCCGATGTTTATATGGAGATGAGTTGATGTTACTTACCTTATTCCTTGGAACCATATTTTATGGGATTACCTGTAGTAGTATATGGATTCATACATGCTTACAATACAACTACATTTAATCATACCGGTTTAGAAATTAGTGATTTTATTAACTTTTAGTTAATAAACTTGGATGTATAATTATTTGCCTATTAAATTATATTGTATTTTAATATTAAATTATATTTTATTTTACTAGGAAATCTTACAGCTTATAGATTTTCTGCACGTTATCTGAGTACTTAGTATGTACAAGACAGAAATAAGTTAATCACTGACATACATACACTTACGCTTTATGTCCTTGACAGGGTAGGTAGAGCATCGACGCCACGTTTGACACACATTCTGAGGGTAATTAGATTAGTATAGTGGTGATACATTCTCACCCTTTCACCCACAATACAACAATATCACACCCCAAAATACTGTGTATTTAGATCAATTTTCACAAAAAATTCAATAGCTTATCAGACAAAACTGACACTGTCAAATCTCGGATTATCTTTTAACCGTTGGTTGAATATATTTTTTTTATTATAAGATGGGTTAACACTTGACCTCAATCTTGGCCGTAAAGGTCAAAGATGAGGTCGACGATGGAACGAGTTAACCCAGAAAATGCCTAGGTATAAAGGCACTGGCACTCCCACGCACCGACGGAACACAGCAAGCTGTTCGGCGTCGGACTTCGGTAGGAGGGTGGTTGCGAACCAGACGGCCCTTTACAGAGCCTACCACACCGCATGAGACCATAGGACGACACCTCAGATTCAGAACAAATTGAGGTGTCGTTGCCTGAGGTGGATTAATATAGGAGGCAGGTCTCATTTGTGTTTCCTTTATGGTCGCCTCTTACGAAGTGCCTCTTTCACCCACGGAAAGAGATGGGGTGGTGTTATTCTAAACCGATCACCACACGTATTGGTGAACATTGGCCTCAGTAGCTTAATACTAGGTATAAATAGTCATAAAAATCAACCGATGATCAGTCAGCTTTTAAAATAAGATAGCTGTAACGTAAAAATCAATTTTAAAGGTTCATTGAACCCACTTGCGCCTGCACTGAATTAAAGGCACGAACTAGCGAAACGTCTGTTATTTCGTATTCTCCACGCGGAGATAGCAATGTATTTTGTAACTGTTGATAATGATTACGTCGTGCGAACGGATGATTGCAGCCAAGCGGCACCAAGCGGCCAGTCATTGGTAATGACAGTGACCGCCAATCGATACAGGAACTTTACTACAGACAGGCATAGACTCGGACAGAAATTTAAAAAAAAATGGTTCTTGGTGGTATGAGATCTTCAATAGAAATGGGTTAAAGGGTGCTTGTGAGTCCCCGGCAAAGTAGAATAGGACCACCCTCTTTCTTACCGAGGTGTCGTACAAGGCGACTAAAGTAAATATGCAAGCAAGTTCATCTGCACACAGAGAAGGAAAACTCTGCAATTATATCAAAACCCTCGCCAACCCGTCTGCCAAACGTGGTGAGTATGGCATTTACCCCTCATGTTATTGAGAGAGGCCCGTGCCCGAGCAGTGGGGACATATGGGCTGATGAAGATGATGAAGAAAGGGTGCTTGAAAAAGATTCTAGCAACTTCAAAATAATTATTTTTAGAGCTATGTAGAGAGCTCTGTAGCTCTGAAGTAGCTAGCTCTTCCATACAACCTTTAGTCCATTTCTACTGGTTCCTCGGAGAAAGTTTTTCAGTGTCATGGGATGAATCGACCCCATAAAGTTCCACTAACTAATTTTAAGTTATTCGGCACTTATATAGGGGTTCTTGTAGTGATTTTAATATTACACGTGACTTTAAATTTTATAGTGTTATATAAAAAACGATTTTAATATCACACGTGATATGAAACTGAACAACTTTCCCCACGGAGCTCATATTAAATTCTCAAAAACCATTTGGACTCCTCATACTACGGTAATCAATAAGTCTATATCAATAACTCAAGTTGTACGGAAAGGCGAAAAATTTTTTTAGTATCTGGACCTATGTTCCTTGAGAAAAGTTGTTCAGTTTATTGGGTTGATTCACATCCTTATTTTTTACAAACTAATTTAAAATCAATCTGTAGGACTTTTCAGTACGAAAGTAAAGGTTAAAAGAAATAAAATTTCGCCTCCATACAAATAGTGAGCTTACAACAGTAACATAACTGATAATAATAATAATAAAACGTTTATTTTACTATGCAGCACACAGATACAAACATTTAGACGATCACAAATGACATAAAAAAACACACATTTAAAATAAACAAAAATACAAACAATATAAACAGATTAATTTGCGTATGGATGCTGCAGTGAGTAAAAAGGCCTGGGCTCAGCGATTTTTGTCAGTCTGTATTTCAGACTGGCAACACTTATTATCAGCCCTCTATCTATTAACATTGTTTCTGTCTGCTGAGAGATAGTAGATTTTCAAATGAATCATGTATTCATTTATTTTTAAATGGATTTATTTAACTTGCCCTGATTGTTTATTTATTTATTTGTCTCAAATCTAGTAATTGAAATTTGACCCCTTTCAAATTTCAATTACTAGATCTGAAATTTGGTGCAAACCTTTAGTTCTGATGACAATACAATTTAATACACTTGATATCATTGTTAATCCAAGATGGTCGCTGCTCGCTGCTACAAAATGGCGGATTACATATTTGATCACTACTTCCGCAATATGGGTATCAAATGAAAGAGCTTAATTAGTAAAATAGAGTTCTCTATGAAAATAAAACTAGAATCCAATATGGCCGACAAAAGTTCATTTTTCTTTTCCCAACCCCTTCACTAAGAGTATCAAATAAAAGATCTTAACTATTAGAATAGATTATACTAAAAAAAATGAAATCCAATATAACCGCCAACAAAATGGCAGGTGAATGTTTTTTCTCACTGTTCCTTCAATATGGGTATTAAATGAAAGGGTTAAAGTAAAAGAATATTGTAATATGCTTCGACAAATTAGTTTTTAGTTTTCAAAATTAAAAACTAAAAACTTAAAAATAAAAAAAAATGGGTGAAAAAAGTTTTAAGTTAGACGGTTTTATTGAAAATAAAAAATGATGTAGACAATGGTAAAAAACAATTTGGTAGGTCCTAGGTACCAGTCATCATACCACTCTCCTCATCAATCTAGGGCTTTAATCAGATAAAAAAAAATAGTTGGGCATGTGAAATTTCTATCAAGTCAATCGCTATATCATAAATTCATAATCATAACATAATAAATGCTACTTACATATTTAAGCAGGATACGCGCGCCCAAAGATTTTATTTTTTTGTCTGATAAATGCCCTAGATTGATGAGGAGAGTGGTATGATGACTGGTACCTAGGACCTACCGAATTATTTTTTACCATTGTCTACATCATTTTTTATTTTCAATAAAACCGTTTAACTTAAAACTTATTTTACCCATTTTTTTAAGCTATTTGATGGCTTTATTCCACACTTAATTGTTCCGAGATGACTAATATCTTTTTTTATCAGCCTGTATAACTCCCCACTGAGGGGCACGGGTCTTTCTTTGAAACACGAAGACTATCTCTTACTAATCTATATGATGATAGTATGCACGTATCTGCAACGTTAATTTTAGTGTCATTGCTGACGTCACGAAGCAGTATCTGGGAATTTTCGATTGCTATGACGTCATCGCCAAATTTTAGACCAGTGTCCATTTCAAATTTCCAATTCCAATGGTTCTTTTTTCAATCTCACATTTGAATTGTTTCCCAATTTTTTTCTGTTGTTTTTATGAGTGGCCAGAGTATCATAATTGAGCAATTACTTGAACTGGTTTTCACAATAATCTTACGAGTAAAAAGAGGTAGATCCCACTAATGTTAACTTAACGAATAGACATAACGAAAAATGTATTTAGTCTTCCAAATTAAATTAAGACTCATGTTGTACAGATTTTTTTTTCTTCCTTGTACAATTTTTCCAAAACTAGTTTAGTTTCTTTAAAAAAAAAGAAAAACAGCGATTTGCAACATATTTTCATCGTGTTCAACAGAGTTCAATAAGTCTGAAAAGTCTCGGTGCCAAACTGTTTTACGATATGCTACGAGTATTACGAGTATTCCGCTTTAATATTTCGCTTTCACAATTTATTTTTCCTTAAAATTTTGTTATCATTGACGCAAGATGTTATGTGTTTGGCAAATCTTTAAACGATGTTTACTAGTTCCGATTCTTATAAAACCGGTTTTGATTGTAAGAAACTATATGATACATAACGATGACAGCGGATTTTCTTGAACTAGACCTCTACGATCGAGTAGTTTTTACAGACTAATTATAATTATTAAAGTACCATCAAGTTTTTATTAAGTTAAAGTTTTGATTTGATTTAGTAATGCCTGTTCGGAGATAAAAATGTGGAGTTCACTGTTTTATACAAATGAGTTTACTGTGTAAGCACGACTGATTCACAAATATAAATGCAATCGGACGTACTGCGCATATTGTAGCTTTTTTATCTAAGTATGTAAATTGCATATTTTTTTATGAATCTTCGTTATTAAATCAGTATACTTAGCAGAAAATTAGAATAAAATATATAGGTATTGTACGAAATATATTGGTGTTGCAGGCAAATTTATCGTTTATCATCCGTATATCGGGAAGTTTATCGTCCAAAAACAAATGACATTCGTCATAAACAAATAAAAATCGCTCGATAAGTCGCGGCGCCGCGACCCGGAAAAAGTAACGCAACAGACAAAATGTGACCATTACTAATGTCTGTTTTCCGGTTTTTCGTGGTCAAATGTTTGTGTGAATCCAATTTTGAAACACTAGTCATTCTATGCATAGATTAATGTAATTCGGTTGTTTTTTTCTGAAAAATATAAGTTTTTAATACATTTCTTTCGAACAGTTTTTAATCAGTACATTCGTAAAATAGTAAGTAAGTATACGAAAATTGTTCTTTTTCGAATAAATGGATGAAATTTTACTGAATCACGAGGTTCCTGCCCGTGACTGTGAAAAGTAGCCTAAATCATTCTCCAGCTCTCCAACCGTCCAAAAAATCAATTTGAGTATATAAAGGATTTTTTTTACGATGGGTGACCTTAAATTAGTTATCAAAAAATCAGGATTCACATCAGCCCACCGAACTGAACGAAGTATAAATAACAAACTAAAAAACTTTCCCCAAGGAACATAGATCGAAATATTAAAAAAAAATTTCGCATCTGAATATAACATCTTAGCATGAAAAGTCAATTTTTTTTATTCTTTCATATGGGTCTTAGGGGCAATTGTTCAGTTTCACGCTCTAAAGTTTCGCTGACTAATTCACCCATTTTAAATATGTTTTAAGCCTATCTTATGTTCAGTTTAAAAAAAAACATATAAGGTTAGGCTCAAAATCCTCTGACGAAATTCATTAACAATATTTACACAATAACTATAATGAGTAATTAGTAATGATTGATTACAATGCTTTTAAAAACAAAAGGCAAACGGCCTAATTTTTTAATAATTCACATCGGTCGTTAAATCGTAGTAAAATAAATTTGTTTTACTTAAAAGTAGGTATATTTTTTAATGAATACAGTTAGGTTTGCTATTTTTAAGGTAGCGTATGCTAATTATGATGAAACTCCTGATATAAGTAAAGTCATTAGGTCTTCTATTATGAAAATACAAGAAAGTGCTATAAATAAATATACAAAATGCACATGTAGGTCAGCCAATTTTCTTCTTGATTTTATAATATTTTTCCATTTAGAAAAAGATAGTAAATCATGAAAAGAACGTTTAATATAATGTGGTGACCGAAGAACATGAAGTGCAATGGAGGAGACCTACACTCGGCATGGGTGGCCACAGGTTAAAGAAGAGAGGGAGAGAGATTGAACATTTGACTCTTTCGTAAAGACAAAAAAAAATTAGTCTATGGCTCTATACTATAGAAGATGAAGGCGGAAATTTTTTAGATATACTCACGCTTATAACCCCTGTTGGGGTAGGCAAAACGACATATGGTTCTATAAATATCTCCTTGTCGCCACATTTGACATGGAACATGAATTTAGTGATAATATGCTGTCAGCCTTTCGCCCACGATGTGGCAAAACCGTCGCGTCCTACTTATGGCTTCTACAGTAAGCCTGGGAAGAATTGGCAGCTGACATATTCTAAGTTCAGCGTGGAAGACCAGGTATATCATTAATTCATAATAAACATGAACAGTAACTTACAGTACAGTAATCTTTTTTTTTCCTCAGCTGTTTGGAGTCGATACAACATGTTTCTTTGGTATAGCAATAAAACAAATTCTTCTAATTGCAATTAAAGTTGTTTTAATGTAATAATTCAAGGAAATCTGCTGAGAAAAAATCTTTATCTTTCAGGTAGGTTTTTAATCAAAAAATAATTAAATAGTTCACAGAAATTTATTTTTGTATACAATTTGATGTTAATACTAAACAGGCGATAAACAATTGTGATATAAATCCAAAAACCGGCTTAAACTGGCTTGCTGTCTTGTTGCTCGTCGTGGTATATCCTTTAAATGGTGGTATTATAACGGGATTTGTTTTGTGGGTGTAAAAAAAATAATAAAATAAGATAACAAGTTCTAATGTGGGTTAGTGGACCCTCGTACCCTGGCCCACATAATGGAAACATTAAAATGCTATCGAGTCTGCACACAGATGTTAAAAATATCTGTGGATGACTATACTCATTCATTTGCAGATGTTTTTATAAGAAAAAATACTTTCTTTTAGTGGGTCACGAGTTAACCCATCTTATAAATTTTTTTTATTAAAAAATATTGATTTTTACACCCACTGAGCAAATAAACAAGATTGTAAACCTGGAAGATTCTAACATATGTATAGGCTAGACAAGTTCTCTTTTGTATGAAATATGTGTTTCTAAGCTAAATCCAAAACCCATAAACAGAAAAGAGGTAGAGACCGCCTCCCGCCTTCAACCTTACAAGAAAAGATATCCCAAATAATACCAACCGGTTAGTATCCTGAGGGTAACCCATGCCTGAACGATCCACCCGAGCACCCATAACATGTTGCAGGAAAGAAGAGATGAGACCTGACCTAAAATTGTTTTGAGACTAGAAGAAGAAGATATAAAAGCGCTTGGATAATTTAAATCAATTTCAAATTTTACCGCTTGGTAGAGAAAACAATATCTTAACCTAAAACATAAATTATGGTCACACATTTTGAATTCATTTTGTATTTTTATACATAACGAAGTAAGAAAAGAAGTTAGTGATTTCACAAAAAAATAAAATACAAAAGTTAATAAACGTATTTATATGTCTCATGTAGATAATTCCAGTAGTTAAACAATTATAAAAAGTAATAGTCTACAAACAATTCAGTTTTTTTCTGTTATTGAAGAATTATGTTAATTGAAGCCAACATATTAACTTAATTAAGTATTATTTTTACCAAAATCCAAGGGTACCATGAGCCTGTACCATACATTTAGCAACTGAGGTTAATGAATTTATTAGCAAAGTTTATTCTTTATGCCTTCCTTTCTAAAAACTGGCGCACATATTTATTGTATAAGTGCATGTATCTCCGAGTTCTTATTGCTAGAATCTCTTTAAAATTCGAATGATACACTTCTAGACGAGTTTCTTAGTCGCTAGCGCAAGGGTTTGAACAAAAGCGATCTTGTGAAAAAATCTACTTCATAAAAAAAAACTCTTTGGTTCTGATTTTAGGAGAAGACCGACGAGTGACATGAATGCATTTTATCAACTATTGCAAAAAGCCAATTTAATACACTCGGCTTCAAAAAAATCGCACGTCCGTAAAAATAGGCTTTAAGCACTGTTAATCCTTAAGACAAGCAGTTATTCGTAGCAATATTGGTATCATTTGAGAGCCCTATAAAAACTCTTTAAAAAAATATCCATTTCATTTGATTAAAGAAAAAGCTTGACACTTTAAGTCACTGTGAATGACAATGGAACTGATTCTCCTCTTCAAATTTTGTTTGTATTGTTTTGTTTTTTGGGTAAAAAAGGGTCGATACAGCTTATGGGGGATAAATTTGCTACCAACAGTCGAAGAAGACACAGAAGAATATCTTTCATCAGAAAAACGTCCTTGAAGATGGACACTACTGCTGCTGAAGCCGCCCAAGTTATCGCACTACTGCAATCAGGACTACGTCAGTGTGATGTTGCTCGGCAATTCCACTTGAGTCGCTTTTCTGTTCGAAGAGTGTACCAGCGGTTCCTGCAGACCGGTGGCTTTGTCCGAAGGCGTGGGTCTGGTAGAAATCGCTGCACTTCTGCGAGAGATGACCATTCGTTGTATCGAAGTCTTTGAGAAATCGGTTCTCTAATGCTGTTGAGTTGCAACAGCAGCTTCAAGCAGTTCGTAGAAGGGCCGTGAGTGTCTCTACAGTTAGAAGAAGACTAAAGGAGAGAAATATTGTGGCTAGAAGACCTGCCACGGGTCCAAAATTAACCGCAGCGCATCGGCGAGCACGCCTGCAATTTGCTCGCGCCCACGTCAATTGGACCCTGGACCAATGGAGAGCTGTTCTCTTCTCAGACGAAACGAGAGTGTGCCTTTCCTGCAACGATAGACGCAAAAGAGTATACAGAAGATAATGGGAACGTTTTGCCCAAGCCTGCATCCAAGAGACGGTAGAATACGGGGGCGGTTCCTGCATGTTCTGGGGCGGCATATCTGCCGACGGCAAAACTGAACTTTCTTGCGTCTCTCGGACCGGCGGTGCTCGCGGGCAAGGGTCGATGACTGCTCACCGGTACATCACAGAGATCCTGGAAGAACATGTAGTCCCCTATGCTGGATTTATTGGCGACGGGTTCACATTAATGCACGATAACGCTCGCGCGCACACTGCTGGAATTGTGCAGGGCTACCTTCAAGAGGTTGGGATCCCTGTCATGCAGTGGCCAGCGAGAAGTCCAGATCTCAACCCGATAGAGCACCTCTGGGACCAGCTGAAACGCAAGGTTAGATCCCGTGATCCCGCTCCCGCGACTCTTCAGGAGCTCCAAGACGCCGTTATTGAGGAATGGGACAGAATCCCTCAAGAAGAGGTCCTAAAGTTGGTGCGATCCATGAGGGAGCGCATGGAAGACGTCATTAGGGCTAGGGGGGGTAACACTAGGTTTTAGGTTAGTTTTTTTACTTTGTTTTGAAAAATTAATCAGATTTCATTAGGGTTTTTTAAGGATTTTTATTGTTTTGTAAATTTTTCTCAGTTCCAATAAAAAACATTGAATGAATTATTGTTTTTGCATTCTCTGTTTCCTTACCTTTTAAATGATACCGAACATTACCAATATTTCATAATACAAATACGATTGAAAGATGTTTAAAATAGATTTCTTAAAAGGTGCGATTTTTTTGAAGCCGAGTATAATGGAATCAGATTTAGGCAACTAATGTCAAAAACGAAACACCACGTTTAACTGAAGAAGCCTTAGCATTGTATTAATTTATTTGTTTATTTTCTAAATTGTTATTAAAGAATATACGTCTATGGACGTAATTAGACATACATCGTGTGCATTGATTATAAGGTTGATCTTATCTCTGCCTCTATGCTCAGTTTACTTCAATATTCATTGAGTTAATCATCACAAGCAATAAAGGAAGCTCCGTATATTCGAATTCGCGACGCCTAAATTATATAAGAACATGGCAGTTACGAATCATAAAATAAAAATTAGCTGATTCAAGTTTACAACATTGTTTGTTGAGGTTAATGTACTTTGTTATTTGTTTTGATGCTCTCTGAAGGAAATGCTGAAGAAAGAACACACACCGACTGATAATTTTTTATCGAAAATCGATAGAGACTTGCAGCATTTTCTGATTTTTGAGAGACGTGAAAAAGCACGCCCACTGGCCTATGTTCTTCAAGTTTATAAATATTCCCTTCCAGGGTGAGTAAAGCATCAATAATCAACATTGATCCCCGTTTCAAAGTAATATTTTTTCACATCGAAACCGGAGAACAAAAGCCAATTAAATCGTTGCTACACGTTCTGGTTCCAAGGAACATGTGTCGAAAAATGACAAAAATATTTCGACTCTCCTTAATAATTCTGAGGAAAGAGGTTACAAAAGTGTGGATCTGAGCCGCATCGTCTAGAATACTTGGAATTTGACACAATTATGACGTCATACGAGTAGTAAAAAAATCGAGAAGACGATGTCACAGATGAAAGACAAATGGTGTAACAATGACTTGCAGCATTCTTAGTTTCCTTATCACGAAAATGTGATTCAGTAGGTGGATGTATCGTACTGATATGATCATCATTGGAAAATAATGAATCATCTTTCTATAGTGCTCAAATACCCCAACACTAAGATGTTAATAACTATGTGATCTTAATGCGCTATTGAGGAAAAACAGTTATTCGTGAATGCTTTTTGGGTTCTTATGAAATGATTCCTAAAGAATCATTTTGCTTTTTGTTTATTGGTAAATTAATTTATGAAATCATAAAATAGTTCGAGAAATTTAACTTTAAACAATTTGTTTTAATAGCGTAATTTCAATTTAAAGCAAGTATAGCCTCAAGTGAATGAACTACCTAAAACACCTGTGTAAAGAATTAAGCACTATTCCATTAAAGTATGTTAATAACAAACTAAAACTCTATTTTTTTTAGACCAGCAAGGAGGTCCCCCAGGTCCTCCCAGCCATGACATTGATTGATTCTCGTGTCATAACTATCCCTTCTGACTGCAGATTGTTTGTGATCTATTATTATTGTTATTGTTATATTATAACCAATTTTATTGTAATAAGCAGGGAGCGGAGTTTAATAGCAAAACAATTGAAATGTAATAGAGATGGGGCATTGCTTTTTATCGACTAAACAGACTATCGATAACTAAGTGGAGTTGTGCTTTATGAACACTTGTTTTCCGCTTGCGGCTTCGCCCGTGAGGATTACGCGCTTTTCGACGCTTTTCGATCCTATGGTAAATGTTTCAAAAAATCAAACATCAAATTTATTTATTATTCATAATATTATAATAATTTATTATTATTCATTATTACACAAATTTATTTATTATTCAGATGAAGTTGTGCTGCCGTGACCATAATATTATAATAAAACGAGCCCACTTCATTTACAAACTCTTCAGGATCATAATTCCTATAGAAAGTCGACAAAAATCGTTCAAAAACTTAGAAATTCAAAGTAGAATAAAAAAATTCTAAGTTGAGTAAAAGTACTAAAGTATCGATAGCTTGGAAAAGTCGATACAAAACAATGTCCCATCTTTATTGCATTTCAATTGTTTTGCTATTAGATTCCGCTCCCTGGTAATAAGTATCAAAGGTAAGAGTGAGAGATCATTATATTTGCTTATACCTAATCTGTGATATTTGAAGAAGCGGTGATAGCCCAGTTGGTAATGAGCCAGACTTGTAATCCGAAGGTCGTGGGTTCAAATCCTGGTGCGGGCCTGTACCATTAAATTCCTCTTTTCGGATTTATGTACGGATTTCTAATTAACACTTGCTCAACGGTGAAGGAAAACATCGTGATGAAACCCGCCCATCCAAGAAAATTCATTTTCGAAAGAGCGGTCCACCAACCCGCATTGGGCCAGCGTGGTGGACTATGGCCTAAATCCCCTTCGTGTTTCGAAGGCAGGCCCGTGCCCCCTCTGTGGGGACGTATATGGGCTGGTAAGAAGATACCTAATCTATAGAATTAGTAGATTTCATGAGTAAAATGTTGTAATTATAGGGCATGCTAAAAATAAAAATATTTTTTTATGTGCTAGATATATAAACACTTTATTCACTGCTATTACAAAAAGTGGAAGATTTCTTACATATAAATAAACACATTAGTAAGTGCGTTAATTCCGTATCTTAGCTTGGTTGGAGCACACAGTTTATATCCCTCGTGTATGTATATGTTAACGGAAATGTATGAAATCCGTCATTGTATACAATTCCTAGGAAATGTATATAATTCCTAAAATCACTCGAAAATGTGTGAAATGAATTATATTTGACACATTTCCTAGGAAATCTATATATTTCCTAAATAACAATCAGAAATGTATAAAATATTTGATTTTGTGTATTTATAAGTCATTCGACTTTTTTGTTCGATTGCGACAGACGGAACTGCGACAAGTAGGTTTGTTAGTAGCCTAACCCAACCAACCCGAGGTTAGGTTAGATTAGAACTGCGACCCCCAACGCACGAGCCGAGCGAGTGAAGCGAGCGTGCCGCCAGAAACGACTGTGATTGCGTTAAGCGGTTGTCGAATTTTCGCTCAGATGAGCTACTTCATGATGTGGTCAATTGACAGTGAAACATTTCATGAAATGTGACCATTTCATTAAATTCTCGAATATTTCATAAAGTGAGCAAATCTACAAAATTTACGGCCAAGACAAATCCGCCTCGCTTATTCCGGTTAGGTTAGGTTGTTTTATTCATTTTATACACAGAAAGCATTACTTTTATGCATTTCCTAAAGCACTTTCGGAATTTTATACAATGTATATGTTATGGATCAAGTGATAAATTGGGCATTGTTTATATAATATGAGAGTGAAATTTGATAATAATTATTAAAATAATCAAATTGACCGGGCATTATACATAATGTTCATCACCTTTTGGGCAGAGTAATACAAACATATTTTTTATTATTATAGTCATTTAACTTAAAATAAACTAAATGTCAAACAATTTAAATAATCAGACTCATTATTTGGACTAATTAGTAAGGTAAAAGGCGAGGCCGAAGGACGAGCTCCGCATAGGGCGAAGCCCGGAGTGTCCCCCTCTCCCAATCCAAGATGGCTACCATACGAGTTAAGATTCTAATGGTGAGGCGAGCCGCATATAGGGTGTGGCAGAAAGCCGAACTCCGCGTAGGGCGAAGCCCGAAGCGTCACCAAGCGTCTTACCCGCCGACTGCCTTCCAAAAAATTGCCCAATTGTCACGTAGCAATATAATAATGACTGGGCAATATGATATTATAATGAAGTTTAGATAGTAATTAATCACTTTTCCCAATAGAGCTAAATCATTATAATGCCTGCATTAATCACTTGGTCCATAATATATATATTTCCTAGGAATTGTATACAATTCCTAAAATTCAGACACTTCCGGTATCATATATATAATCATTGGGTTTATCTGGAAGATGAGGGTTTACATAAACCCTCTCTTGTTTCAAGAGTCTATCTACTCCGAAACCCTGGGACCACAGGCGGATTCAACCAAGGGATATAGGCATCAATAGCGTGACAATCCCTTAAATTGTCTATTAGACTATATGGGGTGACTTTTAATTGGTTAGTGAAACTTTAGGGGGTGAGTCTCCCCATGAAACTGAACCACTTTCCCAGATAAAATTATATGAAATTCGCAAAAAAAAATCTATACAGAGGCAAATCAACCGATTGTACGAGTTATATGGAAGAGCGAATTTTTTGCTAAATATTTTGATCTACTTTTTATGGCGAAAGTTGTTCAGTTAAGTGTATTGATTCACACCCTTTCGATAACTAATTTAAAGTCACCCAATATATTTAAAGGGAAATTAATCAACTATCTTTAAAACTGAACCCTGAACCTTAAGTAAACCAGGTAAAACCCAGAATATTCTCTTATCTACATCTGTCTAAGTCAACGAAAACGTTTTTCAACGGAACGGATTATTTTAAGTGCTTTTTAAATTTGCATAAACATGCGTCACTCAAAGTAACGCACATTTAAATCTTTTGTACTGAGAACTACACATAATGCATTTATATCTAACCTAAATGTCAACGAGGCCATTTAGGACGAATGAATAAGTGTTTTGCGTACTGAATCTTGCTTATGCCTGTATCCCTATCGGATAGATAGAGCACTGAGTGGTCATGACACCACGATTAAGTAAAATTCAAAGTTATTAGGTGACACATACGTAGCAGTAAAAGGTGGTCAGTCTTTATTTCGTCCACAATATAACAAAACCCTAAATTTCTTTAACAAATTCTTCAATGTTTTTTACTTTTTTATTTGTTTCTTTTAAGTTTTTAATTTATTAAGGAAATAGCGAAGTATGTTATACATAAAGTACTTTCAGAAATATAGTAAAACCTGGAGAAAAAAATCCCACTTAGGTACAAACCCATCAATAAACGTCTTCAACCCCTACTATCGTTTTAAGGAAACAACTAAAATTTTCTTTCGTCTGAATTAGTCTGTAACCTTTGTCCAAATAGTAAACATTGGTAAGGAGGATGCCTGTGGTAGGAGAATCCGCTCTTGTAGTAATATGATTAATTTTAGTCGAAAATTCCAGGTTGTAGTCAGGCCCTGATCAACCCTTAGGCTAATTAGGCTGCAGCCTAGGGCGCGAGGATCGGGGGGGGGGGGGCGCGCTACAATCGTGTCTTCGCATGCACTAATCTAGCATCGTTGCATCTACCCTACATATATGTATCTTATAAAGCGTGAGATACTTTGCCTTTATGTAGCTTAAAAAATGGTTTGCCACCTAAGGTTGAATGTCATGCAGATTAAAGGACAACGTTAGTTTTGCTTCCAGATCGATCTAAAACTTTTATAGTTAGTCTGAACCATGTTAAAATTTTCACACTACTACTCTACTCCTTACTACTTTTTAGGCCGTCCGTAACACGGGGGCGCGTCCTCGTAATTAGCCTAGGGCGGTCAGTACTCTTGATCAGTCGCTGGTTGTAGTGACAAATAGCATCATACAAATAAATAAAAATTTCTCTCTTTTCTATGAATAGAAAAAAAGTTCGTAAACCAGTGCCAATAATTAAATGTGAAAGGATTTGAAGTAAAGTTATTAAACGAAATTTTGAAATTAAGTATGTAGGTGACAAACAAAATACCTAACAGCGAGGAACTTTTGTGGTTAATGAAAAATAAAATTACCGCACCTACAAAGACGCTACAAGATACTGGTTTATCACCTCTAGGTAATAATAAACTCTCTATCTAGATAGAAACAAACACTTTTCCATGACCTAGGCACATGCGGGCACACCAACCTACTTATCATTTGTCATATCGATTATCCTAGAAATCATTGTCTGGTTTTCCCTTGACTTTGAGTAGGCCACTGATGATTGATAAAAGTAGGATATTTCAACCAAACCCAAAATTGTATAGATACAAAAGTTATTTTACAAGCGTGACATTATTTTACAAACGATGCAAATGGGCCATTTGTTTTTACAAGTAAATAAACGCCTCTCAATCAAAGGCCTTCCTTCCTTATGCTATAGGTGTAGTCAAGTATGTGTCGCGAATTGACTTGCCCTGGTGTCAGAGTTTTCAAACCGCCAAATGGCCGCTGACTTGTTTGTAACGGCTGTAGCTAATCTATAACAACCGGGATCGCCGGCTTGACTTGCCCTCCGAAGCACAGAAACGCATGTGATAGATTATGCCACTTTGATCACCCATCAGGTTCGCTGCCCCTGTGTACGTTGCTTAACCTCACTGAAATGCATGGGCTTCGAGTGCTTCTTAAAAGTTGTAGCTCAGTGGTTCCCCTTAGGTTGTATCGTGGTTCCTAGGGAGGCAAACCAAGACAGACACACGGACACTAGAGTAAACATTTACCGCCTTATTTATAAACGTTATTTAAAGTTAAGAGGCAGTTAAGAGTCTCGCGAGGGTCTATAAAAATGTTTCTTATTTCTTGTATTAATCCACTCCCGTGAGGCTCTTAACCGTCACTTAACTTTAAATAACGTTTATGAATTAATAGGCGGTTACTTCTTACACAAATGCTTGCCCTTGCTGGAAATTCAATACAGAATCTCGTTGATAATTTTTTTTTTCACAATTTTTGCTCCGACCGGGATAAGACCGGATACTCACAACAGTGGTCAATTATTTACTTTTATTTTACTAATTCTTTAATGTACACAAACATTTTTAAGCACACATTACACAGAACAGGATACACAATGGCAAGCTTAACTCAAAATGAATTTTATTCCAGCTAACCAAAGTGACAGAGAAAATACAATTAAAGCGGGTAAAAGTGTATTCTTCTTTTACGTACCATACATACATATATAATTTTATATCAAAAATACATAAATCCAATACATATACATAATACATGTAATATGCTAGTTTTGAATTGTATCCGGTATAATTTTCGCAGTGAAGTTTTGTCCGCGAAATTAGTATTTTTACAATCATCGCTTTATAATTTACTAGCATTCCGCTCGGGACTTCGATCCCGTGGGAATTCGGGAAAACTATGTAGCCTATGTCCATCGGGGATAATGTAGCTTTCTAATGGTGAAAGAATTTTTCAAATCGGTCCAGTAGTTTCGGAGCCTGTTCAATTCAAACAAACAAACAATCAAATCTTGTATGTCGATGGAATGGAGGCCATTATATCTGTTCAGGTGGCGAAATTGAGAACTATTTAATTTTCATATACTTGGTGACAACCACCCCGACCAGCAGCGCCTCCGCCAACAGCCTGGAAATTCAGGTGGCGGTGGCGCCACCAGTCGAAGCAGCCGTCATTAGATGTATGATTCATATTTGTAAAGTAATTTAAGTTATAACGTTTTTGTATATGTATATTAACGTAAGTATTTTTATAATCAAGTAGGAGCGTCAAACTTAGCAACTTCGTTGTTATCGTAACGGAACTAAGTTGCTTTTGCTGAGCTTTATGCGCATTTGATCTTACTTGATACAAAAACTAATAGCCAAGTATGTTCAAATGTTCACTTTTTGGCAAAAACAATTCATTGAAAAAATCTCAAGGTTTGCGGTTAAATTAGGACCATGTTTTTATTCTTATTAAATTTATGGTTTATTAAATTAGCTACCCACGGTTGACGACTTGATCAGTAATCATCGAGTTCTCTATGTATACGTCTATCTATACACTCATGTCTATAATCCCTGTCAGGGTAGGCAGAATTTCTGGAACTGCTTGAGGCCACATTTGACATTTGACTTTTTTTTTAACGCTACACACTCAATTCATTGTGGGTTATTAGATGAAACACGCGCATATGCAGTGGTGATACAGCAAAACCCTCGCAAAACCTCTGTTCTTGAACCTGCAAAGACTTAGCAGGTGACATATTCAAAATTCTTCTTTTATTTTTAGTCCAGAGCGTGCAAGAAGTCTCTTCTATATAAAACCTTAATTGTCTTTCATTTTATGATATTAAAATGCAGGTCCTAACTCACTGACTCATCAACGCCTAGCCCAAGCCTTCGGATTTACAGAGCTGGAATTTTGCACAAAGGTTCCCTATGCGGGATAGACAAGGAATATGGAAAAATTTTATAAGTTTCATGAAGTTTTTCATAAATGACATACGGAGCCGAGACGTGGCCACTCACAGAACGACTAGTCCACCAGTTTAAGGTCGCTCATCGAGCTATGGAAAGAGCTATGCTTGGTGTTTCTTTGAGGGATCGGATCCAAAACGAAATAATCCGCAAGAAAACCAAAGTCACCGATATAGCTCAGCGAATTAGCAAGCTAAAGTAGCAGTAGACTGGTCATGTCTGCCGTAGAACTGATGACCGTTGGGGCAGAAAAGTTCTAGAATGGAGACCACGAATCGGCAAACGTAGCGTAGGGCGCGGCGTGGCGCCCTGTAACTAGGTGGGGTGACGATATTCATAAAGTAGCGGGCAGTGTTTGGAGGAGGAGAGCTGAAGACTGAGCTCAGTGGCGTGCCATAGGAGAGGCCTATGTCCAGCTGTGGACTGAGACAGGCTGATGATGATAATAAGTTTACCACGGAAATGAATCCTCGGGTCCAATCTAATATACTCGTAACAATCAGTCTATATCCGTAACCAAATCGTGAAAACCGTATTAAAATCCGTTACGTGATTTAGAAATTAGCGGACAGTAAGACAGATATATGTGAACAATACCTCATCGAATCTCATGTTACCTCTACAAAATTAAATAACGCCTATACATCGTGTTATAGCAAAACCATTCAGTTGTTCAAGTTTACAATTGTATGATTATGATATTCTTCCTTCAGAGTTCTAGCAATCTTTCGATTGTGAGTCTAAGACGATACTTTTATACAGGCGCATGAGACCTACTCAGCTACGACGGGAAAAAAACTTCTATATCTACGACTAATAACTATTCTTGTGTTTATTCTACACGTACAACATTAGTTAACCGGACTGGAAATTTTTATGTCTCATTCAAGAGGAAAGCTTAGGTATGTGTTCATCAATTTTTTGTGTAAATTAGTTGATTGTTGAAGATGTCGAAACAATCCAAGTCGCTTTGTTTTCAATAAAACGTTGTTTAATATACTACCTGTGCATGCAAAGCCTAGGTGGGTCGCTTGTTCTAAATGATTGAATTCAATTCTTTACAGTTAGACAGAGCTGGGGAAAGTAGAACTTTAAAGCTACTATGGTTTATGAACCTTTGTAGAAAACAAAGGCAGGTTGACGGCAGACAACCATAATCCCTATCCCTACTAACATTATAAATGTAAAAGTAACGCCTGAACTATTGAACCGATTTTGATGAAATTTGGTATACAGATAGATTAGACCTTGGGAAAGGACATAGGTTACATTTTATTCCACAGCTGGGCACGATATAACCTGTAATCCAAGCGGGCGGAGCCGCGGGCGAAAAGCTAGAATTTTTATAAATTGCTACCCCATAAAAAGGTTCGGTATTAATTTATAAAGTTTTTAAGGGGTATTTTAGCCTTAACTCTTTTCTTTGCCAACTCGCAGAAGCCCCTCTGCTGGGTACAAATCGCTCCTAAAAGAATGATTTGCTAATAATCGCCACTCTGAGCGGGCTTGGCGATCGTTGTAGCCTACCTGTAATCATGATGAAGCCGCCCATCATCAGTCTCTACTGGTTAAATGCATATCAATTCCCTCAGAAAGAATCGGGGTGGTCATGATGAAGCCGCCCATCATCAGTCTCTACTGGTTAAATGCATATCAATTCCCTCAGAAAGAATCGGGGTGGTGATGATTGTATTTTGTATATCAGCTTCAAACTCATAACTTTATCTACCGCTCACAGGATTTTTCAAATCATGGCTACCTACTGTAGCAAGGCAAATCGCCAGTGGTACATATGGCTACCACTGTCGCTAGATTTGCATGTGTATTTTTCCAGAAAAAAACAGTATTATGTGACGACGTCTGAACGCAGCGGTTGATCAGTTATATTATTAAAATCTGTTATTTAATTATCCAAATAATTCAACAGAGATTTAGGTGGTGTAAATTATCACTAACTTTGACCACTAACACCAATCTGCCCGCAATGCTGCTTATCTGCTAATCAACCGACGAGGTTTTGAGTTTCATCGTCAAGAAGAATTCTTTTATGTTCTGTTATGAAATGCAGCGCCGGTGCTGTTGTCGTTACTCTTGAGCAAATTTAAATAAATTTGACTGCAGTATTGGGTGCCTGCACTGTTTTGCCTATGTGATTCTATTTTCCCATAACGTTTTAGAATGATGCGTTTGTTTTGCAAGTCAGGAGTTCTGATCAGAATGGGTCAGTAGGCAAACTCGCAGTGGTCTTACAGGCTAACTAGCACGGTTACGACCATCATCTTTGCTCTTAGGGGTATGAAATTCATCAGTAGATTAGTTAATTTACGGTGCCTATTGCCATGCCTACGATATACTGCGATAGTATTTCGTTTACTTATGCCAAAGTACTGTAAAATCTAGATTTCGAAGACCTTAAATTTTTCGCTGAAGTGACAGACTTTTACCTACTTTGCTAAATCTAGTTGATTCTTGACATTTCAAAATTGGTAGGCAAACTTTCAATGGGCTAAAAACTTTAAAATAAAACCGGCTAAGTGCGAGTTGGACTCGCGCACGAAGGGGGTTCCGTACCATTACCTATAAAACCGGCCAAGTGCGAGTCGGGCTTTATAAAAACCATTAAGTATCTCTATAAAATCACGTTTGTTGTATGGGTGCCCCATTAAATATTTAACTTATTCTACTTTTTAGTATTTGTTGTTATAGCAGAAACCAAAATACATCATCTGTGAAAATTTAGTAGGCCAATAACGCCTACAGAAATTATTAAATACTTAGTTCATTATTAAAAATCAAATGTGTTTTATTGAAAAACGGACGGACGGACGGACAGCGGAGCCTTGGTAATAGGGTCCCGTTTTTTCCCTTTGGGTACGGAACCCTAAAAATGGTTATTGTGTTCGGTAACTTTCAACTGTTAAAATATTCTTTCAAATTATAATCATTTAACAGTATCAGTGATAACGATAAAAGTAAAGTATTTGGGTAGTGGGTGAAACAGACAAAAAAGGAAATTAACATTATTAGATTTTTTTATTACACATTTTCATGTTCGCTCTACAAGAGTTTCAGATTCGTTGCTACATTCATTCAACTTTATATATACAAGTAACATTTTTTTTCGATTTTTCTATAGTTTTGTATAAAAGGTCAGCGTGTGTCGGAGGTTGCAGGGAGGTATTCAGTGCCATCCGCCGTGGGGTCCGTGGCCCCAGGGCTCTTCGGGCGCGGCGGCGGCGGCGGCGGCCGCGTGCGCGTATTGGTGGAAGTGAGCGGCGCGCGCATGCTGGACCTCAGGCGTGTCTACGACGTACTGGCCGTCGTGGGTCAACTGGATGTGGGCCTGGAATAGACGAAAAACCACCGTATATAAATATGTAGAAAGATTAAACTTTGAATTAGAGTCTATATATAGGAAAAGAGACATTTTAGTTATTTTCGTCTTAATAATACCTACTACATAATTAAATATTATTAAGTATTGTATAATACTTCTAGTTTTCCAGAAGATATATCAGTATAAAATTAAGTTCTTAAAGTAAGTCCACATAACCTGTAAATCTTGATTTGTCTCTATACATATACAATTTATTTGTATATGTATGTACCTTCAGATATTTTAGGAAGATAGTTTGCAAAATGGGTAAATTACACAAGTCAAAGTTGAGACCATTTGCGTAAGTGAAGACATGCTAAAGAAATGAGCCGTAGCGATAGCAACAGCAGATTTATAAATCATTAAGGGCAGTTTGCAACAGACTGTGTGATTGATGATATTGCACACGAAAATGCAAAGTAAGTCTGCATCTGATTTTCTACAGAACTAAAATTTGTACATGAAACAAAAATGGTCGTCTCAATACCTCAATGTACAGATGGATTTTGTAGTTGTTTTATAGTTTAGGTTCATAAAACTTTCCTAGCGAAATGTAGATCAAAACTATGTCTATCGTTATGTACACAATAGGAGCCAGGTCTTTTGTAAGAGCCAGACTCTTCGAAAGTTACAAATCTGATTTCTCTACGTGTGCATATTATTTTATGTTTACCTGAGGACCGTGCCATTTGCCGTACCCGTGACCACCGGCGTAACCACCGTGACCGAGGGCGAGAGGGGCCGCATGGGCGATGGGGCCAATGGGTCCGTGGCCCAAAGCCAAGCCATGGCCTAAGCCTCCATGGCCTAGGCCTCCATGCGCGGCTGCGGAATGCGCGGCGAGATGGGCCGCCTTCAGATGGGCTACTTCGGGGGTGTCAATCACGCGGCCGTCGTGCGCTAGAGGCGCTGGGCCGTATTTGATTAAACCTGAAAAAAAATAACGTAAGTAGGTATTCTCTGTTACAGGTAGCACCACAGTGTGGGTTGCGAACCACACTATAAAAAGGACCTAGTTCCTCCTAGTTAAAGATGGCGCAATAAACTCGAGCCTATGGCTTTTTTTTAATTTTTTAATTCCAATAATCTGGTCAGGCCAGACCTTCTCTGTTTTGCCTGATTGCTACTCATCTCTGTGCATCTACTCATTTTTCCTATCAACAGCATAGTGGAAAGATGGCGCAATAAACTCGAGCCTATGGCTTTTTTTAAATTTCGTAATTCCAATAATCTGGCCAGGACAGACCTTCTTTGTTTTGCCTGATTGCTACTCATCTCTGTGCATCTACTCATTTTTCTTATCAACAGCGCTCGGTGGCGACGTTAGCTGACCCGGTTAGTGAGACTCTTTAGTTCTTAGAAAAGGTGCAGGTCTGCCATTTTGTGCAGTGGTACAGCTAAGCCCTAAGCTCAAAATAATTATAATAGATTCTCTGGCCCCAGCAGTTTTCTGTCGCGATAACTGAATGCTCTAATCACTACATTATTAAGTTCTTCTTCCTTTTACAATGAATGCTGAAATAACTGAACTACTAACCAGCAGCGGGTGCTCCATAATGTCCAGCGGCGTACCCTCCATGGCCAGCGGCGCCCCAGGCAGCGGCGGGGGCCCACGCGGCGTGCCCTGTGGAGGCTTGCGCGTGCGCGGCCAAGTGTGCGGCCTTAGCGTGTGCTACTTCTGGTGTGTCTAACACGTATTTGCCGTCTGGACTAAGTTGGATAGGCGCCGGAGCATGTGCATAGAAGGAAGCCTTAGCCAGGCAAAGGGTGGCTGCGAAGATAATCTGGAAAGAAGAGAAAAATCAATCAGTAAATAAGCACTGTACTAAATAGAGTTGTTTCAGATTTTTGACAGAAATTATTTCGAGTGCGTAAAAATTTCCTCTGACCCGGTCGCTACCTTTAGCAAAATCATCTACTTGACCAATCTCAAGATTTCTTAAAAATTTAGGTTTCCATAGGGAACACACATGAATTTTAATATTTTTGTTTGTGTTTAAACTAAAATCTTAAACTCTATCAGAAATACGCTGAATCAGAAATTAATGCACAGTAACGCAAGTAACTGGCAGATTTTTTGTGAAAATTAAATGTTACAGTATTGATCATTTCAATCTGAAATGTGACATTGGGAGAGTCATCTCTACGCCTCTTTGTTACTTACCATTGTAACAATATTTTCAAAATAAATTCCAATGTAATACAGAACAAGTAAATTGATAAAAATCAACACGTTACATCAAATTTTAACATCTTAATAGAGCCTACGCGGGCGTGAAGTTCCGTTTAAGATATATTGCTCAATTGACGGTGCGCTAAGAGGTCTATATCTTTATTGCGTGTAAAGGAACGGTTAGAGAAAGAGTAGCGTACCTATTTCGATTTAGAAAAAGGTCCGATAAACGATTGTAATTATTTTTCTCGTAGTGAAAAAACAAAGCTAAACAAAGGAGAAAAAAAACAAAGCTCTATTGAAAGAGAAAACTTGAACAAATCTTTTAGAAGAAATTAAAAACCAATACAGCATTTATACATTGTTATATTTGATGTCTTTTTGCATTATAAGGTGCCCTACTTTCTCACTAGCAAATTCCCATAAAATGTTTCAATGTTTTGAGTGTAAATATTACAGAACAAAATGTAATGAGGTAGGCAATTCTATAGAAACCTACCTCAATTTAAAAATTCACACATTTAGTGTTTATGATATCGTGTAATTACATTTTATAGAGTAAGCAACAACCTTGCAACATTTAGAATAAATTCGTGTGAAACCCCTGTGAAACAAAAACTTTTTAAACAGCATAACATTTTGTAACCGAACAATCATACAGCCACACAAACTGTCAACGATTTCGAAAAAGTCGTTTAAAATTTCGAAACATTTTTGCGGGCTATTTGAAAAATTATTGCAAACGTGATAGAATATAGATTTGTGAATTATTGGTCACACGAAAGTAAAAAATTGCAAAGTTATTTGGCAAATTTAGTTCAATGGCGCCGAAAAATGTACTTAGTTGGTAATAACATCACGCACGTACTATATTGTTTGCTGTTTAAATAAAACATGCCAGACCATAATAACCTTTGTAGTAAATTACACTCATTTAAGGGCATTTCAATGGTTAACGAGCTGTGACGCAAAAGGGCACTCAAAAATATTCAAATGAGTTTATCTTTATTAACAATATTGCATTGCTTTTTTAAATTTAAAAGTTGTCATAAACAAAATTAGTCTTATATTTTGCAAGCTCGTTCTATAACAAGGGCTAACCGACGGTTAGGTTACGCTAAACATTCGAGGGCGGGGCATACTTGCACGCACTGTCCGAGATGAAAGATAAACTGCACTAGGAAAGCCTTTAAATAACTTAAACCAGTAATTCCAGAAATCTAGCACACTATCGCTTAATTTAAACGGTGGAAGTCGAAGCAATCGATTTCTTTTTTCGAAATTACTTAGCTAATTCTGTATTCGAAAAACTTTGGGATCTTTTTTTATATTTATCGGACTCCGTAGAAAAGAGTAGCTAGCAAGATTAACAGCCTCGTCTTTATTAAGACAAGGTTCTCTGTAAAAGGCAAAGATGTAAGATGCATGTAATATGGGTAATATCGGAAATAGGAGGAGTCTTCCGCATCTTCTTCCGCGTATTGTTACGTTTTGTTAGGAACAATACGAGATGAAGGTTGATTGGCGCTTATGTACATAAAAAGAAAAATATTTAATTAGATAAATGTGTATTAACGATTGTGGTTAATACACAATCGTTAAAACACATTAACGACTGACACATAAACAATTGATTGATTGTGATTGTGATTGAAAAATAAACAATTCACTTCCAAATACAAATTATGTAAAACAAAGTCGCTAAAACAAATTCACAAGTCATTAAAACAGCCGTTTACTGAGGTTTTATCTAAATTACCCTTGTCTTAGTTATCCACTAACAGCGGTTAGTTCCAATTTCAATTTATTTATCGTATTCCAAAAGTTATTGGCACGCGCTCATTTGCTATTCTATACGCGCCAAATTATAACAGAATGATCGACATCCAATGCCTAACCACAGGATTTCGTTAACTGAGTAAAGTGACCTATCGGAAATATGAAAAAAATAGCAATAAAACAAAACAGCTGTAATATTTAGAAACTAAATTCGAAACTGTGTTTTGTTAGCATAAAGTAAAAACGTTTTTTCGTATAAGTTACTTCATATCCAGCGTTGAATTTAGTTTAATAAAATTTTAACGAAATATTGCAAATACAATGCAGTGGCATTAGTATAAGTAGTGTAACCTTGATTATTCATTATTCATAAGTCAAATTAGACTCACTTAATTCAAATAGTGAGAACTGAATACATAAAATAGTAATTCATATGTAAGTACACAAGGACACCTTGAGAATGCTCTATTTTTTAATTATCTACTGTAATGAGATCGAAATGATTTGGCATATTTTTTTTTAATGTATTATTCATTTACTTAGGTAACTAGCCAACGTGTGACTCAGATAGACTACAATAAAAAATACCTATTTTATGTTTATAGATTTGTGATAAGGTAATTTGAGACTTAAGTACTACATAATTTGGTATTCAATATCTTTTTTAAAAACCTACAGTATTACAAAATTAAATTGTTTATTAAAGGCATAGTTTTTATCATGTGATAAAATAATTAAAGCTTGAAACCTCGTTTTGTGTTTTCTTTTATGTAACTTTCAGAATAAAATTACAAAATAGGGGCATTATCAGACCGGCGTTTTATTTGTGTTGTTTGATGAGAATAACAGAGTCCTTTCCTTTTAGATGATTGACATACGATAGAGTAATAGCGCTCCTACTACTGATTACGCAAAATCCTTAAGTAATAAAAATAAGTAAAATAAGTGTATAAAGGTAGATATTTTTGCATTTAGATTATAGTACGTTACTACAGTACATTAAATTAAGCCTTTATCTAGATCACGATGTAGCGAACGCGTTTATTCTGAAGAAACAATTCCTTTCGCAATTTTCTATTCAATTAATGCTACCGGTTAAACATTACTATTGGAAGGGCTACAAATCTGTTCGCCGGTAAGACTAACACCATAAATTCAATACACTAAATAATAGCTATAACAGCACTTGTCTGCGAATACAACTAGATTGTTGGACAAGTAAGCTATGTGTAAATAGCAGCTTTTATAAACAATCGTCTTGCGCAATCAGAATGGCCACCGCCCTTAGCGTCGAAAGGTTGCTCGAATTCTATTTAGACTACCCATTGTCTATTATTGACCATTTGTTTGGGCATTTAAAGTTATGACTTATAAACAATTGTATTCGATAATGTTTCATCGAGTTATGTTGAAATTTTAATTAATTTAGATCGTAGACTTGATACCTATTGCTAAATAAATAACTATTTTCTATGAAGGTAGAAATTGAGGATAGCAAAGATTAAAGTATATCAGAAATAATTATACTATACCAATGAAATTGCAACTGAAAGCACAACTATTTCAAAACTCTACAATTAGTTTTAATGGCAGAATGAATGTTAACAAACCTAATTCGACGCGAAACTAAATTTAAGGACTTCAAACAAAGTACAGGCCATAATTCGTGGGCGTGGGCCCTCATATCGACTCGCCTTAGCATTCTGTTGCAAGCCATTTTGCAATAGATCGGAATTATCATTCGACGAACTGGTGCACAACCAGCTATTGCAATTTTGCAGGTTGCCCAAGAGGAAGCAAGTGAAGTCGGGGGCGGGAAGTGTTATGGTCCCACAAGGTCATATTTGCCATTGAAAAATAGAAATTCGCGTCACGGTTGATCGACGGTTATGGCTCCCAGTCATGCGCCGCGTTATTATTGGAAATGCAAGACCCGACTCATACTACGCAAATCATCGAAATTCTAACACGGAATTGCGTTTTGTAATTTTATTTATGACCGTTATTAGATCAAAATCAAACTTTTGAACTACTTACAAGTATCGGATAATCGTTTATTTGATTGCATAATCGGTTTTATGAATCACCAAAAGTACAAATTAACTTTACTCAATTCTTCTCGCGTAGAACTTCCGCCTACAAAGAAAGGAATGTGAAATGAAGATGCCCACTATATTATCACGCCCGCCCAACGCGCGTGCGCAGCAATGACACCTGTTTAGGCGCGAACAATGCCGCCACGCTTATTGGTTGATCCGATTTTACTTCTTTAAACTCTAATGAGTTTTTTTATTTTGTTTCTGCTTGTTTAAACAGATTGTTAAATAGTTACGCTACGATTAATTAATAACAATTATGAATCATATGAATTAAGAAGCGTACATTTTTCTATGACTAAGCTCTCTGCAATACAAGGCAAAGGTTCAAGAAGATATCGTGGGCGAACTTATACTAGATGCACATATTCAGCATCATTAATTGAGTAACACCTTGACATAAAATTAGTACTCAAATCATGATTACAGTTTAGTCACCTAATAATTCATGTGAACATTGACTTATGGGCAGACTCATATCCTTACTTCCCTACTATGATTATAAATGCGAAAGTAACTCTGTCTGTTCTTCCGTCTTTCACGCCTAAACTACTGAACCGATTTTGATGAAATTCGGTACGGAAATAAATTAGAGCCTGGGAAAGGACATATGCTATATTTTATCTCACAGTTGGACACGATATAACCTGTAGTCCACGCGGGCGGAGCCGCGGGCAGAAAGCCAGTTTTTCCATAAATTAGTTCGTACGTTAGGTTTCTGAAGCGTTTCTGGTTCCGATTTTTTAAAATTTTTGCCAAAGTTTTGTATGAAGTTTCGATTTTATGAAAAAAACTTTGATAACCATGGAACGCATGAATAGGTTTTTTTAAGTAAGCATTGATTACATCGTCACGATGAATATTTAGCGTTAGTAAAACAAACGTAACAAAATAATTGGATCCAGATTATTAACAGCTAATTAGCAGTGAAAAATGTTTTGCGAAACTATGTCGGTAATACCTATGTTATGTGTCAGGTTCATTCATAATAATTGTTAATAGAGCAATTTGGAATTATATAAGTTGTCCTTTTTAGAATTTTCTTTACTGTAATCTTTAACTAAAACCTCACTATTTCTCTAAATGTTATTAAACGTTATGACAAAATAGTTTTGAATTACCATAAAATGTATGAAACCATTAGACTTAGTCTGATACATTTCTGCACTTATTCTTAAAATAAATCCTAGTGTAAATTGTCTTTAGAGCTCCGTAGTCAACTACAAATCCTTACAGTTTCGCCATGTCCGTCTGTCCATCTGTACGTGGTTTTACTTGGAGACCCTTTAGTACGATAAATCTGAAGTTTGGCATAATGTATACATTTTAACCCGACACGCACTTGGTCGATGTTTTGTTGTAAGCTCTAGATCATTATCCAGACTTGAAAATGCTTTTACTGGATAATCTAGAGCTTCTAGATGGATTTACAATCTCACCTTTGTAATCACGTGATAAATACACTCGTGAAAAAGCTCTGTCTGAGAAAAACTTCGTATATTGCAAAAAAGTCCTAATTTAATGTTCTATTTATTATATGTATGTATCTGTGTGCTAGTAAAGTAATTATTATTTATTATTTACTGTTCCCTCTATGCAGTAAAAATCACAATGTCGTGAAAATACTAATAAATTTTACTTAACTAAAACTAAACAAGAATTTTGTTCTCGACGTTTGGATTTCAAATCTTCTCTAATTATTATAGGATCATTACTATAATTATCACTATTAGATTTTTTCAAATAATTATTTCTACTTTATCAGAACCAATTCGATAATTTTTATGAAAGGGACTATTGATGAATTGTGTATTTCAAAACTAAAAAAAAAATTTCAAGTTTAGTCGTAGGTTTACTCGTACAAGTAATCCCAAATAAGCTCATAAGGAATTATACAATTAAAATTAAAATAACACCATTGATCCATGGACGTAATATTACTGTCATTTATGAAAAAGACTCTATCTACCCTTCCTCGAACTTTTTAACATTATCTCTGAACTTTGTCTTTAAGTTCAAAAAAAACAGAAAACCTTTGACCTACCCCCTAAGTCACTCACAAAAATCAATTTTGGTGTTTTAGTCACTGGTTTTTAAAACTCAAAATATTAATTAAAACTCGCGTACCCTGAAACTGAAACTCACTTAACTTATTAAATAAATAAAACTGAAAACACTCACCAAGGACTGCATGATTATGTTTTATTCTAAGTTTTGGAGATCTCAAACGAACTAACTTAGGCGCTGCTGGGCTACCAGTACTCGCCTATGAAAATTTCGCCTAAGCGATTATTTCGCTGCGAAGTCAGACGATGGAATGTCGTACGGTAACGCCACGGCCTCCTTATATATGAAAAGGCTGGCAGTGCGCTAGTAATTGGAAACAATTAATGGGTAGCAAGTGCAACACTGTAGGTAATTTTTAATTGAGATGCACACGTTTCCGCCGGAACGCAAATTTTGAAATGTGCTAGTGATAAGAAGGATGGGGCGTCGTCAAACGAGGGTAGTGGTGATATTAGCTGCCCGGTGTCTGTCGGTCGTCTTGCCCTGTATAGTGTCGGACATGAATAACACCACCAGTTCCTTCTCTTGTGTGTTGTTAAATAGAATATTGTCTTTATGAGATTTCTGAGGCATGATGACAGTTCCTTACAACTTATTCAGGAATAGAAACTTTATAGAAATGCAGGGGATCCACATATTTTTAATGTTCCTACAGGAACTTTTGGGGTCGCAGAATGAAGACAAGCTCAACCTTGATGTGGAGGAGCAGTAGCGGTATCTCTACCATAGAAAATATATTTCGGTCATAATTACATGTGGTCGGTTCTTATTTTAGTATCCTACCAAAAGGTGATACTTTTTTTTTATTATGAGATGGGTTAACTCTTGACCTCAATCTGGACCAAGGTCATAGATGAGGTCAACGATGGAGCGAGTTAACCCAGAAAATGCCTATTAAGGCACTGGTACTCCTACGCACCGACGGAACACAGCAAGCTCTTTGGCGTCGGACTTCGGAGGGAGGGTGGTCGCGAACCAGACGGCCCTTCACAGAGCCTTCCACACCGCATGAGACCATAGGATGACACCTCCAATTCAGAACGAATGGAGGTGTCGTTGCCTGGGTGGATTAATAGGAGGCAGGTCTCATTTGTGTTTCCTTAGTCGCCTCTTACGACACCCACGGAATGAAATGGGGCGCTGTTATTCTCAACCGATCACCACACGGCGGATACGGAAAAAACTAAACAGACATTAACTAATTGCTTTATATTATGCCACTTTTTTTTCACCTGTCGGAAAAACAAACACACTTAGAATACTTAAGCTTTTGATTTCGATTAAAAAATGTAAAAGTAACGAACTTTGATGGCGAGTTCGACTTTCGTAGGATATAAACTAATACAGTATAATCTCACTAATCCGGCACTTCAATAGACCGATACATCCAATAATCCGGCACCCTCCGCCTGCGCCATCCTCACCTCTCCCTACGTCAGACCTCAATAAGTGATTATTTTAAAACCATGTTATTAGTTAATTGTGGGATATTAACATATCTGTATGTTAATATCTCACATGGATACAGATACATACATTGTATTCTCTTCATGAAGTGCTTTATTTATTATGAGTTTTTCTATACAATCCAGTAATCCGAACATTCCAATAATCCGATACCGTCTGGTTTTTAATAGTGCCGGATTAGTGAGATTGTACTGTACCGACATTGTATTTATGTTACCAACCTTGACATCTTGACATTGGCAGTCACCCCGACTTTAAATTAGTTAGCGAAACTTTAAGGGTGATTCTCCCCATGAAACTAAACAGCTTTCCCCGAGGAATCTTGTATTTGGAATTCTTAAAAACAATTTTCGACTTCCCATACAAAAGCCAATCCGCTGACCGCACAATTGCATGGAAAGACGAAACATATTTTTTTCTTATTCAACCTGTGTTCCTTGGGAAAAGTTGTATAGTTTCGTGGGCTGATTTACATCCCTTTTTGCTCACTAATTAAAAGTCACCCAATATGTAAGTTGAGTTAAAATGAGATGTGCGTGGATGCACACTGCAAGTAGGAAACACTTTTAACAATGGAACGCATAGTAGTCGCAGTAGGTCAAGGGCAGCGTTACCACTAGAGTGCGTTGGTCTGTACGCAACAGACGAACCACATAACTGGTAATCTAACTTTTTCGTTATTTCTTTTTATGTAGATCTTCGGGAAACTTGTACACATGGCAGCATATCAGGCTATAAATATAGACCTTGAAGTCGCCCTTATCTCGCTCGTAATAATACCGGCTTTCGTAGCGCAAATGGGTAACCTGCCGTGCTGCTGTCTATACAAAGGGCTATAATCATAACAATCGTCAATGTACGTTACTTTTACCGCTTTTCTGACACATTCGGTGTCTGGCGTCCTATAGAGAAAAGTTCGCATTTGATACAGTATCTCTTCATTAACTGTAGGACTGTATGTGTGTTCAATAAAGAATAAGTATTTGGCTAAAAAACAGACGATTTCAGATTTTTCCAAACACTAGATCAAACACTAAATTACTTTGAAAACATATACCCAGCTGTTCTATTTTTGAGATTCGACCTAGATAGATTCTTCTATCCTTGTGCATTGGAATTATCATTTCTGTTGAAAGATTCCGTGGCAGATAAGCATCCTCAAATGTAAAATTATCATAATTAACAATGAACGACCTCTTACTATCAAATCAGTAACATCTCTATTTCATGTACTTATGTAGAACAACAAGAGCGCATACTTTATCCTTCAAATGATAAAAAATTAAGGCCAATCAAAATATATATTTTTATTTTTTTAACTGGCTTTACTTATCATATTTATGAACTCTCTACCGAAGTCCGACGCTAAACACTAGTGCCTTATGGGCATTTTCTGAGTTAACTCGCTCCATCATCGACCTCATCTATGAACTTGGTCAAGATTGAAGTCAAGAGTTAACCCTTCTTATAATATTTTTAAAAAAATCTATACATTTGTTAATTTGTAATCACGAACCAATTGGATTGCAAGATTTGCTCGCTCTTCTTAAATAGTTGAAGTACGATTTTCCCTCTTACGCGCTGGGAATCAGTACAAATGGTTGGCATAGCCGGCAGGCCTTGTTTTGCACACATTTAATTTCAAATATATATATATATATCACATAATAAAATAATAAAAAAATATCAACCTAGAAATGTCCTTGTTCTTTGTGTTAGATGTGTTCTTTTGTATTAGTCTGTAAGAGTTTGCAATAAAGAGTTCACATACAAATAGCATTTGCGCACCAATCCATGCTGTTACAGAAGAACATTTTAACAAAGCCTGCAACTAAAAGGCGAACAAGCCTCTGTTAGCAGAGCCACGGATGTTATATAACAATCGCTACTCTATACAGGGCTTTAGGTAAATCTCTTTCAACGTCTCGGATGGTTAATCAATCTATGAAACTGAACCACTTTCCCCCAATAATAGGTGAAAAAACGAAAAAAAAATTTGAGTTCCCATGCAAACCTCATCAGCATATAGCGCATTTTGTATGGGAGATCAAATTTTTTTTTCGTATTTTGGCCTATGTTCCTTGGGGAAAGTTGTTCAGTTTCATGGACTGATTAAACACCCGAGAAGTTGAAAGAGATTTACCTAAAGCCCTGTATATGTATCTATATTCCATGGGGTGACCATATATTGGCTATCGAAACTTTACGGCGTGATTCACCCCATAAAACTGAACAACTTGTAAACGTACTGTTATTATAACTTTGTTTTAAGTTTTTCTAAAAATCTATACTAATGTTTAAAGAGGTAAAGTTTGTTTGTGTTTGTTTGCAGGAAGTAAGTAATCTCTAAAACAGATTTTAAAAAATGCTTTACCAATAGAAAGCTTTCTTATCAGCAGGTAATATAGTCTAAATGATTTTTCCAAATTCCACAGAAAAGTAAATTCTTAAAAATATATATATGTTTCCTCAACACATCTCATATCTAAAAAAAATTGCTCTATAACAATAAGGCCGCCGCATTGTACACTAGATGATGAACATTTGTTTGTTTTATTGTTATGTTTTTTCTGTGTAATAAAGAGTATTGTATTGTATCTATAAGGCAATCGGCTGATCGTTCAAGTTGTATGGGGAGGTGAATGTTTTTTTTTAATATTCCCTAATTATTCATGTTATTTAGGGACCGTTGTACAGTTTACTGGGCTGATTCAATCCTTAAATTACACCCACATCGAAAAGTACCTATTATTACCTAGGTAAATAATTTTTTTTTTATTAAAGCATCCTTAACAAATGCACGTACAAGTGTAGCAGCGGTCACGGTCATGGCGTGGCTCTACTTGTGTCCTTTGTCCAGCTACAAGTTTCTCCACCGCGCTACAGTTTGGTTACGCAAGTACCTGTGCGTATGGAGTCTGCGTGTGCGTATCGACATGTTTTCTACGACCGTGGGAGTATATTTTTTAAAACAAAGATGTATAATTTAAACAGTATATATTAGGGCACGTTCCAGCTGTTGTCGACAGTTGTCAGAGGCCATTTGGCGATTTCAAAACTCTGACACCAGGCTTAGTCAAGTTTGCCACACCCTTGACTATACCTGCACGATAAGTAAGGAAGGACGGAAGGGAGCATATATGGGCTTTGCTTAATTTCTTAAAAATAAACCCAAAATCGCCTTCAAATATGCAGTGGTAATCAACTTGTCTTCTTCTTATCGTGTACGTATAACCAAGTGTGTGGCAAACTTGGCTAACCCTGGTGTCAGAGTTTTCAATCCGCACAATGGCCTCTGACTTGGTTTTAACGACTGTAGTCAATTGACAACAGCCGGGACCGACAGCTTAAGGTGCCCTCCGAAGCACGGAAATGCTCGTGATAAATTGCCGCTCTGGTCACCCATCAGGTTCCCTGCCTCTGTGTACGTTGCTTAACCTCACTGATCGGTTGAGATCAGCGAGAGCCACTGGGCTAGGAGCGCTTCTTTTGCCCTTCCTAATTAAACAGTTAGTTAATGTATGTGAAGCCGTCTATTTCAAAACATTAATATACAAGTTAATTGGAACTATTTTCTAACCCCCGACAAAAAAGAGTGGTGTCATATGTTTGACATGTATATCTGTGTGTCTGTGTATCTGTCTGTGGCATCGTAGCTCCTAAATGAATAGAGCGATATCGATGCGGTTTTTTTTAAAGGCTGACGTAATTGAGATAGTTTTTAGCGATATTTGATCAAATAAATAAATAAATAAAATTAATAAATAAAGTTGGTTCATGATTTTATGAGCTGTAAGCAATGAATGTCGGGGTTGGTTTTTTTAAAAAAACTTAAGGTTATTGCTTAATTTTCTAGGCTTTTACGCAGCTTTGCATCCAGCACCTGAAAACACTACACCTAAGCGAAATATACTACTCAAAAACTATACGGATATTAATAGAACTTGGCAACCGATATAACTTTAACTCCAGACAAACTAGTTTATGCTACAAACCTAAACTAGGCTAGAATTATGCGTACAGGCCAATAACTCGATAAGAAAGTCCCTCTTATCACGGTAACCACTTGTCAAACGTTTCAAAACAAAATGTTAGTGCGCACTTATTGGTCAAAACAGCCAAGACAACCGGTTTGATCCGAGCAGTTAGCTTGCAACGCTGCCTCTGAATCGGTGGTTCCTCGGTTCGATTCCCGGAAAGCAGATGTATGTTCTCGAGTTAAGGCGTTTGATTATTTGTATCCCAAGGACTGCGTAGATTCTATCTACAGGATAATAATCCAGTTTGAATGCCTTCAGCAAAAGGGGTTCTATGTTAAAAGTGATTCGCGCCTTTTTTTAACCGACTTCAAAAAAAATTATCTCGCGTTTGGCTGAACCGATTTTGATGCGGTTTTCAGAAAAGTATTAGTTACATTTAGGAGAAGGTATTGATTCTTGTTGATTGATTCTTAATATTTTAACCGACTTCAAAAAAGGGGGTTCTCAGTTTAAACTGTATGTATGTAAAAAAAATCAAAAATATATATTATAATGATTTGCTTAATTTTTTTCAAAGCTAACACTTCGTTGTATTGCTGTGGATTAATAAATAAAATAAAAAAATAATAAATTAACCGACTTCAAACAAAAGTTAAGAGGTTATAATTACCGTTAAAAATGGAAAAAAAACTTTTAAATAAATAGAATCAACTTCAATAAACCGAAAAATAAAGACAATGTCATTTGATGTGCTATGTAGTACCTACCTACTGAGCTGTTTGAAGTCGGCGCCAAGAAAATTAAGTTTGATAGGCCGCCTTCGCACCGACGTCAAACAGATCAGTAGGTAGGTACTACCATAGCACATCAAATGATATTGTATTTATTTTTTGGTTTTTTGTAGTTGGTTCTATATATTTTTTTAATAAAGTTTTTATTTTTCCATTTTTAGCGGAAATTATAATTATACATTTGACACAGTCTCTCCCATGTCTGACGCAGTCAAGTTCCTCAATAATTCAATAAATACTTTAAGGGTCAGTTCACACCGCAATGCAACGCTGCGCTTCCATTTTAATAGAGCCACTCAAAATTAAATTTTATTTATTGCATGAAAAGATAAGCATTTCATTGTTAGAACGCCGCGGCGCGCCACGAGGCATCTCGAGGCGCAACGATGTGTGGTGCAACGTATTCTAAATTTTCACATGTAATAAATAAAATTCAATTTTGAGTGGCTCTATTAAAAAGTGCGCGCAGCGTCGCGTCTCGGTGTGAACTGACCCTAAAAGTGCAAAGAGCTACGCTACCAGCTCCCTAAGCTGCGCTACAGTATCCACAATACAAGGGTAAACCTTAGTGTGGACTTTTGAGTATACGGCGTTAAAAAAAACTTCATATTTCACATCTTAATTAATATCGCCGCTGTTGGATTATATTAACAAAAGGATAAATATTGGTCATAGATCCACTTGTTGTCACAATTAACGAATGTTATTTATTCCCTAAGGTTTTTTTAAGAATTATTAAAGTTAACAATTAATTAAATTCAGATCAGATTATGTTAAACTAAATCCGGCAAAGACTGGAAGCAATTAAATTAAAATTAGAGTTTAATGCAGACCAAGATTTTGTTTGCCTAATCAGTAATTATGTTCGTTTATAGGTAATGGTTTGTTTACGAAATAATTTTACCTGTTTGTGGATTTGTTGATTGATTCTACAAATGGAGAAAATTGTTACGAGCATAAATACGTGATAAAAAATTGTTGGATCTCTTCTTTCTTGTATTATGTTCCAGGCATGGAATGGTTTGAAACTTGGCATGCTTTTTAAACTTTTCAACTATGGTAAGTTTCAAATGGAGAAGAATGCTGAAAGTTTAAAAATATAGGAAAAATTTGACCTCTGCCACAAAGCTACTAACAGGAATCGAAGAGTTTCATTACCCTCGAGATAATCACCTAAATACACACATCAACACGGTCTAGGAATATTGCACGATTTTTCATACAAAAGAGGTCTATTTGAGAAGCTGTAAAAGCATACTCGAGATACATGGAGAGCTATAATTTTCAGACAAGCAAGTGATTTCTCAATTCCAGTCAATAAATTTTGTTTTACTTGAAATTTGTGAGAACGTGATGGAAACGAAAACGAAAATTCACTTTTTGCCTGCTTTTTGAATGAAAATAGTCGAATTTACGCAAAAAAAAAATATAATTTTCGTCACGTTTTTACAAATTTCAAGTAAAATAAAATTTATTGATTAGAATTGAAAATTCAGGCTTAGCACTTACTCGTCTGAAAATTATAGCGCTCCATGTATCTCGATTATGCGCTTTAGTAGCTTCTCAAACAGACCTCTTTTGTATGAAAAATAGTGCAATGTCCCTAGACCACGTTGATGTGTATATTTTCGATGCATATACATATAAAACTAATATATGTATAAATATTAAATTACAATAAACACTATGCAAACTCTATATCTTTAGTGGTAAATAACACAGACTGATGCATCGTAATGTTTTTACTTTCGCGATACAAAAGATTTCAACGTGCACACCTCGCACACACCTAAACAATTCGAAGAAGTGGAATTTATGCGAGTAATATGGAACATTTATGTTAAATTCCTGCACAAGCAATGTATCAAAAAATATTTTAATACAATTATAAGAAAATAGGATCAGTTTTTGATTGTTTTGTGTCACAGAATAGCAATTCACAATGATATTTTATTCGCTTTTACATGGTATGTTTATTCGTTCAAGTACCTTCTTATTTTCTATAATACACGGTAATGTGATAATACTTAGCTATTACTATCTACTTCTTCTCTTTTTTATAATATTCCTACTCTCTAATCCTTTCTTTGTTTATTCTACAAAGTGTGCGTATTTTTTTATAGGCACTAAAGGCTCTACAACAACACTATGCTAAATCAGAACCTCTTCCTTAACCACAATCACAATTCCCCTTGATGTTTTACTGTGTTTATATTTGTGTATTGTGTGAAGTTTTTTGTTCATGTCAAAGTTGCTTGGTCATTGAATAAACGTATTATTTATCTATCAATTTCAATGAAGTGGCGCCGGCTCGCCTTTGCTCTATTTCTTTCCGAGTGACCCGCCCTGCCGAATGCCTAATGTCGGTAGTTTCCTTGCGGATACAGACGGAATTCAATATTTATATGATAATCGGCTCCGTGCCGTAATTTATGGGGTGCGAATGTCAACCCGTCAGCTTACCGGTAAATCGTGAGAATAGTGCTGTATTCTTGAAACTGTCGATTGATATTTCAACGGTAAGGGTGCTGAGTCAATAACTTGTAGGAATAAACCAACTTCAACAGTCGGCAAAAAAAAACAAAAAAGTTTACAAAAAAGTTTTACAAAAAAGTTTTGTTTTGTGTATAAATAATAGACAGTACGTAACATTTTAAGTGCCTTGTAAATTCTAGGGTTTCTCTAGATTTCTCTAGATCATCAGATTCTGATTTGGTGACAATGAGACCACCTCAGAAGTATACTCTTTCAAACAAAAATAGAATTTTGTAAATCAATCCACAAATGGCGGAGAAATCGGTGAACATACATTAAAAAAAGATACGTAAAGTCAAACATAGAACCTCCTCCTTTTTTTAAAGTCAGTTAAATAGTATCTATCATAATCAAGGAAAAGCAATTAGCATTTAACAAGCTGCTAAAGCATGAGAAAACAAAATCAATTAAAAGCACGTGGGAGCTTCCAATCGTAATTTTGTAAAGGAGATGACAACGCTCAGCTTTTAAGTACTTAATATAAAGTATTAAAAAGTAAAAGATCGACAAAAACTCTTAAAAATTGACAAATATTTATTAATTTCCGTAAAAAATCAATTCTAAGTCTACCACATCAGCTACAAAACAACATCTGTTGTGTAGCTACTAGGTACACACGTATTTTATCAAAGACGAAAAAAAATCGTAATTTAAAAACTTACAATTCACGAATACAGCAGATCGCATGCCGTCGCGTTCGCTGATAAACCAATTAAGTGATTTAATATCTGTTACAGAGATAACAATGCAATTAATGCACGTCTGTTAGTCTACTTTACTACTATAACAATTATCACTTTATTTTTCTACTTAATGTGAAAATCTTGAACCCAACAGCAATACGCTCCGTTTCAAACACACTACGAACACTCAACCAGACGTAATACATGCGAATTTGAAAGAAAACGATTTTGTCAACTAGGTGCGAAGTAATCCGAAGATCTTCCGAACATGATCGCTAGGGCATGCGTTAGACATATCTCAGTGACAAGGAGTTGACAGGTTTGGGTCGCCTTGTATTACGTCTATAGAGGGTTGAGTGCTCGTAGCAAAAACAGGGACTGACACTATGATATTTAAAGTGGTAAGTGTTAATGTTAATGTACGTTTATGCAACTGAATGATAGTGTGTTACTGATAATAAGTCACACCGGGGCTGTAAATAATTTAAATACCCTGTCGAGTTAACTAAGAAATGTATAATTGAAAAGAACGAATCTACTTTTTTTGCATACCACAAAAATATAATAGAATACGTATTAGAAAAGAAGCGAATGTCAGAGCTTAAAATTAAAACATGGAGCTTTTGTGAATAGTCTTCCTAGCGCTGTGTCTCGTTTCAGATCCGTGGTGACCACGATCCAAAAGTTGGCATATTTACAAAGGTCAATGGGCCTTTTTATAATTCGAACGGCACGGCACGGCATGTCAAAATTTTAATTATCATTGCCCCTTATGATCCAACTACAAAAATCCCAAGTATTAAGGAGGCAATGGTAGTACAATTTTGCCGTGTCGTTTTAGAATTATGAAAAGGCCCACAGCGATTGCCTCTGACCCTCTTGGCAAGAGAATTTAACTAGATTTGATCTTGGTTATACTTTTCCTGAATGTGCAGGATTCCTCACGACATTTCCCCTCACTTAAAATCATTGTTTTTCAGTGTTACTAAAGTACATTACTCTGACAACATAATGGTACAGGGACAACGGCACATCATGCTATCCAAAACTGACAAATTTCTTCAATAGATTTTCAATTTTATCTCCAAGCATTAGAGCTTACTATCTATTTGGAAAATTTGACAGTTTGTGGTAACCTGATGTGCTGTTGACTGTACCTTTCGCTTGCGAGGCCAACCCGCTAGATATTACGTCAGAGAAGAAACACCCTTACGTTTATAAACATGTAGTAGATAGATAATATTTATAAAATGTAAACAGTTCATTTTGCAGGAAGTACTGTGCCCTTATTGTAATTGTTACTATCGCCCAAACACAAGACGATCGAATTCCTCTGGCCAGTCAAGGGCGGTCAGTCCTCAAAATGCATTTCCCTCTCTGAGGAGCGCCTAAGGCCAATACAGTGGCACAGCACATCATTTTGCAATCAGTAGTGTTAGACCTTCAGATTACTACACACTTAAAAAATGCTATCTTATGTAATTCACTATTTTGACTTATTTTAAGTAATATCCTCAATGTTCTATGAAATTAAGCTTTTTTTATTTTGACTTTGTTGTTGTTCGTAGCTCACTTTAGAAAACACACAAACGTAAACCTCCATGCTTACTCCTAAATCATGTAGATACTAGACAGTGATATGACCCATAAAAGACAGCGCTTCTCCGGGACAGAATTAAATGGTCCAAATGAAATAAACAATAAGATCAGCATAGCTAGCACGGCCCGTAACAAACTCGCGCGTCACTCCATTACGATGACGGTAAAACTTTACTTTGATTGCACGAGAGCACCGCGCAGTATTGCTCGCGTGCTGGAGTTATTTCGACACTTTTTTTGACATTTTACCACGTTGAGCTGCGGCTAACTTAAGTTATTGACACAATTTGGTACAGGTATTTCGGTACTATAAATTAATACCAACTAAAGCTTTTAGAAATATTGGTAGGTGTTGGCAAAAGCTGGAGCAAGGCAGTGCCATCCGAAATCCTCATATCTCGTGATATCTATTCCCAAACCAACTACGATGACAAACCAACAGTTCAACCGACAGTTTAAAAAAAAAATCGGTTACCATCTTCTTTCCATAGAAAACCATTCAAATTAACTGCAATAATAAGTTTGTAAAACCAACTTGTTTTTGCGGCTCGTTTAATGCAAATCAGTTTAAAAATTTATGATATCGTGTTCGCAAAATAGTCTTGTATTTATTAGTTTGATTACAGATACGTGGAAACTATTGGAACTTTTGACTTGGTTTTCATTCTAAAAATAACGGTGAAATTGTGAATCTTATCGTTATTACTTCAAGGGTTAAAAGCACACTCGTATTGATGTGTTAATATGTGACCATACTATACTCCTTTTACAATATATTTATTGCGACGGTTCAATCTTATTACGCTTGATTTATAATAGGTCATAAATTGTGATAAATTACTTAATTTCACATGCCTTTGCATTGTCGTTAAATGGTCAACAGGTGCTGTGTTGACTGTTACCTGCCTATATTGCTACATTATACTTATATTTAACCTTGAACGATATAGGTACAAAGAGATTACAGATAAATAGCCAACTATTATGGAAAATGGATTAAATCTGATCTAACAATTGCAACTCCCTTTATCACATTTAATAGTTATTACAAATATTTATTTTACAACTTGCAAACCTAATCAAAACAATGAACAATGGCAAATCTAATTAATTTTATAAGCTTTTATAACAATATAAGCTTTGTAAGCTTTTGAACAAAATAATAATCCTTTATAAGAGTTTCCTGGTAACAGTTTTAGAACAGAAATCTTGCTACAATTTTTGTAATAAAAACCGGCTCAAAATAGCCGAATTTTTTTTCCACGTTTTTGTTTCAGTTATATTGGCGTGATCAATATGTATGAACGTGCTACATTTCAACTTTGTAGTACCAAGGGTCTCTGAGAAAAACCGGAAGACGGATATGGCGAAACTATAAGAGTTCGTAGTTTACTACGGAACCCTTAAAATGACTTTACATTTTCGTAGGCTATTTACGTGAATGTTTTACAATCTGTAATTATAAGAGACAATTTATAAAATCTACGAGCATCAAATCTAGCGGCCCAATCAGATCCAATAGGAACTAGCAGAAAATCTTAGAGATAGGAAAGGTTTGTATACATTTACAAGGTGCTATCCATACTTGTCTCGGGTTTGCGTCGGGTATATACTGACTGGGGTTGGGTCGCGACAAAATTTGTATTATGTGTTTAATATAATTGAATTATATTATATTAAACACATAATATAACATAACACATAATATAACATAACACATAATATAACACTATTTATAATTGAAATTCAGTCTCAAGAAAACAAATTCTGGGAGTTAAAAAAGTGTAAATAAAAGAGTAATTAGAGTCATACAAGTTTCTAGGCTAAGTGGTAACAACTCTATGGATACGTTGTCTACTTTATTCGATAGCGATAGGTAGATCAGGGTAATAGAACCAATAATACTCTTATTAAAGGCACCGCTCGCATAGTTTAGTGTTTTACCTTATACATAAACTAACAATTTACGATAAATACCTTTACCTAATAAGGCGTAAAAATCAATTTGTTAGCGAATAACCTTTGAATAATATGCTCTAGTTCTAACAAAGTTCTGTTATTTTAAAAATTGGCATAATAATAAGTTATTGAAGTAGGTACTTATTTTCATTCCATATTAAGACATTATTACCTTATGTTATGAAAGTTGCGTACCTATACAGAAAATTATAAAAATTAAATACCGCTTTATATCGTAAAATAGCCTTCATCTATCCTACACCACACAAGAAATTAGTTAATGTATTTTACCTTTGGAAAAATAAGACAGAAATTAAACAAAAACTTTGCAAGAAGGGTTATTACAATCATGGGAATAAACTGGTCAGCTCTAGAGTTATTCCAGGTTTAATTAAAATTATAAACTAAGAAAATTCGGAGTTTTTTGCCTATTCTTTCGGGGGAAGACTGCGCTTTTGCAAATATGCGTAGAGTCAGTAAGAGTCAAAGAACAAATATGCATGTATCTATTTAAATCCTTTAATGTACTTCACTAATTTGACTTATTTTAACTAACATCGTAAATGTTTTATGAAATACTTTAGCTTAATTTGTGATAGAATAAATACTCGTGGGAATTAGCAACTGAAAAAGCATGTAGCTCGCAGGCCACCCTCTTAGATTGTTAATGAAAGTAGCGCGTAGTAAATAAATTGTGTTGAATATTGTGGAGCAGTGTTTTTCAAACTGTGGGTTGTGACCCCCTGGAGGATAGTAAAGCTAAATCGAAGGGGTCGCGGGTTAAAAAAAAGGTAATTATTTATAGATACAATACAATACAAAATAATATACTTTATTGCACACCAACATTATAGATCCTACACTACGATAAGGAACAGAACAATTTCAGGGAACAGACCGCCTGTATAATGATGCCTCCCACCTTTAGGTTTTAAAATTTCCGACGTAGGTCGTAGATTAAGCCTAGGGGTTCTTAAGGGCCTTAGGGGGTTGCCGGAGCTTGTTAACTTCCAAAGGGGTCACGGAATCTCGCAGGCTCACGCAGTCACGCAGGGTATTTGACCAACTAGTTGGACCACGAAACGTTTAAAACAAAAATTATGGAAAGAACCCGTTCTTATAGGTTTAAAGCTAGTGAAAATAACCACACAATATAATAGTGGGACCACGATTACTGAGCGAAAATTTTACAATTGTACATTTGTGCAACTTTCGACAGGTTGTGACTTATAAATATTTACAAAGGAAATGCCGTCAATAGTGACTAGATAATGAACACTAATCTGCTATTAACGTGTCGAGTTAAGAAGTAGTGTAATTAAGTACTTCTAGTTAGGGTATGTTGTACCTACCTATTATGTATTGTTTCGCCATCGCCATACGTTGGACGCGTTTTTGACAGGCGTTTAGTTACAGTCTGCTAATTGTTAATGGTGTCTACGGTTAATGTGCAGCCTACTGTAATTATAATACTGACTAAAAGAGGGGCTGTGATTTTTTTTATGTTGTTCTCGTTTCTTTTTTTGGATAGTAAGCGATAATACAAAATACGCTATTTATTTTATAATAAACAACACCATATCCGTAACATTTTTTAATATAAAATGTGAAAGTGAATGTGTTTGTTTGTCCTCACTTCACGTCAAAACAGTAACGGATAGACGTGACTTTTTACGCAGAAATATTTTAACAGCTAAAAAATTAAAAGGATATTTTGCCACGCAAACGAGTTCGCGGCGGAAAGCTAGAATAAAAACCGTTTACCATTTACCGCTTTGTCAATAGCAAATCTTGACATATCTAAATCGTTTCACACAGTGATTAGCGGGCCAATTGCCCATAGTAATAAGAATAATGAGCTAGTACTCAGACAAGGATAAGACCTAGAATTGAGCTGAAATTTGAGGCTAATTTAAGGCACATGTTTTGGCCTAGAGCTATACTATAGTAGGCGAGACCGATCATTGAAAACTTGTCTGATGATTAAACACATTGAGGAATTTCGATTGGAGTCTAGTTTTACTTATGAGGCAAGTAATACAGAAAGGTACAGTCAGCTGAAGAGACACCTGGCCTGGTAGGGGATCAGATATTACGATGAAATTACGAGTTTTATGGGTCAATGTAAACGCTTTTACAATAAGATTCCCACGTGTATTCAAAACCTACCTTTACAAAAATTTAAGACAATAATTAAACAAAAACTTTGTAAAAAGGGCTATTACAGAATTTCTGATTATCTGTTAGACAAGCAACCATGGGAATATATTTCTCAGCTCCAGAGTTATTCAGATATTAAGTCAATTAAAATTAGAACTAAGAAAATTTATATGATTGACTTAAAAAGAGCGACCCTCGGAGTTTCTTGCCTATTCTTCTCCTGAGGAAGACTGCACCTTTGCGAATAGGCACCAAGTCAAAAATGCTAATGTGATTCACTATTTTGCTCAATGATTTACATTGATTTTGCTAATGTATTTTTATGACGTTTTCAAGAAACACTTTGTATGTTCTATGAAAATATAGTATTTTTGATTTGATTTGATTTAGTATCTATGAAAAAACATTTTTTTTAAATATTGATTAATCAATGACTGATTAGTTGGAAAAACTGTATTACTATATGAAATATAATCACTTGAACCACTAAAACATGTCGTGAATATTTTCATAGAGAGAGTTAACTTAGCAGCTGACTGTACGAGATTTAAAAAGTGAACTAAGATTTTGCGGAGACTTTATTTAAAAGATATGCATAGTTATACCCAATATTCAGATCTGTACAATTTCGATCTAGCCTGAAAATATATTTGCAAAACCAATTATGATTTCCGAAGTTAATTTTTATTTTTTCTTGAGAAATAAGTAAAGAGTAAACAGTTTGACGATGTATAAAAACTACTGTAATGAGCAAAGTTGATTAATAATATGTGATTAATAGAGCGCGTAATCAAAGAGCACATATTACTTGCAAGAACAACTTTTCTTTTCACTTGCTAAGAACTCTATTATTTAAACAATAAGCGCTATATTACACTGTTTTTTCATGAAGATAACTTTGTCTGATTGGTTGACGGACGCAATGTCATGCGTTGCCAAAGTGCAGGCAATAAGCCGTGACAATATGCAATGCAGGTGGTTGCTGCAGTATAAAGTCTGGCTTGTCCTTCCCACACGGAAATTTATATTGGACTAACTAGTTTTGTAGTCAGAAATGGTTACAAATTCTGGTGAAAAGTTTTCCGGTGGTATATAACTTTAAAATTTAAAATTTTGCAAAACCCCCCTTTATTTGCTTTTAACTCTCAGATGGCTGAAATGAATTTTATTAAATATAGATAAGAACCATCTCAATTAAACTTTCAAACAAAAAAACCGCATCAAAACCGGTTGATTTATTTAGAAGCTACGGTGCCACAGTCATACACAGGCACACAAATACACACGTTAAACTTATAAGACGTCTCTTTTTTGTCAGCGATGAAAAAATATAGTCAGGTGAAATGGACGGCTTAGGTAGTTTACGTAGATCTAAAACTATTGTTTTAACGTTGGATTTTTTCGTCCCATAAACTCATCGCAGTATACCTCTCTGAAAAAATACAAAGTTATTAGTATGCGAATTTTCCAGGCAGTTCCTAAGTTTTTTTTTTTTGATCGTCAGAAATATTAATAAAGTGAGTAAGTAATATAACATACCTGTAGCCAGTGTTTTACTCGTATAATCTATGTTTCCTATTTTCAAGCAATTTGGATGTCAAGACTATTATCACGAAGTCGTTTGAAAATATCAAAATGACTGCAAATAGTGCATGTACTAATCAAAATACCTAGACCATGCATGTACTAATTAAATAGGTATTTTAGCATACCTAGACTGCAACCACGCAGTAACAGAAGCGGATAGACACGAAAGCTGAACGTTAAACCTAATAATGTTCAAATAAATTAGTTGGGAGTAATCAAAGTCAACGCGGAGGCTGTGGGTTTACGATATCATTGCCGGTAGGCCTCCTTGTGAATTCATGTTGAAGTATCTACCTGTGTACGATACGGTATGGTGCACCGATACTTGGGCCCGTATAACAGAAGGAGACTCCAAGGTCCGTATTACAGAACGCCACTCAGACACTGATCTTTACTTAAGTACCTACCCAAGTTAGCCACACATTTTATAGTCAAGTGATACACAATAAAAATAAGAAGAAGCAATCGTCTTTGTCATTTTGATAGTGAGAGAAAGAGACAATCAATACTTAAGTATAGATCAAGACTTGAGTCTCCTTCTGTAATACGGGCCTAGATTGGTCGATCATTGAAACTGTTAGAATACCACCACCAGGCTACCATCATCATTTCGTGCTTCGGAGGTTCGTCTGTTTAAAGTTTATTGCCAGGTTTTCTATACGTGCAGCCTATTGGACGAAAGTCGCTAAAACTCTTCATATAGTCTTAGGTTTTGGATGACGAATCGGTTTATTTACTTGATGCATTACCGTTACTTTGATTATGTACCTATAGCTTTCCTTAGCTACCTATAGCTTTGATGACGTACAAATTAGTAAATAAGAATACTTTATATTATTAAAAAATCTTAACAATAACTGTACTTACAAATTACTACGTCTTAAGTACTAACTTTAAATACAAATTGTTTCTAACCTATTAGGTAAAGTATGAATGGAAAATGTAGATCAATTGGCACACAGAAACTACTAAGCTGACAAAGGACTGTGTTATAATGTGCACATTTTATTGACACCTTTATTTAATACTATTTAACGAATTTCACGCGATTCGTTCCGAACCAGAACCAACGACGACGTACACTTGAGGTAAAGCTTTGTGCATAATAAAAAAAACGTAGTAACATTTTCATCAACGAGTTATGACAGAAGATTTCGTTGCTTATTTTAATTTTGTGTTTTAGATTTTTATTATCCTTTGTACCCTTATGTTTTTAAATACTATATTAGAAGATGATTTTTTGGGGTGTGTGTGGTTACAACACCTTAGTTCTCCAAAATCGTCATCCTCACCTGCTATCGATGCACCTTATTTTTTTCATTATTTTCCTACCCAAAGGTTGCCTGGAAGAGATTGCTACCTTAGCAATAAGGCCGCCTTTTTGTACATTTCTGTTTTCTGTCCTTGTTTGTTATTTTAATGTTTTTGTGTCACGGTGTGCAATAAAGTATATGTCTATGTCTATGTCTTGCTGATCAACGGACGAGACTCTGACGTATCACATCCCTTTAAGGATATCTTTACTTGATATTGGCGACTTTTAATACCTGCTCATTTAAATACCTTGACATTTGCGAAATCACGAAAATCGTGGACGCCTTGATAATAATCAAGAATTGAATTGATTGAATTTATGTTTTTTAGGTACAGATGAAAGTACAGGGTCAACAGCAAATCGTACTATCCAAAACTGTCAAATTTCTTCAACCGATTTTCAATTTTATCTCCAAGCATTAGAGTTTACTATCCATTGGGAAAATTTGACAGTTTGTGGTAACCTGATATGCTGTCGACTGTACATAAATGTTTACTTTGCCGTCAAATAAATAAAACTGACAACAGCAGCAGTGCATTCTGCAAGCATTTTCGATCAACCCTCAGGTTCCTCATGCTTCATAGAACTAATGTGCTAATAGACCACATCTATAGCTTTACAATACCCATTTATGACCCTCTATTCTCGTCTCGTTCTTAAAATTTAAGAACCAACTTATTCGAAATAAGAAATTTTCCGAACCACAATAATAGAAGCACAGGACATATCACAAGTAAGTATATTCTTCTAATTATAAATACCACCTCTTTAACTCATATAACACGCAATTTATAAATAAAAAATATGATAAATATACGATACAATACTTTATTTGCACACAAGGATACACAACACAAGACATGTAACACATTATTCGTGGGATAATAGGGATGTTGAAAATTTTTTTATTGTTTATTTTTGAAAACTATTGAGAAATAAAAAAGTTACAAGCTATTAAATTTCAATAGAGGGGGAAACTGTCAAACAACGAAAAAGAGGTGCAGTTACAGGCATGTGACGTCACCGCCATTTGTTTGCGTAGGTAAAAACGAGATAGCTAGCTCTCCCCACAAAACGAGATGCCAATAACTTGTTCATTTATAAACCAATTTTAATGCTATTTTCGGATATTAATATATATCTAGTATTATTTTTTGTTTCACATACAATAATTCATAAAATCAAACACTGTCAAAATCCCTATTATCCTTCCGATAGCCTAACAATCCAATTTTAAAATCTTTATTGAGTGCTAAGCATTTTACAACTTAATTTAATAGCACAGAATAGTGTTATGTTATGTAATAGTAAAATTCACACATTTATTACAGAAGCATAACGTTTTCAAGTCGAGTGCGCGCCGCGTACGCAAGGGATCTAAGATGGTAATCGCGCCGCCTCCAGTAAAGTTGCATTACTTTACTAAATGGCTTGTAAACACAACCGTTTTACAATATCTCACTTCCTTTGTACCTTTTAAATATTGTTTCTCAACTTTTTTTTGACTTACGTGAATGCGTGAGTGCCTTTCATACGCAGCAAAATATTGTTAAACCTACGTATCTCTAAAATCCTAAAGGATATAGGAACTCTTTTCAGCTTATTCATTTTACGATTTATAGGAATACATTCAGAGACAATCTCCACAAGATTTACTCATAAGGGAATCTTGTTTATGAGACCGAACGAATTTTACCCTAAAAACCGCCTACTTCCGATTGGTGGCATCACTGAGTTCGACTTTAGCGACGCCGTCACCGGCTCTGATAACTTTGTGGGCCTGTACACTCATGCTTACACTCATAAATATACAATAAGGTCAATGCTTACACTTGTAATTTTTTTTATTAATACTTATTTCCATTTCTTTTTCTTAGCAGTTTAAATTCCAACAAGTGACCTCTGATTTTAAATTTAAAAAAAAACATACAGTTTGATTTTAATTTAAAACGGTGTTTACTCGAATCAAAATACTTGCGCTGTATTTTTACGAAATTGATACTTACTTCAATTGACTCATAAAACTACTGTCATTTACAAATGATTACAACGGTAAATTGGATTCTCTAATTTAATATTATTAACATATTTCTTAACCACATTTGAACTCATTTTGACCGCTGACTTACCGCTAAGAAATCAAAACTTTGGTTTTAAATGGACTTACAAACATTCGCACGTAAAAAGTGAGATACTAATTTGATCGTAATATTTTATTGTTACTACTAAATATGCATATTAATATGTATTTTTACCACAACATATTTTTAGAATTTCTATTCCTTTGTCAAACAAACAAATAATGTAAATAATGACAAAATAGTTCTTAAAATTAAAATTATTAGTTTGGTTCACTTCAATTTTACTGAAATCCAACATGAAACGGCATACAACAAAAAGTTTATTCTGTATATGTGTGCGTGAGGTGAGCCATATAAAATAACACATTGACGAGATAACAATCAAAACATGAAACCAATTTACAAACAATATTCGATAATTATAATGACACGGTATGTTATATTTTGACACACCTACTTAACTGTTATCAATTTATCACATTAGCTACACAAATGCACTAATAGATGTATAATGTAAACTAGATTGACACCAAACTATTGTATTGTTGACCTTGTGCGTACGCCACCATTGTACCTTTCACTACAGAAACTTCGATCTCAATCCGCTGTTAAATATTGGACGTCATGTCGGCTCGTAACACGCCAAGTCAATACTTTTTGAGGATACTGGAAGATCTTTCAACTTCACATCATCATCATGTCCGCTGTCTATACTCCACATCGAATGGTCCTCTGCCACCCGCATCCAGCAGCTTCCTGACATCTTTGCCTGCCTTCCTACACTGTGGCTTCCGGTACGCGATCGCCACTCGAGGACTTTTTAATCTACATTTACTGGGGAAGGTGGCAAATTACTATGTGCCCAAACCATTTGAAAAATAAGACAAGCTTTGCCATGTACTGAATTATGTACAAGAAGATTGGAGACGAAGTCTATATAGTGGTCATTTCATATATATATATCGAAATGTACACTTACGACAAATATTAATTAATGAATTAATAATCCGTCCGTTCCTAAATACGCGCAGAAACGGTTTTGACAGCTGCATAATTGATACAGACTTTAAAAACGTTTAAATCATTTCGTAGGTCTTAAACACAAAAACGGTCATTTAAAATATTAAATTATACTCTTTCCAGACTGCTATAAAATAATTTACTTAGTCCACCTATAATTTTAAGAGTAATATATAGCTAATTGCATTGATTAAATAATTACTGAAAAGAGCCTTAACTAACTTGCTCCTAAGACTGAGTAGTAAATCATATAGATTCTGACACATTGCCTACTGAGTGAGGAATTGCGCCGCGCCATGCAGGCGGGTTTAAGGTGGTGCTATCTTAATAAATTACTTAACTTTGATTTGGGACGTGGTTTTATATTGTTCATTACAGTAAATATCTAGTTTTAGACTTGTGCAAGCTAAATGACTCTATTATTAATTTCATGTAGACCAATTATGGAAAATACCAAAATATATTTGATGACATTGCAACATTTGTTTCTTGGTTTTAGTTCATTCAACGTCACGTTTAATAAAAATGATTTGCCTGCCACATACCTATTATCAACTAGCTTTCCGAAAATTAGAGGAAATTAATTTGAAAAAATCACTCCAGGTGTCAATCCACCTGGAGTGATTTTCTCCAGGTGTAATCCAGGGTGTCAGTTTACTTCCATACCAAATCACAATTGGTCCAGCCGTTTGAGCGTGAAAGAGTAACAAACATTCAAACATCCATACATACATGTATGTATGTTTGTCGGGCGTTTTCCGCACTTAGCCTCTCAATTGGGCCATCGTGCGTGATATTGTTTGGACTAGCTATTCCAGCCAGCCAATGTCCTCCCAGAAGCACGCAAGACTTCTCACGTTCCTGCATGCCTCTGATAGGGATCCCGGGTTATGCAGGATCTGTGCCCGCTATGCCTCCACGCTGTGGCATTCCATCCCAACATGCGCTGGAGTCTCTTCTGTCTCCATGCAGCCGCGGCATAGGAGACTGTCTGTGATGCTGTCTGTGATCCATCCATACATATAAATTATCAATACCTTTTCGCCCTCTAGCTAAGCCTTCTAATAATTATAAAGTTATGCGAAGTGATTGATGTTAGGGCTTATTTATTTAAATGTTTCCATACTTATTTAATGGCAACAAGGTGTTCAGGGTACACTTATCCGGTTTCGTGGTCTGTCAATGAGATAGCAAACCATTGACTTTTAATATTGTAGTATAGGTGTTTTAATATGTACACACGGCAGCACATCAGGCTATACATGCTAACTTTTACGTTCCCTTATGTCGCACGTAATAGCACCGGCTTTAGTACAAATATGCCGAGCAAATATATTAACTTGACGTGCTGCTGTCTGTATATACAGAAGCACGTCAGGCAGGGTACCCAATCACAAATAAGAAAAATGCGACGTAAAACTCAATATGTATAGTTAAAAGCGTTGTCATGTGAAAACAGCAGTAAGACTTGCACAGATTAATGAAGAGGTTGAAGACATAGTTGAAGACTATGCCGAGCCTACTACGTATTTCTAGTGTAGAGTTCTAACAATTCTCCCTTCTCTCTGTTTCTGAAATAGTGACGTGTGAATGTTTTTTTTTTGAAAACATACACAAAACATACATGGACTTTAAATTAGCTATAGAAACTTTAGGGGATTATTCCACCCATAAAACTGAAAACTTTTCCTAAGGAAAAACATGAAATTCTGAAATGGCTACTCATACTAAGCAATCAGTTGATCGCGCGTTAAATGTATATGAGGAGGTAAATTTTCTCATATTTTGACTTACTTTTCTTGGGAATAATAGTTCAGATTATAGGGTCTGATTTACATCCTTGGGTGACTTTAATTATTATACAAAATAATTAAAGTCACCCAACATAGCTTTATTCATGTCCAATTACATATTGTTTCATACAAAATACATCAACGGGCGCTTATTTCTTAAATTCATTCATATTGTAGGTATTCATGGTGGTCTCTGCCTACCATAATAAGATGAAGGCAATCTTTACGTATTTATTTACTGTTACTACGCTAGAAGGCTTTTGAAAGTCATTTTTAAGCCTTATAATTATCACTTCGTTTTCTTATTTCTGGCGCTTCTTCCTTATTTCTTTTCACTTACATTTTCATTCAAGGCGTTGAAATCTACCAAACACGCTAACATCCAAAGATTTTGACAGTAGCTATCTTATCGCCGATCTATCTTTAACCAAAAAATAATTAATTATAAGAAGACAAGCGTTACTCAGTGTCTCGTAGTCTAATTTCTTGTCACAATTTATAACCCGCTTGGTAATAAAGTGTGATGTTATCGGCACTCTGACACTTTCGAAGTGTTTGAAGGCTGAGCGTAGTTAGGGTATCAATTAATCATATCGTGTTTATTCAATGGACAGGTGCACAATGCACATTACTGACAAAATGCTTAAGGTATAAACAAGTGCATATGCGTGTTAACGATAATGATAATCTGTTTTATTGAGTCAAATTGCTGATATGTAATTTTATATTTTCATAACAGCCTGTCTATAGCGTAGCAGTAAACTGATGGAGTTACTCAAGAAATATGCTCTATTAGTTAAATTATATAAAATAGAATTCGTTTTATGTCAGGAAAACGTAGTGCCATAGCTTAAATACAGATCAACCTAAAAGCATGTTAATTATGGTTCACCAAACATCTAACACTCGGTTAACAATTAACCTGATATTTTATAATATCATTTTTTTATTAGCTACTATAAAAGCAGGTTAACTGTGAGGGAAATGTTTGGGGATGACCTTGAGACCCCACAAACACCACTTAACTTCGCAGTGAAACTAATTACTTCTAAGCTACTTTACTGTGTTTGTGTCCGGCAAATCAATCAAAATCCATACAATTAACCTAAACAATATAGAACACAAGGAACCAACCCACCTGTGGATACCCACAGATAAATGAGATAAATTACCTCAGAATACCTGATAACAGCTTAATATGGACTAATCAATCATGCAATTGATTTAGGTAGGTATACGTAGGTATTTGGGTACATTCTGTTTGTTCACAATAATCAGTCATTGGTTATTGATATAGATATTGTGAAAGGAGTAATGTAACTACGGCCTCATTCCTGAATAGCAATTATTGCCATGAAATCCTTAAAGTATGAGCTAAGCAACCTAAAATAAGTAGGTATGTAAAACAGGCATATGCAATGGTCACAATGTAAAAGCTACCGAAACAGAAACAGTAATTCCTGATGGAACTACACTGTTTTATTTTTATACTTGAATTAGATTGGGTGTGGTCCCGAATTAAATCTAGAGCTGAGGTAAAGATATGGTCAAGAATATAGCATTGTAACAAGCTTAATTCACGTAGAAGAAGCCTATTTCACTTTAAATTTAAAGATATTATTTTCCCATAGTTTAAAACAATGCATATTTCGCTTTCCATAAATTAAGGTCGAAATTTGAGGAAAGTAAGAGACGGAGGTTTGCTACTGTAGGCATCCATGGTGTATTGTTTATATGATCTATTAGCTTATCACTGGCCATCAGCGCAAACTTGACAGAGGTCATCTCTGGAATGCAGTAAAGTGAATTACTGAATATCTATTGACTACCGAAACTTTACTTGTACAGACAATGTATTATGTAGAATATATAATCGTCTAATTGTCCAAGATTAAATTAGATTAAATGGTTCCATAAATCTGAAGAGCTGTTCGCATGGACCTAACCTCAGATTAATGAAATCCATGGATTTCATTAATCTGAGGACCTAACGTACCTTCCTTTTTAGTGACTTACAATACACTGTCTACGGATATTACATGATTTTTCATACAAAAGAGGTCTGTTTGAGAAGCTATAAAAACATACTCGTGACACATGGAGGGATACTTAAAGTTTTACGTATGAGCAAGGTGCTGTAATGAATTAAATTTTTACAAGTGCGTATACTCTCCAAAAAAAAAATGTTTGAGTGTATTTCCCTATCGATAAGAAGTAAACCTTCGTGAATACGACTATGCATGGCCGGCTCTCGTGTATGTACCCAAATACATTATAATTATGTAAGATGTTTTATTCATTGATCTGGTAATTATTCGAAATGCCTGCGGCTGTGACTTATTTAGTAGGTAAGTAATCCTGAATTCAAGTACATTTGATCGATTACTTAAATACCGGCAAGTATTTTATTTTATTTGTAACGTTTTAAGTATTTCCTGATAATAAAAGGCACGTCTGTGATCTAATTTGCAAACACACCAATGTTTTGAAGGTGCCTATAAAAACGATTGTATAATGATGTAGACTTCGATATGACCTACATTTAATCAAAACAGTCCCACAATTATTTTAGACAATTCAAATATCAATATCAAACCCTATCAAGAATTATTTTAGTCAATCCAAATATCTAATTAAATAATTTTGTTTAATAGACCTATTCAATGGTCTATTAAACACAATTTATTTAATTAGGCTAGCATTTTTAGTTTCCGAGATTTTTAGGATTCTTTAAATGACCCGGATTCTTTGATATCTAAGACTCTAGTGTATTAGCTTTTCAAGTGCATGACCATTGCATTAGTATAACATAAGTTAAAAAAATAACTAATTATACTTCGTTCCAAAAAAAACAATTCACTCATTTAATATCTATCTAGAACGGATAATTAAAAAAATCTTACCTATTGTTAACCTTGCGATGCAATCTAGACAAAAGACGAGATTGCAAAACCCAATACGTTTTAGTGCGTATATTATGTGTAAATATATACTTGTATTGTATGTACTTGTATATGTGTAGGTAAAATTAAACTTGTTTAGATGTTCTTTTGATAACTTTAAAGAGATAGATTGGATGCCGCCTTTACCGAATCATACCGCTTTTACAGAACTGTAATTGAAGCTATTAAGATAACTGTAGATATAATATATTTTTTGTTAAACTACTAATTTTGATTTTAGATTTGTTAAGTAGATACTTATTTGCTTTTGACGCCTAGTGCAAAATATCTCGTGTGATTTTCTAAAGACTACATAATATTTATTTTAATGGTTTTTTAACCCCCGACAAAAAAGAGGGGTGTTATAATAAGTTTGACAAGTGTATCTGTTTATCTGTGTGTCTGTGTATCTGTATGTCTATGTTTCTGTGTGTCTATCTGTGGCGTCGTAGCTCCTAAACGAACGGACCGATTTTTTGAAATAATATAATTATAAGCGATGGATGTCGGGGGTGATTAATTTTTATTTTTTATTTTAAATTTATTTGATTCGCTTACATAATTCAGTGGTGAAGGAGTATAGTTACTAGGAAGTACATTTTGCCTAGAAATCTTAATAGGAATTAGGTTTAATAGGAACTAGGTATAACATAAGCTGATAATGGAAAACAAATTTTATCGTTCAAGATCATTTATTTATCATAAAAGATTTATGCTAGAATTTCCAGTTGACGTCTCGGTAATGAGATACGGAGTTAAATACCTATTTACAACTGACAAATAGATCACATTACCATAATCAACTTTAAAACCTATATATCTCTGAATTTGAAGTGAAACTTGTGGGTAGCCTCTAATGGTAGATTACGTGTACCTTTTTGTATGGTTAAAAATGGAATCCTGCGTCTTATATAATTCTTATATACTTCGATCAATAAGATATAAATTCAGGCGCGTTGTAAAAGAAACTGTATATGTATATAAATCAACAAGAAAGAAAAAACTTGGGTCCACGTGTTAGCTATCCTGAAAAAAGTCAACAATTGCCACTGAATGCTTTATCCTGCAGTTCAAACACAGCGTGCTTGCGGTAAAATTCACCGCGGTCAATTGAACGCAGAGGGCGAGCAATCAAAATGAAGTTTCGTGACGCGCGAGTCTGTCGCGCGTCGTTCTAGCTTTGCTGGCGAGTTTTTTCACCCGATGTATAATTATGACTGTTGAGTTAAAAAAATTACCACCCTGGGCGCAAATGGCTCACTAATACAGATTTTTCGGAAATGTTTTTAAAGCCGCCTTCTTTTCAAAGCTCATAAATCTAACCAACTGCACAATAAAGTAAAGTAATACATTATACTATCTACTGGCTTACTTATAATCTGCATGCCATTCGATTGGTGGATTATGAGACACATTTCCTTAAATAAATTATCAGACATTTCTATTTCAATTGCCCGTACGCCACTCAAAGTAAGTATATGAAACGGTTCTCATTGTCACATAGCAAATGAAAATGTTAAAATAAGTTTATAAGACAGCGAGTATGCGGAAGCATTTATGCAAATGTAACATGTTCTTAAAGTTCCAGTCTACATAATATCTTTGGCAGCCGACGAGTGAGCCATTGTTTGGTCTTACACCACCATTCATCGTAAAGCCAATTTGGATCGACTGGTATCAATTAACTACTCCTAGGGGTCAATTCTGAAGTACTCCTAAAACAATGTCGAGTGGCCTGATCTGAAGGTTGCTGTAAGGATTCCTGACCAACCAAAATGTTTGAAAATCATATCTCGTATATATTTGATATAAGATATATGTACAGTGACAACGGCACATTATGCCAACTGACAAATTTCTTCAATCTATTTTCAATTTTATCTCCAAGCATTAGAGTTTACTATCCATTGGGGAAATTTGGCAGTTTGTGGTAACCTGATGTGCTGTTGACTATACAATATGCATGAAAAAAATCTCTTTTCTGTGACAATGTGTATGGTATTTATAAAAAAGGTATATTCATATAGGTATATAGAGTATATCAATATGAATTATCTAGCACCCATAGTATACGGTAAGCCTTGCTTTGTTTGAGGTAAGATGGCGTTGCGTGCAGTTGTTCAAGAATATTTATATACTAGAGGATGCCTAGGAGTTCGTTGCCGTGGCCATCATCATCATACAGCCTATTGCAGTCCACTGCTTAACATAGGCCTCCCCCAAGGTGCGCCACTTTGCACGATTCTCCGCTTTTTGCATCCAGCCACTACCCGCTATCTTCTTTAGGTCATCTGGCTGGGGAGCGTCCTACACTACGTTTGCCAAGACGTGGTCTCCATTCGAGAACCTGTCTACTCCAACGCTCGTCGGTTCTGCGACAGATATGGCCTTTCTAGGTCCAACAAGGGTTTGGGCAAAGCATTGATGAATCAGTGAGTGAGTCAGGAACCTGCAGTGTTATATTGTAAAGTTAGAATTCGGTATTTTTTGTTTTAAATTAATAAGTTTTCCTAGAAGAGTGGAGTCACCTCACACAGACATTTTCTTTGCTGAATCACCAACACTCTTTACCAATAAACACTGTCAACTAAACTAAGGGTTACCTTTTGACTATTTTGATTTTTGATTAACAAACGGTTCAAGAATCCTGTACCACTAGAGCTCAACGACAAAATGACCCAGTGCACCTCGAGAGCATAAATAACATATTAACTACCATATAGGAGCCATGCTGTGAAACTTAAATATCAAATAGTATGAAATTATTACTTAATATACACCTGTAGACTAATAAAAATAATAATGTGTAATGAGATATTTAAATTATAGAGCTTAGATCAATGAATTCGCAATTTGGTAGTTAATGTTGTTTTTCATTATAGGGTTATTAGTATCATTAATGTGATGGCCGAAAACATGTTGATGGGGATTTTTTAACCCTTGACAAAAAAGAGGGATTTTATACGGTTGCCGTGTGTATCTATACATATATTATTATTATTATTATAAGTTGATACACTAGCAGCTCCAAAACGAAATATATGTGTCTGTCTGTGGCATCGTTGCTCCAAAACGAATAGGCCGATTTTCACGCTGACGTAACGGAGATGGTTCTTAGCTATATTTTATTGTTTTATTATGAGATGGGTTAACTCTTGACCCCAATCTTGACCAACGTCATAGATGAGGTCGACGATGAGTCGATGACGATGTCGATGACGATGGTCGACGGTCGAGTTACCCCAGAAAATGCCAATTAAGGCACCGGTACTCCCACGCACCGACGGAACACAGCAAGCTGTTTGGCGTCTACTTCGGTAGGAGGGTAGTCGCGAACCAGATGGCCCTTTACAGAGCCTACCACACCGCATAAGACCATAGGTCGCCACCTCAGATTCAAAACAAGCTGAGGTTTCGTTGCCTAAGATGTGTTACTAGGAGGCAGGTCTCATTTTTGTTTTCCTTGGTCGCCTCTTACGACACCCACGGAAATAGATGGGAGGTGTTATTCTCAACCGATCACCACACGGCGGAAATTAAACTTGGTTCAACCGTTTTAAAATTATTTGCAAGCAATAAGTATGGTGATTGAATCTAATAAAACTCGTATTCCTGAGACGCCAAAGTCTTTTGCACATAACAATCGCAATAAAAAAGTGTCAATGTAACACGGTTACCCAATATCTTCATAATCGGTATTCGGAAGAGTAAATGAGGAGAAAACTCATCGGTTGGCAATATGCTGATAATCACTATAGTTAAATCCAATTAATGCAACGCGCGCACCGGTGCAAGACGCACGCCACCTAGGAATGCCGACACCAATTAGCCTTGTGCACGAAAAATTATTTTAAGCGTATTTCGATGACTTTTTGCAGGCGCCGGTGTCGAAAAATCAAGTCGCATAAAATTGCGTTTCGGGAAAGACGTTTTTTACAGTTACGGATCAAGGAGGTACGTTAGATAGTCCCCATGAAAGGGCACATACATAAAAATAAAACACTAGTACGTAATGGTTTTTTTTTTATAATTTTTTTTTATAACTTATTTTTTATTTAAAATTAAGTGTAAATATTAAACTATTTGTAAATAAAAAATATAATTCCACAAAATTATTTAACAGAAAATTATCATTTATTTATGCTAATTTTGCGAGCGAAAAAAGTAAAAAATAATCGCGCCTCTTTTCAGATGTTTTCACTTGTTTTTCACAAACGGCATTTTTATTCATAAGATTGTGATTATTGTCGGAAATAGAGCACAAAAATGTCTTCTTCGAGTGCAGAACAGGAAACCTACGTGGCGTTGGTACACCGCCAGAAAACATTTCCGAGGCGCAACATGCAAGTGATAGTTTGTTACCGCCGATATCAAAGGCTTTCCTCGCAAATGTGTTGAAAAACGTCGTATGACACGCGTGCGCATTGGATATTACATTCTCGGCTCCATTTAGCCCTCGCCAAAGGCTCAGACTAAAGAAACCATTTACCATTTTATAAGTAAAGTATTTATCTACCTATCGATCCTATACCATTTTATATTTTTGTAAAATTGAGCATATTTTGAGCAGTGCAGGTGGTTTTAATGATATCCAGGCCTAAAACCATATTTGTAACGTTTAATTAAATGATAGGCTAGTTTTACAGGTAATTTTGGTAAGTGATTATCAATAAACTTAATTAAATACCTTTTTCATAAGTTTCTACTCATTCTGAATCATCTACGATTTTTCATACAACAGTAGAATTTTTGCGAAGGTCTGTATAGTAAAATGACTGAGTAACTTTTTCATTATTAGCATTATATTTTCTGCTGTGATTATATATTGATTATAAATAAGGTGAATATGAGACAAAATCAAAAATTAAAAATTTTGGTTGGCTTTTACATGAAAATTGTGTTTTTTTTCTTTTTTCACATAAACATTCAAAGACATACAGAGGCGGCGTTAGGCGTGGGTGACGTGGGCCACCGCCTACGGCCTCGCGGTCCGAAGGGGCCTCGCGCCTTCAAGTAGAAAACATTTCCGATGTATTCGTTACAAAATAATAAATAAATTGACATATGAAATTTGTTTTCTTTAGGCTAGCAACATTTTGTTGGCGTTGCTTTGCTATCGCGGGAAACGAACGGAAAAGCCCCTCTGACAAATTTTGTTTTTATTTAGTCTAGCAATGTTCTTGGCAATGCGTTGCTATCACGGGGAACCCATAGTGACCAGACTTGGGGATTTCCTTACGGTTTGGCTTTAATGTTAGAACATGAAATAGTTGTCTTTACAATAATAAAGTAGTTGTTTTAATTTATTTATAACATTGCTTCTTGCGCCACCAAAGGGCCTCGCTAGATATATCTTGCCTACATCAAATTATGGTCTTGCCCCGCCACTGAAGGCATATTATTCGCTTACAAGTACTGAAATTTCAAATCATTGCATGGGGAAGTATGATGAAAAGAATTACCTCCTAACGTTTCGCAAACTTATTTAAAGTCATCCAATATAGTACACACGGCAGCACATCAGGCTGCACATGTTAACCTTGACGTCGCCCTTATCTCACTCGTAATAGCGCTGGCTTTGGTAGTGCAAACGTATAACCTGACGTGCTGTACAATGTACAATACTTGCTCATATTAAAAACTCTACCGAAAATATTGCCCTCAACGTGCTGATACTGAAAGAAAATGATGCTTATTTTTTTTTATATCTCCAGAGGACCTCTGTTGAATAAAAAATCGCACCAGATCTAGAAAATACTTTTGTCCAGAGCATTTATGACTTTCTAATTACATTCAATACATAAATTATTACGTATAATACCAATGTCTTGTAACCGCGCTAATGCCCCGCAAATAAATGAAACGTCAATTAAAAGACCGCTTTAATCATTTCTCTAATTATCAATTACATTTGTACGTACCTATATTAGTCGGTAGAAATATGTAGCTGTTGCGCAACTACAGTTTGTATAGTAATCCTAATATGCAGGCACAGATCATATCAGTATAGACATAAACACAGGAATATGCAATAATAAAGGGTCCATATATTGGATGGCTTTAAATTAGCTTGCGAAACTTTAGGACCACGGAACCAATGTAAAATTGTCGAAAAACATTTTTTTCAATATTTTTATACCCCTTTTTAACGTCTTAGGGGATGAGTTTTTATAAACGCAGAAATACGGGCCTCACTAATTGTGTTGAAGAGTACTATTACCAAGGTGGAAGAAGTAAATTTTTTTCAATACCTAAAAAAGTTGATTTAAGTAAATCTTTCAATCTTCAAACGATCTAGCCTGATTTTTTTTTATGAAACAATATTTAAAAAATTACAGGTCTATTAAATATTTATAAAGTTCACACGTACAAAAAAATTGGCGTAAAAATCTCCTTGTAACTATGGCCTGTACGGGGCCGTGTTTACCATCATCCTATCCGTGAACGCAAGTACACAACACAGAAGTATACATTGGTAATAAATAAGAGTGAGTGGTCGAACAATTCGCTGATAGAGACCCACCGCACCCAGCACTTGTTACAGTACAGATGTTAAGAAAAGTGTTCGTTCAGAAAATCGTAGATATTTTATCATACATGCCTGTACTAGGTACCATGAATCAGTTGAAAATGATAGAAAAAAATTGGCAAAAAACAAAAGTAATTGATATTTTTGTATTAGCAAATTATTTGGGACTAACTTTCCGCCCGGGATTTCGTTCCCGTGAGAATTCGGAAAAAGTATGTAGGTTATGTATGTTATTTGCTGATAAGAGAGCATGTAGCTCTTACAAGTCTGGCTCATTACCAACTGGGCTATCACCGCTATTGGAAAATTTAACATCTTTATTTACTTTCATTTATATATTTCGTGTATGACATTACCTATCGGCCTATCAAAGCGGCTTTGTTCTACTTATTACAAGATAACAGTAAAGTTAGGTAATATACGTAAGTAAGTATACTTTCATTGTTCAGTTCATTCAATAATTAAATATTTCCTTGTGTTACAGTGCAATAAATAGTGAAAGTGATACTGATAAGGAAGGGCTGAAGAGACGAAGCTTGAATCATATGAGATTTTAGAACTTATTTTTACAGGTTTTCCGTCATATTTCATGACGATTACGATGGGGCCCTATTCCAGATGGTAACGTGGATTACGATTGATTTAAAATTAGTTTCTGTCCAAAGTGATTTTCACTGGAGATTTGTAGAGAGGTAAGCCAAACGCAGAAAATGCGAAAAATAGCAACTTCATCTGGAGGAGCCCTCTGGGTTCGTCTGAGGAAAGATAGATTTAAATATATACTATTATTTATTCTGTGTATATAGTTCGTTAAAGCTACAAATAAAATGTCAAATAATTGTTATTTTGGTATTCTTAAAACGCTTACCCGCGTGAAGGATATTCACAAATAATTGTAGGGAAAGATTTCCCTTACTAAGCACATGTACGTGTAAGAGAATGAGAAATTTCGCCGCTTGACTTGAAGATGTACGATAGCTCAGTTGGTTAGAGCACCAGGATATCTAATCCTGAGGTCTTGGGTTAAGTGCCGAACATTTTTTCTTTTTTTATATATTATAAGATGGGTTAACTCTTCACCTCAATCTTAACCATAAAGGTCAAAGATGAGGTCGACGATGAAGCATGTTAACCCAGAAAATGCCTATAAAGGCACTGGTACTCCCACGCACCGACGGAACACAGCAAGCTGTTTGGCGTCGGACTTCGGCAGGAGGGTGGTCGCTAACCAGACGGCCCTTTACAGAGCCTACCACACCGCATGAGACCATAGGACGACACCTCAGATTCAGAAAAAAATGAAGTGTCTTTGCCTAGAATGGATTACTAGGAGGCAGGTCTCATTTGTGTTTTCTTAGTCGCCTCTTACGACACCCACGGAAAGAGATGGGGTGGTGTTATTCTCAACCGATCACCACACGGTCACGGTCTTTCCCTAAAATTACTTGTTACTAGCTAATCTATGATAATGTTGGCTTATTTCACTTAATTAAAGAGTTGCTCACACTTATATGCAGTGCAGTAAGTAACCTATTAATTATACAGGGTGTAAAAGTCAGCTTAGCAAATACTTAAATGGTGGAATCTACCAATAACTATGAACAGCTTCCAGTAATTATTTTTTCCCGGAAATGTCAAGTGACGGATTTTCGTAATTTACTTATCTACTTTTGGCGCCCCCCGTGCTGCTATGCTTGCGGAATGCGATGTACATTGCTGTTTTTTCGTGTTCAACGCTGTTATTATTGTTTTTTAATGCAAAATGGATCGTATTCGAATTTAATTTTAAACCAGAAAATATTTAAAAACTTGGAAAAAAATCCAAAATTTTCCGAAGTTAAATTCCATTGGAAAATCATTTAGAATGATGGTCTGAATTCGGGTTTCAGATTTTTCTAAGCTGTCCTTTACACCCTGTATAAGTTATAAGGCAAAATATACATAATCGAAACTTCGTTATGTAAGAATTCCAGTAAGACATATTGAAATATGGCATTATTTGTCAATACAGAGAAAAACACCCACTAGTGGGTGCTTAAAGCGGCGTAGTTTACCATAGTAATGTGCCTTAATAATCTAATTATTTATTTGATACATTTACAATCAATACAATAGGCACCGCGAAATATTTTGTAATATGATTTTGTATAGCGAGTACCTATAGTACTTATGTATTTTTATTCAGTTACTTACAAAAAAGTCATCTACTGAACTTGAACGAACAGTAGAAACTTAGATTTCATTGAAAAATTTGTTAAAGTGTATTTTAAACTAGTTAATTATAGATTTTAAGATTACCCACAGGAGACAGACCTAATAAAGTAGGAAGCTTGTAACCCATGAGTGTGTACAGAGCACTTGACTTTAACCATTTTTAGGGTCCCGTACAACGAAAGGAAAAAAACAGAACCCTTATAGGATCACTTTGTTGTCGTGTCTGTCTGTTAAGACCCTTTTTCTCAGGAACGCGTGGAGGTATTAAGCTGGAATATATCAAATACTCAAGTCTACTGTCCCTTAAAGATATGAAAAAATCGAACTTCTAAGCCAACGCAATCAAAAGATACAGCCGTTTATGCCGCTTTGACACTCGCAAGGGAATCAAAACTTACAGGGTACTCAGAATCTTGAAATTTGGTAGGAAGCAACCTCTTATAGCACAGATAAAGGAAAAATTGCGAAAACCGTAAATTTTTAATTACATCATATACCTTATAAAAATATTTTTAATAATTTTTAACTTACTACCCCTTTCCTCATAAACGCGTAGAGATATTAAATTGAACTTTTACTTATAAAAGCTTTACTTTGCGAGTGCGACTCGCACTTGGCTGGTTTTATTGAAATTGAATTAGCACTTGAGTAACCCTACACTCAATTTGCAATTTCAGATTTTACAAGGAATTCTTACTAGCAGCTGTACAGTACAACGCTTAGGTTAATCGTTTTTAAATTTACTGTTAATTTAGTAATTGTAGGCGTCATAGATTTAACGTCATTTCATCGTATTTATTCAAAGAAGTCTGTCCCCTCGAAATCAAGATCACATAATATCCTTCCTCCTAAACCTCCAAACTGGCCTAGAGTCACAGAATACCTATTACTCTTATTAGCTAGAGCACCGGCACACTGCGCCTACAGAAGGAGTTATAGCTGACTGTGTGCATCGATCACATTCTGCTTAGCATATTGGATCACTTGACCAATCCTTCTAGCTATTGCAACCAACATGGGGCGTACTTAGAAGTAAATAGGGAAAATCTGTTTAATACACAGAACATATGTTTAATAAGTGAATCTAAAAATTAGTAATTATTAGAACCAACTAAAATAAATATGTTTTTTTGCCCCTCGAAAAAGGGTCCGTTATTCTTCAAAAACAGTGAATAAAACGCTGTTTATTTCACTGAGTGAATAAAACATTTTGAATTTGGGACATGCGCGAATATAAGGATTTTTAGTAAGAAAATAAAAGAAAATGTGCAAGGAGGTTGCATACTCTCGCTATAAAAACGTACTAAAACTAATAAAGGCTGTAATAAATGGCTGTATGGAATATGGCTCGGTTAAAAATTTTAAATTTAGAATAAGGAATTCAGACAATTTTCTATGCAATTTTCATGCAATTCAAAGTTTCTGATAAAAGTTTTTGTCTCAAAATCATAAAATGAGTTCGACATCCAGTGATGAAAGTGAACCTCTCGTTCCAGAGTCATTTTGCGTTAAAGCAGCTGCTATTGTTGATAATTTACTATTACAGAGTAATTATTTTCTTTTTCTCGTAGTCAATGGTAAAAAGTAGAGTACCTAACACGTGAAAAAAAAATCATCTCGGCTCTTGTATCCCTTGATCCGCTCAGGATTCTAATCTAGAATCCCTCGCTATGCTCGGGATACAACTTTAGAATCCTTCGCTCCTCTCGGGATACAACTCAATGCCTCGAAAAGAATTCACCTTTTTTTCACTTGTAGGGTAATCTACTATTTTACCATTGCCCCTCGAAAAAGGGTCCGTTATTCTTCAAAAACAGTGAATAAAACGCTGTTTATTTCACTGAGTGAATAAAACATTTTGAATTTGGAACATGCGCGTATATACGGATTTTAGTAAGAAAACAAAAGAAAATGTGCAAGGAGGTTGCATACTCTCGCTATAAAAACGTACTAAAACTTGGCTGTATGTAATAAATGGCTGTATGGAATATGGCTCGGTTAAAAATTTTAAATTTAGAATAAGAAATTCAGCCAATTTTCTGTGCAATTTTCATGCAATTAAAAGTTTCTGATAAAAGTTTTTGTCTCAAAATCATAAAATGAGTTCGACGTCCAGCGATGAAAGTGAACCTCTCGTTCCAGAGTCATTTCGCGTTAAAACAGCAGCTATTGTTGATAATTTACTGTCACAGAGTAATTATTTTCTTTTTCTCGTAACCAATGGTAAAAAGTAGAGTACCTAACACGTGAAAAAAAAATTTATCTCGGCTCTTGTATCCCTCGACCCGCTCAGGATTCTAATCTAGAATCCTTTGCTCCTCTCGGGATACAACTCAATGCCTCGAAAAGAATTCACCTTTTTTTCACTTGTTGGGTAATCTACTATTACCAGAATTCAGATATTTGAAATCTTCGATCAAGTTAGAAATAAAATATTTCTTTCATGTTTCGGCCTGTACTTCTGGAAAGATTTCTATTGAAGCACCCCTAATTTAATTGCTCGTTGTCACAGTGAACATTTTCGCCCTATGATGTAAGAACAAACTGTCGATGGTATTCTAGTGAAGTGGCGCTATATAGTACACAATATACCACGCCCAAAGCCGCGTGCCTGCCCCAATATCTCAATCGGATACTCGAAACGAGGTTACACGCCGTAGATATAAGATCTTTGCGGCTTGCGCTAACTGCATGTAGAAATACGAAACGTAAACCTTATTTAATATCGAAATCACGAAGAATGAAGAAAATTAGGTATCGTACATCACCTAAAAAGATTGCATTGGTGCACATCAACACACCTACAAAGATTATACAATTATCTACTTCGATAGTTTTTAACCGAAAAACATCGTTTGGCAAACTTAATTTAATATAGGTAATGATTAAAATATTTTAAGCAGTCGCGCACCAATTAGGTTGGCTCGGACTCTGTGCGACTTTTGGTATTTAAACTTCTTTATTTCCTTACATGACACACGTATTAACTACTTAAATTGGTCCAGATTCAAGAGTCAAAGTTGCTACCTTCATAATCGTGTAACCTAATCAATCCCCATGTTGCCGTCTTCTAAATCTATCTCAACACATACTGATGTTCTAGCTCTATAGACAGAGTTAAGACAACGCGTTAGTTATTTATTGTGGGGTAACACGCCGGAGCCGCACCGCACGCAACTGCACTGCCACTTGTTGCTGGTGGCAACACTGCACTGCTTGGGGGTGTACTACTGCACTGATTACGTCGAAACTTTATCTTTCTTACGTATAGGAGGTTAAAGCTTTTTCTACTTATTTTCTTATAGCTTCTAACATTTTCCGGGTAAACTCAACCTCCTTCTCCTTTAATCAAATAATTGAAGTATCCTATCACCCAAGTAAGCTTTATCCTTTTTCGAAAAATTAAGGAAACTGCCAATATTTTATTAAATCGTATTCAGAGTTGTACTCTAAATATTTTATTGGACTAAGTATTTGTCTGCAACTTGTTGTGCCAAGTAAATAAAAAATAGGAAAATTTCCCTGGGATAAGAAACATTCTACTTAAGATATACTTGAGATTCGTTCCTCACACGTATATTTAAAATTTTATAAGCCATTCGACTCGGAGGTTTCCCCGAAATTACAAAGTTATATTTTTAACTGTCATATTAGATGTTTATATATGTATATAGAATTAAACAGCTAGGTGTAGGTACTTTTATTACTGTTTACATTCACTGACCTTTTCAATATTTACTTATCTCGTATTGTATCAGAACAGAAAATATTAAGCCTTCGTCATTGAAGTCCAAAATGCAGCTCAATATTGAATAAGTAATCTATAATCCGAATTATTCTACCTATAGCGGATTGCCCCATATTTTGACCTTTTGAACCGCACCCATAAGTACCATTTGCTGCTTAGTTGTTGTTATGGCTAAGTAACTAGTTACCTACGACCTTAAAAACTACTTAAATGTAAGACCTTAAATTTGAGATTGTATAAATATGTAGATACTTTTTATTGGCGCTCTATATTAGATACAAATTCAACGCCCGCACTAAGGTTTTTCGTGTGTTTCTTTGGACGCCAAACCAAAGGACAAACAACTTTTTTATTCTATATACCAATTCTGATTAAAGGCCTCCCTTTATTTCGCCATAATCAGGCCCTGATTAAGGACGCGAGGATAGGGGGGGCGCGCTAAAATCATGCCTTCGCATGCACTAATTTAGCATCATTGCATCTACCCTACATACATACATTATATTATCTTATAATGCGTGAGGTACTTTGCCTTTATGTACGGTCAGCTTTAAAAATGGTTTGCCACCCTAAGGTACCTATATGTAATTAAAAGCACACGTGCGGTAACCTGAACAAACGTTTGTGTTGTCCTGACCGGAAATCAAAACAGGTATTGTTGAATTCAGAGGCGACGTCACTATGCCAGTTACGAGTAACCAGATCCGTCGTCAAATGTAATTAAAATACTTACTCATTCAACCATTCGCAATATAGGTACTTACTTATGTCTTACCGTAATTTTCAATTAAATTTCAAGTTTATCAAAACAGGATTATAATCCATCTAAATGAATGTTGTTTATCAACAAACAAATAATCGAACGAAGATTAAATGATAATAAATGCATAGGTACCTAATCGTAAAGGTGATTTAGAGTCACGAGAGTTGGCGTGGGTGGCTATTAGTATTAGAAACTAGATGTGGAACGATTCAGAGTTGAGCCCCACCCTTATAAAAGCAATCAAAGGCGTAATTAAGTATAAATTTTAGTCCTAGTAACACTTGTTTGAGATAATTTTATTAGGTACATATCCCTATTATCCTTAAGAATTAATTGGTACAGAAAAGAGCGTTAGGTTAATTAGTTAATTACTATTTGGCTACCTACGTGAAGTTGATTGGGTAGGTAGGTAGTTAAGAGAAAATAAAGGATGTTAATTTTCTCCTGGAAACTTGTCTAGATCGAAACAACTAAATAAAATAAATTAATTTAAAAAATAAAAAACCCGACTGCGTAATAAAAACTGAAAATTTGTTATTGAATAACATAACGATTTTAACATTCGGGACCCATAAAAAATCCAGCTTATAATAATGGGTCCCGATTGTTAAAATCGTTTTAAAATCGCCCCGTCTGGGCAAACATTTGTGTAAAAAGCAGATGTTTTTGCTCGGGTCTTTGTCTTCATGAGTTTTCCGAGGGACCCACGACACAAGGGAAAACCTTAGTGTGGGTCTTTAAGGCTTGGCTTGACGAAGAATTCCCCAATCGATGGATTGACAGAGGCGGTCCAATACCTTGGCCTGCGCGCAGCCCCTGACTTGGCACCCTTGGATTTTTATATCTGGGGTCCTATGAAGACTTTAGTCTACCATGACAACTCACCAGTTCCCAATGTGGGAGCTGAGACGAAGAATAATAGCTGCAGCGCAACAAATTACCAATACTCTGACTACTTATGTTGTGAAATGTGAAATGAGTAAAAGTATGCCTATTTGTTGTAGAAACAGGGGTAACCACTTTGAAAATGAATTTAAATAAATCATTTTTTTCGTGTATTTTATTTCTGTTTTTTGATAAATTTTTTTCGACTTGCTCCTATTACATTAGTCATATTAGACCAACCAAGATCCCAGGGTCGCCAGACCTTACTTATTTTCTCAGTAACTAAAAGTGTGGGAAAGAGTAGTACTAATATGTACTATTAACATTATACCTATTATTTATTCTGTGATTATACTTGCTAGCCTGGGCCGACGGCTAATTTTCAGCTACCAGGTTCTGAAGGAACTTCCAAAAATTACTCACTTATCCTGAAGTCTGGGTGCTATAAAAAGTATTGTTGTAGTTCCCTGAACATCATATGAAAAAATCACGGCTCAGATTGAAGGTACCATTGCATAATTTACTTGCGAACTGTAAAGCGTCTGGCAGGAATTACAGCCAACGGAGAGTGTCTGGCGGTGTTGATCATTAATTTATATATTTAATTAATTATATTCTATAAGACATCAGCACCCGGACTTCAAGACAAGTGAGTAATTTTTGGAAGTACCTTCATAACCTGGTAGCTGAAAATTGGCCGTCGGCCCAGGCTAGCAGGTATTCATATGATAATGGTACATAATAGCACTCTTTCCCACACTTTTGGTTACTGAGAAAATAAGTAAGGTCTGGCGGCCATGGGATCTCAGTCTATATCTTTGACATTCCTGTGACGATTTGAGATTATTATGCCTCATTCGAAAACTGATAAAATGAAGATGTTTTTATGCTTGCATGCACGGAACATTGTCCAGTGAGTTTTTGTTTACAAGTTGGTTTTTTGTGCAAGTCCCTCGATTTTTTTTGAATTTTCAAACGTTTTGCTACAAAGTGCTAAAGTTTATGTCAATCTAGTACATTTAACTGCTCTAATAGATTTATTGAAATGTAAGTTACACAAAACAAATCAAAAAATATCAGGATACCACCAAGTTATTTTTTTATTAATTTTTATTTAAATCAGATATTGTTTTTTTTAATAACTTAAGTACTTCAAAATATTTCGGAAAGGCTCACTTTCGCATACGTATGATACTTCTTTAGAAAAACACTGCAAATACTATCTTCTACAGCCCTTTCAAAGGAATAAGTACCTACCTCTAATTTCAAGTCGCCCTCATAACGATTCCTAAACGGTAATTCTTATTGAAAAACGATATGAGAAACCTAACAATTATTTTCAAATACATATTCAACGGTACCCCACTTGACATAGTTCGTCGATTTATTTAATTTTTCTTTTTCATATTATGGCGTCCAAAATCTATGACATTCGCGCCGTCATGACGAATCCAACGACGTACCATTTATCAAAATTGGGCCATGCGTTTGGTCTAAATAGTGCCACAAAGATACAAACATACATACATACATATAAAGGCTGATAAACACATTACCCTCCTTTGCGTCGCGCAGTCGGATAAAAATTTCGCTTTGCCTACGGTCCTTACATACACCATGTGCGATCAGCTGATTGTCTTAGGTCTTAGACATTAAGTTCAGTTTTAGTAGGACAAAAAGCAATATTCATATAAAAGGAACAATGACTATGAAAAGCTTATGTTGCGGTTTAACTATTTAAGTGTCTTTTGCGTTAATTAAGCAGCAATTATGCTTCATTTGTTTGATGAAGTGAAAGAAAGAGAAACAATTCCATGGACCGTAAAAAAACTTAACAAATCAAACTTGGCGCCATTAGTTACGTTCCATTTCATGCTAATTCATAAAGGTAATGGCATACAAAGAGTATGTCACTGCGTTTAATGGCATATTGAGTCAAGTGAGTCAAGTCATGAAATACTTCGTCACATCACATCACTCGTGTAAGTTTTTTTTTTCATTCTTCACGACGTCACCGTTTCTTTCTTTTTCGTTGCATGGTGTTTGTATCAAGGAGTATATAACACTGCGTTTTAGTTTGTATAGTATACGAGAGTGGAGGCTGAGCTAATTAGTCTGTGAGGCTGAGTTTTCTCTCTTGACGAGTTCGCGATTGTAAATAGGTAGTACCTACCGTTATCAACACAAACTCGAAAGAATATTGTCATCAAGATAAACAGCAAAACGGCTGCCTTTCTGAAGTAAGTTTTCTTAAACTCCTCACTTTTTATTTAGAACGATACTTTGCTAATTCTAAGTAGGCGGCAGAGACTTTTTATTGTTTTTTAATTAAGTAGGTACTGCGGATTTTTCTTTAACCCTTATTAGTCAGCTTACTGTTGTTAACTAAAGTAAAGACATTTGTTTATTAAATCCTATCAACAATTTTCGATCATGTACCTACCTACTTGCACTGTGTGGGTTTGTTTTTCCGCTTCATACCTATGTATGATGTCATCGACTGCGCGCGCCGCGCCGGCGCTCCGGTCTTGTTCCCGTAATCGTACCTACGCTTGTGTATTTTCCTGTTTTAAAAAATAGCTGTTCGCTTATGAACTACCTATTGCCAAGCAAAATAAGTTTCTAACGGTAATTTATTCCATCCAATCGATGTGCAGCTACCTATAAAGTCCTATGTAAAAACTGTAAGTTGCTTTCCTATTGCACCATATTTTTGTAGATTCTTGTACTTACTTAGGCCCGTGTTCACCAAAAATATAACCAACGGTTAAACCGCGGTTAGAAGCTAATCAGACAAAATGTCAAAAAAATTATGAAAATGACATTGTCAAATCTCTGGTTAGCTGCTAATCGTTGGTTAACTTTTTGGTGAACACTGGCCTAAGTCAATAATATTTTTGGATTTTTAAAGTAGTACAGTCAAGAGCACATAAAGTTTCACGCTTTGGACTGCAAACTGTTCCAATTCCGTTAGCATAAAGACAAAAAAAACCTCTAAATAAATAAAGAATGTTAAAATTATTTTTTAAATTTTAATTTTGTAGATTCTTGTACAGAGGCCAGCACATCAGGTTACTAAATTTTCATTGCAAAACCGCTCTTATCACAACAGCGCAGAGTGCACGCATGTGGTAACCTGAGTAGCGGCCTTCCATACTTAGTCAATAATATTTTTGATTTTTTAAAGTAGTACAGTCAAGAGCACATAAAGTTTCACGCTTTGGGCTGCAAACTGTTCCAATTCCGTTAGCGTATAGACAAAAAACCTCTAAATAAATAAAGAATGTTAAAATACCTTTGACGGCCAGTTTAGTCGAGTGGTAGTAGCGCTGCCTCTTGATCAACGGATCCTGGGTTCGATTCCCAGTCGGGGCAAATATTTGTGTAAAAAGCAGGAGACGTATTTTTGAAACAATAGAATTCCAATTCGCATACGAATTGACAAGATTCGCATGAGAATCGCATACAAACCTTGTCAATTCGTATGCGAATTGGAATTCTATCGTTTCAAAAATACGTCTCCAGATCTTTGTTCTCGGGCCATGGGTGTTTGTGTTTGTCTTTATGTGTGTTCCGAGGGACCCACGACACAAGGGAAAACCTTAATGTGGGCCTTTGAGTGTGTAGCGTTTATTTATTTACCTAACTAATAGAAAAAAAGAGATTGCGCTTCCGGCGCGCAGTGCTCCTGAGTGTACCCACTGATATTGAGTAGTGAGTACTTAGTCTATCTTATTGCATCATTAAAGATCAAATGTGCGATACTTTGAACAATGTTTGCCACGGTACGTATATCACCTGCCTACCTAGGTACTTATTATACTATCGTTATTAACCTTTAATGAGATTTTGATCGATTGTATCTTTATTTCCTTCTTAATATTTTAAGTAGTTACACCTAGTTAGTATACTAAGAACAATTTAATCCATTTAGAACATTAAGAACAATTTATTTATGGTATTATCTTAACTAATATTTTCAAGAGGAAAGATTTGATTGTTTGTTTGTTTGCATTGAACAGGCTCCAAAACTACTGAACCGATTGTAAAAAATTCTTTTACCATTAGAATGCCACAATATCCCTGAGTGACTAGGCTACATAATTTTCCCAAATACCCACAGAAATGAACTCCCGGGCGGAATGCTAGTACCTACTATAAAATTAGAAAGTAGATAATAAATACATCAACTTTTAACCATCAAACAAAAAAACTTAATGCATTCTGTGACTTCTGTTGCAGAATATTCCGATGGCGCCATTAGAACTGGAAGGAAGTACTCTAGGCGAAAAGCATCGACATTACAATAAATTGGTAGCGGAAGCCGTTGCTAATAACAAGAAATTGGAACCCAGCGATTTCAACAGCGGAAAAAATGATTTGGAGAACTTAATTAAAATCGATTTGGCATGCCAAAGAAAAGATGTCACTTATATACTTGAGGTCTTCAAGTGTGAAGATACTTTATACTTATCTCGCGCTATCAAACGAAGCACTTGGTTAATCACAGACCCTAAGTACTGCCATATTATCAACCCTAAGTATCTGCACGATGAGCTATTTCCCCATATGATATCTAAAGCAAAAAATAAACTTATGCTACACATACGATTGAATCTAAAGGATGAAACGCGCTGCGAAGAATTCTACAATTTCCTAAAAGAGTTCAATTCAGACGCGGCTCTTAAGTGGTTGCCGAATTGTTCTGTGCCTTTTATAGAAAAACAAATTACATCGCACCATGACAACATAAACAGTCATTTGATGAAACGACTTTGCGAAAGGTCCATTACGATCTTAGAGAAGTATATCCAAAATTCCAAATACTATGACAAAAAACGTGCATTCAAAGTTGCAATGTTTTTAATCAAAACTGATACAAGTAAATATTTAGATATACTGGAATCTGCTGAGCCTTATCATATGCCTCAGCTTGGGCCAAAATACACAGAATTCATAATGAAATCGTGCCCTCAACGTATAGAAGAAAAATTTGAGATATACGCAACTAAGATTCATGTCGAAACATTAGCAAAGTGTATCAAAAGAGAGCACATTAAAGATTTTCTTATAAGACAGTCTGCTAAAATGGAAGACCCCAAAAAATATGCCTTACGTACTTGGTTTAATTTTGACAATTTAAAACACTTCGCAAAGTACATGCCAAAAGAAGGCAGATTCGAGTTTTTAAAACGATTCTTCATTGAAAAAAATAAACCTGAGTACGAAACTCCTGAAATGATGCAATCAGACGATGTATTCTACTGCAGTATGGCAAAATGTGCGTCTAGTGACACTCGTGCAACTAGTTCTGCTAACATTTACCGTTGGTATCGGTTTGCTCCGTTCGAAGTGGCGTTTCAAGACGTAGTAAAACTAATTCGAACAGAATCGAATCCTGCAGAACGTATCGCAATGTTTGGAGTGTTGCAGACTTGCGCTGGCCGCAACACGCGCCACCAACACATTCTTCTAAAGTATTACCAAGATAAACATATTAACGAGTCGTTCAAGTTTAAAATTCAGTTCGTCAACATGTTTCTGACAAAAACGAACACTCACAGGTTTAACGAGGAGACTTGGAAAATTTTGAACAAACTTTTCTACAGCTTGGAAGTATACACCGAATCTGACAACAATGTACAGTCATGTATCGAAGCGATCATTGTATATAAAGTTATCCACGACGAAGCTATACCCGAAGCCATAATGAAAAAGTTCACTTTCAACTCTTTTAAATCAGTGCAAAAGAAATTGAACAAGGAAGAAAGCGAAAAGGTGTTTGGTTTTCTCTATGATTGTCAAAAATCTAAAATTGAAGGTACAAAAATCACTAACGAAAATGAATTCACAGTAACGGTTACTATGTTAGAGGAAATGTTATCATTGATGATGGACTGGAAAAAAGAACTTGTAGATCTCCCCTGGGTATTAGAAAAAATTAAAGAATTGCTTAAAATTAGGTCCGAAAACTCTTGGACTGCGAGTCTGACGACTTTGTATAACAAGAAGCGATCTTGGAAAAGAGTACTTTTTAAAGAATCGTTAGCTATGTCACCATGTGATGAAACCTGCTATAATGCACTGAAACACGATCCTGCTTTGCTTTCTCAAAACAAAACTGAAGTTGAAAAACTGAGACGTCAAGACAACGTGTCATTAAGACGGTTGCTGTGTGCTTTACGAGTGCACTGGCCTCGGACTCTAGCTGCCGAATGGATTGACTCATACATCGCGAGGCTCGACGAAGCTGGTGGTCAAAGAGCTTTAGTACAAGGACTGTGTCTTTTGACGCCATTAACACAGCTAATCGACATTTTGAAGAAATACGCGCCTACTGAAAGCAAGATTAACTGGAATGAAGACGAGGAGATCTTGCTTAACTTACGAAAACAACTTGCCAAAAATATGTATCTATCAAGACCCCACCCTTCTTTAGACGTGGTTGTGATGTATGCTAAAGGAGACTACTTACAATTTATTTTACCCTCATTAAACGCTGTATTACTCAATTTAAGCGCCACTCGCATTCGTCAGCAGATACCGCAGATTGTAAATGCACCCGTATCTCTCCAAAAGCATGGCATTCGTCTGGCCCTATCAAAATTAGAGTCTCGAGAACTAGGAGAAATACTTTTTGACATCTGGAACAAAACCAAAAACCCATCAATTCGTGCAGTCGTTTTTAAACAAATTTTCGAACTCCTATGCAAGGAAAAGAAACCTGTGACAATAGAAAATTTGTGGCAACTTCTAAGTACGCTTATTGATGATTTGTCACCCGAAGAGAATAAAACAATTTACAGTCTCTTAGGAGATGTGGAAAAAGTTCCCAAGCAAATCAGAGGGAAACATTTCGAGAAAGCTTATAAATTTTTGAAAAGTTTACCGCCTAAAGCAAATTGTCAGAGCATGGTTTCTAATATGTGGGGTCAATGCGGGGAAATGGCGGACCTAGTAGCAATACTAGATTCTGATTTTGTGGCGGAATATCTTATGGAGTTGTTAGACAAACAATATAATAAGGACAGGTTCTCACGAACAGACACTTTAGCGGCATATTTATTATGCTCAAAGGACGAAAGCACCCAGATGGAGAAGTATAATAAAATATTGCTGCCAACATTAGAACGAGCATTTCCTTTATGGGAAACTAAGGTGGATGGGAAGGACTGGAGCCGCTATAATACTAAAGAGGTACTCAAAGAATTGTGTGCGTATTTTCAAAAATGCATCTTAGAGCAAAAGATGGTATTTCCGACCAAATTGTATACGAATATACAGAACTTACTGGAAACAAGATTACCACACGACAAAAACTTTTTAACTCTTAGAAAATGGACGCTGTTTGTGGGCTTTGTAATGGCTATAGAAGAACAAAAAAAATTACTGGCAGATGTAAATATAACTGAAGAAGACTCAAAATGCTCGAATTACAATGATCCAAGTTCGAAAACGACATTTAATGATTTTTACATAAAAGCCATACCGAAGTTTGCTGAATATTTTCTGCAGTGTTTGAAGCAAGATAGTCAACAATATTTTCCGTCCATCTATCTGATGTATGTGGACGCCTTACGTCATGCATTGGAGCACGTTAACAAAAAGGTCTACTTGGAACTGCTAAAAACTCTGATTGAAATTACAGATTGGATTCCAGTATATTTATTAGTTATTAAGTCCTTAAAAAATTTTTGGGGAGATGATGAGCTAAACGCTTTAGCGAAGGAGATTCGTGAAAAAGTTATTGCACATGGGTCCACTGAAGTCAAAATACATTACTATCACGTATTTAATCATGCCGAATAATAGACTATATTTAGGTGACCTACAAACGTAAGACTCGTACACTTATAATAAATGTATGTTACTGCATTTTTACGCGCTGTCGTATTCTGGAAGAGGTTTGTGATCATTAAGTATATCTCCATAGTAGCGTAAGCATTTTTGTCAAAAGCACAAATTAATAACAGTAATGTGTCTACGACGGTCAAAAGAATGATGGTCACGGTATATCGAACCTTAATAATTTTAAATATATATTTTTATCTACCAAGTATGTAAGTATTTACACCGTTTGAAACGGTCCGTTTCCGTTCTTATTTTCTTTGCATTTTTTTATATTTGTTGTGAATTGTTTTCTACATTATTTGTGAGCACTTATAACGCACGCTTAACTTATACGTAAGATATATAGTTACAGCATAAATAAAAACATACCCATATAAAACTGTTTTTTAACTCATTTTCCTGGTACCTCTACTGTCATACTTAAATTCATCTATATCTTGAAGAACTACTGACCTCCGAGAAGAGTAAATGTAAGCCAATAAAAAAAATTAATGTAAAAACTTTGGAAGCCCTAGTATGTAGGTACATCAAAAAACATGAATATAACGATAATATAACATACATCGAATCGATATCGCTTTTTTTCATGAAGTCATTAAAAAGGAACATCACGTACTTATAAGAAAATAAATTTTGATAATTGATGGCTCATCGATCTATAACGGTTCTAGAGCCACGTAACTTCTAATCTATCTTAATTTGTCTACCTGCCTTAGTTCCAACCATTCTTAGTTTCAGTTGGAAAAATGGATGTATCTGAAATAGAACAAGAATTGGAAAATATGAACGTTGTCATTTGCGATTTGAACAAAATGAGAGGTAAGTAAATGACCTTAGTCATTGTCCATCATACTGGTACGACTAATTTCTTAGTAAAGCTCCGTTATCTTAGTGTGACGGAGCGGAGGTATATATTAAGAAACGAGACTGAAAGGTTTTTTTGCAGAAAATAGAAGCCATATCATAGAAGAAGGGACATATCCGTCGCCTGAAAAAACCTTTGCTTCGTAGCTATAGCTATTAAGATTCATTTTACGTTGCTTTTGGTGTGAAGATGACTTTTTCCGCCTTGATAAAAAGTTTCACCAACTAAAAAGTTGTAACCTCTACAAGCGACGACGACGCACCCCTGTAAGCGGCACATAGGTACTAACCCCGATCTAGAAACCATGATCATCGTTTACTTAGTACTTACCAATCAATTTTTTTATACTTATGATAAATCTTTAAAGTAAGTACGCTAAGCAGGGTTCGAAAAAATGTGATACCTGTCTATACTTACTAATATTATAAAGAGGTAATAATTAATTGTGAGTTTATACAAACAAGCTTTTTTTTTGTTGAAAGCATTTTTAAGAAAAAGAATTGAAAGCTCGCTTAGCAGCGGATAACGTAATTTTCGTGAATTCCCACGTGAACCAAGTCCCGGGCGGAAAGCTAGTTTATACATAATAAATAGGTATCAAATTATCCGATATTTGATATATTGGTTATGTAACAATATTAGAAAAAAGTTATATTCATTGTAAGTAAAAATCATACATATTATAATTACCTCATGTTATCGAGGGAGGCCCGTGCCCCAGCAGTGGGGACGTATATGGGCTGATGAAGATGAAGATTACAGGGGTGGCCAACCGGTCGATCGCGATCGACCGGTCGCCAGTCCAGTTAGTCCAGTCGATCGTGGCAAGGCAAAAAAATTAAAAAAGATTTCAGATTTATGTTTTTTCTCTTAATATAATTTAAAAAATACTACATGATTGTGTACTGAACTACGCTGTTTCATTTAGGATTTCAAGAAGTATGTAATTGGTAGATCGCACAGGGTTTCGTTAGTAAACAGGAGATCTTGGATATAACCAAGTTGGCCACCCCTGCCCTATTTTATCGCTCCCAACCCGTGGTTCACCTCTTTGTATGTATCAGGAAAACCTGACGCCAAGGTTGGTATTAAAGGACGGTAGCACGTCAGCGTCGCCTGTAGAAACTAAGCTAGCTAGCGGTACCTAGCTTTTACTTCGCTAATCCCTGTCCCCCATTCGACAGTAGGTACTTACTGTATTTGTGACTTTCTTTCAGAAAAAGTGGCAAGTCTGGAAGCTGATCTGCTGGCTAAAATCAACAGTTCCACATGGAAAGATATATCCGAATTGATCGGCATGTCTAGCTCCACGATGATCAACGAGTGCATTAAAATATTAGACCTGAAAGAAGATGTTACAACGAATTTACACGAATGAATATGTGTACTTATAAATATAATTGATATTTTGTACTTTCCTAGTTTTTTTCGCAATGTATGGCCATATCAGAAGATGTAAAAGGCCACAATGAGCTAGTTAAACTGAACCTGAACCTTTTTATGTAAAAAAACGCTGAAAGAAAGTGGAGGGGATGTGTTTGCGGGTAATGTCGTAGGTATGCATTCTCTTCCGTAGTGATTACATCCACAATGGTTACTGGCCGTTCGGCTCTATGCAAATTGCTTGCTGCCATCGAATGATATCCAATTAATATTTATATTTAAAATCGAAAATGGATATTAGGAACAACAATGGAAGGTAAGAAAGCAACTCGAAAATTCCCAAAGTGTATACCTAGACGCGTAAGAGTAAGAGGTGTTCTCATACAGTAAGTGCGTGTTCTTTGCTATGTAAGAGAATAAATTGTGTAAAGTTGAAGAGCATATACAGGGTGTAAAGGACAGCTTAGCAAATACTTATATGGTGGAATCTACCCATAACTATCATCACCTATTAGCCTTCTTCTTCTTCTTTATTGTACACACAAATACATATAAAATTACACAAGCAATAATTTTTTTCCCGAAAACATCACGTTAGTGACCATAATTCTGGCAGTGCCACCATCACTGATTTCAAAATGGATTATTGTATCTAATAGTCATACATTTTTCATGATGTATGACATTTGGTGAGTAATTGCCAGTGTAGGTGGTTTCCGAGATTAGAGTTTTTACTTAAATCATTTCATACACGGAGATGTGTACCTTCTGAGAAGCAACTATATAGTTATGTTATAAAATAGCCACATCAATAGAGCAACGTGACTTAGGAATAAAGAATAAAATCGCTATTTTTTTTACCAAAGTAACACATTCAAATAGCACTGAAACTGGACAAATAATAAAGAACGATTTATTAAACTGCTCGGGAATTGTTTTGTATGACACTTACTTACTTAAAAAATCACAATAATATGTAGCGCGGAAAATTTAAAAAGCAATTTAATACACTTTTAACTAAAATTAATAGTTAATAGCATATACACGACTTTTAATTACTGCTTTACACCGGCGAGGCATTGACTCTATTAATTTTCGATATTACGCAAGAGAAATAGAGTTCCATTCTTCTAAAAACTTCGTCCGGCTCTCTTAAATTCCCACAATGTGTATTTGAAACCTTTTTCTTTACTTCGAACCACAGATTCTCTATTGGGTTTAGATCTGGGCTGTTAGCTGGCCAGTCAGACAGAAACTGATTGCGCTATAAGAAATTCGTTTACGGTGCGTGCAGTGTGCTTTGGATCATTGTCATGCTGGAATGTCCAAATAACCGGTAGAACGTCTTCAGCTTATGGTAACATTGTTTCTTCCAGTATATTTTTGTATTGGAATTGGTCCATTTTACCTTCGTCGTACATATCGTTTCCATCAGAACATACTGTTTATTTTCGTCTCGTCAGAAAAAATTACATTTTTCCAATGTCGCACAGTTCAGTTTTCATACATTCTCGCAAATGCAAGCCGGGCTTGCCTGTGGCTTACAATTTCCTACCAGGCAATTTTTCTTCTACCAAACGTCTTCGAATAGTGCGTGCTGAGATTGCTGAAGGGTTTTTTTCACCAAAATATTGTTTTCTCAGCTTATCCTTTAAAAGGATTTTGTTTTGCCATACGAACGATGTTTCGATCACCTCGAGGAGTTGTTTTTCTCTGTCTAGGTACACGTGGAACATTAGAAGGTAGTTTGATACGTAGCAAAATGCTTTACAGCGTGGAAAACCATCGTTTTCGAACATTGCAGATGGTCGGCTATCTTTTTATAAAACCAATTCTTCCGGCGAAGTTTTATTATTACTTTCCTTGTAGATTTATCACAACTTTTATTTTTACCCATTGTTTTTTATAAGAAGCAATCAGTTTTACTCTTTTACATCACTAAATGGCGCCCACAGAGTACTTTTTTTATATACATGGCGCCTAAATTATACAAACAGTAACCTGTAACCACAAAGAGACTTTAAATTTGAATAAAAGTATAAACTATTTAGCGTTCTTAATTACGTGACCAGCCAGTGAAAAGGAATACTTACTTATAATATGTTTAGAAGTAGTGTAAAAAGTTTGTCTATTTATTTTTAGCTCATCATGTGTACACAATGAATACAGTGGTACTTATTATGGAAAAGTTTTAAGATACCGAAAGAAATAAAAAAAATTGAATGCAATTAGTTTTACGTCTTAAAAAATCTTCTGTTTGTATCAGCTTTCTTAATTATATGACCACCACAAGTTTGGGGCGCTACCGGGCTGACGTCAGTTCAGCAGCGCCACAGCTAGAACTCTGTAGTTATAGTGAATATCGAAGACCAGTCGGTCTATCTAGACTAATAATAGATGGAAAAGTATTACCGGAGATATTTCAAAAAGTTTGAGGCGCTAATGGAATGACGTCAGGCCAGTAAAACACGTTTTCTAAACTACAGCTTTTTAAAAGCTCATTTTTCCAATAGATTGTGTAAAAATATTTCGATTTAAAGAAAAAAAGAAGTGTGACAAAATCTTTATTAGCATTTCTTTACTTACACTTATTCTAGCTTAGCTGAGACAGTAAGTTAATCAAATCAGACAGAACCAAAATACGGCTGAATGGATATGGATGCCTTAGAACTTAAGATTCTAATAACTTGGATGTGTGAAGTAAATCGAGAATATACAGTTCCATGTATCCTTTTCACCTTATTTGATCAATTAATTGAATACAAGATACTTTTCAAATTGTTTATCACCATCACTAAAAACTATAAGAAAGTTTAGTTAAGTTCAGACCAGAGGCCGCAATTTACGAGAACGATTAGCTCAATAATGCTGACCTACACGAAAGGAATACTAGCGGGCCAGACATGCCAATGAAACTTCTCTCTTGAGAGTAAACTTTCATATCAACAAGGAAAGTTGAACCCTTGTTGAACCTTGTTTCAAGATCAATCGAATGCAAAAGAAAGAAAACTTCAATCATAAGAAGTCTCATTGCTTATGCTGGAGTAGCAGGTGATCCGCAAAGCCTAGAGATGCCGTGTTTGGCGTCGTTATAGGATAATGCTTTTGAAAACTTTTATCTGCAGAAACGATATTAAGATAGTGTGCCAGAAACGACACACTTAGGCCAGTGTTCACCAAAAATATAAGCGACGGTTAAACCGCGGTTAGAAGCTAATCAGACAAAATGACAAAAAAAATGTATGAAAATGACATTGTCAAATCTCTGGTTAGCTGCTAATCGTTGGTTAAATATTTGGTGAACACTGGCCCTTAATGTGCGTAATGGACTTGGTATTCATATTATTTCCTTTTATTTAATTACCTACTCATTATTTACACACACATCTGCGCAATCGCGGAAATTAGAAAAATTACGAAGCTTACACTGACTTACACTGTATTGAAATCATCAGGACTATTTATACGAAATTCTAGAGCTAAAACATACTGGAGTGCATTCACTTTTACACAATTTGTCAACATCTTATAAAAAAGCCTTATGTATTAATCAATGATTTTAAATGTTACCCACATAGGTAAGCTTGACATGGCAAAGGAGCCGCTTTAGATTAGAGACGAACAGTCAAATATTAAAGTGGTTTCCATTTCATGGATCATCAAATGAAATATATGCAAATGTTAATTTTATGTCAAAGTTTATAAAATGATCTATGAAATAATATAATAATATTATTCATAGATCAATAAGCAAATAATAAGCCTGTGGACACTGCCAGCTTAAGTGTTGTTCAGACACATCAGAGGAGTTGGTACGCAGGCAGTGTGCTCAGGATTCTTAACAATTATTAAAGAAAACTTTACACAATGGCAACTCAACAGAGAATTCTGTTCAAGGTCTCCAACCGCTCAAAACTATGGTTTTAAATGTTTCGCCAAATAATTACCTAGACTGAATACTTTTTTACCTATGAAAATATTAAATAATACCAATTTTTTATGGCAGGAGACTTTCTTTGCAATTTTTTTTCTCCATTTGATAACCTAGAGCTGGTTGCGAAATAAGTCTGTCTCTGTAATTTTCATGTCCCATTGATTAGATTATGTAAATAGCTGACTGATTCTAGTAATCATTGGACTGTTTTTTTAATGTGGCCCTAAAAAATGCTGTCTCTGTTAAATTGCCATGAATTAAAAATAAGACATCTGAAGTCTATATAAACAATTTCATTATTTGCGATTTTCACCAGTTTTTTTGCGATTTTCACAGTTACAGTAAATCTTATAATTAACCTTAGAATAATGAAACTTGTAACGTAAACCTAAAAATGTTCCCAATAAACAAAATATTCACCAGGATTTTTCGTCACAGGGTGTGTCTGTAACAAAACAAAACATATAAATGACTCAGGACCCGTTTTACGAAGCTACAAATTAGATCGTTATTAGCACATTAACGTCCACCGTGGGACACACATTAAATTGACAAAAATAATCGACATAAAGAAAAAGATTGACTGAAAAAAAGGCATTTATTGACTTAGGCCCCTGTTCACCAAAAATATAACCAACGGTTAAACCGCGGTTGGAAGCTAATCAGACAAAATGTCAAAAAATGTATGAAAATGACATTGTCAAATCTCTCGTTAGCTGCTAATCATTGGTTAATTTTTTGGTGAACACTGGCCTTAGTGATGTCACTATTTAACGCTTTTCTCGAGCGACCTATGGCGCGCCCTTATTAAATATTTTTGGTTAAATGCCCATAAAACAAAATGTATTGAAAAAATGATGGTCATTGGTTTTAATAGTTTACTGATTGCTAATTGTAACTTGTGCTTGAATCGTACTGACGTGTCATTTGGGATACTATTTTTGAATCGCTCGCTCTTTTCTTGATTTGTATGGATTATAGTGATTTCGACTTTTTGAACTACTTGAATTGATGAATACCTACTTAGAAGGCGTCCATTAATTAGGTAAGGTGTTTTTGGCAATTTTTCGACCCCCCCACCCCCTCTGGTGAGACGTCGTGAGATTTGGCTGGACACTTCCCTCCCTCCTTTATCTCAAGTAAGTTTTATGAAAATGCGGAGTTTTAGTGAAATACGTTAATTTTTGATTTATTTAGAAAACTTACATAATTTCCTTAATTATTTTTAAACTTGTTATAAACGAACAGAAAAAATTGCTATAAACTACCAACTTGAATTTGAAAAACAATAATTATTCTAATTCAGTCCACTCCATGGGAACTGGTACACTCGTTACACTCGTGTGTAGTCTTAAGAGTGGCTAACAATGTAGTTTGTTTAAATTAGCTTTCTCGCAAGAGATATCGGTCGACACGAGGCGAGTGCCCCTGTGCGTCGTCGGTGCGTATAAAATAAGCCACGCCGCCGCCTGTGCATGGGATGGGCCCTTAGTGGGTAGAAAGCTTGAAATCCAAAATCAGATCTCACTAATGTAACAATACTACTTAATAACTTACCCATAGTTCTAATCGTCGTTAGTGCCTTCATCTGGAGCGGGCGTATGCCATGTTAGCCGCTCTTCGTAGAACTGGATGACAACCTGTGGGCACCTTACATTGGCTTGCTTAGCTGGAACAAGGTCTGCCTCATCTGTCCCTTGCCACTTCATTAAGAACATAAGCTCGCCACTACTGTCTGTAGCACCTATAAATAAAAACATTCATTTTACAGATTTCAGGTTTAGACCAAGATAGTATACAAGTAATATGAGCAGAGCCATCTATGACATTCATTTTTATATTTTAATACGAAAGTTCGCTCTTGACTACAATCTAGCTCAAGAGCGAAGATGTGGTCGAAGATGTAGCAAGCTCACCCAGAAGCCTTTTCACTCGAAGTTTAAAGACTCCGGTTATATGAGCCCGTAAAGACAGACGCAGGCAGAGAATTATATTCCTTAGCGGTGTGCAATAGAAAAGATGAAGAGAAGCGCTCAGTATGGATTCGAGGAATCTCATCAAGGTAAGGGTGGTATACCCGGCAATGCATCTGAACGTCCGATTGAAGGAGCTTGTGCAGCTCATTAGACTAAGATAGAATTTTAGTCACAGTTTTCATCATCTCAATGACATTATATGTATTGAGTCACTTTAAATAAGTTAGCAAAAATTTAAGATGTTATTTAGCCGAACAACTTTCTTCATGGATTGAACCTATCTATGAGAAAAAAAATTTGCTATTCCATACAACTCGAGCAAACAGCTAGTTGCCTTAAAAATCAGAGGTGGGAAATTTTTTAACAATTTCATGTGTGGGAAAATCTGTTTCATGGATGAACATTAAATTAACCCTGTCTTGGTTAATTTAATGTCACTCCATCCATAGATTTAATGGCTTCATGTAATTTGCGTACAGGTTTGCCACAAGCCAGGCTTGTCTGCTAGCAGCAGTACTGACCATACATTGGTTGCACCCATTATTGGCAAAGATTCTGTTATGGTCAGAGCCCGGAAAGGGTGAGCTATTTTTGAAAGTTGGGTTAATATGGATATACCTCCAGTACATTTATTAAAATTCTTAAATACAATATGACTACACTTTATTAGGTATTACAAACCTTCTTGGAAATAAATAAATCTGATTATTTATTTTTAATATCTACAATAAAACAGAAGTTTTTATTTTTTGTGAATAGATATCTTTATTTTTTCATTACTTATTGATGTGTATGCCATCTGAGGGACCAAGTCGGGAAATATGGTTTTGAGTTCATACACTTTCAGCAGGTCTCTTAAAAGAAATGTAGGCGAAGGAAAAAATTTGTAGGTGTTATAGGTAGGACGCTACAACTCACTGAATGTGGTCCCTCACACGAGCACTGTGGGGTGTCATATTCTGGGAAATATGAACGATCATGATGAATGGCAATATTTAGCAGGTAATTTGTAGGGCTACATACATAAATAACAGCTCTTGTTAATTAATAAACACAAAGTAAATCCGATGAGTTTGTGGACCCCCAGTTCACACAGTCTCAAAATTGACTTTGATTAATCCCTACTATATAATATTATAAATGCGAAAGTAACTCTGTCTGTCTGTCTGTCTGTCTGTTACCTTTTCACGCCTAAACCGCTGAACCGATTTTGATGAATTTTGGTACAGAGATAGATTAGAGCCTGGGAAAGGACATAGGCTACATTTTATCCCACAGTTGGGCACGATATAACCTGTAGTCCACGCGGGCGGAGCCGCGGGCGGAAAGCTAGTACAAAATATATATTTCTCAGATTTAGGGCATATTTTGTAGATTCTACCCTGTGAATATTAGGGCGTTAATTATCTGCCCTTAAAAATTACCAGCCTTTCATTGTGGTCCCTCACACTGCACGCTCCATAAATTATCGCATTTTACTGATACATTGACTCAATTAAAAAATATGTAGTTAAATACATTGTTCGAAGTATCGACTGCCTGTATATCGGAAACATCAGTTTAAACAGTTGCGTTACGAAAATTCTAAATATTTATTTTACATTCTAAATATACATAAAGGAGATGTAAATTAATTGATTTTTATTCCGACATTAAATTAACAGACACCAAAGAAAAAGGAGAAAATAGAGAATTAAAAGAAGAACAAGATGGTGACATTTTTTTTATTTTCTAAAGCCTCCATTTTTTTAAAAATATTTTTTAATGTTTTTTTCTAAATCAACGGATTTTTATTCCGACATTAAATATACAGACACCAAAGAAAAAGGAGAACATAGAGAATTAAAAGAAGAACAAGATGCTGAAGATTTTTTATTTTGTCGTCCCTACATTTTTTTATATTAATAAAATTATATCTTTAGTATAATTACGCTTTTCATACTTGGTAACACCGGTCGTATATGTCAGCAGGCTAGTGTTGCATTGCACACAATTTTATCAATAATCGATTGATTTTATGATTTTTTTATCGATCGTGCGATATCTACATCGATATTTTTTCTTATATCGATGGTACACCCATGACCCAAGAGCACGTCAAGCTTGACACTTTGGACCCTGTATTGTATGGCGCGGAGTTTAAATACATTGAAAACTAAATTAAAATTATTATTGTTAATTAATAAAAAAACAATTATTATATAGTACTCTGCTGACTCAAGTTCGTTTCCGGAATGTAAACTTTTTGGGTTATTTCTTGTTGTTTACGTGCGAAGGGTGAGCTACTTTTAAGGATAATTTTAAGGAGTGCAGACTGCAGAAGTTTTAAGGAGTGCAGACTCGCGATAGAGAAAGCGCTCAATTAATAATATCAATCGATTATAAATAAAGTTGTGTGGAACACTAGCCTGCTGACATATAGGACCGGTGTTACCAAGTATGAAAAGCGTAATTATCTAAAGATATAATAATTAATATAAAAAGAATAGAGAAGCGAAAAAGTATTTTGTATACACCAATATGTTTCCAGTTGTCTTCTCTACCAAATAAAATTGATTTGGTCCAAGTTAATTTTAGTTCGGAATAAAAAACCACCTTCCCTACTAAAGCTAAACATCTCTTTTCATATTTTTAATAAACAATAAGTAATAAAAAAATACTTAATTCATGCAGTCACTTACCATAAAATTTAACAAATATATTTAAAAAGTCTTATGAACTACATGGAAGCATAATTCTCATCAAAAAAACAATTTGGTATAAAAAGTGTTGGTTACGTCGTTGTTGCAAAAAATTTAACTGGAGATTCTCCATTACTTTATTTCTGTTATCAGTACAGTTAGTTTGTTTCATTTTAGATAAGTTTGTTTTTTTTTAAGTTAAAATACATAATGTATTTTTTTTTGTATTAAATAAACATCAGTAAAATTAGATTTGTTTTTTTACTTACACAAACACTTTCTGTAAAATATGTCAATGTGTGGTAAATATATACATCGTTGTTTTTCCAATAATAGTAAATAATTTACGTTTTTTTTTGTATCAGGTGAATCTACAAAATAACTAAATTTTTTCTGTAATATGTGTTTTTTTTTAAAAGACTGCTCATAATTTGTCTACATTTAATCAAAGTTTAAAAGCATGCGGTGTGAGGGACCACAATTAAAAGCTGGTAATTTTTAAGGGCAGATAATTAACGCCCTAATATTCACAGGGTAGAATCTACAAACTATGTGCTGAATCTTTAAACATGTTCATAAATATAACTTAACGAAATATTTTGTAGCATCAAAGTCAATTTTTGAGACCATGTGAACTGAGGGTCCACAAACTCATCGGATTTACTTTGTGTTTATTAATAAACAAGAGCTGTTATTTACATATGTAGCCCTACAAATTACCTGCAAAATATTGCCATTCATAATGATCGTTCATATTGCCCAGATTCAGTAACATGAAACCCCACAGTGCTCGTGTGAGGGACCACATTCAGTAAGCTGTAGCGTCCTGGGTGAAATGGTCCCAAATGAGTGGACTGATCACCCGCCTGTGCCTGACGGGCGTCCCCTCCATAGATAGATAGATATAGAAGCTGTAGCGTCCTACCTATAACACCTACAAATTTTTTCCTTCGCCTACATTTCTTTTAAGAGACCTGCTGAAAGTGTATGAACTCAAAACCACATTTCCCAACTTGGCCCCTCAGAGGGCATACACATTACTTATTGTCTCTTCTAGATAGATGTCATTTGACTTGCCCATTCGTGCTTCAGGAATCACAACGTCTAGTTTTCACTTTCAAGGCATATCCAGAATTACATCAACAAAATAGCTCACTCTTTCCGGGCCCTGTTTATGTTTATGACCTAAATTTAGTTTTGATTAGGCAGATTTCAACTGTTTTAGAGTTACTACATATCTACAACAATTTGACAACAAGTTAGTACATTTTTAGTTCTTACCGATAATTTTCTCTGGCTCAAGTCCACGGTCAAAGCCAGAAGCCTTTTTTTCATCACTCTTTGTTTTTTTGGCACCTTTTAAATCTGGTGTTGCTGCTACTGGCTTCCGTTTTTTGTTAGGATCTTTGATGGGTTCTTTAACAGATTTGCCCTCTGTAATGATATTACACATATCTAATATAATGTTATGAAGTTCTAACCCAAAAAAATAAGAACTATGATAAATAATAATAATTGATGGCAATTGTAAATGGGCTGGTTTCCACAACTCGACATGGGAAAGTTAAAAGGTGGTAACAAAGTAACTTCAAAGAGAAATGCTTACAATTTAAACTAAATCAGCTCTACCTAGGCATATTTATCTTTTAGCTAAAATAGCCCTTGGAAACAAAAAAACTTCAAAGAGAAATGCTTACAATTTAAACTAAATAAGCCCTACCTAAGCATATTTCTGTTCTAGCTAAAAATAGCCCTTGAAAAACAAAGTTTCCCTTTGTTTTATATGTAGTTGTTTTAAACAATCTTACCAGCTTCTTTCTTTTTTCTGGCTTCCTCAAAGGCTTGAATAAGATCTGGGCAATCCAAATTCTCCTCAGGTTCCCAGGTGTTGTCCTCATCACTGTAGCCTTTCCACTTCAAGAAGTACTCGACCTTAAAGACAAATAATGAAACCTACTATGAAAGAAAAACTTCAAAATGTTAGTTTTTTTATTAAAATTCAGGGGCGAACATGTGGTTGAGGACATAGCAAAATGCCCCAGAAACAGCCTATTTATTTAAAGATATTCAGGTTACATGAGTCCGATACAGAAATTCTCATTTCCTAACAGCAAGCCCATTCACCAGAAACATTATTGAAATGCTAAGAAAAGACAGAAAGGAGTGGAAAAGGTTGGAGGAGGTCTTTGCCAATTGGCATTCAGACATACAGTGAAAAGGAAGAGTCTCACGATATGTGTCAGATCCTTTTTTCGTCTGATCAGTAATTCGCCAGAACCGTTTTTCGTCAGATTCTACATTAGTCATTTCCTTTTTTGGTCGACTCCGTAATTCGTCATATCCTACATTAAGCAGATGCTTTTTCCGTTAGATCCGTAATTCATCAGATCAAAAGTACAGTTTCATTCAAAATTGATTTACAACTAAGTTACTTTGAAAATGTTTTCAAACAAAATGGGCCAATCACCTTTTTCCTTCTCTTCCCTTTTTAATATGACATTAGTATTATTTAGTATCTGATAGAGACTCCTTACATCGCTAGAATTGTCATTTAAGTAATATAAAAGAATTTCAAGATATGACATTTTCCGGAAAATATTTGAAAAACATTATTGAGAATTTGTGGAATTAAAAATATTAATTTGATAAATATCGCAGTATATAATATAAAAATTATTATGGCGAGCAGTTCGCACGGTGAAACTGTTTTTAGTTTCATAGACTCAAAACGCGGAAATAAAAAGCTTATACGTGCAGGTCACCAATACTGCTTTACTGTGAAGAATAAAGATGGCAGTTCTAATTGGAGGTGCATCAATAGAAAAGTGTGTAATGGTATGAAAATTTTATGTACATAATTAATATTTAAAATAGAGTACAGATTTATAATACGAAAAAGCAGTCACTCACACCTAAGAAACTACTGTTATTTTTCGAAAGCGTAGGACTCGGCAATAGCGGCATCCGGCGATCACAAGATTACAGACGGTCACAGTGAAAATTTAGAACAATTATTTTGGCTTATATTTGCCCTATAAAGAACCCTCACAATTTTTTTCTTTAAAAATCTCCCATATCCATAATTTTAATGTCTGAAAAAATCCGAGCTAGGTACTGTTCCTGACCTGACCCTGGTTTGTCTTGTTACAGGATCCATCACGATAAATCCGTACCTGAATACCGTATTACGTGAGAGCAAGCATATATGTTTACCTGATTTTTTAAAAAATAAATTTGATATTGCAATGGACAAGTGCAGGAAACGCGTATCCACTGAGTACAAATCTATTCCCAAAATTTTTGATGATTGTTTAAATGACATAGATCTATCTGATTCGGAAAGTCATCATTTGCCATCTTACCGATCAAAATCGGACCAACTTTATAATGCAAGAAAAAAAGCATTCAATACCAAAAATAGTTGCTTCCAGTCAGTAAATGAGGTAAAATTTCCGTCAATTTTGTCTAATGGTTTTTTAATTCATGAAGCTACTGTGGAAAACCCATTTTTTATTTTCTCAACCCAAGAACTCTTGAAATTAAGCAAAGAAACTGATCTAATGCTAGGCGATGGAACATTTCAAACCGTACCAGGCCCGTTCTATCAGCTTTATTGTTTACATGTTGACTATGGTAGTACTAATGAAGAGACTTCAATAATACCAGTATTTTTTTGTTTACTTCAAAATAAACAACAATCTACTTACGAAAAACTATTTACGGTTTTGAAAAATGCATTTGGCATCGAGTTGCGGTTTTTCAAATCCGACTTTGAATTGGCTGTAAGAATGCCATACGGATGGTATATCCGGACATTCTAGTGAAAGGATGTTATTTTCACTTTAAAAAGGCTATATACAAAAAAGGCAAAGAATTGGGTATGTTTGAAAGCAAAGACGGAAAAAAAATTGTAAATTTGACTACCTCTTTAGCTCTCTTACCGTCAGATTACGTACCTGAAGCTTGGCTCTATATTATGAATATTTCTCCAAAAACATCACATTTTGAAAATTTTCAAGAATATTTTACCGCCCAATGGATCAAAAAAATAACAGCCAGTGTCTGGACATGTGCACAAGAAAGGCACAGAACCACAAATGCACTAGAAGGCTGGCATAATAGACTAAAGATTAAGTTAGAGGAGAAAAAGAATTTATTTTTATTTGTTAAAACGTTGAAAGATGAGGCAAAGTATTTTGAAAAAAAAATGAAGCAAGAACAAGTTGGTGAGGTGACAAAAAAGAAAAGGAAGTCAAAAACAATCATAAAAGATTTAAAAATAGCAAATATAATAAATGACTTATTAAAAAATAAAATAACAATAGATAATTGTATTCAAATGTTGTCGTGGGCATAAATAATTACTATAGTATTCAAAAATTGTCGTGAGCATAAATTAAATTAAAGTGATTTCAAAACTACGTTATGTTTACTTATTTTGTTTGTAATAGTACATGACGCAAACTGGCTAATGTAAGATCTGGAGAAAAAAGGAATTGGCCAATGAAGGATCCGGCAAATATCGGATCTGACGAAAAACCGACCTGACAAAAAACGGATCTGACTTTAGTATGATCAGACGAATAAAGGAACTGACACATATCGTGAGACTCAAAAGGAATAACGTGCAACTAAGAAATAACTGTCTGAGAAAAGACTTATTATTATTAAGAAAAATACATGTTTTGATTGCATTATGAATAAAATTGTAAGTGTAAAGAAACATTGGTGATGGGTTGAATTAAGGTTTTTATTTAATAAAATTGTGATTTTATTGAGGACTAACACCCAGTTGTAGAAATGGCAATTTAAGTTAATGCCACTTCAAATATCATACTGTCATTTTCTGTTTTTTTGACGGCATTATAATCATAGGAGCTTTAATAAGTTTCTGCAACTGAGCAAATCTTGAATAATTTCTTGTGCTGTCTGTAATACTTATTATGAAAGCCATTGAAGACTATCCCAGAATGTGCCTTATTTTACCTTGCCGTTTCTAACACGTCGATCTAAAACTTTTTCTACGGAGAATTCTTCTTCTCCTTCTGGCTCAGTTTTCTTCTCTGCCATTTTTTTGCTGAAAAATGATTACAAAACTCGGTAAAGAAATAAACGATTTTTTAATATACTCAGTTCTTTTACTATTTTTTAGCTCAATATCTGTGGTACAAATACATGACTGGAGAATAACAAATGGACAAGAGAATTTGATCTGAAAAACATAGCATTCTAATCTAAACGGTGGTTAAAGAAATATTTATTGTTCTAAAGTTATGACACAAACAGTTGTGTAACCAGTAACACCTTCTGCTGCTGTAGGTTATAATCAGGAATAACCGAGACCCAAGCAGGGGATGGTATCTTATTATAACCTTAACAATCAACAATTAAGCAAATATAAACGAATATTTCGTAAGAAAATCCTTAACTAAAAGCCAGCAGAACTTGCGAGCTTTCATGGGGTCAAGGAAACTCTATAAAATGAATATGCATCATTATGTACAAAACCAGTCCCGCCATTTTGGATAATGTAAACCGTCCCGATAAAACATTTCCCGGTACTATTATTTTATCACATATAGACATAATAACTGATTTATAAGGTGTGATTAACAACAAAAATAATATTTAGGTATACATTTTGCTTTTACCTTTATCTTTTATCCAGAAACGGAAAAAAACAACCGGCGTCACGCCGCAAAAGCGAGTTTTACTAACTTTTTAAATTTTTATTTAGTTAGTGATGTAATGTGAGATGAATGATTTGTTGTGAAAAGATTCGACTCAAACCATGTTTGACTCACGGATATGGAAAATTACATAAGTGACTTATTTTTTCAAATTATTTATTATTTATAGATTTGAATTCAAAATTCAGTACGGAAATAACTTTAACAAAAGTAAAAAATGTTAATAAGATAAAATTAAATTTTGCCTGGCAATGTAATTTAAAAAGTAATTAAAGTTCCATTATTTGACGCAGGGGGGCGCTAATTATTCTGAAAGTTGAAGTTGTCTGTTCGTGTGTATGGGAAAGTTGTAAATAATTTTCATGATATTTTTGACAAAACGCTTTTATTCTAAGCGTTAGATAAACAAAAAGTGGTCTAATGATTATAAAGTGATTAGTGAAGGAATGGGAAACCGTAATCGGTGTGCCTTATGAAACAAAAAACTATCATTGCGCACGATACCCCAACGCCATTTTGAGGCGAAATTTTGTATTGTAAGTGCCAAGTATTTCGCAATATTTTCGATTATCGCCCTGTTACAAGGGTTGTAAGTGTCAAATATCGGTGATAGTGAATGTGAAAAGGGTGGACCGTCGTTGTTTCGAGTGTTGGCTGGTCGTGGTAGCGGTTGGGGGTCGGGTGGATTGGAGACACTGATGGGTTACGACTGTCCGTCGTAGTATTCGCATTAATTAGATTACAGTGGTGTGTTGGGGTCAGTGGTAGGTGATGCGGGGTGTATGTGGCAGCAGCAGCGCTTGCCGCAGTGGGTCTAGCGGCGGGGTGTGAGTGATGCGGCGTGGCTGTTATCGGCTATTTCCGACTGTTGCAGATAGCGGGCGCTGAGGATGGCCCGGGGCGAGAGCGCTCTAGTTAACTGACGGACACCGCCGGCGCACAGCTGGCCCTAGCAGTATGTTCCTTTGCATTACTACTTAATTATAGCTTAGTTTTACTGGTAGTAATGATTGATTTTTTAGTGCAAATAGATTCTTACTGAGATAAACAATCGTATCGCCTGATAAAATTGTTCATTCATCCATACAGTAGCATTCATAATAATTGTAGTCTTACTGAGTACAAAGAAACTACAATGCCATGCCCTTCCCAATCATCACAATATCTTCTTCTTCTTCAATTTAAGAGCTGTGTTCTTGTCGGTGGAGTATCTGCCACTCTTTACGTCTTTCAGCAAGTCCTTTGATCGCAATATCTAATGAGAATATAATATGACAAACTTCCATTATACCCCTCAAAGCTCACTAAACTTAACTATGTGCTATGAAATGGTGAACTTTGCACACCTAAAAGCAAATTAGGGTCAGAGGGTCATCTTAGGAGCTTTTGTTCGATTACCAATTATAAGCAGGAAAACATTGTCACTGTCCCAGAGCACATGATGTACCTATCTGATCAGGTATTATGATCCATTACAGATAATTGACATGCATCCCAAGGTTACTGGCAAATGTGTCTTGGTATTGTTTGAGAACAATAATAAATTTGCTACCTAGCTATTTGATTTTCAATCTTGTGCCCTTGTTTTTAAGGTCTAGCAAATGCATCACACTTATTTTCAGGAAAACTACAGCACATTTCAGTGTTTAACAAGGAAAAAATATATTTTTATTTTATTGAATGTCAGTAATTAACTGTTTATGTATCTAAATATATAAATCTTTTCATAATGCCGTTGGATGTGTGTTTACTTACTTAACAAGTTTTAACTTCCTTTGTATGTAATTCAACCTGATGATGTATGTTCGGATTTGACAAACATTTATTAATTTTCTCATACTTTTTACACTACTACTGCTCAATATAATAACACAGAAACTCCTTAATATACATAGGTACTATTCTAATTTAATTACATGAATTAAATACATATAAACTCAGTCCTGCATTTGAAAGTTGCCTCGATTTAGTTTGTTGCTGTGACCAATAAGATGTACATTATTGCAGTCATATTAAACCTTTGCGCAATTTTTGCACACCCATTTGTGCAAGATTTGTATTGCCCCGCGCATGATACAAATCTCGTACACCATGTGTTCAAAAAGCATGCGAAGCTTTAATTAAAATGTTGGATAATTACATTTGTTGACAAAATGTAGGTGGTTTTTAGATGTTTTGAAATTTCATGCAGAGTAATTTGAGGCAAACTCGTGGCAGAAATGTTATTGTTTTAATCCAGGCTTTTAAGAAAATCTATCTAGAAGGACTACCACTGAAGAGAAATATTTAATCAACTATAGCCACTTATCCTAGGTTAATACAAATATATCCTAGTTTGGTGCAAGCTAAGCCAATAAGAAGTAGAAGCAAAAAGTATCTAATTGTGATTCAAATGACTGTCCAGACTTGAGAATATGACTTAAACCCAGCCACAAATCAGAATTAAATTCCATGACAAGTGTAATGTGAAGTTGAATTGTTACCTTAATTGGTGATAATGCCCCTTAAACCAATGCTTCTTTTAAATTTTAAACAAGATTTATACTGTCTCCTCTTGGTAATGATTGTCCTTTTTAGGTTTCATTCAGAAATTGTTAAAAATTCCTCTCTGTCTTCTCTCTCACTATGTTTAAAGATATATAATTCTCGAAAAAATCAGGGTCACTGTTGACAGTGTGGTCACCTCTATCTGTGCAACGCAACTGAAATTAATAGTCAAGTTCGCCATTTACTTGTTTGTACCTACACAATAAAGGAAAGGAACTGCAATTAAAAAGTAAAACACCTAGTTACAAGTCCTAAAAATAGAGTAGGTTACCCAACCCTTTAGATAATGTTTATTTATGAAGGGGTTAATTAAGTTAACTAAACTGGGGATTCTTAAATATAAAACTGGAGTTTCTTATTGTTTTTATATCACTCAAATACTGTTTGATGCCAATCAATTAAGTTTCTATTCTTATGGGATTTAAAAATCTGTCTGAGACCCAATAATATTGTTAAAGTTTGCTAGAGTATATTATGAGTATATTTTGAATTCTCATTTTTTAATCCAATTGCTGGATCCAATTGTCACATCAATAACAGCATAAGACCTCAAACATATAAAAATAATGCAATACCTATTTTCTTATATTATACACTCGGCTTCAAAAAAATCGCACCTTTTAAGAAATCTATTTTAAACATCTTTCAATCGTATTTGTATTATGAAATATTGGTAATGTTCGGTATCATTTGAAAGGTAAGGAAACAGAGAATGCAAAAACAATAATTCATTCAATGTTTTTATTGGAACTGAGAAAAATTTACAAAACAATAAAAATCCTTAAAAAACCCTAATGAAATCTGATTAATTTTTCAAAACAAAGTTGCTTAAAACTAACCTAAAACCTAGTGTTACCCCCCCTAGCCCTAATGACGTCTTCCATGCGCTCCCTCATGGATCGCACCAACTTTAGGACCTCTTCTTGAGGGATTCTGTCCCATTCCTCAATAACGGCGTCTTGGAGCTCCTGAAGAGTCGCGGGAGCGGGATCACGGGATCTAACCTTGCGTTTCAGCTGGTCCCAGAGGTGCTTTATCGGGTTCAGATCTGGACTTCTCGCTGGCCACTGCATGACAGGGATCCCAACCTCTTGAAGGTAGCCCTGCACAATTCCAGCAGTGTGCGCGCGAGCGTTATCGTGCTTTAATGTGAACCCGTCGCCAATAAATCCAGCATAGGGGACCACATGTTCTTCCAGGATCTCTGTGATGTACCGGTGAGCAGTCATCGACCCTTGCCCGCGAGCGCCGCCGGTCCGAGAGACGCAAGAAAGTTCAGTTTTGCCGTCGGCAGATATGCCGCCCCAGAACATGCAGGAACCGCCCCCGTATTCTACCGTCTCTTGGATGCAGGCTTGGGCAAAACGTTCCCATTGTCTTCTGTATACTCTTTTGCGTCTATCGTTGCAGAAAAGGCACACTCTCGTTTCGTCTGAGAAGAGAACAGCTCTCCATTGGTCCAGGGTCCAATTGACGTGGACGCGAGCAAATCGCAGGCGTGCTCGCCGATGCGCTGCGGTTAATTTTGGACCCGTGGCAGGTCTTCTAGCCACAATATTTCTCTCCTTTAGTCTTCTTCTAACTGTAGAGACACTCACGGCCCTTCTACGAACTGCTTGAAGCTGCTGTTGCAACTCAACAGCATTAGAGAACCGATTTCTCAAAGACTTCGATACGACGAATCGGTCATCTCTCGCAGAAGTGCAGCGATTTCTACCAGACCCACGCCTTCGGACAAAGCCACCGGTCTGCAGGAACCGCTGGTACACTCTTCGAACAGAAAAGCGACTCAAGTGCAATTGCCGAGCAACATCACACTGACGTAGTCCTGATTGCAGTAGTGCGATAACTTGGGCGGCTTCAGCAGCAGTAGTGTCCATCTTCAAGGACGTTTTTCTGATGAAAGATATTCTTCTGTGTCTTCTTCGACTGTTGGTAGCAAATTTATCCCCCAATAAGCTGTATCGACCCTTTTATACCCAAAAAACAAAACAATACAAACAAAATTTGAAGAGGAGAATCAGTTCCATTGTCATTCACAGTGACTTAAAGTGTCAAGCTTTTTCTTTAATCAAATGAAATGGATATTTTTTTAAAGAGTTTTTATAGGGCTCTCAAATGATACCAATATTGCTACGAATAACTGCTTGTCTTAAGGATTAACAGTGCTTAAAGCCTATTTTTACGGACGTGCGATTTTTTTGAAGCCGAGTGTATAACAGAGTTTCTCAAAGTTGGGTATGCGAACCCCTAGGGGTTCACGATTTGTCGGTAGGGGGTTCGCGGCAAGATTTACGTGATGGTGGCTTGATGCCTAATTATTTAAAAACAGCACTTTCAATGGTCGTAAAAATAATAAATTACATAAAAGTGCATCTGCTACATTCAAGACTTCGCACTATTATGCGGAGAAATAGGTAGTGAACATATTTCATTACTGCTACACTAGAGCCAAAAGTTTAAGAAACCCTGCTTTATAAGAGGGTTTTAATAACTTTAGATATATTACTTTCATTTTAAAAACTGACACTTCTAGTAAACTTACAGACAAAAATGCCGCGCCCCGGCAGCTTAAAGGATCCAGATATAGCAGAGCTATTTAACAAACATGATCCTGAGAAGATATTCGAAGACCTGCGCGAGATCGGCCATGGCTCTTTCGGGGCGGTATATTACGCGCGCTGCAATCTCACTAAAGAGATTGTGGCCATTAAGAAGATGTCCTACCTGGGTAAACAGAGTGAAGAGAAATGGCAGGACATCTTGAAAGAAATAAAGTAAGTTGTTTTGTGATAATAGATAAGTAGCTTGCTGCGTGTGGCTTTGCCCACGTGGATGTATATCGTGTGGGTGGAGACGTATGCTCAGCTTTGTGATGAAAGGTAGCCAATTATTTTTTTGTGCAAATATTTGTGTAAAAAGCAGATGTTTGTTCTTGGGTCATGGGTGTTCGTGTGTTCCAAGACCCACGGACCCACGACACAAGGGAAAACCTTAGTGTGGGCCTTTGAGTGTGTTACGTTTATAGGCTTGAATAGGATCCAAGCTATTTGATTAAATACCAAATTTTAAATTTTATCACTTGTATTCTAAAGTGTTTGCATGCTGAGGCTTCTCGGCTAAGCATGTTCTTTACTATCATAAGTTTATAAGATCAAATGTACCATGTTTATATGACTAGTAACAATGTTGTAATACAAAGGATGTTCAATAAGTCTTGTCATGTATTCTTATACATTATATTATGTATTTAATGACTTCATGCACTTCATCAAATGTTCAATAAACCAATAATCAAACCAGTCTTGCCACTTTTGTAATAAATTCTGGTTCTTTTTCAAACAGTTGCTCCTCTGTTGAATACTTGCGAGTCTTTATGGGAGCTTTGATATCAATAAGCACAGTCAGGACTGTAGGAACATACTCGAACAACTTAATATTCGCCGTCGACGTAAAAATAGTCTGGTAGAAACAACTCTGTAAGCAGGTGTTGCTATCGTGTAGCGTAAGAGGTACCCAAAGCGAACAAAACTTTTTATAAGTAGTTTTAGCGATAGTTCTGTGTATTCATTGAGCTATTGAGTTATACGCGTGTCTTCTCGTATTGCTTTTTCTCGCGGGCTACCGTTTCTGCCAGTGCCAAGTTCGATTAGTTTATATTGATGTTCTGGTGAAATCTACTTCATCTGAATTGCAGATATCAGTGTTCTATAGCCTCAAAGGATTAGAGTTTCTTGACCAAAACAGAAATCAGCTCATCCAGACGTTTGCGCGGTAATCTCATTTCCCTTTTAGGGAGACATGATTTAATCTCATTCACGTCCAAGAAATCCAACATATCTCTAACTCAAAAGTGTTTATTTCATATAAAATGTTTCTTGAACACATTATAGTGAATTACATTAGCACTTTTGACTTTGCGCCTATTCGTAAAGGTGCAGTCTTCCTCAGGAGAAGAATAGACTCCGAGGGTCGCTCTTTTTAAGTCAATCATATAAATTTTCTTACTTCTAATTTTAATTGACTTAATGGGCCCTTTTATAATTCTAAAACGGCACGGCAAAATTGTATTACCATTGCCTCCCGTGTATTCTTAATTTACCCTGCTCCCTGCTATCTTCAACACCGGTGACCACTACCTTATTAAATCATATGTCCCTGAAATCAATATAAAAATTACTACAATCATGTTGTTTTTCGTACGGTAAAAACATACACACATTCTAAACATAAAATACCTTCAGAAATAAATGGTACGACAAAACTTATTGAAGATCCTTTGTATTATATCAAGCCGTCTATGTCACATTGCTGGGCACAGACCTCACTCCTTTCTTCAAACCTTTTAGAAGAATACTTTCTCTTTTGTACACAGGTTTTTAAAGCAATTGGACCACCCAAACACCATAGAGTACAAGGGGTGTTACAAACGGGAGCACACAGCATGGCTCGTCATGGAATACTGCGTGGGATCAGCTTCCGACATTATCGAGGTGACTTTACACAGAAAACACACACAATCAGCTCGTATTTTTTTCACAGTTCATTGAATTCATAAAAGTTAAGGCTGTTTCTCCCAAATTATAAAAATAATTAATGCTGCCTCTTGATCGGCGGTCCTGGGTTCGATCCCCAGTCGAGGCAAACCTTTGTGTAAAAAGCAGATGTTTGTTCTCGGGTCATGGGTGTTTGTGTTTGTCTTTATGTGTTTTCCAAGGGACCCACGACACAAGGGAAAACCTTACTGTGGGCCTTTGAGTGTGTAGCGTTTATTTTTTTTTTATTGGAAGAGGCATCTAGAAGTTAATCCACTTAGGCAAGTATTTACGGATTTTATTTGAACAACATCGTGAGAAGGAAGGGTACAGTGAAGATGAAGACACTTTGTCTTGTTTAACCAGTGGGATCGGCAAGCAAAATACTCATCAAAATTTTAAAATATCCATATAAGTAAATTTTAAAATACCTAAGCAAAAAACCCATATACGTCCCCACCGAGGGGCACGGGCCTCCCTTCGAAACACAAAAGGGGATTTAGGCCATAGTCCACCGTGCTGGCCCAATGCCTGTTTGTGGACCGCTCGCCTTTCGAAAACGAATTTTCTTAGACGTGCGGGTTTCATCACGATGTTTTCCTTCACCGCTGAGCAAGTGATTATGAGAAATCCGTACATAAATCCGAAAAGACGAATTAAGTTGTACAGAATTTTAACCCGCAGCCTTTCGGCTACAAGTCTGGCTCGTTATTACCAACTGGGCTATTACCGCGATGCATAAATCTTACAAACCTATACAAAAATGTATGTTTTGTTTTATGTATGTTTAGCTTGTTTTCTATGCTCTCCTAAACTATTAATCCATGTGCGATGAAACGTGGGTTGTTCTGCTTACACTGCCTGGCAAAAAAACTGCGACTGTATGTGTATCAGCTAGTTTAAAATGAAATTGCTGCATTCCTACAAGCCTAGAATAACCCAATTAAATAGGTAATTTTCAGAACGATGTAGCTCCTTTCGATTTTATAACTATCACAATGTCTAACAAAGTTGAAATGACAAAAAGGCAGATAGTAAAAGATACATTTTGAGATTCTGGTTGTCTATGGTCAGTTTTTCTAAATTAAACTTATTTAGTAGATCAGAAACAATGTAAAAAAGCGATAATTTTAATTGATAAAAAGTTAGACAGTGACTGAGTATGAGTAAGTCAAAATTGTAAACCACAATCAAACTCGACATGCAAACTGCAAATTAAACCAACCTGATGGCACATTAGAACGATGGTTATGAAACCAAGTTTCCGCGTCGAACGGAAATGCGTCCACACTGCTATTTGATTTACTAGGGGTCAAACTTCGAAAGAGAAATATATCTGACGATCGTTACAAGTTGTTACGTTCTTACTGTTAGCGTTATGACGCGAACTCATTAGAATGCACAATGTGTTTCTCTTACTTATAGTCTATTGATCAACAGTAGTAATTCAGATTCACATGTACAACATGCCTCGTACAATGACTAATTTACGCCTAAAATGTCTAGATGCAAATTCACACAGAATATGAGGTCATAATTATCTTAAATTCCGAGAAAAAGTTCCGTTTGAAACGAACAGAATGATGCAGTCCAACTTTTGACTCATCTGAATTTTATAGTCGTAATATTGAGTTATCAATGTGGAAAGTAGATCAGGTTTCTTATCGCCTTTCAGCTGATTTGATTGTTAGGTTCTGGTTGATTTCTGATACGTAAGTACGTATCGTGTCCGTCTCTATCATATCAGTCGTCAGTTTCGGTGAATAACCCCCGCCTATTTTGCATTCTAATGTCTCGTAATATGATAATTGGAACAACGTGATCTCCCAAATATAGCGTTATCATTCTACGCTATCTTCGACTGAAGTATCAATATGCATAAAATATTTTATTCTCAATTTGCATTCGTGCGTTTCTTCTTTGATTTATGCTATAAATAAAATGTTGTACAAATGTTGCCTTGTATCGTTGGTGTAGCGATATGAATCTAATTAGTATGGAAATCTAAAGCAAAAAAGTGCAGTGTCAAGAAGCTGCTGGTTCCCATCGCCTCTCTAATAATTCACTAGCGCATTGCCGTAGCACGTTGCTTGCGAGTGCGAGTCCGGGGCAAGAGATCGATTCTTGTCGTTGGCGAAACTACTGTAATGATAGAAAGCATTCATATTAACTTCTAAACAATAATACAGCCAGTTGCGTCGAGCTTGAAGAATAACATAACATGACCTTTGTCATTCTTTGTCGTAAAAAATTACTTAGGGATTATACATTAAACCGAAAAATGTGTTACAGCAACTTCATGCGTTACTGCCGTCTTACCATTAAGTCTTTTAAAGATAATAAAGGCTCGGTTGAGACCTTCCAAAAAACTTCCGATATCCCTTAAAAAAATCTTTAAAGTTGAATTTAAGAGATCTTGAATGAGGTAACTTGATGCCTTCTATGTAAGCAGCTCAACAACCTACTACTGCCCTGTCTACCCAAGAATTTTTGTTTTTGAAACACATTTATTGCGAAAATCGAATAAAGTCTGAGTCATGGGACCTGTTGTGCTACTTTCCGATAACTTCCAAATATTTTGGGGAAAACTTACTTCTATACTTTAACAACTGGTGGCAAAACGTGAAATGCGCCTACAGTTATTTCAATTTCTGAAAAAGTATTCATTTGCGCAACGTCTACTCAGTTGCCTCTCAAAGATGCAAATCATATAATTAAATTTTATGTTGTCTATCAACTAGTTTCCTATTTTCGCATTATATCACATAATTAATGACAAAACTTGTTACTGATTTCGTTTTTTTTTTAATATATATATTATAACATGGGTTAACGTCTTGCTAAAGTTAAATGAAGTAAGAATCGTAGCTTTGTAAGCTGCATTTATCCTTTTTTTTAGCCCATATGCCAGGTGTAATTTAGTTATTTGATAAAATATACATACACCGTACAGTCTAACAAATAATTCAGTTTGCAGGCCATCTTACTTTAATGTACGTATGTCTGAAAACCGCACTTTTTGTTAGATTGTATCTATGTTGATATTACGGAACGCGTATGGTGTATGTATTTTAGTGGACTTACCTAGGGCCTGTTTCATCACCACATGCAAATTAAGCTATCTGTAACTTTGCAAAAGCTATTTATCGTCTACTAGCTTTCCGCCCGCGGCTCCGCCCGCGTGGACTACAGGTTATATCGTGCCCAACTGTGGGATAAAATGTAGCCTATGTCCTTTCCCAGGCTCTAATCTATCTCTGTACCAAAATTCATCAAAATCGGTTCAGCGGTTTAGGCGTGAAAAGGTAACAGACAGACAGACAGAGTTACTTTCGCATTTATAATATTAGTAGGGATCCAGGAGGAAGTTATCTAACAGTGATAGCCATTAAGAACGATTCATCGTTCGTTTTTCGTGGCCATCACTAATTTTATCAGCATAGCTTCATAGACGATTGACATAATTTTGTCATGTCGATGTCGTACTGCCTGTTTCGTACTGACGCTATGCAATTGTACGGCAGGGCGGAATGAGGTACATACGTCGAAATTATCTCATACATCTATGTTAGTTACGACCAGCACCGGCGCCAAAATGGCTATGATTCTCATCGGTGCCGTGGCCGGCATCGTGACACCAAGCTTTCCAGTCGCAGCCGGCTGCCAAAACCGTTGCAGTGCCGTCAAGGGGAAAAACGCCCATTCTCACTTGAATTTTTTGTCGCACCAGGTTCACAAACGTCCTTTACGAGAAGAAGAAATAGCAGCAATATGCGAGGGCGTAGTATGCGGTCTATCGTACTTGCACAGTCTGGGGCGAATCCACAGGGACGTAAAGGCAGGGAACATCCTCCTCACTGAAAATGGCACTGTGAAATTGGCAGATTTTGGCAGCGCCAGCATTAAGTGCCCAGCCAACAGCTTTGTGGGCACTCCGTATTGGATGGCACCGGAGGTTATATTGGCTATGGATGAAGGACAGTATGATGGAAAGGTAAGCATCTGTTTTAAGGTAAATACGACATTCTTTTCGTATTTTTTATTTCTAGTCGTCGTTTTTTTTTTTTTTATTAAGACGTTCACAACAGTACACAATTACAATAACAAATAAAACATATATATATATCTGTTATAGTTCTAAATTGAGAACCTTGGGCGTGGACGTACGCTTGATTAAACAAATAGGCTTTTAAGTAAGAGATACTCGTAATAAATTTAAAAAACATGAACTGTGACTTAACATACTAAAGTAAAAAGATACTATTCTATGTGAGGTTGAGGATCTTTGAAACAGATTTTTTAAATAATTTTTGTTTAGGGTCAAATACATCAAGGTCCTTGCAACGGTCATTATAAGAGTGACTCATCCTTGTGATTGTAATAGGTGGTGTTATTTTTGTACACTTTTAGAAGAAAGATTTTGGGATTCTTTTCTTTAAATTATATCAATTAACTCAGAAGATTTATTAAAACCCAATCAAAATGGTGACTTAAGGCCTTCGCATCCCTTATAATGTGTAAAGTAACTAATTGTAAATATAGGTGTTTTTTTCGGATAAACTGAGAACGAGAGAAAAGTACCAACGAAAAGTACTAAGTACCAAGACTTCGCTAGCTACCAGATCTTCTTGGGATATCTAGCTATAGTTTTGTGACCTAAAAGCTGACAACTTGAGGCTGCTGAATCATATAGTCATGATATCGAGTTGTTTTATAAGTTCGTTGTTCTACGTATTCTGAAAGTCATGTCATGGCGTCCAGTTTGGTCGAGTGGCGCTGCCTCTTGATCGACGGGTCCTGGGTTCGATTTCCAGTCGGGGCAAACGTTTTTGTAAAAAGCAGATGTTTTTTCTCGGGTCATGGGTGTTTGTCTGTCTTTATGTATGTTCCGAGCGAGGGACTCCACGACACAAGGGAAAACCTTAGTGTGGGCCTTTGAGTGTGTAGCGTTATTTATTTTGTTACAGGTGGATGTCTGGTCACTGGGTATAACATGCATTGAACTGGCCGAACGCAAGCCTCCGTACTTCAATATGAACGCCATGTCTGCATTGTACCACATCGCGCAGAATGACTCGCCTACATTACAAGTAAGTTATTAAAAAAGCTCAGGGCTTCCTCGAATTCAACGTAAGTGGCTTACAATAGAGATAATTTTAATAATGACCTATTCATATAGAAATAAACATTTTTTCATTCATTAGGAAGACAATCTAGCGCCACACAATGTATCAATTTGGGCGCAGTTTTAGTAGGAAATAGAGAATATGGCGAATTTCCTCATTCATTTACAAAGCAAACAGGCGAGTTTGATATAAACTGGAAGTGCACCAACTGTCTTTAAAAGTTTAATATTTAAAATTAATATTTAATTTTAATATTTAAAGGTGCTTGTACACGGTGCAAGTAGCTTGCGTGTGTTGAGGCTGGTTACAAACAGCGTGTAAACGAATCTACTGCGTAAAGAAGAGCTACCCATCACCGTTAGCTTGTCCTTTTTTTCCATACTTACTTCGCTGGCTCAACGACCCAAAGTAGATCTTGGCCTCCGACATTAAAGTGCGCCATTCCATTCTGTCTTGTGCCAATTTTGAGCAGTCGGGCGGGCGTCGCCGTGTGTGTCGTCCAATATATCGCTGGAAAGATGAAGTCGCCAAAGACTTTTTCCGTAAATAATATAAATAAATGAAATAAAACTCATTCAGTTCAGGCATAGGTCCCATAGATTTAGATTAGATTGATCTCGTTTTCGTTATTCGTTTCGTGATAAAATGTGATCTTGTTTTCTATTAAAGTAAGATTTTTTTGCAACAATACTTTATGAAATATTTTTCTGTCTCACCAGGCACCAGAATGGACAGATACATTCCGGTATTTCGTGGAGGCATGTCTTCAGAAGAACCCATCAGAACGACCGTCGTCCACTAAGCTGTTGTCACATCCCTTCATCACTCGGCCGCGGTCCCCCAACGTGCTCGTAGACCTCATCCAGAGGACCAAGGCGGCTGTGAGGGACCTCGACAACCTCAACTATAGGAAGATGAAGAAGATACTCATGGTGGATGGCGATAACGAAAGTGCTATTGGTATGGAATTTTATTTAACACTAGCATTACGCCCGGGACTTCGTTCCCGTGGCAATTTGGGAGAGTTATGTTGCCTATCTATGTTCATCAGGGATAATGTAGCATTATCCTGGTGAAAGAATTTTTCGAATCGGTCCAATAGTTTCGGAGCCTATTTAATGCAAAAAAACAATCAAATCTTTCCTCTTTATAATATTAGTATAGACTAACTTTCCACCCACGCCTCCAGGTATAGAATGAAATATAGCCTATGTCCTTTTCCAAGGTCGAATCTATCTGTCTACCAAATTTCATAAAAATGGGTTCAGTAGTTTAGGCGTAAAAATGTAACAGAAAGACAGAGTTACTTTCGCATTTATAATATTAGTAGGGATTTTCTATTGCTCATTTGTGGTCTTTCCTTCCTTGTATTGCATGAAAGAGCCAAGTTTTAAAAGAGCCATTGCAATAGTGCAAAGGAGCTTTATTTCGGTAGCTTAGGCACGGTTTTGGTTAGTGATTTTATGTTTTTGGGTGGCAGGAAATCAGGTGTTGCCACTTAAAAATAAAATCACCTAGCAAAATCCGTTGCAACTACCGAAATAATGCAAATGGGTCTTTCAAAACCTGGCTCTTTCATGCCACTTCTCAAGTTTCAGTTATCTCTTTGAAGACATAAATACTAATCAAAGTAAAAAATACTAAACAGGTGACAGTGAAGAAACCGCAGAGGAGCGATCTGGCGGCGACAGTTCGAAGTCAAACTCAGCCACGTCGGAGCACAGCGCGGCCGGCGCCTCCAGCCAGAGCTCTTCATCAGGCAGCCTCAGGAGGCACACTAAAATGGTAACACATCTACTGTTTCAAACAGTGTAACAGCGATCTAGTGGGAATGGATCTAAGTCAAACTCGCTCTGCCCTTAGTACTCTAGATTGAGAACAGGGGAAAAACTAGAATTTTTAGAAAAAGATTTTATTTGCACTTAATGAATAAAGATTTTAATCATGTGAGTGAAGCGAAAGGCTAAGCCACTACTAATATTTGTCATAAAAACCTGAATCCGTTGACTAAAAGTGTTACCATAGACAGACTGTCACGATCATCTCATAGACCTATTGCAAAAGAACCCAATTTGATGTTTTCCGAGTCCTCGCGTTGCGTGCGTAGATGACATATCTGCATCCCTTTACATATTGTAATGTCATTGGTCATCAGTCGTTATGTGACGTCTTAACAATACTTAGGTCCATATGACGCGACTCAGACTCTGATCTATACTTAAGTAGAAGGCGTCTTTGCCATTTCGATAGTGAGAGAAAGAGGCAGTTGTAAAACGTACATCAATCCAAAGGAAACACCAGTCCTCTTTAAACGTATATTTCCACTTCATGGTAATGTACAATTTAATTATATTTTAGATCTCACTATTTTAACGGACACTTCCGTAAACTACACTTTCTAAGGACACGACAACTCTCCTCAACTGCCAGGCAACGAATGTCCCCGTCAGCCAAACTCCCCTTCCCTTTTTGAATTTCGCATGAAGTTAGCCACTAAACTTTGCTACTGTTTTGTCTGTCAGTAGTTGTACCGGAAAAAGTCATTCATCGAACTATTTAATTTAAGTTAAACATTTAAAAACATTTTAAAAAAGTGCAAAAATTGCTAAAATATGTAACGAAACCTTACACAGTCAATGAACCGCTCGAAGCCCTGTGGCGCTCGCTACCAATCACGATGTTGTCGATTGACTACTGTCGCTAAAACCAAGTCAGGGGCGACTGCGGTTTGAAAACTCTGACACCAGGGTTAGCCAAGTTCGCCACACACTTGTCTACACGATAAGAAAAAGAAGGCAATCAATACTTAAGTATAAATCAAGACTTGAGTCTCCTTCTGTAATACGGGCCTGTATAACACATTATTTCCTCAACAGATGAACGCAAACCATCACGGCCAGCATGCGCCGCAGCAGCCATACGCACACATCAACCATCAACACTCACCGATGCAGCCAAGGTATGTTTACTTACCATATTTCATTATAGCGCTTTTCTCGTTTCATATTCAGGGTACGCTTGACCATGATCCAGGATTTGGCAGGTCAGGTAGTTACAGTGGAGTGACTTCCGCGACCCTTGTTCACAACAGGGAAACCTTGTTTCACTCGCTTGATTCACTCCCGGAATCATGGTTACACATTTAGTTATCTAAATGTTTAGTTCGTGTATATTGTATCAAGTCACACATTCCTAGTCGAATATTTAAAGTCGTGCTTGTAAATGTTTTGGACAGTAGATACACGAATATGCACTATGCATGCATATGGTACAATAAAATAATACGTCAAGTAGTTTATTTAGACGATAGAAAGAGATGAACATGCCGCATGCCTACGTCACAAATAGGAGAATGCGTGCATGCGAGCGAGAAGTTTGTTGACGTAAGCAAGCTTCAGCCTTGGGAAGAAAAGAACCTCGTATAATGCTAGTATGATAGAATGAAGACGCATTCTTCATCTTACTCCTAGCGCGTTTCATGCTATGAAAAGGTCGACTAGAAAAATAAAAATCTGAATTGAAGTCGCCACTAGTATTGTTACTGGCTTAAACTTCAAATGTAAACTTGGTATTTTACCACAACATGGCGAAGTTTCTGTATTTCTGCTTAGACTGCTTGCATTATTTATGTGAGAAAAGGTGGTGGGTTCTGTAAAATATTCGTTCATACATTATGGGCTCCGCCCGAAACAAACGATTTATTTACGAGGAGTGATCAAAAAGTAGTGATAATGACCCACTTGTACAATTCATGATTTACTCATTCATACCAATAATTAAAGATCATTTAATTACGAGGTTAGATACAAAAAATTAAGTCTTAATTTTAAGAAACATAAAAACCGTGTCTAGTTGTTTGACGAATTCCGACGTAAAATATCATTATGGAGAAAAACGAAGTGCGAGCCGTTATTAAATACCTCACTTTTAAAAGTTAACGACGCAAGAGATCCATCATGATTTAGTGGAGACTTTAGGTGAGTCTGCTCCACCATATTCTACTGTGGCAAGATGGTCACCTCAATTCAAGACTGGAAGAACATCGACAGAAGATGAGCACCGCTCGGGCCGGCCATCGACGTCAGTTACGCAGGAAAAAATTGAAAAAGTCCAAAAGATTGTTCTAGACTAGACGATCGTCGTGTTACAGTGCGTTATTTAGTCCAGAAAACTGGCATTTCATATGGCAGTGTTCAATCAAAATTAAAAGATTATCTGAGTATGAGAAAAGCCTCGGCGCGTTGGGTACCCAGAATGTTAACAGAAGATCGGAAGAAAACCAGACTCAATCTTTCAAGGTGCTGGTTGGACAGATTTCATGTGGATCCTAATAATTTTTTGGCTCGATTTGTCACTATGGATGAAACATGGGTTCACCATTTTGATACAGAAACAAAACAACAATCTTTACAGTGGAAAAGACCGCCGTCGCCAACTCCAAGGAAATTTCAAACCACAGCATCGGCAGGTAATTCCTTCGGGATTTTTGGGATCCCGAAGGAATATTATTAATTAATTATCTTGAGAAGGGACACACAATAACAGGCGTTTGCTATGCATCTTCAATAGCTAAATTGAGAGAGGCTATAAAAGAGAAAAGACATGTCAAACTCAGAAAAGGCATTTTGTTTCATCAGGACAACGCGCCGGTTCACACTTCTGCTGTTGCACTGGATGCCATTCAACAAGCTGAGTTCGAATTAGTGGATCACCCACCTCATTCGCTGGACCTGGCCCCCAGTGATTTTTATCTTTTTCCAAAACTATTAGAATACTTGCGTGGTAATAGATATGCCAATGATAATGAAGTGATAGAGGCCGTGGAAGGGTTTTTGGAAGGCCAAGAGTAATCTTTTTTTTTTAAAGGGTTAAAAATGTTGGAGAAACGCTGGAATCGGTGTGTAGATAGAGAAGGAGACTGTGTTGAAAAACAAATTTTTGTTATTTAAAAAATATGTTATTTTCTGTTTCATTATCACTACTTTTTGATCACTCCTCGTATATAGGTATATTTGTTATTTTGTTTATTTCATTCGATATTGATAGTAAATTATAATTTACTTTATTTTTGGCAGTATTTTCTGGGTCGTGTTGTTTGCACACTGTAGTTAATATGTTATTGTCTTATATTAGATACGTCATTTCTACTAGAAACTAGGAACATACACAAACAAGGAGTAGAATTTATATTGGTTTTATGTCTATTTGCAGAGCTATTCATTGAAATTGAAGTTCCTATACCGTGTTGTCTTTATAAATATAAAATTATCGAAGCACTTACTTGCCCTTATCGGCTAGCACTTTCAGCGCTTTTAACGAGTGGTCTTCTCTTTGATGAATGTTTCTGCAACTGAGAGCTAAAGTATACCATTTTCTTTGCACATAAAACGTAATTACATTAGTGTATCGTAGCCTTTATATTTTCACAGTAGTGGCTTTGCACGTCGCACTAGCTCGTAGCACGTTCCTTTCAGACTCAAGTGGCTTTACTCATGTTGCTGTTTCGTACGCAGAGAGAGTGAGAGCCCTCTGCCGCCGCCGAACGATGACTACGTGAATCGGGACGCACTCCGCGACTACGCGAATAGAGACTCGTTATGCGATGACTATGGGGATGACTACGCAAATAGAGACGCGATACGTGAAGCGCAACGGGAGAGAGAGAGACAGGCGAATGAGTACAGGGAGTATGTGAACGCGCCCGCTGCGTGGCAACAAGATGGTAGTGACGATAATAGGAATACGCAACGGCGGCCGATTAATAGAGATCGTAAGTATACCTTTGAACATTGTTTTTGCATTTGTTTCATTATAAAATAGTATATCATCTACCCTAGCGTTTGCAATGAGACTTATCTCTCATAAAATATGGACTTCCAAATCAATACAAAGAAATTGGAACCCATTTGTATTTAGAGAAGTTTTAATTTTTCTTGCATTTGCGTCATTTCAACAATTCAAGATCACTTGTCAACGCAAAAGCAATTCAAAGTCAAACTTCTACTTTTGCATTTAGGGTTATGTTTTCCTTAGAAATCAACTCGTGAGAGTGAAGTCTCATTGCGCATGCTAGGGGCAGCTTGTATCCTTTTTAAGTTTGTAATAGAAACGATCGATATTGATGGGGGAGGCATACATCCAGCAGTGGACGTCTCGCAGTAAATATGGCCTATGTACTGTGGAGGTTCTACCTCCATGATAACAATCTACTTAGAACGCCTTTAGCGAAAGGTGCTGTAATCAAACTGATTCGCATGTTTTGGCCCGTTTTTGTATACATCTGACACACTCCTGTTGCTACAGCGGCCGCGATGGCTCCTCTGCATAAATGTTTTAAGTGATTCTGTGACTTTTCCTGGACTCCATCAGCTAGATCCCCGGTTGTGCCCTCTGAGCTATGCTAACCTACTCTATTAACATTTTGGTACAAAAATTGTAAATGTGTTGTATTTGCAGGTATCAGTAATAATGTATCGGCGGCGATGTCTCTTGTATCGGAGCACGGCGCAAACAACTTTGCCACCATCCGGACCACTAGCATCGTCACCAAACAACAGAAGGAGCACAACCAGGTACCATAGATAACTTAATCAATCTACTATGCTAGAATAAACACCGTGATATAATTTTCAACTAAAGGAACTATGATTACAAGAAAACCGGGTAGCGGGCCCGAGCAAGGGACGGGAGATGACAAACATGTGTTAGTTACCAATACGAAATACGGGTTTTCATATTAGGTGACTTTAAAATCATGGGTGTGAGTCAGCCCAGGAAACTGCCTACTTTCCCCAAGAAACATAGTCGAAATGTCAAGATTTTTCGATGTAAATTTCTTGTGCGATCAGCAGTGGTATGGGAAAGTCGAATTTTTTTTCGAAAATTTCATATAAGTAGGTTCCTTGGGGAAAGGTGTTCAATTTATTGGGGAAAATTACCCCATAAAGTTTCGCAAACTAATTTATGTACCAGGTATGTCGGTTTCTGGCGTGGATTTTGAATGAAGTTAACAGATATATTTTACATTGTAATAAAAAAAAACTGCCGCTATTCCGTAGTCAACATTAAATGTTTGCTTCACAGGAGATGCACGAGCAAATGTCAGGGTACAAGCGCATGCGTCGCGAGCACCAAGCAGCGCTATTGAAGCTGGAGGAGCGATGCAAGGCCGACGTGGACGCACACAAGGCACAGCTCGACCGCGAGTACGACGCACTGCTGCAGCAGCTGTCCCGCGACCTGGAGCGACTGCAGGTAACTAACTATAGGCCACCTGGACACTAACAAGGTAACAAGGCACAGCTCGACCGCGAGTACGACGCACTGCTGCAGCAGCTGTCCCGCGACCTGGAGCGACTGCAGGTAAGGTGAGTGGGGCAAAGTGCGCCTAGCGGGTAAGTGCACCTGCTAGTAATATTTCAAAAACTGCTAATAGGATACGAGGAACGACATCTTTCCATGATAGAATGTACTAAAATATACTTCTTTGTTATTGTCATAGATGTCTCTAGTAGCACAGGTATTAGATATCCGCCATTTTTCTTTCACTGTGATTCAAAGTTGTTAGCAGACATGACGTCGAAATAGTAATCTTCGTGAATACCAAAAAAAAAAGTTTGGAACAAGAAGTAATTGAGGTAAGTACCCAATTTAATTGTTTTACTTTAGGATTTTGACTTTATTTCACTTCTATCGTGTTTATTTGACATATTTTTTGGAAATCAAATATTCTTACCTAAAATTTTTCAAGTTGGCTAAGTGCGCCATATATGGCGCACTTCGCCGCAATCCAGAGGTAGCAAACATTTTAAAACCTGATTTTATTTAATACGCGGTTGTCTTAACATTTGTGCGTTTGACGTATATATATATATATATATATATATATATATGTATATACATAGGTAGGCTTTTAATGGCGCGTTTTTTTAATTTATTAATCTTTATTAAAAACATAAGTAAAATTATAATTACTTAGTTAGATAAATGAGAAAATTGTATTTTTGTATGTTACGAATAAACGTAAAAACTACTGAACCGATTTTGGTGTTTGGTGCAGAGATAGATTAGAACTTGGGGAGTACCATAGGCTACATAATTTTCCCAAATTCCCACAGGAACGAAGTCTCTCGCGGAAAGTTAGTTGACAATATTTTTGACGATAAAGGAGTGTTTCCTGTCTCCGGTATTTTGAGTACTTCACCTCCGAGTGAGGTTAAAAAATTCTACCCTGAATGATATATTAATCAGTGATATATATCAATTTGCGTTGATATATCAATAAGTCAGTCAGTTAGTGTGTTTAAATTATCTATAACGTTTTGCTATTTATGATTTTTGTTTAAGATGGGGCGCTATGTACGGGAAAAAGACGGGCCTTCATATACAAAAACAGCTCTAAATATAGCTGTTGAAGCCGTGCAGTCAGGCAGGCTATCAGGATACGCAGCCGCGTCAAGGTTTGACATACCAAGAAAAATGTTTATACAGAAAGTTTTATAACCTTCAAGGTTTTTTAACAATTTTTAAATAAACAGACGTACTGAATAAAAAAATACTGATTGCAATATTTTTGGTCTTTAATTTTACTACTCACAGGCCAATAGGCGTCACAATAGGACCCTTTTCTTTCATATGTATATCTCGACCAACAGGTATCCATGAATTGCTACATGGAAGATTTTTTTTACAAATAAATATCCATTAGGTACTTAACTACCTCTTTAACTATCATTGTAGTTTTGAGGAATCTTTTAAAGCCTCTTGACCAAATTATTTCATTGAAACACTAATATACATTATATGGTTATAACCAGTAGGTATCCATTATTCAAAACAAAAACAGTTGTCAACCCCTGATTTACAGACATATGGCGCACTTATCCGAAATTTGGTTTTGACACCGCAGAAACTTCTAGAATTTGGTTAGCAAAAAAAAACTACAAGTAATGTGTTCGGTAGCGTGTTTTCTTGCAGAAAATTAGGTTGCTTTTATTGTGATGCTTCATTGTTGCGTTTTATGACTACCTGGCGCACTTAGCCGCTTTGGAGGCAAAGTGCGCCTAGTGTACATGTTTCCGCATTTTGCGAAAAAAGACGGTGTTTTACTAACAGACACTACATCCGTTGTTGTTCCCAAATATCACAGATTCTAAAATAAATTCGATAATTGTCATCGGTGAATCTAAACAAAAGTTACACTTCTTCAAAGTCAAAGTTGAAAAAAGTATGGCGCACTTTGCCCCACTCACCTTAACTAACTATAGGCCACCTGGACACTAACAAGGTAACAAGGCACAGCTCGACCGCGAGTACGACGCACTGCTGCAGCAGCTGTCCCGCGACCTGGAGCGACTGCAGGTAACTAACTATAGGCCACCTGGACACTAACAAGGTAACAAGGCACAGCTCGACCGCGAGTACGACGCACTGCTGCAGCAGCTGTCCCGCGACCTGGAGCGACTGCAGGTAACTAACTATAGGCCACCTGGACACTAACAAGGTAACAAGGCACAGCTCGACCGCGAGTACGACGCACTGCTGCAGCAGCTGTCCCGCGACCTGGAGCGACTGCAGGTAACTAACTATAGGCCACCTGGACACTAACAAGGTAACAAGGCACAGCTCGACCGCGAGTACGACGCACTGCTGCAGCAGCTGTCCCGCGACCTGGAGCGACTGCAGGTAACTAACTATAGGCCACCTGGACACTAACAAGGTAACAAGGCACAGCTCGACCGCGAGTACGACGCACTGCTGCAGCAGCTGTCCCGCGACCTGGAGCGACTGCAGGTAACTAACTATAGGCCACCTGGACACTAACAAGGTAACAAGGCACAGCTCGACCGCGAGTACGACGCACTGTTGCAGCAGCTGTCCCGCGACCTGGAGCGACTGCAGGTAACTAACTATAGGCCACCTGGACACTAACAAGGTAACAAGGCACAGCTCGACCGCGAGTACGACGCACTGCTGCAGCAGCTGTCCCGCGACCTGGAGCGACTGCAGGTAACTAACTATAGGCCACCTGGACACTAACAAGGTAACAAGGCACAGCTCGACCGCGAGTACGACGCACTGCTGCAGCAGCTGTCCCGCGACCTGGAGCGACTGCAGGTAACTAACTATAGGCCACCTGGACACTAACAAGGTAACAAGGCACAACTCGACCGCGAGTACGAGAAATGATTTTGTATATTTGTTGTGAGAGAGGTGTTATTTTCAACTTTGTTTTGCGATTACTGTAGCGTTTATTTTATTTATTAACTGGGAACCTCATGGGTGACCAAAGTGGCAATTTATCACGAGCATTTCCGTTAAGCTGTCGGTCCTGGCTGTTTTCGATTAACTACAGTCGTTAAAACCAAGTCCGAGGCCATTGTGCGCTTTAAAAACTCTGACACCAGGATTAGCCAAGTTCGCCACGCACTTGATTATACCTACACGATACGAAGAAGAAGACTTATTAACTACAAAATTTCTTCCAGACAAAACACGCCCAAGAACTAGAACGCAAACAGAAGCAAAATGTAGCTGCGGAGAAGAAACTGATAAAGGATATCACGGCGAGGCAAGAGCAAGAGAGAAAGAACTTCGAGGCTCTACGCAAGCGCGAGTACAAGGCTAACAAAGAAAGGTGGAAAAAAGAACTCAGTATGGACGATGCTACGCCTAAACGACAACGGGATGCCACACTGCAGTAAGTTTCTTCTTTAAATTTCTCGAACTAACTTATTGATAAATTGCTCTTTTTATTGCAAACAACATTTTTTTCCACCTGTTAAAGAAATACTTAATTAGATTGATGTTATTTAAGGGGTGTGTGGGATCCTTATATCTTTTTTTTTTTTATTAAAAATGGATTCGCTCTTGACCACAATCTAGCTTAGGGCAAAGATGTGGTCGAGGATGTAGCGAGCTCACCCAGAAGAAGCCTCGTACTTTAAAGATATTTGGGTTGTATGAACTCGGAAATACAGACGCCGGCAGGGAATTCCACTCCCTGGCAGTGCGCAATATAAAAGATGAAGAATAGCGCTCAGTACGTATCCGAGGGATCTCGACAAGATAAGGGTGGTACCCCGCAGTGCGTCTGGACGTCCGATGGAAAAAAGGGGCAGGCGGAATGAGCTCATGTGCCTCTCTCACACTCTTCGAAGTACATCCTATAAAAAACACATAGGCAAGCTACTTTGCGTCTATGAGCTAGGCTTTGAAGCTTATCCTTAACGCTGATCAACGGAAGAGGCTCTGACATATTACAACCTTAAGGGTTTCTTTACTTTATAATGGCGACTTAATAAAATCATAATTGCATTAGCTGTGATTGTGCCAAAGTTCTAGATTAAAATGTTTGATATTGCTGTTGACATGGCAGAAGAAGCAAAATCATGCTTTTTGACGCCATTTTTTTTTTCTAATAATAGACAGCCAGTTTGTGGTCGAATGGTAGTGGCGCTGCCTCTTGATCGACGGGTCCTCGGTTGGATTCCCAGTCAAAAGCAGATGTTTGTTCTCGGGTCATGTATGTTTGTGTCTGTCTTTATGTATGTTAAAACCTTAGTGTCGGCCTTTGAGTGTATAGCGGTTATTATTATTGAATTGTGTTATTTATGACGGTGTTGTTGTTAGGTCGCAAAAGGACAACTTGAAGCAAGCTGAGGCGGCCGAGGAGGCGCGACTAGTTCGGTCCCAGCGGGAGCACCTCGAGCTGGAGCTGCGTCGGTTCAAGCGGAGGCGCATGCTGGCCAACCATCACAAGGAACAAGAGCTGCTCAGAGAGGTAAGGGTGACTTTAAATTTGTTAGCTGGTAATTCTCCTTATGAAATGAACAACTTTTCACAAGGAACTCATATGACATAATACATTTTTTTTAATTTCAATTTAAATGGTTTTACTCACGGCACTAAAAATCGGCATTGGGCCGACAGTTTCGATCCTATACGAGGTCCTTCATCAGGGAGCGAGGCAGGTAATGCGACAGCGTTCGCGGCCTGCCTAAGTATGTGTAACACTCACGAATCGTTAATTAGCATTTTTTTAGTTACTCAACGACTATCCCGAAATAGTACATGAAAATTACATGAGACATCATTTTCATATTCGGATTATTTTCTATTTCGTACTTTGTATTTGTACAGACAGCTTTAGAGATACCTCAACCCCCTATGAAATAATGACAGTTATGTATTTGACGAAATGCTTCGGGTATTCGAATGTAAGATCAGTATAATTTCTAGCATACTAATACACTTTTTCCAACTTAACAATCATTCTTAACCTTAACTACAATTTTGAAGATAAAGGTTTTTTTGTAGATAAGTCAAAATCTAAATAGCTTTAATTTATAGAACATAGCGTCCTACGTGGCTTCGTTCCCGTAGGAATTTAAAAAAATTATGTATCTTATATTATTTAGAGATAATGTATCATTCTAATAGTGAATTTTTTTTTCGTATCGGTCCAGTAGTTTCGGAGCCTATTCAGTGCAAACAAAAAAAAAAAAACAAATCTTGCCTCTTTATAATATTAATGTGTTAATTTAAAGTGACTTGAACCAAAGTCTACATTTAACAGCCTAAACACATGTAACTCGATTATCAAAGCAGCAAAATCTGCCAAATTTATCAAAATTAGTCTCACTATATGCGTTTAGCCCCTTGGTGCAAGTCGTTCTAGGATGTTACTTAACATAAGTCAAAGTATTAGTTAAGTAAATGAAAGGATTTACTTCAAGTTCATCCTTATCCGATAGAGGGGGTGAGGTGCACCGGCGTAGCCAGAATTATGTTTCGGGGGTTAAAGAAAATAAATTTGAAGGTAACAAAACAGATATTGCCGATACTACTTTACGGTGTTTCGTAAAAGGAAGATGAAGATGATCATCTTCCTGGCTGTTTCGTAAAAGGACCCCCCCCCCCCTGGCTACGGCTATGGTGAGGTGTCGGAAGCTGACTGTCCTAATCCAACTAATACAAGGCATGTTTATTTTCACAGGAGCTAAACAAGCGGCAACAGCAGTTGGAGCAGGCTCACGCCATGTTGTTGAGGCATCACGAGAAGACGCAGGAGCTCGAATACCGACAGCAGAAGGGCGTACACGCGCTTAGGTTAACATATTGTCTATCAAATAATTAGATTTTTTTTTCTTAAAAATAGGTTCGCTCTTGACCACAATCTAGCTTAGGGCAAAGATGTGGTCGAGAATATAGCGAGCTCACCCAGAAGAAGCCTATTCACTCGTACTTTAAAGATATTTGGGTTGTATGAACTCGGAAATAGAGACGCCGGCAGGGAATTCCACTCCTTGGCAGTGCGCAATATAAAATATAAAGAATAGCGCTCAGTACGTATCCGAGTAATTATTATTATTTATAGAATTATATTAGAATTAGTAATTATTATAATTTTTTTGTCATTGCATTGCAACCCGCGTCACGTTTCTCCTCTCTGGTAGACTGGAAGAGATCCCTTCAGGGATTAAACCGCTTTTGCTATTATATTACCTTTTGAATTTATCATGTTATACTGTTTTCGATTAATAAAAGAATTTACTTACATACATCAAACGAATATTGTACTGTAATACTGCTGGCCAAATAATAAATCTAAAATCTGTGGCTCTGCTCTACAAAACCATGCTTGTATACGTTGACGAAAAGATAACATTTCTGGCAAGAGACAGACTTGCTTCTTACTGTGTACTAGCTTTCTGTCAGCGACTTTGTTCGCGTGGAAAAATACCTTAAGACACTTTCCAGCCCTCCCCCAACTACACACGTGCGTGTAGAAATTCATTTACTTATTCATTAAAACTGTTAATTCTTTTATGACGTAAAAGAAGGAATAACAAACAAACACTCTTTTACATGTATAATCCATATTAGCATGCGAAGGCGCCAGAAGTAATCATTACATTAAGCTGGAATAGACATTGAAATTAAATGCACCATTTACTTATAAATCCCAGTTGTGACATTCCAGATTGCTTGCCAAAAATGGCTTTCAAGCAATAAGGTTCTATTAAAACTGAGACCATAGACATTTACAATGACTTTAGCTCTTAAAATGTCCTGCTAAGGCTATTTTGTTATACAATGTTCTGTAGTCTTGTATTGTATACAGGATGTCCCAAAACTCAACGTCAAGCCGGAACTGGGTGAACAGGCAAGTCATACCGGTTATTAGAAAAATATAAAAAAAATCTAAGTTGTATGTTTTTTTTTAAATAATGGGCATTAAAAAAAACGAAAAATTTAACACCCTGTGACAGTCTTTTCACTGCTGTTGCCACAAATATTTATTTTTTCCAATTTTTTTTTTTGTGTTATGTAATCCTGAATAATGCTTCTCTAAACTGTTATCAAAATTTCAAAACCAGCTGCTCCAGGTTTGATGAAAATGGGACGTTTTTCCTAAAAAAATATCAAAATAAAAAATGCGCTCAGATTTAATTGACTCTACTGAAAAAAAAATGTACTACGTTAGTCTGGCAAGTAACGGCAAAAGTTGGCCCATTTAGTAAGGATTCCAAAATGGTATAACACTCGGTAAATTATTGCTGGAATCATGGGCAATTTTTTGTTTTTGTAGAAATCCCGTTTTTTAACTTATTTTTCTTGCTTGGTTAAAAAATTTTCTGTTGTCCCCTAGGCTTTTCTCAAGGTCGTAACTTTAAGGTTGTAGCTTGGGTGAGATAGAGAAGTCATTTTAAGGCGTATGAGCGAGAAAGGTTAAGTTACTTAGTGTGACGGAGGAAAAAATCTTTTTTCAAGTAGTTCAAGGTCAGCAAGGACCAATGTAAATCCTTCACTAATGTAATAAACAATGCGAGTTACCTATTTGTTATGGTCCTTGCTGACCTTGAACTACTTGAAAAAATATTTTTTCCTCCGTCGCACTAAGTAACTTAACCTGTCTCGCTCATACGCCTTAAAATGACTTCTCTATCTCACCCAAGCTACAACCTTAAAGTTACGACCTTGAGAAAAGCCTAGGGGACAACAGAAAATTTTTTAACCAAGCAAGAAAAATAAGTTAAAAAACGGGATTTCTACAAAAACAAAAAAATTGCCCATGATTCCAGCAATAATTTACCGAGTGTTATACCATTTTGGAATCCTTACTAAATGGGCCAACTTTTGCCGTTACTTGCCAGACTAACGTAGTACATTTTTTTTCAGTAGAGTCAATTAAATCTGAGCGCATTTTTTTATTTTGAATTTTTTTTTTTGGGAAAATCGCTCATTTTCATCAAATCTGGAGCAGCTAGTTTTGAAATTTTGATAACAGTTTAGAGAAGCATTGTTCAGGATTACATAACACAAAAAAAATTTGGAAAAAGTAAATATTTGTGGCAACAGCAGTGAAAAGACTGTCACAGGGTGTTAAATTTTTCGTTTTATTTAATGCCCATTAATTTAAAAAAAAAACATACAACTTAGATTTTTTTTTTATATTTTTTTAATAACCGGTATGACTTGCCTGTTCACCCAGTTCCGTCTTGACGTTGAGTTTTGGGACACCCTGTATTGTTGTTTGCAAATAAAGTGTATGGTATTAGTGTTGCATAACTATCGATAGTCGACCTTAAAAAACAGTAAGAATATCATATCGATAGCCAAAATTTTGCGATACTTTTGATCAGACCAAACTATCGAAAATATTGAATTCTAATAGTATCGATACTATCGACAGTATTGATTCAAAACTATCAATACTATCGATACTACTAGAATTCAATAGAATCGATACTATCGATAGTTTGGTCTGTCATCAATAGTATTGCAAACTATTGGCTATCGATAGCCCTATAGATATTCTTACTTTTTTTCAAGGTTACGATGGTATTGATAGACTATCGACACTATTGTATATTGTTGTATGCAAATAAAGTGTATAGTATTGTTTTAACTGGTACTTCCAGAGAGGAACAGCTAGCGAGTCAGCACGCGACGGAGCTGTCGAACCAGCGCGACTACATGCAGCGCGCCGAGCACGACCTCAGGAAGAAACACGCGCTTCAGCTCAAACAGCAGCCCAAGAGCCTCAAGGTAACAAAAAACCGGCATAGTGCGAGTCGGAGTACCAGTGCCTTAATAGGCATTTTCTGGGTTGAGTCGCTCTGGGTTAGCTCGCTTTCAAGAAACGTTTTGTATGTTCTATGAAAATAAAGCAACTTTTGACTTTGACATCGTCGACCTTAACCTTGCTCAAGATTGAGGTCAAGAGTTAACCCCCCTTAAAAAAAAAGGACTCACGCACGAATGGCTCCGTACCATTATCTATAAAAACGGCAAAAAAATCACGTTTCTTGAATGGGAGCCTCCTTAAATATTTATTTTATTCTGTATTTTAGTTTTTGATGTTATAGCGGCAACAGAAATACATCATCTGTAAAAATTTCAACTGTCTAACTATTACGGTTCATGAGATACAGCCTGGTGACGGACAGCGTAGTAATAGAGTCCCATTTTACCCTTTGGGTATGGAACCCTAAAAAGAAATTTCACCATATGAAACAGACGGCAAACAATATACAAAAAAATACTGTGGTGAAAAGGTCCTGCCTCAGTCAGGCTGTTTTTCAGTCAGCATCTGAGATGACCCGAGGTAAATTACATAGACTGTGTACATACACATACAGAAACATACATACGCTCACGCCTATAATCCCTATCAGGGTAGGCAGAGCATCAGAGGTTCTAAAATCACTTGATGCCACATTTGACACAAATTTGCCGGCCGGTTTGGTCGAGTGGTAGTGACGCTGCCTCTTGGCGGGTCAGGATCCGATCCGGTCCCGATCCCCAGTCGGGGCAAACATTTGTGTAAAAAGCAGATGTTTGTTCTCGGGTCATGAGTGTTTGTGTTTGTCTTTATGTGTGTTCCAAGGGACCCACGACACAAGGGAAAACACAAGGGAATATAGGCTGTGTGGTATTTTTGTGCTGAAGAAATAAAATAAACTCTTATCTATCGCCATAGTTGTGAACTTATTTCTTGATTTATTTTATAAAGATGATTAATGCTACCCCGTTGCGATTCTCTCTGAATTGCGTATCACATAGATTAGTTTCAGATTAACATAAAACTTTTTTATATTGTTACAGCAAAAGGAGATGCAGATTCGCAAACAGTTTCGGGAGACGTGCAAGATCCAAACCCGTCAGTACAAGGCGCTCAAAGTGCAGATACTGCATATGACCCCTAAAGTTAGTACTTCACTTTAGTAATAATACAAGAAAATCTTTAGTAAAAAAACAAGACCGATCGCATTCCATGAAGCTGACATAAATAATAATTTATTCACTGAACCGCAACACTTGAGCATTTTATTGCACATTTTTCTGCCTTCTGTAAAAGGCGTAGCCCCATAAGAAATGTAACAGTAAATTTAAAAAAATGTGTTACAAATCATAAAGAATGTGATGACTGTACTAAATTATTACTTTTTTTTAAACTATTTTCAGGAACAGCAGAAAGAAGTGATAAAAACGTTGAAGGATGAGAAGAGGCGTAAACTAGTGTTGTTGGGCGAGCAGTATGACCAGAGCATCAGCGAGATGCTGCAGAAGCAAACCGTAAGGCTAGACGAGAGCCAGATGGTGAGGTTTTAGAACTACCTTTTTATATCATTCTGAATATGAGTCCTATAATTCGTGAACAAGAAATGTTTGAAAATTATTTTTGAAATAGAAATGTTTGAAAGTAGAATTTTAGTGCAGATGTTTGTATGTATGTAAGTAAATTCTTTATTGCCCAAAAACAGTGTTGTATAATACATTTTATTTATTTTTCTCTAAGTTAGGAAACATAATTTTTTTATTTGAAATTTTCTTTAAAATTCCAGAAATCTCGTAACACAATCACTATTTCAAAATACCAGTCAAACATCCAAAGGCTTTTTCTCGACTGATTAGTAAAAAAAATGCTAACATCGGAAGATGTTAGGAACGGATCAGTTGTCAAAACCGAGCCCTCCGTCATCCCGGGGTCGTGGATTCAAGTCCCATTCGCGCCGAAAATTTTTAATTCTCTAAAATTATATCACATATCTATCACGCTGGTAAACGTTTTAAAAATACTAAATTAGTAATGTTTGAGTCCCCGGGAGCGGCGCGAGCAGCCGTGTGAGTCCCCGGTAGAGTAGAATAGGACCACCCTCTTTCTTACCGAGGTGTCGTACAAAGCGACTAAGGAACATATGCAAGCAAGTTCATCTGCACACAGAGAAGGAAAACTCTGCAATTATATCAAAACCCTCGCCAACCCGTCTGCCAAGCGCAGTGAGTATGGCATTTACCCCTCATGGTATCGAGGGAGGCCCGTGCCCCAGCAGTGGGGACGTACGTATATGGGCTGATGAAGATGTAATGTTTGACTCATGTATTTTCAGATGGAATGCCAGCAGCTGAAGATGCAGCTGGAGCACGAGTTGGACATGCTGACGGCCTACCAGAGCAAGAGCAAGATGCAGGCCGAGGCGCAGCGCAACCGGGAGCGGCGCGAGCTGGAGGACCGCGTCGCAGTGCGGCGGGCGCTGCTGGAGCAGAAGGTACATACATACATAGATATAACAACCGGGAGCGGCGCGAGCTGGAGGACCGCGTCGCAGTGCGGCGGGCGCTGCTGGAGCAGAAGGTACATACATACATAGATATAACAACCGGGAGCGGCGCGAGCTGGAGGACCGCGTCGCAGTGCGGCGGGCGCTGCTGGAGCAGAAGGTACATACATACATAGATATAACAACCGGGAGCGGCGCGAGCTGGAGGACCGCGTCGCAGTGCGGCGGGCGCTGCTGGAGCAGAAGGTACATACATACATAGATATAACAACCGGGAGCGGCGCGAGCTGGAGGACCGCGTCGCAGTGCGGCGGGCGCTGCTGGAGCAGAAGGTACATACATACATAGATATAACAACCGGGAGCGGCGCGAGCTGGAGGACCGCGTCGCAGTGCGGCGGGCGCTGCTGGAGCAGAAGGTACATACATACATAGATATAACAACCGGGAGCGGCGCGAGCTGGAGGACCGCGTCGCAGTGCGGCGGGCGCTGCTGGAGCAGAAGGTACATACATACATAGATATAACAACCGGGAGCGGCGCGAGCTGGAGGACCGCGTCGCAGTGCGGCGGGCGCTGCTGGAGCAGAAGGTACATACATACATAGATATAACAACCGGGAGCGGCGCGAGCTGGAGGACCGCGTCGCAGTGCGGCGGGCGCTGCTGGAGCAGAAGGTACATACATACATAGATATAACAACCGGGAGCGGCGCGAGCTGGAGGACCGCGTCGCAGTGCGCCGGGCGCTGCTGGAGCAGAAGGTACATACATACATAGATATAACAACCGGGAGCGGCGCGAGCTGGAGGACCGCGTCGCAGTGCGGCGGGCGCTGCTGGAGCAGAAGGTACATACATACATAGATATAACAACCGGGAGCGGCGCGAGCTGGAGGACCGCGTCGCAGTGCGGCGGGCGCTGCTGGAGCAGAAGGTACATACATACATAGATATAACAACCGGGAGCGGCGCGAGCTGGAGGACCGCGTCGCAGTGCGCCGGGCGCTGCTGGAGCAGAAGGTACATACATACATAGATATAACAACCGGGAGCGGCGCGAGCTGGAGGACCGCGTCGCAGTGCGGCGGGCGCTGCTGGAGCAGAAGGTACATACATACATAGATATAACAACCGGGAGCGGCGCGAGCTGGAGGACCGCGTCGCAGTGCGGCGGGCGCTGCTGGAGCAGAAGGTACATACATACATAGATATAACAACCGGGAGCGGCGCGAGCTGGAGGACCGCGTCGCAGTGCGCCGGGCGCTGCTGGAGCAGAAGGTACATACATACATAGATATAACAACCGGGAGCGGCGCGAGCTGGAGGACCGCGTCGCAGTGCGGCGGGCGCTGCTGGAGCAGAAGGTACATACATACATAGATATAACAACCGGGAGCGGCGCGAGCTGGAGGACCGCGTCGCAGTGCGGCGGGCGCTGCTGGAGCAGAAGGTACATACATACATAGATATAACAACCGGGAGCGGCGCGAGCTGGAGGACCGCGTCGCAGTGCGGCGGGCGCTGCTGGAGCAGAAGGTACATACATACATAGATATAACAACCGGGAGCGGCGCGAGCTGGAGGACCGCGTCGCAGTGCGGCGGGCGCTGCTGGAGCAGAAGGTACATACATACATAGATATAACAACCGGGAGCGGCGCGAGCTGGAGGACCGCGTCGCAGTGCGCCGGGCGCTGCTGGAGCAGAAGGTACATACATACATAGATAGATATTCAAGAGAGACAATACAAAGGGATCGTTCAACAATTACGTGATCATTTTTGAATGGCTGAAGGGTCTAACATACGAAGAGATCGAAAACCTTTTGAAACGAATGGAATAGTCTCCACACTTTCTCCTATCGGCGATAACTTTACATTTAGTTTTATTTCTATTTCTATATATTTATCTTACACATTCGTTAGTGGAAGTTGTCGTTGGCACAACTTCCGATCCCAAGATATCACATCGTAGGGCTGACGCACGCACACATACATATATACCGGCGCACATACACATACACACACACCCACACACACACACATGCACGTACACACATACACATCTGCACACACTTTGATTTAAGTAAATTTAGATATATTTTTGTATTGTTTAAGAAATTTTGTTATTTAAATTGGGATTGTGCGAGGCACACCCAACACAAGCAAATTAATGCTTACTTGGCTGGCCATATACCAAAGCTGTATATACAAGCACCCGACCCCCTCCCCCTTCCGGTGATCACGTAATTGTTGAATGATACCAAACAGATAGAAAAACAGTCAAAATGGCGCTGACTCAGCATGTGATGTAGTACTAAACTAAAGCGCTGATTTTCGGTCAGTACTACAGTGTGTTGTTGCGTCGAGCGGTATTTCAAAAGACAGCTAGACATATACAATACACATGAAAGACATAAAACACACATGCAAAACAAACAAAATTAAGTCAAAGCGCTAATTACAACATTACCAATTACCATGGATTAAAATCCATGGATGAAACCATGGTTTAAAATCCAATTCTAGTAAACTAGAATTTCGTTTTTCAGCTTCAAGAACAGGACTGTGTTCTTGAAGCTGTACAACGAGCCGAGCAAGATATGAAGTAGAGACTGTGTGTCCCTTTTTAACGAGGCCATGACACTGTGATGCAACTTTGAAAGGATACCAGAAGGAAATAAAAAAAAATAGGTTTGAAACATTTAACATTACATTTTTGTAATTTAGGAATATATAACAAAATGAATGTGAGTAGGATTATGTTGACCGAAGTTTATATAAGTGATTTTCGAGCCAACATTTGTAATCAACAACATTTTTTTAGACTGGCAAGATGAGAGAACGAGACAAACGGCTTCCGTTGTTACTGTCTCTCTTGGCTCGGATTAGCCTCCGTACAAAACGCAATGGAAAATATACTTTATCTCGTTTTACAGTTCATTATCCAGAATCCAATTTTTCATAGTTATAGGTCCTTGTTAATGCTAGGTCCATGGACATAAGTAGACATGTAACGGGGTGGTTACTTATATTTCCAGATGGAGTCCGAGTGCGCGCAGTTCGTGGCGGAGCGCGCCGAGCGCACGCGCATGCTGCACGAGCGGCACGAGCGCGAGCTGGCGCACTTCGACAACGAGAGCGCACGGCTCGGGTTCAGGTCACTAACTACTTTTTTTATTATGGAAAACTTACATCAAGGAACAGCTAAACAAAACTGAAACTCTGAATTCAGACCATCATCTATATACCTTTGTGAATAGACGTAGATTCAAAAGAACGAATATGTATGTATGTATTTAAATCCTTTAATGAAACTTTGACTTATTTTAAGTAACATCCTGAATGTTTGAATGAATGTCCTTTGGAAAATTTGCAAATTGTTTTCATACATTTAATGTTATCTGCGATGAAAATTCCATTTTGCTATTAAAATCAATAACAACAGCGAAAAACACGAAAACCGGCAATGTACGGACGGCCGCAACTCAGGTTACCTCACGTTTTGAAATGAAAATGGAGTAATCTGATGCGCTGGCCTCTGTACATCGCATTCTGACAGCGGCGCGGTGTCGTGGAAAACTCTAACTTGATATTTCCGGAAAATGTATTACTTGTAGATCGGCTACGAATAATTATGGGGTAGATTCCACCATTTAATTATTTGCTAAGCCGTCCCTTACATCCTGTATGTTATATAAAAATGTACTATTTTTACTTGAATCTTTACCAATATTGTAAATGCGAATGTCTGTAAATGTCTGTCTGTCTGTCCGTCTTTCACGCCTAAACTACTGAACCGATTTTGATGAAATTTGGTACAGAGATAGATTAGACCTTGGGAAAGGACATAAGCTACAGCTGGGCACGATATAAACTGTAGTCCCCGCGGACGGAAAGCTAGTTTTTAATAATACATCAGCCAAAAATAGCTTTACCCTCATTTTGTGACTTACTCCGCGGACCGCACCGTGTTTCGTAACTTTCTGTAGCCTTTACGAATCGTACCGGTTTGAATGTATGTGATATGCGTCATAGTGAATGTGTTGTAATGTTGTGCAGTCAAATGGCGATCGCCGAGGGCGGCCGCGAGACGTACGGCGACGAAGAACAATCGCTGTCAGGATCCATGCTGTCGCTAGCGCACTCCAACTCTTCCGCCTCGTTCCCCGCCGGCAGCCTCTAACCACCCCCACCACCCCTACATACATACACACACCCCATACACACATACATCCCATAAACATATAGGGTGACTTTATAGTATTTATCAAAAATTAAGGATGTGAATTAGCCCCCTAAACTGAACAATATTCTCCGAGGGCGGAACGTGAAAAAAAATCAACAATTTTAAACCACAAAGAAATTCTCAAAAAAAAAACACTTTTAGAAAACTAATTTAAAGTCGCCCATTGTACGCTCCATGCACACATACATCAAACGCGTACATACAGTATACAAGAGTAACTAAACATATTTCAGTGCCGCTACGCGTCCCAAAAGCCTTCCAGTATTTGTTATGGCAAGTTGCTGTGGATTGCAGCTGTTTTGTCAATTGTCGACAAACTAACCTGAAAACTTATGTTCTGAATTCGACCCTGATTACTCGAAAGAAAAATATATGTAATGGAAAGCGACAGACAAAATGAACCAAGTAATTATTATAGGTTTCGGAAAAGGCTTCGAATTTTTTAAATGCCTCTTCTCGATCTCGATGCCTTTTGTGTTGCCACGTTTGAATACAAAACTTTTTTCACGACTGTATATGGTTGTTATGCAAAAGTTATGCGAAGTTACTCTTCTATACTGTTTAAAGCTACAACTCACCCGTACCCTTTCACTCTTCAGTTCATTAACCATCTTCATTGACACATTGTGCAGAACATTTTATTCGCCATGTGAGAAATACTTACCCAATTAGGTATTTTTTTAAACCTAACTTTGTTTGCCGTAAAGTGACTTGGGCAACGTTTTTAGTGTCTTGTTCACCAATATGTCAATGAATTTTCCATAATTTACTTCACTCATCCCTAATCCACACACAAATATACAAAAGTAGTGCTGTTGCCATACACAATTTAATATAAGCGAGACAAAATATGAAGGGGTTTTAATAAAAATCGAAGTGAAATTGTACGGGGTTCTTGTAGTAAATTACTAACAGATAGTTCTAGGGGTAAGGTTTCGATTTGTATTATTTTGTGTTTATTGTTATCACTAGGCTGAGCCTAGTTCTGAAGTAAATGTTTATAAAATGCGTATGAATGCATAGTGTGCTAGAGGCAATCAAAACCCGCTTGTATGTGAATGTGATACTAGAAAGTGCTTGATATTACGAATCGAGAAGCAATATATCTTACAAAGTATTGGCACGTTACCTACCTCATTATATTTATAATGCTAGGTTAAATTTCTGGAGAAATGTGGCAACAGCATTACGGTCATCGAACAGATCGTACTGAGACTGCGCGGCCCTCCCGCTCAAGGAAACGAAGGTAAAGGAACGACTACACGAATTTCTAGAAAAACTATAGGACGGCTAGAAGCGCCTAATTTATTATTTTGTTATACGGCGTGTCGTTTCCAGCACACATTGTAAAGGATTGTTGAATGTTAATAGATTTGCTCATTCAGAATTTAGATGCTGAAACCACACGCCGCCTAGTTTATGTTACGTCTTCCAAGTGAGATATCGCAGTATTGCTGGCCGAGGCGGCTCGGGAGGGCATTTCCTAATATACACTGTTAAGTTTATTACACTCCATAATTAATTAAAATTATGAATAGTGCGACGGGCGGTTCGGATATTGCAATCCACAAGCACGGCCTCGCTCGACAGTGTACCATAGCCGCGAGCACATCGACACACATTGTAGATACCGCTGTTTGAAACAACGTTTTGGAGCCTGAATGTATTTGCTAATATCCGCAACCGGCCACCGCATAACATTGTTTGTATGAAGAATTGTTCGCGAGACTGTGCCGATAGTATGTTATTTAAACTATGCAGTGATGTGCGAATGATAAGCTTTCTATTAGGAATTTTAACTCGAGATAAGGCACCGCTCCGTCCGCTTCGCTCGGCAAACAATATTATTACACAAAAAATACACTTGCATTGCATGTTTCAAAGTATTAAGATAATGCTTTTTTACCCGACTGCCAAAGAAGGAGGGTAATGTTTTTCGAGTGTATGTAAGTATGTATGTATGTCTGTTCCTTTGTGACCTCCTGTAGCCTAAACGGCTTGATGGATTTTGATGTATGAGGTATCGTTAGATTTGTCTTGATTACGGGAGTGTCATAGGATACATTTTATTTTAGTGTGCAGTCGGGTATTTTGTTTTTTTAATAATTAGAGTTATTCGACTAACGGTTCGATCTCTTTAGACTTAAGGGTTAATCTTCGAATAGTTAATGATAAATTAAATCAAAATTTAAAAATACTATTAGACCGTCCATCACTAAATCCCGCACGAGCGAGCGAGGCGGGCAGAGCGTGGTCTGGTAGAGCGCATGATAAATTGATAACACTAAACTCTTAGTACTCCAGATCTACTCTTGTATAATATGTAGTCTGTAAAGTCTTTTAACAAATTTTAGCTAGTTATTCATCTTGATATTTCTACTACGAACATTCAGGACGAAAAACTACCATAAACAGGTAAAACTATATTTTAAAGCAGACTTTGTAGTACCAAGGAATGTTGATCCTCAAAGTACGCTTAGGAAGTTTAACGAGGCATTAGTTAGGCGGAGTAGCGTGCTCATGACGTCACAGCCCCGCGCCAGCGCGCACACACGACTTATTCTTTACATTAGATAGTCAAAATTCTAATATTCATATCATTAGGTTTTACTTTAGGATCAATTTTTTCAAAAGAATTAATTATTTCTTAGTGCGCTGACTGATCATTTTGTTCATTGGTCTATAATTGAGTTTTTTTAATAATTGATATAATTTAAATGTTTTCGTACCAATGCAACATTTTATGCTTACGTTAGAAATTTATTAGATGTTAATACATAACATGCTTTACTAAATCATAAATAATAACAAAAATGCAGGTGCTGTGTATGAATATTAAATAACAAACTGCCAATTATGTTTTGTAAATAATAATATAAAGTATATATTATGAATTACACAATTTGCCTTAAATAGCGGTGGACCGCGGGGCTAGGCGTTTGTACATAAAGAACAATAATATAAAGTTATACATAGTTTGTTACTTTAGTAAGGTGCGAGTGGTGTTGTGTACATTGCGTGCGAGCGCCCCGAGGGGCTACTATGTGCTATTTTCTTTATCTAGTGTCCTAATACACTATTGTATTGTCTACTAAGCTTACCAGTCATGTATGTATAGACGATTACATAATTATTTAATTTAACGCCGATTTTAGTCATAAATATCCAAATTTAGTTAATGATATTTTTAAAGTAATTTTTATTTTATTAATTATTCTTTCCCTATATCACATTGCTTGTAAGCATCACACGATGTGATCGTTTTGTATTGTATGAGACTCCTTTAACAGTTCCTTAGGCATTTCAAAATTCTACTTAAATAGAAGTTGCATGTTGAAATTTTAGCTGTTATTAAATTGTTTCGATTTGTGACGCCAATCAGAAACACGTTAAAAAAGAATGGTCAGTATTTAAAATGCAAACTGTTAAATAAAAGTTGTGTGGATTGTGTTTGGCGTAACGAATCGGCCTCAGAGTATGTAGCCTACAAATTCTCCAGACCTGACCAAGAAATTGACAATAATCTCTAGACACAGCCTACTCGACCCGACCTTTCTGTAAATACGTTAGGACAATGTGCAATGTAGCTCGCGAGAGTGATCGATCTCTTATTTATTAACCTTAGCCACTGAAATCATGTTTCATACTTTTAAAATTCGCCGGCCTTTGGAAGAACAATGGTTACTAATGTTTATCTTAGGTTTGGTCTCTCTTGATGGAATAACTAAGGTTTAAAACAGACGACTGTACTATTATGATTGAAAAATTTGACTTGTAGAGAAAAATATGAACAGATACCCAAAAAGTTCAACCGAATTACATATTTTAGTAAATAGAGCGTGGACGATTGTAAGCTGTCGATGCTTGATCTAACCTAAAATATCAATAAACCATTCTGTATAATGTCGAAACCTCTGTGATAATAAAAACAATAGAAATCATTGCTTTTCTAAAATAACTAATATCAGAATCAGAAGCACTTATGGAATTGAATTGTAAGCTGTAACTTCGCTTGCGTGCATCTAACTAGATGGTCGGTATTAACTTTAGGCGCGTAGGTTTCGCTCGCTACTTAGATCTCGGCCTCGATGCTGTAAAGGTCGGCAACTTTGAAATACTGGACACTTTTTGTAATATGTAACAAAAAGTGTCAAGCATTTTAAAGTTGCCGACCTCGAAACAAATGATTGTTTAAAGTCAAATAACATGAACACTACTTGTCAACTTGCCAGGAATTCAAATTGTTATTTAACTTCGATGGTTGTAATTGAATCCCTGTACTATGTATAGTAAGGCCTGAGAATAGTGCGTAGACGCGTCTTTTCTCGATTCAACCTCCCACCACTTAGCTGTTCTAGAGTTAGGAGTTTCACCCTCAACACGTCACTACCGACAAAATATTATTATTACGATATAGAAGTACCAAACTCGTAGTTAGCGATCACGTATTATTATATGTACATTGTAACTAAATAATTTTTATATTTTACCATTGTATAGTCGTTTATCACCGATAGGTAGTTAGCAATATTTTGACAGAGGTGTGACTAGGCACGGCGCGCGGCGTACTTGATCGTGCGTACGCTCGCCGGCCGATGTTGTTTTCTTTTTATTTTTTGTTATATATTTAAATAACACAATCGACTTGTAGTTTTAATAATTATTATCATTAATTATTATATTGTAATATAATCTTATTAATGAAAAAATCAAACTGAAAATAAATAGAAAGGAAATACTTGTGTCTTTTAGTTTGTACCTTAAAATTTTTTATAAATAAAACTATTGTGATAATGCTTAAAAAATCTACTTTATTTGTAGTTTTCAAAAAGTAAAAATATGAAACAAAAATATAACAATATAAATTTTGAAAGTAGCTTAAAATAAATCTTGATAAATAATTGCTTATATAATTTTTTTATTTATTTTATTATAGAGTTACGTAAATGCTATATAAAAATGTTACAACTTTTCACTTCAAGTTGAATAACGAGTATGGTGTATGTTTGTGCTTTTACAACACATTGGACTTAACTTAATTTTCTCAAATTGATATAAAAATTACTCTTATAAATACAAATCCCAGTAACTTAGGGATCAAACTTATTTGTTGTATTGTACACTTCATTTGATCATAGTTATAACTTTACGGAAAACAATACATATCTATGATATTTTTCTATCTCCGCCTAAGCACGCAGATACAATACATATTATGATACAATATATAAGGTAAGTACCGGATTATGATTATTTTATTTTCATTGCTAGTTTTTCTAATCTTCGTATATCTTAGTAATAACTGGCATCTACGGAGAAAATCCTAAAACAAGAACAATAGGCACGCTTCGCAAAAGGCTTATAAAATTATCTTTCACATCTAACATGAGTCAAAAAATTCCGTGTTAACTGGGCAAGATGATGACTTCTTCAGTAGATGCCAGAACGTAAAGCAAGTAGGGGGACTAAGCTAATAACAGGATCTTTAAAAAGCTGACCTTTTGGTGGGGTAAAATCATAACTGGATACGTTGTTTTACTTATTTCAGTTGCGTCTGTAGCAAAACAAACTTAATAAAGAATATACAGACTCCGTTACTAAAGTTGCTAGAACGTGCATTAAAATATCGTGTTAAATGTTTCCACAACTAGATGTGAATGCCTTGGAATTACTATAGGCGTATGAAATCCCCATTCTTGAAACTCGCTTAGTCCCGCCCTACAGAGGTGTCTACCAGTTTTACTGAGTGGGCGAGAACTCCGTAGGCTCGAGGATGCGGCAATGCATCTCCCTGATGAGCGGCACAGTGTACGCCACGCACTCGTCCCAACCAGGATTCCTCCACGTGCTCTCACGGGTCTCTCTTCGGGCCTTCAGGTCTTTGTAGCCTGGAGATTGAGGGAAAAATTGTAACATGTTAACATCGAGCACGTAACCCGTCAGCCAAGCATGGTGAGTATAATAATTTACAAACAAAGTAAGAAACATTTTACGTAAAAATCTGCAAATCTGTCCGCAGTGCTGACTGCGGTAAGTTTGAACGTATTTATCAAAGCTAAACCACTCACGTTTCCTTTGTATTCGGCCCAGAATACAATGGAAACGTGAGCGGATTAGCTTTGGTAAAAACGTTTAAACTTACCGCAATTGGGAGGCTGAATGTCATGTGTACTTATATGTAATGTGTACGCATTATTAACTTACACCAGATATGGTGAACGTTGTAGAGGCGTCCAATTTGCGAGAAATATCCCGTGAAGGCTTCGTTCTGCGAGCGCCGGTACTGCAGCCCGCGCGCCCAGTTGTTGCCCCACTCGATCATAGTTCCCGGCTTTAGGCTAGGTAACAGAGAATGTTGGTGTAATCCTACTAATATTATAAATGTGAAAGTTTGTGAGGATGTATGGATGTTTGTTACTCTTTCACGCAAAAACAAATGGAATTTTGCAGTAGTATAGGTTAAACACTAGAATAACACTTAGAATACATAATTTTACCGAATTCCCACAGGAAGAAGTCTCGGCAGACAGCTAGTACTGTAATAATATTAAGTTGAATATCATTACAGTACTAGCTTTCTGACAAATGTGTAACTAGCGATCAAACATAAGGGACTGCCTTTAATCCCGGCGCCTCCGTCTTATTCAAACCAAGTGCGAGTTCAGTATTAATTTAATAGTGTAGTTAAATAAAGTTAACTTTTTAACACATAGAAAATGGGAAAAAGTTAAAATTTTCTAAATTTAACAACACAATGTTGGTATTAAAATCTGTAAATCATTAATATTAAGTAATTACATAATTATGTTATTACCTGTAAGATCGGATCTCGTAAATGTTCTTCCCAGGGCGAGGTTCAGCATTGGGCCAGAAGCTGAATTTCAGCAGATATTGCAAGTGCCTTGATCTGACGAAGTTTCCGCGTTCCTTTTCTAATGCACGGTATTCCTAAAGTTACATATTTTGTTTTAATTTATATGTCTGTAAAAGGAATATTCAATAAAGTTGAGAATAAACAAACAAATAATTTTAAGGAAATTTTGCACAAAATGACGACATATTTTTTTAAAAAGAGCAGCTCTTGAATTTCTTGTCTGTTCTTTTCAGGAGAAGACTGTATGAATAGACATAGAGTAAAAAAAATAATGTCATCTTAATGTTCACTGAAATTTTGATTTGATTTGATGAGAATTAACATATTTCTTCACGGGACACAATAATACAAAACAATATACTTTACTTGCACACAGACATACAGTACAATTGACAATAATGTACAGAGGCCAGCGCATCAAGTTACTCCATTTTCATTGCAAAACGGCTTTTATCACAACATCACAGAGTGCATGCGTGTGGTAACCTGAGTTGCCGCCGTCCGTACATATTGTTAGCTTGAAAGAGCAACATTTGTGAAATAACTTATGAAAATCTTTATTATATCAAATTCACATAAGATACTATCTAAAGTCGGCTGGTCACCGTGAGACTAACTGACCAACACCCTCCAACTGAGATGAAACAAAAACAAGTTGCAAGAGAGAAAGGAGTGGAAAAGGTTGGAGGAGGCCTCTGCCAATTGGCATCCAGACATCTATTAAATAATTAATATGTTCTGTATTTTATATTCTGATACTGTCTGAATAAAGGCTTTATTATTATTTTAAGATACTATCATTTCACAAACATACCTTGCTCTCACCGAAGAGTATCTTTGCCTTGTCGATCTTTTCGAAGCCACCAACATAGCGCCACAAGTGAAGCGCCTGGTCCATGTCTCCTACTGATACTGTCCATGATCCTACTAGCTCGCATCCTAGCTCCGCTTGGCAAGAGTGCACAAATTCTACTGAGGTTTTACTGTTGACAACATAACAATATTATTATGAGGAGTCTTGATGATTAGTTAGTGGCACTGAGGAATGTGAATCTAGCTATGAAACTGGATGATTTTCACCTAGGAATCTGTACATACAAATTCACAATCATAAATTGGCTATCCAACCTGGAACAACTGGACAAGGCTGATAGCATAAGTACAGGGAATTTTTTCCATTTATGATTTATTAATTATGGAAAGTTTTTGTTTAATGTAGTGATTGATGATTGACAGCTTTTCATCTGGTTTGCTTCTGATGAAAATTTTTCATGCATTAGAAAAGACCAAAATCAAAACCAACTTTACTGAGCTCTTTTTAGCCTGTTTCTCAGAAGTTTCAAATTAATGTTATATGTAACTAAGTAGATAACTGAACATAGTTAACCTGACTGCCCGGTCAAATAGTAGTGTCCTGAGGTCTGGCATTGTACCTATAGCTAGTGGTTACATGCACTTTTTGTATACAGTTGGACCCCAAGACATAGAATAAGTAACAATTTCAATACAAGACACATAAAATAAGAAAGTTTTATCTTGTTTTTATTAGAAATGTTTTATAAGAAACTGTCTTGCCAAGTCTCAATCCCAACTGAAAAGTGTATTTCAAGGAAAATAACATTATTAAGTTGTTTATGAAAAAAGTCAGTCAGTAAATAAGGATGGATGGATGTTTGATACTCTTTCATGCATAAACTACTGGATGGATTTTGATGTAACTTTCCAGTAATAGAGCTTTATTAGACATAGAACTTAAGCTACGACATTTTCCGTAACTTCTGCGGGAACGCAGTCCCGGGCGGAAAGCTAGTTCTCAAAACAACTCAATCTACTTAAGAATTTACTGAATCTATTAAAGAGCATAAAGGCTATTTTCACTTTAATCTTGATCGAAATATTTTACAAAACCATTCCTATGGATTTTTGGCTATAATTCTAAGGTCAAGGTGCCTGATAAGGAATCGTAAATATTCCAACTGTTATCGGGATCTAGCTATGTTGTTCTATTTACAGTTGGTTGCATAATAGTCTTGTTATCGGTATTGTCGTGCCGGCGAGCTGCTAACTCATGGTTGCCTAATACATATAAGTATACGTACTAGTTCTGCAGATATTTATCCACGGAGTCCGGCCTAATGTTATGCGTATGTAGAGCGTAGATTATCTCCTTGTCACTCAACATACGACTGTGCGACTCCTTCGTAGGCTCTATCTTCCGCACCAATAACTTCGATAGCCAGCTATCATCGGCGTTCAGCTTCACACTCGTAGATATCAACCTACAAAAATAACTACGTTACAGTGTTCCAAATATAACCCCCGGACATACACAAATAACATTTGATGGAAATGTACCTTGCATTTTTTGGAATAGCCGAACCCATGCGTATCACTTTATTCAAGGAAGCCATGATAGCGGTTAGATAGAATAAACTATTATAAGTAAACTACACTAATTACGAACTGTGTTATTTAGATATTTGTTATCAATAAATTGACATGACAAAAACACTTGAAGGTTATCTAACAGATTTTGAACATGTGGTGCCACCTCTTGCCTACGACCTGTACCAAAAATTAATGACATAATGTAATGAGGATTGGAATGGAACGTTTTGGGATAACTTTCATACTAAGCCTATAAAATAAAAGTAATTCTATATGATTTTTGGTATTAATAATACGACAAAGTCACGTTTTCAATGATAGTAACTAAACCGAACACATAAATACATTATAAAGAAATAGTAATAGATTGCTTTATAATTTGCGTGAAATGAATAATGTATCACCGGTCGGTTTCTTCATTTTACGCAAAGTAGAACTTTGTAATTTTCAGTCACAGAGGCTTTGCGTGAAATCGAAAAAGTTAGAACCACGACCTAACAGCTGATTGGAAAAATGTTAATTACATGTAGGTACATAATAGAGTTTCTAAACTACAAAACTGATTAAAGTAGATGTGCTACCATTTGTACCTGTTACTCTATGTACATATTCTTATTCATCTATATAAGATTATAAGCGGTGGCGGCGGGGCAAGGGCGTTCCAATAGCAGCACGGTTTTCACAAATTGAATATCTTCCGTCGCAGTCGTCTATTTATTTCTTATCCATGTTCTTTCTCGCTCTCACCAGCCGCGTGATCATCCTATGTGATCGCTTCTTTTTTTTTAATAAGCCATTGCTACAAGAGTTGGCTGTTTGTTGCAAAAGCATGTGCTTTTGGTATACATTGTCAAGTCAAATGTCATCACTGGAAATTGTTTTGTCATTTTTCCGGACATTATTTACCTAAAAATATTTTTTGTTTTGTAATAAAAAGCGTCGAAGGCTCTTGCGAGGTTTGCCGTAGTAAAACCTCGTCATGGGTGAGTAGTCATGCAAAAAGGAGAGAGTTTTATTGTTAAAAAACTTGTTTGTTGTTGGTGGGCGGTGTAGTGAAACCTACGAAGAGCTCTGTATTTAATTATGTCTGTGTCTGCAGCGTCGAGCGAAGTATCAAAGCTTCAGCAGCACCTGGCGCTGCTGAAGGAGGAGTATGGAAAGCTGCAGAGTCACTGTGCTGAAGTGGAGCGTAAGTATACGCTGGCGGCCGCGTCTGCCGGTGATTTGAGCGAAACAAGTTTCGTCGCTCGACTTCTCATGACTGTAGCGACGTTGTACGGTCGGGATACCTACTCCGATATCAAAATCAAGTTGCAGAGCAAGTCTATGTCAGGACACAAATTTGTATTGAATGCACGGTCAGACGACTGGAATGAAGATGCTTTGAAAGATTTGGATGAGTTAGGTAAGTTCTTAATTTGACTAACTATTTAAGTGTATTTACTACTATTATTATATTTACTACTTATTTTACTTTTAGATTAGTTTCAGATTACATCAGTTTTTAATTTACTATTAGTTTTCACATTGTATCAATTTATCTGATAAGAAACATTGATAAACTCTTCTATTTTTAGCCTCTTCCATCTTTAACCCCATAACATAACAAAAGAACTCAGGATGTTTGTTTACACATTAGTTACACTATTGCCAATTACAATTAACCAATTTGATAAGTCGGTGACTGAGTCAGGGCTTTCATTTTAAATGTATACTATGTAACCAGCACAAGTAGGCATATGATAGCTCAGACTTTATTAGACGTAGTGCACCTAATTGTGTTGGTTGGGCAATACTAAAGACTAACTGCCGTACTCAGAGACGTCAATTAAAGTTAACCCGTCGCGCGCTTGTTTACGGCGCGTGCGATACAAATCCTGCACACGGGTGTGCAAGAATCGCGCGAAGGTTTAAGAAGTAATTAAATGTCATGCTATCCTTGTTTATATCAACAAGAGTGAAAGAGACAACATCAGAGTTTAACAATACTTAACTTTAATTGACGTCTCTGAGTATGGCAGTAAGTCCCTAAAGACTGCAGAATTATAAAAATAAAAATTTCAAAATATTTTTAGATTGGTCCACATTGCCAGATGATGTTGGTGCTGCACTTCTGAAATGGTTGTATACAGATGTAGTGGATCTTTCCAGAGGAGATCTCTTTGCTCTTCAGCTGATGAAATCTGCTGCTAACTTCAAGTTGTACGGCCTTGTTGGAAAGTGTGAACAGGCCCTCATAGCCTCGGTGGGTGTTAGGTAAGCGTTGAATAACGTCAAGTCTGATTAAACTAGTATGTTATGTGGGTGACTAATTCTTTTGTAATACTAATTATGGCAGGAATGATAATTATTATATTAAGTAACTAGATGTATGTATGCATTGTGTATTCAGGTGAAGGAAAATTCTGTTTTATTAATCCTTTGTGTGATACAGCTGCTAATTTCTTTGCCCATTTTAAAAAAAAATGAGTTTTTGCATATTGTTTTCTTATTATATTAATTACAAAAACATGTTTCATAATTTCCAAAAAAACATGGTTTTAAAATTCACTTTTATATGTTTTTTAACTAATGATAAAGAATTAAAGGGAATCCCAAATATTAATTCTTACATACATTTTTTGTGTATTGTTGTTAAAAGAGACTTCTTCTTCTTATCTTGTAGGTATAGTCAGGTGTGTGGCAAACTAAAGAGACTAACACCTGCAAAAACCAATAATTATAATTATTGTCATAAATGTATACTCAGAATATTAAGAATCAATATTTTGTAGTTTCAACACTTAAAAAACAGTATAAATATGTAATACTTTTATATATTAGATACCTATATAATTTAGATACTACTGTCATTTTATGTTGTGATTATTTCTTTCTTAAATCAATGTCATCTTTTCCAGAACATGTGTGAAGTTCTATTCAGCAGCAGATGAAATAGGGGCCACAGCACTCAAGGAGCATTGCTCGGGGCTGATATCTGCTCATTGGGATGACCTAACTGGTGGGTAATTTTTATGGTAAACTAGAAGAATAAGCACTTTCAGAGAAACTACATTTTACCCCTAATACATACAACATAAGAGCAGCACAGAGTTTCAAGCTTGACTTGCTCTTGATAGGCTCATGTGGCGCCTTCCTATGTCTTTCATTAGGTGTAATATTTTCAACTAAAAAAGTCTTAATTATTACTGGTGCAATAACCAGATAGAATAAACATGGTGTAATGGATACAATCCAGCCAATGGATTTAAGTCGATGGAAAAATAATCAAATGGTCGATAATAAAAAAGGTGGTAAGTAATGAGAGTAATTGCAGCCATCAACATGAACAACTTTTACTATGGGACCAACTGTGATATAAATAAATACAGTATTTACATTACAAAAGTTGTAGACCACACTGGACTGGGACGGAAAGAAAATCTTAGAATGTGGTAACTGCCAACCCTTCCTAGGCATACTGTAAGAACCTGTGAGTGGGACGCACGGATTTTGCTGTATTGTGGGCTAAAAGTTTCACAACCTAACACCACTATACTCATGTTCCATCTAAACCCTCAGAATTAATGTCAAATGTAGCATCAAGTGGTTCCAAAAGCACATAACGTTCTGCCTGCCCCAAAATGGATTATAGGCGTGAGTGTATGGGTGGATGGAAGTTGTAGACTTTCCTGACCAAAGTTTGAAAAATTCTTTCACCATTAGAATCCTACATTATCTGTGATGAACATAGGTTACATGATTTTCCCGAATTCTCACAGGAACGAAGTCCCAGGCGGAAAGCTAGTAATTTTTTAAAACAAAGCGGGGGGGGTGTATGTATGTCTAAAAGCTTAACTCAAAAGCTACGTAACCGATTTTCATACGGTTTAATGGACAGAAGTTTTAAAATATGAAAGGTGAATTTAATTTTTTTAAATTATTTGCAGGCGAGGACTTCGCCCACATGTCATCAGCGCTGCTGTATCGCATGTTGAAGAGCAAGTCGCCGCAGCCGCTGCACGCCGCCGTGCGCCTGCTGAGAGAGGACGTCGTTTTCTTGTGCCTCGTCGAAAACCACGCCAATGTGAGTACGCAGCTTTATTTCATGTATTTGCTACTATTCGGTGGTAGTGGAAGGGCGCCCGCGAATTAAAAGAAGCCGTACTGTAGCGTAGCTCAGAGGGAACAACCGGGGATCTAGCAGATGGAGACCAGGAAAAGTCACAGAATCACTTAATTAATCAATAAATGTTTGTGTATATGGCTCTGTCTTCTGCAGAATCACATAAAACATTTATTCAGAGGAACCTAACTCACGCGGCCGACGAAGCCGCGGGAATGTGGAAACGCAATAAACTATTGAGTATTGAGACTCTGTCAAATGTATACAAAAAGGCGCCAAAAGCTGTAAAACAGTTTTATTATAGAACCTTTTGCTAAAGGTATTCTAAGTCGATTGTAATCTTGGAGGTAGAACCTCCACTGTTCCCATGTTTAACAAACGCCTAACACGCAGTTTGTTGCACCTACCCAGGAAACGTAATCAAAGAATAGTAGGAGTATTCACCGGCCACTGTCCGCTAAAAAAGCACATGTGTACCATGGGCAATACAGAGAATGCAAGAACGTCAAGAACCTTGCTTCTGGGAGAACATAGGCTGGCTGGAATAGCCAGCCCGAAACATATTGTAATAAATTAGTGCCTTCCAAGGAACATAGATCGAAATATGAAAAGAGTTTGCATGCTGTATTATTTTAAGCAAGTTGATGGTTAGTGCGTGTGGGCTCAAATGACAGTACGAGAGCACAATGCTGCCTGTCTGTTTATATTCTTTTATTTCACTACTAGCTGACCCGGCGAACTTCGTAAAGCCTTATTTTTTTTTCGTATTTTCTCACCTTTTAAATCTTCCCTGAACTTCCACGAATATTTCAAGACTAAAATTAGCCAAATCGGTTCAGCCGTTCTCGAGTTTTAGCGAGACTAACGAACAGCAATTCATTTTTATATATTAGAAGATAACGACGTTCAGGGCGGAAGATGTAGTGGTGGTAAGTAACAAAAAAACATGATGCCTGGGAAAATTTTTGAAAAGCCAGTTTTATTCCTTTCCGCCTGCGGCTTCGCCCGCGTGGACTACAGGTTATATCGTGCCCAGCAGACTCCTTAGACATTTCTATTATTCATCTGTGGCAGACTTGTTATTTATTTTGCACTCCTATGATATAGGTATCATACGAAAGCATTTTCTGAGAAGAATATAAACAATAAACATTTAAATAAAAACTTGTTCTTAAAAATATTTTTAATAATTAATTAATACTGTAATGGAGATGAAGATGTCCTATTCCACCGATTTCGGTCACGGCGACTTTGGACTCCTAGTAAATCATGTGCTCATGTGCCCGAAGTACGCTACTACCGTATAATGACGGTGCACTACACGCAGTGGCGTAGCTACCGGAGGGCCAGAAGGGGCAATGCCCCGGGGCCCCCAAGCTCAGGGGGCCCCTCGGACTCTGACTTACAAACTATAAATTGAACTAGTGAAACTTTCTCCCACATTCAAAATATAAATGAACCAGATTCCAGGTAATGGCAACTTATTTGAAAAAAACCGGCCAAGAGCGTGTCGAGCCACGCGCATTGTAGGGTTCCGTAGCAGCATGGTTCAAATATATTCTTATTAATCCCAACAGTGTTTGGCACTTGGTCGACTATTACTTGCAAACTTGAATGACCAACTTATGTGTGATAGTTTTCCTTTAAATTTCGTTGTATATTCTACCAACGTGAATTTTTTCACATTTTTAGAAACAACCGTTTAGCAGGTATAGGGGGGGGGACACTTGTGTTTGACAAAAATTTTCACTTTAAAAATTTATATTTCGCAAACGGAGTGCTGAATCGAAAAACGTTCTTAGTAAACCCCTTCTATCTTTTAAAATGCTATCCCATGACACGCCATTCAATGATATTGGCGAGAAAAAAAAATTCATCGCCCTTTCACGTCTATGGGAGACACCCGAAAAAATTTTTTTTTCCAAGATTTTACTCTACAGTTCTGTCGGCGTGATTCATATGTATAATCATGCTTAGTTTCAGCCCTGTAGTACCAAGGGTTTCTTAGGAAACCTGCGGACAGACGGACAGACGGACAGACGGACATGGCGAAACTATAAGGGTTCGTAGATTACTACGGAACCCTAAAAATACAGGGGATTCCCAACAAGTCTTGAACATCTTTATTTGAAGCTTGCGGGGAACTACCTACCCTGTATTCTTAGGCTGGTTTCACTTCACAGGATTACGATGAATCTGGATTACGACAAATCTGGATTACGTCGAATTCGGAACAAACGATTTTAAATAGTTTAGTTGGGGCCCTAGTTTATTTTTTGCCCCAGGGCCTTTACTTTGGTTACCTAGCTACGCCACTGACTACACGCCTCACGATACTTGTAGTCGAAAAATATCCTTTCATTATTTTCCAAGTTGTGTCGTCACGAGATGTCAACTACAGGAGAAGCAATTGTAATTAAACAATGGTAAGGGTCCCGGGTGATAGCCCAGTTGGTAATGAGCCAGACTTGTAATCCGAAGGTTACGGGTTCAAATCCTGGTGCGGGCCTGTACCACTAAATTTGTCTTTTCGGATTTATGTACGGATTTCTAATTATCACTTGCTCAACGGTGAAGGAAAACATCGTGATAAAACCCACCCGTCCAAGAAAATTTATTTTCGAAAGACGAGTGGTCCACCAACCCGCATTAGGCCAGCGTGGTGGACTATAGCCTAAATCCCCTTCGTGTTTCGTGCCCCTCGATGGAGTCGTATATGGACTGGTAAGAAAAGGGTCCCGGGTTCGAATCCCAGTCGGGGCAAATATTTCTGTAAAAAGAAGATGTTTGTTCTCGGGTCGTGGGTGGTCGTGTCTGTCTTTATGTATGTTCCAAGGGACCCTCGACACAAAATTAAACCTTAATGTGGGCCATTGGGTAGCTTTTCTTCTTTCTTCTTCGAATAAAAATATTTTTTGTCATGCGCACTATAATTTATTAAGATTTAAAAAGAGAAGGAATGCTTTAAGACTATTGAAATGTACCTAATCACAATACATAAGACTAGGTAAGCCATAACGCTAAAGAATATTAAAGTATGATCGGCGAAAGAAGACAGATTTGCCTTAGTTAGAACTGTCAATCTCATGAATCTCATAATTTTAAAACATGAAAACTTATTTCCCTTAATCCCTTTTCACCGTCCACTGATTAATTTATTCTTTCCAATGCCGTGTGAGTCCCCGGCAGAGTAGAATAGGACCTCCATCTTTCAGGTGTCGTACAAGGTGACTAAGGTAAATATGCAAGCAAGTTCATCTGCACACAGAGAAGGAAAACTCTGCAATTATATAAAAACTCGTCAACCCGTCTGCCAAGCGTGGTGAGTATGGCATTTACCCCTCATGTTATTGAGGGAGGCCCGTGCACCAGCAGTGGGGACGTATATGGGCTGATGAAGTGAATGCTGTCCTGTAACTGAAACTCTATGTTAATACGAGTAAAATGTGCTAAAACACGTCGTCACAGTTCGAATTATTGATTTGAACCTAACTTGAATATAAATGTCAAAATCTGTAATCTTTCATCGATCCTCAAGTATAGAATTTACTAAATTAAATTACTAGCAAAAATCTTATGTTTCTCTAAATCCATATATTCCATTATATTATTTGACTAGCGTTGGTCTAATATAAAGGAATTATAAGCACCATGTAGAAGCTCTTTGGAACGATTTAAATAAGCACTGTAGTTTAAATTGTCTAATAAAATCTATCTAATTATAATTTGTGGAACCGATAGGAGATTTTCCTCTTTATATTTAGAAATCATCTGCCACTTCTTTTCTTAAATAACTGTAAAATAAGCTGATTAAATACTATTTTTAAGACGAAAAGCGTGCACCTCATAAAGAGTCTAAAATATTTACTTCCAACATTAAAGTTAAGTATACAAGCACCTAAGCGTTTATTTCTCAGCTCACTTTAACTTTTATTGATTTGGATGAATACTAAATTACAAGGTTTTTTAAATTCTATCTACTTAACTATTAGTCGTATGCTAAGTAATTACTGTCGTACGTCAGCACTCCACTCAGGGGAGTGGCAGAATCGTTTATTTTAAATACTCTAAATTGCGTTTTACAGGAATTATTAGAAGTTAAACATGAATCATTACTATAACCATACATTGTGATTATCATATAACATCTCTGTTGTAGTGAAAAGACAGAACATAAAATAACTAGTTGACTATATGGATCATAGTAAAGCGTGCCTCAATTCATTCACGCAACTCACCTAGAATTTCCAAGCATAAGTCTTCAAAGAGATCTGAAACGTTAATAGTTTATTTCTAATTCTTATTACAATACATTTTTATAAACACAAACATTTATCAATCATAATTATCATGAAATTTCCACCGCAATAAGTATCACATCAAATGTGTTTTTAAATGGTTAAACACAAAGTAGTTGTGTAGTACTATCTTGTAATATAATATAGACCTGTTTTAAATATTTGGATAACTAAGATATCTTAAAATGTGATGCTTGTGTTATTTGAAGAGTGGCGATGTTCATTTCAGACATCACACCAACAAATAATTACTTAAAAAATAAAAATATAAAATAAAATACTATTATAAAAACTCCTACATAATTTTAGTACGTTACATCTAATAAGTACAAATTAAGTTATAAATATTGGCTTTTACAAACTGAGTATTTAATTATCACGAGTAACGCTACATTATCGAGAATTTATTTATAGTTTTCCGTTTATATTTTTCCGCAAAATGTAAATTACTGCCAATATTTTATACAAACATATTACAGATATTTTCGTTTGTAATTTATAAGTATCACTTATATTATATTAATTCACTTCTGTAGAAATAAAGATTTGCAATTTACGAACTTTTGGCCAGTATAGAAACTTAACTTAGAAAAGCTAGTTTTTGGTACAGAATAAGTAGTATGCCTAAGAAATCAAAATGTAAGTACTTTTGTATTCCCATTGACAACTAAGTTGCTAATTGAATTTATCTACCACACCTCACTTCAATATCATCCATAGGACGAAAACAATGAACCCTGACCAACTTTTCGTCAAGTTGTCAGCACTGTTACAAAGGTTCCCTCTGCAGAAACAGTTGGTTCCCTTGGTGAGCTTGCCTAGCTCGGAAGATTCTTCGTTGCATCCCACCTCGTAGGCTTCGTGGATTCTGTTGGCAGGTTCCCAATGACCGTTCACTTTTACTTGGTCGCCGTCCATTGTTTGTTTTGCGCAACCGCGTTCGACGCTCTGTGTCATTTCTGAAATAAAGAAAAAAATGGATGACTGTAATGTGATACTAAGCCTTAAGAACACTGCTACCTTGTTCAGTTCGACTGTTTCGTGACGCGGGTTTGATTTTAAGAGCCTTTTTGTAAAAAGGTGATGTTCCTCGATTCTGACTAAATTCGTTATTTGTTTGACCTCAGGGACAAAATGATCTAAAGAATGAGCTCGGGTACTGGCTTTAGAAAAGGCGAATAAGTGTGAGATAGTAGTATCTATCCATCTTTCTTAGGTCATAATATGACTAATGCCTTTGTGAACTTTAGAAGCACCGTGCACAAAAATTACTTTGGGTTAGGGCAAAGCTAAGTATTTTCATATCAATGTCGACCGTTTGGACCAGTAGGTACAGCGGTTAGTAACGTTTGCCTCTGGATCAACGGGTCTTGAGTTCAAATCCCTGTGGGGCAGATATAAAAATAAACTTAAAACAAGAATAAACGACACAAACTCAAAGGGCCACACTTAGTGTCCATAAAAAGCGAATGTTTGTTCTCGGGTCTGAGTGTTTGTGTCCGTCTTTGTATTTTACCCAACAAGATAAAACCTCAGTGTGGGCCTTTAAGTGTGTGACGTTTAAAAAAAATGTACGTTTCAACAAAATGTCACAAAATTCACGACTTCCTTTTGTATCGCAATATTTGCAAGAAACTCGAATTTAAATGTTTCACACATTTTATTGCCTCCATTCTCTCGTTTCATTCAAACTTAAAGTCTTCCATTTGGAATGTAATGGTGTTCCTTTGTCTTTTGAGTATTCTTTACAAATTAGACCCATTACACCGACCAACCCGCTAAACCTCTTCTCACGATATGTTATGGAATAGTAATTATTTCGATTCACGCTTCATCAGTCATTTTTCTGATAAAATGTTTCATTGACGCATGATAAACGTATGATTCATACTGATTCCCATAATAAATCACAGTTTTTTGCCATATGTTTGTCATAGTCATACATATGTAATCAAATAACGTTATTTTAAATATATCCCATGCTAATATCTGCATATGCTAAGCTTATGGTCTTGACTTGCAGCAATTTAAAAATTATGATGATCGATTGCTGACGACCGATATTGACAATGTGAATGCTTGTTTACAAAAAAATGCCTTTTGCCGGCTATCAAAAGCGAAACACAATATAATCCAAGTGCGGAGTAAGTAATGTATTGGCTTGCTGAATAAAGGGTGCTTACTTTACTGTACGAATCTTAAAACAATATTGAAATAATTTATTTTAATACTGAAAACAATCAATCAAAATCTTCATTGTTTTGATTTAGTATTTTTTAAACACCTACCCGCGTGAAATTATTTGTGAAAATTATTCATTGTTTTGGGTATCATAACACAAATAAAAAGCATTTTCTATTATCTTAAAAAGAAAACAAGTAGAAAACAAAACAAATCTACGCTCTATAAAATAAGTAATTGTGTCGTGATGGTGTGCAATAGTTTTTCTTTAGTCTATGATTAGCTCATTAGCTATTGTAAGAAGGGGCCTGGTCAAACAATACAATGTTCATCGACTTGACACAAGTTATTTATTTAACTCTGCGCTCAAATGAATTGAAGGGAGGGGTGGACAATTGCGGCTTACATGTTTTCCTTGTTTGAGTATTGTAGCTACCATAACTAAACTATACTCGTCAAGTTAGACGTTATCATTGTCACTCCATAGATTTAGGTTAACAGACTCTGCTATTAAGTGACATAAATTACGTTTATGGAATAACATAAGTAACTATTTTATATCAGCCAGTATAATAGGGTGTGTCAAAGCGGTGGCGTCCCCATTTCCCTTTCGCGTTAGTTAAGTGGCATTTTACTGTCGCCATAACGTGCCAAGTTACAACATTCAATGTGTGTTCTACTTCTCGGATAAAGCCTTTTAGGGAGGGTTGGCTGTTGCGTTATTAAACATTACCGTTCAGTATCTCCTTGTTTTTTTTGAGATCGGCTGATTTTAGTTATTTTCGCAATGTTCAACCTGCCCTCTGTTTTAAAGATATGGCAGTCATTTAATTCATTGGAGGCATCATTTATAAACTCTAAAATAAAAAAAATTGTGTCTTCCCCGACATTCATAATTTATAAGTCTTATTACTTTTACCAATTTTGATAAAATATTGCTTAAACCATCTTGATTACGTCAACTTTCGAACAAAAAAACTGAATAAAAATCGGTCCATCCATTTCGGATCTACGATACCACAGACAGACACACAGATACACACTTTACAACTTATAATACCCCTCTTTTTTGTCGGAGGTTAAAAATGCAGATCGAGATCAAACTAATACAGACTTGAATGGCTGAAAAGTTACATTTGCTACTTTTTCACGCGAAGATGAAAATAATTAGTACGGCAATAGTAATTGCTACTTTTTACGGGAATGATGATACAATAGTTTTAATAAAAATACACAAAATATACTGTACCTCCAAGGGTGGCGAGTTCAGTGACTTTCTTCACGCACCCGGTCGAGTTGGGGCAGTCAGTGACATATTTCTCGGAGTAGTCGAAGTGCTCACAGAGGGGCGTTGGGTTTTTGTCGTATAGTCTCTCTGCCTCGCACTTGTAGCATAGTATCGCGTGCGTCACTGAAACAAAAGAAAAACCTAATTAATGTAATATTCAAGCCTCGCGAATAGTGAGTTTCAAACCGTTGATACCTTGACACCGTCTTGTATTGAGGCAATTTTATTAACTGACATGAAGATTTAAACAAAAAAATTACTTTCACATTTACGATATAATATTTAGTTTAAGGATTTCAAAAAAATTGCATTTTGGGGAAACTTGGAATATGTTTTAAATATACCTAGATTATCTTTTTCGTTGTTACCTGAATCCGCTGTCTTCTCACAAGAATTACAGACCTACGATCTAAAAGCAAAGATTCCGCACACTAATTGGTTAAATCATTTAGGTTAAAGTTAATAGATAATGGAGAAATTTGATTGCCTGTCTAGACTACAGAATCAATTATTTTTCAGAAACACAAAATGCCAAAGTATACTTAAAACGACTGAGTGATTGTTTTTTTTTCGATTAACGAAAGCCAATTTTCTTCTGAAACTATTGCCGTACCAATTATTTTCAAGATATTAAATCACTACTCAAAACAGATTTTACATGTGTTGTTATAAAGCGTTTTAAATAATATAAGAAACAAAAGTTGGTGAGAATCCCACCGAATTGGTAGCCTTGGCCTCTGTCTTTCCCATTTGGACATATAAGCGTGAGCTTGTAATGTAAGGTACTATTATATATTCTGTGGTAATGTATTACTAACTATGCCCCTTTTTAAAATTCAAATCACGCTACAATTATTTCTAGGAATTTTATGGTAAGAGAATCCCACATGTCCATGTTACTACGGGGTAATTTAATTACGTTAAAGTTGTATTTCATATTCTATGCATGGTTTTACATCAAGGCCTCTTGACATTAGAGGCCATCCAGTAATTGATAGAATATACAGTTTAAAAAAATTAATGGTTGCAGCATACATGTACAAAAAATGTAGTAACCCTGCGATTTAGTCAAAGTACTAAAAGTCAATAAACAAGAACAAATCCTTAGAACCTGTCTTTATTTGCAGTAGGCTGCTAAAAGACTCATTCAATAACGTCTTTACGATTTACCTTAAACTCGAGTAAATAAGGCAATGCAGTCGATCAATATAACCTAGTTGAGAGCACATCTGCGCGATGACCTAGAGCGGCTTGTGCAAGGTAGCAACAGTAACTAGGTCTAAAAGGTATTCAGTGCTTAAACTTAGTTTCATACTATAAGCGTTTTGGAGCAAAGGCGAATTAAGTTTTTATATGTTTTATGGGATTGCTCTTGACCGTATCTAGCTCAAGGGCGAAGATGCGGTGGAGGATGTAGCAAGCTCACCCAGAAGAAGCCTATTCACTCGAACTTTAAAGAGATTCGGGTTCTATGCATGAAAAATAGAAAAATATTATATTTTTAAACTTGTTTGACCACTGTATTTGGAACTAGTTCTTCTTGATTTTGAGGAGCAGTACTTATATTTGGCATTTCATGTGCTACCCGTCGTAACTGAAAAACATGTGTTTGGAAAATAATGTTTTTCCGTAGTTTATACAGGGTGAAAAAAATTCTGAACCAGTATCACTTACACAACACTTTTTTTAAGTTTATTTTTTGTTTGTTTGGGGGGAGGAGAATTTTCTTTTTTTCCTAAACGTAGACACCACTCACTCGGGTGCACCCTCCGAGCGCTACCCGCACCGCACCCCTCGCGTGCCTGGTGTAGGAGTAATGTCTACGTTTAGGCAAAAAATGAAGTGTTCCCATTGAAAAAATATTTTTTTTAAAATTGATTTTTTATAAATGTGTTCTTTGAGTGATACTGGTTCAGGATTTTGAATATAGCTAGGAGGTTTTTTTTTCACCCTGTATATTATGAGACCCTTTTATTCAACGATCCCAATTTTTGTATTAAATTAATTAGTACATTTCGAAAACCAAAGCTGTACTGGAAGATTTTAAACTACCTGTTATTTCATAACAACTCGATAACGTACCTTTAACCTTTAGAACCTTTTATAGCTGTAGAATGACCTTTTCAACTAAGAAGGTATTTAATAAATAACAGAACTGCACTGGGCGTTGACTAATTAAATGACGTGTCAAAGAGTGCCTTCAGATCCGGTTCTACATAAAGCTTTCTTTATGTAGTGATACAGAAAATAACCATATGGTGCCATAGATGCGTTATGTGAACATGGGATACGTATGTTACGTTATAAATGTTTCTTGTAAATGATTGATCGACGACTGACATGATGACATCGCGTAATATTGCTTGGAGCAAATAAGTTAATTTTGAAGAAAGTTATTCGGATATTTTTTTTCTAGAGATTTGTTTCGAATTTTACCGGTATCACTTTAATTTATTATTAGAGAAACTTTAAAATGTGAATAGCTTTTACCAAGATGTTAATGAAATCGTCATCTTAATATGATCATAAGAGTTTCCCGTAGCAGTGCCTATTTATTTTATTGTTTTCCATGTCTCTCCTATAATGATTTATTTAATAACTTATTTAAAAACTCTAAACGTATCCTTCTTGATACCGACTTATTGTTATCTAAGCATAGATAACATAATTTTTATGTTTGACCTATGCATTGTCTTTAATTCGAGGTCACTTTATCTACAAAAACTTTCTGAACAACACCCATAATAGTGTTGCGACAAAATTTTAAATAAGTACTAATTGTTTTCGATACTAATATTATACAACAAATGAACGGTTACAGCGTTTTATAAAACAAATTATCGTAATGATATTGCGATTTGCAATACATGTTAGAAACGGTAGAAATTAACTAACCATAATCGTGAGCAAAATACCTTAAATTAAAGTGGTACCTCAATGAGACCATGACGTTTGGGAAAGACGACGAAGCTTCAGATGAATAATGTTTATGGCGATTTAGTTTAATATTTTAATTAAAATTTTGCGTTTGACAAAGACATTCAATGACTGAGTCAATGACCACATAAGGACAAACTGGCAAATGAACATCTTTTTGATGAATATACATATGCTTTATTCATTCAGTGTAAATTTTTATTTGTATAGTAGATATAAAAAGTTCTTAGTGGGTGAAGAACGAGAAAGATTGGAATTATGAGATAACATTGTTTGAGTACAAATTAGCCTTCATTACACCCACTTTGCGACATTTTTCAAAACAGATGTCGTAACGTAACATATCGACACTTAATTTACATATAAACGAAGAACGATGCCCACTTGCATCGTAAGGACATGATACGATTTATTTATTCCGTCTTAACACACTTTTACATCGGTCAAAACAAGTGCAAGTTTATTATACTTTTTATCGCACTAATATTGTAGCAAAAATGCAACTGGGACAAAGATAGCAAACCGGGACACTATTTACACTCGCCTTATCATATTTTAAATAAAATGTAGAACTCGATTTCATTATAAACGAAACATATGTTTGATTTCTGTAATTAAAAAATATTCACTTACTTTTCAAAAACATCGCAAACGCCAACGAAACTAATGCGAAATCCATTGTTTTTTTATAAATAAAACAATATTCGAATATATTTTAAAACACTTACTAACTACATAAAATATCGCTAAAAATTAAAAATGAGCGAATTTATAATCACGTTTGATAAATATTTACAAGGTCCCGCCAGCACGGGCACATGTTGAATGTGTATTGACATCGCTACGCTACTGAAATCGGCTACACATTTAAGTCATGTCATGATTCACAGGAAACCAACTTAACGGCAAAACGGGACATGTCCAAATATCGAGGAAATTGAGATTCGAGTATCGTTGAATCACGCGATCGATGCGGCCGCGGCGCCAACGCGGACCCGACTACTGACTGCTGCCAGGTTTTGGCGGTTACGCGACGTATTTGTGTTTTCACTCTCACACGGTTACGTTTATTTTGATTTTAGCAACAGGTACTTGCCGCAAAATCTCTGAAGAGTTGAACGACTCCTGAATTCGTTAAATTGAAATAGAGCACTCTTTTATTTACGGCTTTTGCCTCAAGCTTCTGCTTTTTGTTCTTTCTAAAGTAAATAACCCCTCTATCATTTCTGTTTGAAATAGCTTTCAATTTCTTTACTTATCACTTATCAATATCAATGTTATCATGGAAATTATCTTTAGAATCTTAATAAAGACCACTGGCCTCGCAGGTATTTGGTCCCGCATATAAATCATTGTTCTGTCAAATATCAGTGGAATATAAAATTTTAGGACTTATACCGTTTTGTTCATGTTGCGGTTGTGAAACATTCTGATATGGAGTGGCTGCAGGGCAGGCACATCCTTTGCCTAACCACTGAAGATAAAAATGTTAGTGATCTGGAAGTTTAATGCGTCATTCGTAAGCTATTGAACTGAGCTTTCATTTGTTGATGTTCATTGTAAACACTTTCCTCTTCTGGGATTATTTAAAATTAATGAAAACTCTCGCCTGTGTCTTGTTAGAGTCGCGAACCGCATCTAAATGCTTATTTTATCTTATCTTATGTAGCCGTTATGTGTCCCACTGCTGGGCAAAGGCTCTCTCCGTTCCATGTAACATGGACTGTCCCAAAAACGCGATCTAAATGCTTATGCAGAAAAAATAATTCCACAGTAGAATTACTCATTTTATGTTCCTAATCTAAAAGGTTTGCATATCTAAAAGAAAAAAACAGTAATGAATTGAAAAATATGTCTGAAAGCTTGTCGGCTTCATTTATGATGTATATGATACTGATATTTTATAATTATGAAATTAATACGTAGTATATAAGGTTCTCTATATTAATATTTATAATGTAATAATGCTATCGACTTGGGCCTAAGTCCCGTAATGGTATCATTTTGTAATTTTAAATGAATCAATAAATGAAATGAAATGAAATTGTAATGCTTGGTTATTACCACAAAAATTGTTTAACTTAAACAAAATTTCCTGCTCGTTTTAGTAAAAATAAGGAATCGTGCGCCACAAAAGCGGTTAATAACATGTAATTCCGGATATTATAGTTTCCCTATGTTACAGTTTACCTCATGCAATAAAACATTTTCTATTTTATTTTATGGTATAATTTCAGCGACACTTTACTGCAGGGTGGATTTTTTAATTTTATTTAATTCCTGTTTACATTCACATTTACACAAACATTTATACAGACAGACTGTGGCTAGTGGCTTCCGGATGCAGGTACTTTCCTGTTTTGCCCCCGTAATATGAAGTATTTGTTGTTTTGCTGCGGTACTTTGAAGTATTTTAATTATTCGAAACATATATTGTGTTGTAAAATAATGAATTGTTTTTAATTTCGCAAGGTCAAACACAGATAAGAATATAGGACAGCCAACTACGAATTAGCAAAATGTTATCACGGATTACTGTCATAGAATACATTCCTATGTACATTTATGAATAGTTACCAATGAAAGACATGATTTCTACACTAATTCCACATATTAATTTAATATTTTTATGCGACCGGTTCCGATTACATCATCCTCAGGCGTGTCTCAGTTTAAAGTAAATTTTCACATGTCTTTCATTGGTAATACTATGGAGTTCCATCAAGAAGCAAGAACACAAAGTATAAACTACATTTATGTACAGCGCTGAATCCGTACATCCTACTATGCAAATTACAGCGACGCGTAGAGCCTATTGATTATTTTCCAAGCCCGGGAGCGTCGTGTGTCGTGCTATGAGACTATTGGCAGGCGTCTGGCTGTCGTCTGGCTAGTCTGACTACTATTAATCACCCAGTGGCTGTATCAATATTGGGTTTCTCCTAATCAAAGGCGATGTGGCTTGAAAACCGCTACTTATTGTTTTACATAGATATTTAGATAGATCTATTATCTTTTGTAATGTTAGCCCGGACGCTTTATGTGGTTATAATTGTGTTTTGATCAAAGTTAAAAAAAATAGAATGACATTTATTTCCAGACATTTATTTTTTAATTATTTCTTGTCATTCGTATTATGTGGTAAGCGATTAAAAAGCCATAGAGAACTGAATTTACAAAAAAGAATGTATTTTTCATCCCTTCCGTAAATATTAATCACATATTCATATGTACTAATTCAAATGTCACGGCGGGAGCGAGTCAAATAAAAAAGAAATCCCTCGTATGTCTTTCCGTACAAACAGCGTCAATGGTTTCTACTCACTTAATCTCAACGGATATCTGCGAAAAAAACTAGAAAGGTACGGACGTAAGCGGGACACGTTTTGTATGGAAAAACAAATTAAAATTATCATTTTCATATTTAAAAAAAATAACACAAGAGTAAAATTCTGAACGAGATTGGACAAAGCCTGACGAAACTACAAAATGAAATCAAACATAAAAGGTTATTGCATCATTTATTGCTTTTGTAATTGTTATTTTATAAGCTGGTTTTATATCTGCAATAAAAGCTGTATTACAGAACAGACCATAATTTCATCTGGATACCTATTGCGTTTTGTTTTAAGTGTTTCAGTAAATAGAAACCAACACAGTTCTATCTATCTTCGAATCTGAGACTAGTTTGGCCACTAGTTAAATTAATTATTATTTACATTTAGAGCACCATTTATACATTTATGACATACTCGTACATACAACACAAGATGAAGTACATTAAATACAAGTTTTATCTTACAATAAAAGCAAAGTTTTATCTTTCAAAATATTTACATCCATATTTTAATACAGTCTGTTCCTTTGGAATATTTTCACTCAAATATCACTTTTTTTTTACTTGAAGACACTTATACAACTCTTCAATATTTTTAAAATTTTTGGAACCAACAGTAGTTTACAGACCAAAGTTTGATCTTCATTTCCACGTTCCGCTTTAATTTATGAAAACGTCGTCAAAAACTTTATTTTACTTCACATATTTATCTGTTTTGGCTGCTAATTTGGCTCTCTAATAATCTTGATACTGTACTCTCTAAGGGTAACCGATATCAGAAAATCATACTTCTCTGTTGATGATATGCTTTATAATTAAAGGTTTCTCTTGATGTTGATAATTCAAGTTAAGCCGGTCATAAACTTGACTAGTTTCAACTTCTATTACCTTAATTGTTTTCTTGCTATCAAATAACTATCAGATAATATGAAATACTTGAAATAGAGCTCAGATTTTTTAGGATAGCGGTGCTGCTAAAGAGAGACCGCAATACGATGGTAGAAGTAAATTAAGGACAAGGACGTTACAGTTTCAAATTTCTATCAAAAGTACAGCAAATCACGCCTTCTGGTTTGCATTCATATCGTCATTGGCGATGATAGTTCGTTTCCACCACAGTACCATTATCCCAGGAAACCGAAGCATAAATTGACCGAACGAACGATCTAAATATGACTCCATAAAGTAACACAATCACAACCACTTATATACAGCCTTAATTGGCACTGGATAGAGTTTCATAGTCCCTTCAGCCATCAGGTACTATCTGAGGCTATTGATGTACTTCATAAGGTTGAACACCACGATCACTCCCATGATGTCCGTGTAACCTTCGTGGTTCGTGGTCGGTGACGAGTTGCATAGGTCGGTGCGGCAGTAACAGTATCTGAAACCATAAATATAATATTATTTGTATAGTTATATTTTTAATGTGAAATAATACAAAATACCTGTCATTTTCGTCAAATTCATGTGTACTCATATTTACTTATGGAGTTGACTTTAATTTATCTAATGAAAGTTGAAGTAGTGAATCAACCCACGAAACGAAACCAACAATTTTCCCAAGGATTTTTTTTTTTAGAATTTCGTAGATGTTTCTTGAGGAAAGTTATTCAGTTTCATGCAGATAATCACTCCCTAAAGTTTTGCTAGCTAATTTGAAGTCAGTTTGTAAATCTCTTCCTGTTTGTCAAGTTGTCAGTGTACATTTTCCTGAAATGTTAGCTTGCTTTGAATTACGCTTTACGTCAACTTATATGAGAGTTTACTGTTTTGCCTGTCATAAAAATGCCATAATGCGTTTCATAACATGATGTAAAGTGTATTCTGCTAAATTGTCTTCGCACAAATGAGACAAGTGATTTCTTAGGTTTCGAATTTCCGGAATTACCACATTTTCTCATTGATTAAGTTTTTTCTTCATGTTCCTTTGTTGCAATCTTATTGTTTGAAGTGATTACAGAATTCCTTTGCTATTATACATTATAAGGTGCAAATAAAATAAACTATTTTTAACTCTAATTAGCCCTTAATTACAGTATTATTTGCTTCAGTATTATTATGTTCGTTTATTAAGTTCGATATTCTTTTCCGGTATAATAAAAAATGTATTCTAGGGCTTTGTTAAATAAATCATTAGGCCCCTTCTATAGAACAGGTATCTTATTCAATTTCATTTGTCTTTTATAGGATGCATACATGTATTCGTTACTCAAAAGTTTGCCAAAAGGGAGCCAAAGAACTTGAGTAATTTTAGCACCACACTTAACATACGCCTTTTCAGGAAGAAAAAACTTGCATAGAAATGTCTCGTGATTTAATAAACTGCGTCTGTTTGAAATAGTCAAAGCGAAAGGCCTTTATGCACTTTGATCTTTAGAACGCCTATTTTACAAACGTGAATTCGGATATTAGTATTTTTTTAATTAATTGAAAGGGACTTTTACCTAGTAGGAGTGGTCCTTTGACCCTTATCGTCGATATCCTCGCATCCCTCTCGGTATGGCTCGAGGATCTCCATCTTGGGGAACCACTGCCCATTCTTGTAGTCCTGGTACTCGTGCTTCTGAGGAGCACAGTCGCGAAGTGTAGCGTCGATGCGCACTGGAAAAGTAAAGCAACCAGGTAAAATAAAATGACTAGACTATGAAGTTTTTAGTGACGTCACGGTGAAACATGATAGTAGCGCGTAAGAGAAAGAAAATCACGGAAGTGATGCAATTTTTTTCTTATATCGTGAGAGAAACAAAGCTAAAAATTAACATGTAAATAGTTACAAGTATTTGGACTTTAGGTTCCTGTTTCCGTGTTAATTTTGAAGTCCCATCTACGAAGCTATTTCTATCATTGTACAACACACAACTTCCATGGTTTAATGTATTTCTTATACGTAATGTATTTCTTATACTTAAGACTTTCTTTTTCCGTCTATTTGTTACATGTTTTCACAAATCGTCTAAAATACCAAACAGAACAAAATATTGGTGTTTCTTCTACACACCTGTCATAAAGTTTTTAATCTCTGTGTATTTTGATTTGTATGTTTCGCCTTTTGAAAAACATTATGAGGAATTTTTCATACAGTTGCTTTTGCTGTTATATCAACTCATTACAAATATTCTTACCGAATCGTTATCATCTCTTTTGTCTGTTTATTTAGTTTGTCTAGTACAGGCAGCTAAAAGTACCTAACATACTATTTACCAGTGCTGTTAAACTTTGTTTGAGAAAAAAAACTTAAATAAAAAAATCCGAAATATTTGCTCATCAAGCAAAATCGAATCTATTTTAAAAGACTTGTTTGCAATCTAGTTTTCCATTCCCAAGCCCATTGGTATCCTTTTTCCTCATTTCTCATTGGGCCAAGCGACAGTCTTCTAACCTAACGTGATCAGGGGAATCTTATGAAAATGCTCTCTCTACGTATAACTAGTCCCGTTTCTCACTCGGGGTATGCTTGGCCATCCAAGATTTGACAGACCTGCTATGCTAAAGCTCCCAAAAGTAAAATATCGTCTAACTTACCTCCGTTAAGCAAGTCAAGGTGGAAGTCCTGCTTGACGCAGAAGGTGGAGTAGGGACAGTCGACAATGAAATCGCTGGAGTAGTCGAAGTGCATGCACAGTCTCTTGGTGGTGTTGTAGTAGTGGCCTGGGGGTGGGTTGATCAGACACTGGTAGCATTGTAACGGGGACACGCCTGGAATCAGAAGAAACAATGGATATTATTAGACGTGTTAATGTAACGTCAATAGTTCTGGAACCACATGATACTACATCTACTGGGATTAAAGCGAGAGTGTATATTTAGAGCGCCTTAACACTACAGCTTTCTCATCATTATCATCATCAGCCTGTGTTAGTCCACTCCTGGACAAAGGCCTACTCTCCTAAAGCATGCCACGAGCACGGTCTTCCGCTCTCCTCCTCCAACCACTGCACGCTACCTTACGAATATCGTCATTCCATATAATTGGACGCTCTACGCTACATTTTCTGATGAGTACATTTCACCAATTTGGGAATTTCTTAAAAACTGTTTTTGTATTCTCTTTTCTGTCATTCTTCTTACTTTCGTACTTTGACTAAAGGTTTGCGCAGGTACGTTGAACCGCCTTATGGACATTTTCACATAAATTCACGATGTCTATTTATCCCAAGAACTGCATGTAAATGTGTAATTTGTGTTGAGTGTCGTGTGTGGCTGAATGAGTCACGTCAACTGTTTGCATTATGTATTAGCTATTACTTTACTTATTCACACAGTATGTCTACGGCCTTAACACCGTTAGAACTTTATTGTATTATCTTGTTTACATTAAATGGGGTGTTTTCACCCTTACTCGATTCTATGAATTTCTATGCTTTTATAAATATTTTATGTCATTTTATCATTTTGTCCAAGACTATTTATTTGAGGTCGAAAGACGGACAGAGAATGCCTAGAAGAGCTTATTGGGCCTTAAATATTTCATTAAGAGGGAAATGCTCAACATTTTTTTTACTGATCCCTTAGTTATTTGCAATAGCCATGTGAAGTAATCGATACTTCACGCGGCTGGACTCACTCACATCACTGACACTAGCTGTGAAAACTAGATGCCTAATGAATATGTGCTTTGAAATTATGTATGTAAGTACTATTTTTAAATTTTTTCGTTTTATCAACAGAACGACAATTTACCTAAAGTTACTTCCCAAATAACATCTAGTTGGCTATAGCACAACAAAATACAATAAAATGACGTTAAACAAAAAAATATTGATTACTTACATTTTATTGTTATTTGCGAAAGAAGGCCTTGCTGTAAGTGTGGATTACTTGGTAGAAGACGAATCATTGATAAAAGACGTCACCACTAATGTTTCTAATGTCTCAACAGTATCGTTAACCTCTAGCGAATCCGACTACGATGAAAAAGAATCCGCGTACACGAAGACTTTTATAAAAAAAGCTAAACAAGTTAATCAAAAAAGGAAAACAACTACTATTAAAAAGGGACGACGCATGTACAACCAGACCAAAACCACGTTACCTACAGAGCCCACTAACTCATCATCTCACCCTACAAACACTCCTGAACCACTGTCTCGACCTGATACTGCTGATGACTACGATGTTTATGGATATCCTCAAAAGCTTATAGGACCTACTCAAAAAATGTGTATTACCTGTAATAAGAACAATATATCGACTTTTTCCGATTATGAAAGTGATGATAAAAGCGAGCGTTTAGCTTATGGCAGCCTATACAACTTGGAACCAGCTGTAGATCGCTTGGTTCTTAATGGTTTAGTTCGGTTAAATGTTGCAAAAAATACATGGTACGTGGTAGAAAACTACCCTTGTTGGGATTTTCTTCCTCTTCTTTACGGTGAAGTGGAGCCGACGGCGCATGCTTCTGAAGTATTTCAATTTTTTTCTGCTTCTGTCAAAAATGTGAAACATGAAAAAGAAAAAGAGAGCAAATCTTCAAACTTTTTAAATATCCATGCAGTCGTGCCGAGTGCTAATAAGTGGTGCATAAACCCGCCATGTTTTGGTGATCATATAATGTGCCTTTTTCCAAAACATGACAATCGAGGTATCTGCGAGCCAAAGTATAAGGTGTCAACACTATCGATATTGGAACAAAAGGCTGTGGTGAATACACTTAATTCTATGCGAAATAAGGTTGCGAAAGGAACAAAGTCACGCTATCCGTTTCTACCTTCAGCTGCTAATATGCAGCAAGTGATATACGACGTGGACCTGGAGAACATGGCGGTGCGGTGGCTGCAGCAGTGCTTACCGGGCCCGGCGCCGTGCTTGTCTCTAGATGAGAATTTTGTATCGCAACTTGAATGCACTAGGACCGGGAAACGCTGTTGTTATAAGGATTCAGAGAACTGGTACGTCTTCTTATTCGAAAGTTTTAGTAACAGTTTCTTTCATTGTTATTTTTATTTTTACATTGTTATTTTATATTCGACAGAAAATTATTTTTCTAATAGCAAATATTGTTAATGTTTTCTAAAAAAATTAAATTTCTTTCAACAGTACACCGGCAGTCGCCTGTTTCATTCAACCTGTTATTGGCTGCCTCCATTTTTGGTTTTGGACAGGAAGCAAACTTAGGCCCGTTGATGTAAAATGTGGACAGTTTGGAGTGAAAACTTTTATGTTAGCACAACTACTTTATGCGAAAACAAATAAAATCGGCTGTGCATATGGCACGACTATCAATGGTGATAAGAGAGTCATTTGCAACTTTGCCCCTGGAGCGCCATTTTACCTTGAAACGAAATACTACTGTGGCCTATTGACCAAAACAGAAGACCATCAAATTGTAGAAAAGACTTATAGTTCAGTACACCTAGACTACTTACAAGACGTATATAATCATCTTAAAACCGTGAAGCAGCGACCTAACAATTACAGTCATTTAGAAAAACCAGATAATTTTATGCTGAATCCAAGATTGAAGAGGTGGGGTGCGGCTGCTTTGCGAAAGTTGTATAGTGGTGGGTGGGTGAGGCGAAATGCTGATGATTATAGGAATGGGTCCTTATATGTGGTGGCGCAACTAGTGAGCAAGTATATATTCCGTGAGGACGCGCAGGCGCGATGTGACGTGGATGAACCTATCTACGCGGAAGGTCCGCCGGGCTCTCACTGCGCTCTTCTTGGCAGGAAATACTACTACTTATGCTATGACTTCCGAGATCCTACTCCTGGGTATCGAGTAGCGGCCATATTGGCATCAGTCGCACTGTTTTCTCTCATACTGTATGATTTATTTAGCGGAGTTATGAGACAATTAAACAATTAAGTAAATTGTGTTGTCAGTTTTTTTATTAAGCACAGCTTCATGATTAGCAATATAAAACTAATCCTCCCGCATAGAATCCCTGTTTTATGGCTGAATTTCCCGAATTTCTACAATTTCCCAAGTTTTCGCAAGTTAATGTACACATAAGTTAATGACACTCGTCGTGACGTGATTTCAATTCAACTGACTTTTTCATCAATTTTGACACTGAGCAAGACCTTGCGATTTTATCATGTGCCAGTAAATTACTGGCATCACTGTTTAAAAACTGGAAATCACAAAATCACTGTGGAAATCACTGTTTAAAGAAAGAACAATGGTGTACTAAGTAATAGTATGTGGTTTAATTATGGGTATTTTATGGGTTTTAATGTGTTAATTTTAATTTCGAGGACGATCGTCGAAGAATAAAAAACGCTACAAAAACTGTCAGCTCCATTTTCCATGTCATATATTCAGAGTCCTATTAATGGTTATTTAGGACAAATTAACAGAGAAATATTATAATTATACAAACATTTTCATTCAGGTTTGAATCACAGAATACAATAGAATAGAAAAAATCTTTATTTTATAGGACATTCAGGATGCCACTTAAAACAAGTCAAGATTACGTGAAATACATACAAACAAACATTAAAGGATTTAAATACATACATACGCATTCGTTCTATTGACCCTACTGACTCTACGCCTATTCGCAAAGGTGCAGTCTTCCCCAGAGAAGAACAGGCAAGAAACTCTGAGGGTGCTCTTTTTAATCGCATCACAAATCTTCTTATTTTCTAATTTTAACTAATTCTGAAATAACTCTAGAGCTGAGCAGTTCATTCCCATGCCCTTTTTGCAAAGTTTTTGTTTAATTACTGTCTTAAATTTATTCAAAGGTAAATTTTGAATACACATGGGAATCTTATTATAGAAACGTATACATTGACCCATAAAAGAGTCTGTCTAGTACATCTAGTTTATGCTTGGTCCTAGTATTTAAATTGTGCCTATCGCTATTTTTCTTAAACAAATGTTCATTTTTCTTCACATATAAAAGATTGTCACATATATATTGGGATGCAAAAGTCAGAATATCTATTTCTTTGAATATTTGTCTAAGAGACATTCTAGGTCTCATTTGATAAATCGCGCGAACAGCCCTTTTCTGCAGAACAAAGATCTTATTGATATCCGCAGCATTACCCCACAGTAAAATGAATAGATCACATAAAATTATTGCTCTTAATTGATCGAATTATAAAAAGATATACTATGTAGTTTCCTTCTTGTCTTAATAAATACGATTTGAAACGCATGTCACAAGACTATAGATTTCAGATATCTACTGTACGGGAAAACTCGAATAAATAACAATTATTAACTGGTTTGATTGAAGCTGTCATAAGTGTAAGTTTCCTTGACCGATCCAGTTGTACATAACTTCCTGTTTCATTCCCGCGTACACGCACACTGCGGAACCGTTCCAACTAAACATTTCACTTTTCTGCATTAATTAATCATATATTGCGCAAACATTTTTCGTTCTTGCTACATTTTTTAACCAAATTACGTATTTTTCACACTTATTTTTCTTTAATATTTTAACCGATTTTCACCTGTAGACTATCGCGTAGTTCGCCTAATGTAATAGACTATCTAATGCACTATATATTCCTTTGACTAAACCTGTCTACAAAAAACACGTTGATCCGATCTTCCCTCGTGACATGAAAGAAAGACAGCCATAGACGGATTGTGCTGGCCGCAGGCCTCCCTGAAGATATGGTTACTAATGAGCCTTACTACTAATGAGCCATTTCTTTCTTCTGTACATCAGCGGCTATTATAACTAGGTACTTACTAACCTGAAATAACCATAGACAGTATAGCAGTCGCTATTAGCAGCAACCAGTGCTCCATGTCGATCGGACCCGTACAGCGAGTGAACCTTCACGGTGCGTGCCCAAAAGTTGGTGACACTAATGGCTTTTCACAACCGCTAAGCAGCGCCTCAATAATTTCGACATTTATCTGTGGACAAATTTCTATAGTTTTATGATTTTGCTCCAACTATTTATTAATCAATTTGCTTGATGGCTAATTCAGAATATTAGAAAAATATCGGCACTATTCTGCTGCTATAAGTAGGGGATTTTTGTTGACGATAAAACAAAACAAAAATACAGCTGAGATATGTGCATCTAATCAAAATGTAACCGATCGCTGTCTCTAAATAGATTTTGTCTGTTTGTTTGAGCGTTTCTGCGCGTTAATCTCAGAAACGGCTTAATCGATTTGGGTGCTGTTTTCACGTATGTAACCTATTGTGGTAAGCATCACTTAAAATTATGTGTTTAGTTTAATTTGAATCAGTTCCTAAATAAGAAAGTTATATCTGTTTAATCACGTCGAACATTTGTTCGATAAAATTGTTAAGTATCTCGCCTGTACTTCTAATAATTTTTCTCTGTGATCTGTAACAAGTATTTCTGCACTTTTTGATTTGATTGAAAACCTTTTTTAATAATTGCGAGCAAACTGTATAAAAGTTCATATGGAATTATTACCAGACTAAGATTATATACAAAAGATGAATGAACTTTTTCGTAAATCGCGTTATCGATTAAATTTCCGCATTAGAGCGTTGAACCTTGACCCACCTTTATCTGCGTTATTGATAGGCTGTTTTGGTGAATAATTTTAACAATTATATGTAAGAAGTTTTAAAGAACTTATCGATTCGGATCGGTAATTCCACAATATCTGACCAATACGAAACCATTATCCTGTTTCATTTAACTGTATACAATTTTGTCAGTAAATTATTTGCTCTTTAAATACCATTATTACAAGACATTTTGTATCAAACGGGTTATTTTCAAGGGCGATACTTGTCGGCGTCCTTTCCCCTCTCCAAAACGATATGGTATATCGATATTTAAATCTAAATAGTGAAGAAAGATTAAATCGCTCATGAATTATAGATGAAATTGCATTGTCGCAACTTTGAAAGACTATTTTGCTCGATATTATGAGGCACAGTTTAATACTGTGTGCATATGCAATCAAATCAAATATCGTTATTGTGTATAGATAGTACGATGTGGATGTTATTTTGTAACAGCATCATACTCGATATGCCAGTTACGGCGTACACTATCTAGGCGCCAAAGTTTGACCATATTACATATAAATAAAATATGAAGATTTAAAATATGTTTGTGCTATAAAAGTTAACAAATATTTATACAAAATGTATGAAAGAATTAACTTGTTCAACTAGAGACGGGGTTAATAATAAAGTAGCCAGTGACATTGCAGGTAACGACTTCCTACAGGTAGAGAACAGTAAATGTAGTGTTGAGTTGTTTTAAAGTTTATTTCAAGCGTACTTTATGACATTATTAGCTTTTCGCCCGGGATTTCGTTCCCGTGGGAATTTTCCCATAAATTTTCCAATGTTTTTAATAGTTATTCTGCTATTCGGGATGGAGAGAAATACAACAAATCAAAAACCATGGAAATCGGTCCAGCCGATCTTGAGTTATAAGTGGTGTAACTAACACGACTTTGTTTTATATATTTAGATTATTTATGACTACTTAGGTTTATTGTAGAGTTGCGGTAATTTTACAGCACAAGTAGTATTGGAATATATTGTCTAATGCTTTAGTAACGCATTGATATGCACCGCAAGTAAATAGGTAAGTTATTGCGGTATCATCAATGTGCAACTTAATCCTTTTCTGTGACACAAATATAAATAAATAATAATACTCCTCTCGTTTCATCCATATTAAGAAACTCTTGTCACAGTCTGTTGTGAAAGTAGTAAATTGTTTTTCGAATTATCGGAGCATCGAAAAGTTCGCGAGACGTCTGGTTAAGTTGCGCGATATCCTGCAACATTTTTGTCTCTTGAGTAAACACAAGGCTTTTTCAAGACCATTGTCTCGAGCAGTTACGAAATATTTTATCTTAAAATTTTATTCACACTGACATGAAACTTGCATTTAATGTCCAATGTGCGTAGTTGTATTCTATAATACGTTTATTTGTATGTATATAGTGTAACTTGGCGGAGGATTTTTTTTTCCATAAAAAACGAAAACATGAGATCAGTTAATAAATCAGAGGAAATCTCTGAATTTGAGGAATTTTTAAATAACAAATGCTAAAGGAGAGAACAAAAAAAGACTACGAAAGTACTAAAATCGAGGGTGCGTCAGTATCTGCCGGGGAACTTATAATTTTACTAATATCAATGACAAGCTTTCGTATTAGATAGATTTTTCGTTGTTTAATGCAGTAGTATGCGTACCTAGTCTAGTACAGTAAAGTTTAATGAAATCATACTTTTAAAAGTGAAGGTAAAAAAAAACCTTTAAAGCGTTGTTGTGAATAGTGGAGTATAGAACAAGGAAGGTCAGTGTTTAATGAGAGTTCTTGAATTTTAGGATTAAAGTTTATCTTAGTAGCACTTAATGGTCTGCTATAGTACCTTTATTAATATTTTTAGTATTTTTTTATGATAAATATCGCAAACCCAACGAAAATGAAATACCAAGTAGGCAGGTACGCTGGACTGGGACTGAAAGAATAACTTAGAATGTGCCAGACACTAACTCTTCCCAAGTAGACCGGTTACTTGGTTTTTTGTTTAAAGTTAGTTGGAAGTCTATATAGCTCAGTCAAGTTAAATATTATTAGGGGGTCGTGCTTGCAAAAGGTCGGGTCATTCTGAATTTTTTATATGTTGTTAAGACCTAAACCAATATTAAAAAACCAGATTTGCAATTTCCAAAGTGCTGTGCGAGCGGCAGTGTGACCAAAAAACCATGAAATTTTCGGATTTTTTCAGTTTTTGCTCAATATCTTAGTAAAGGAAGGGTCTGATCAGTATAGTCACTATAGATACATTTAAAGTATAGTAAATTTTCTACAATTTGAGACCAAAGCGAGCTCTCTACGGCTATTGGTTCCCAAGATACAGTTCTTCAAAAACAAACCGGGACGGTACTGTTCACCCACGCCTTTACCGGGTGCGATACCACCTCAGCACCGTTTGGCCAAGGAAAGACCAAAATCACCACACTCCTGAGTAAGAATGAACCACTTGCTGAGCAAGTGGAGGTCTTCCTTCGGCCAGACTCCACCCCACAAGCCGTGAAAGAAGCCGGCATCAAGTGCTTTGTGGCTCTATATGGTGGTGACATCGCGAGGGACACTTTGAATTTCCTCAGGTATAAGACGTTTGTCACTTCAGTGAGCATAAACCTAGCCCGTTTGCCACCGACAGAAGATGCCACAGGCCACCATGCAGCAAGGTGCTACCTCCAAGTGCAGAAGTGGCGGGGAGTCAACTTGAATCCTACTGATTGGAGGTGGAAGATGTCTTCTCAGGGACTCTTCTCATGTCATCCCCACCACCATGGATCCCGCACCTCCTGCCCTTCTGCGAAAAATTTCCTGTAAATGCAAGAAAGGGTGCTCTGGGAGCTGCTCGTGCAGAAAGGCTGGGCTCCGCTGCTCAGTCCTTTGCCAGTCATGCGGTGGCAAATTGCGCACTAACGTCCCGGAAGTAGAGCTGAAATGCTCGGATGATGAAGATGACCCGAATACAGACTGGGCTCCTCTCCCAGCGTCCATCACTGTCGAAGAGGAACCATCTTCATACGAACCCAAACCTGGGTCATCAAAGATGAAAAGAAAGGCATAATTTGGCAACCAAAACACATTACCTACATGATTTATATTACTTTTCTTAGAGGTACTGTCAGATTATGTTACTTTAGGTAGTTGTTGTTTTAAAACCGCTGGGTATACAGATACTAGTTTGATCTCAAATTAAAGCTAATTAAATTTACTACAACTTAACATTTGATGTGGGATGCATATTTTATAAGATATTTCACAATATAAGTGCACGTTCCGAAAAAAATCACTTTTTGCTCAAAAAGTAATATTTTCGAAGAACTGTAACTCGGGAACCAGTAGCTGTAGAGAGCCCGCCTTGATCTCAAATTGTAGCAAATTTACTACACTTTAAAGGTATTTGTAGTGACTATACTGATAAGACCCTTCCTTCACTAAGATATTGAGCAAAAACTGAAAAAAATCCGAAAATCTCATGGTTTTTTGGTCACACCGCCGCTCGCACAGCACTTTGGAAATTGCAAATCTGGTTTTTTAATATTGGTTTAGGTCTTAACAACATATAAAAAATTCAGAATGACCCGACCTTTTGCAAGCACGGATTTACATCTAGACTGAACTAATATGGCTACAATCTACATTCAACGCAGTTGGGGTTGCAGGCGGTTCATGAGTATTAAAATATAGCTCTTGTATAAATATTTTATCAATATTCAAGAAACCTGTCCAATTATCGTGTTAAAAATACATAAAGTCGGTCATAGCGTGCCGGTGGTTCTGAAGGTCATGTGCGTCGAGCTCAATGTGAATATTTACCGCATTATGTCAGAACTCGCTATCGGAGGTTAAGGCTGCCTCCTATTTCAATTACATACGTATTGGTTGTTATGCACTCGATGAAGTCTTCATTTACTCCATACTAGGAATACCAACCTATCTTCCACACAACTTATGTGAGATTGTCTTTTTTATGATGAACGTGTTCGTTATTGACCACAATCTAGCTCAGGGGTAAGATGTGCCTATTTCCTTGAACTTAAAAGAAACTCGCGTTATGTGAAATATAGATGCAGGCAGAGAGCGATGCATTCTTTAGCAGTGCGCACTTTGAAAAAAAAAGCGCTCAGTGTGAATCCTCAGAATCGCAACAAGTCAAGAATAATTGTGTCTGGACTTCTGATAGAAGAAAGGGGCAGGCGGAATGATCTCAAGCATTCCCGTTAATCTTATCTCGAAAATAACGTATTGGTTGCTGAGAGATAGTTATTCAGTTACATTTAAATTGAAATTCTGATGTTTCGCTAAGTAATAAAACTCAGCACTATTCCTTCATCCCCACAAGTTTTTTTCTTGTGACTTAATATTTTGTAAGAAGTAATTCGCCAAATGAGAGATGTAAGCATTTGTGGTTACTATGCTAGATTCATCAAAACATAACGCTCTACTTTGTAATTAATTTAAAGTACAATTTTGCCTATTTTAATAACACAAATGTTTCCACAAGTATCGTTTTCAATAGGTATTTTTATAAAATGCAATGGCATCACGAAGTTTTGTTCTGACGTGAATTACGTAATTCACCTTAATAGGAAAGTCATGATGATTCATAAGTTTCCATAAACACATAAAATAACCTCAATAGGTATAACGTTTTACGCTAATTTTATATTTCAAAAACAACAAACATACACTCAAGCCTTTGATATTCTGTACAGAATAGAAGTGGATGTATATGTATAACAAATATCGTCCATCGGAAATGCGGCACTTTAATGTCGGCTTTTTATAATCATATTAACTATTTTATAATATAACACATCCGCAGTGCTTGAAAAATACATTTTACACTTAGCAGACGGACTCGTCTCATCTTTTTTGTTCAACGCTGAGTCAACCCGACTCCCGCTTGCAGGTCAACCAACAGGCTAGACGTGCTCAGCATTTTTATTTCAAAGTTTTAAAAAAAAGTATATGTTTTTAATTTCAGATTTTACATCACGTTTTAGTTTTTCTGTTATAAGTAAAATAACGTGGTTAAGGCAACGAGACTTGAATTTAATTAAGGGGAAATAGTGCCTGATATTAAAAAATGAGTTTATCAAAAATATCTGTAGTCACAATATAGACTTATCATAATTATATTTGGATGTTGGAAATATTGAAATAATTATTAAATCCATTATTAACATTTCAAAATCGAATGTACGAAAAACAATCCTTCAACAATGAAAACGCAGTAGCTTGCTTAACCAAACATTTACTTTGCCTATTAATGTTAAGAGCGTTGTCTCTGATCCTTGCAGTCACTTACCACCTCCATGTCGTCGGCCCTACCCAGATCATTACTCACCTAAGTATATGACTCCACATATTTTGAGTCCAATACACTGACTCGCAGAGGTAGGCGTCGATCAGTTGACGGCATATTTTGAAACTAACAACACTTAGATAATTTAAGTTTATGATGTTTCTATTATTACTCGTTTAGATTACTTCTTCCTACACACACATGGGTTATAATTTATTCCGTTAAATTAATAGCTACTGAATTCATATCATGTCAGAAATAAATAAAGTCCCCTTTACATAAAAGCCCTCACGAGGTCGCAAGTGTGCTGTCAGTTTTTGGTGGAAACGTCAAAACCCGTTGCTGTATGTAGCTTAATTATGTTAAACATTAAAGTATTATCTTTATTAACTAGGATTATCAGCATCTCCGCATAATAACTTTTAGTCTGTGAGAATCTCTGCTCTGGTGAAAATGGTTCGGGACTAAATGCTTTAATCGCCACTCTCGGGAGACGCTATCCTTTCACTCTACAATATAAACCAAACTTACTAAGACTAAACTTTAGATCTGTTAGTATGTACTTGAGATTCTGAGACATAATTGGTTGTTGAATGCTCTAAAGAGAGCTTGCGAAACCCCGGTCGTTCATTAGGTAAAGCAGTTCTACGTTGTCAGTAACGTCTTGTCTTGTACTATTGCGTATGCCAACATTCGCTAATCCTTTGACCTGATGTGTGCATGTGCAATTATACAGTGCTGCAAGTCTGCAGTTTCCATGTTAATTCCACTGTTTGCTTTGTCATTTCGAGCTTTTAATTTTCTTAACTGAGCTGAAATTGTTTTTTTTTCTTCATTTATTTCATTAGTTGAAAAACAGAAATGTTTTCCTTAGTTCTTTTAGATATTTCGTGGATGAAGGTTTTCTAGTGAACCAAATTAAATAATAAAAACAAAGAAATTACTTATTAAGTGATTTTTCTTTAGTTACTACATATCCATAGCAAAAATAAATATTACTCAAACAATGGAACGCCTTTTTGATTCTCCGATAAAATTGCCATCTCAGATTTATTGATCTAAAAATCAGCTAAAATTAATCAAAAACAGTTTTCAAAATACTCAGTCAGTTCTATTAAAGTAAAACCAAACATTCGTGTATCTACGCAAATCTACTCGTACTGCGGCAGAAACCAATTATCTACTTTGTACCTGTACATAACAGTCATTATAGTTACCCAAAACAACAGCCGGCATTTTAGACAATTAGACAAGTTCAAGTGCAGATAACGATTTAACCTTTTGCGTTAAAATGCATCGCAATTTTTAAATAACGTTACTTTGATGGTTATTGTATGGGATGACTTTAAATTAGTTTGTGAAACAACGTCCCCCAAGGGTCCAATCTTCCCATACAAGGGTAAATCAGCTGACTCACAAGTTGAATGGAGAGGCGACAAATTGTTTTTCATATTTCGACCTTGGTTCCTTGGGGAAAGTTGTTCAGTTTTGAAGGCTGATTCACTTCCTTAATATAAATAAATAAATAAACGCTACACACTCAAAGGTCCACACTAAGGTTTTCCCTTGTGTCGTGGGTCCCTCGGAACACACATAAAGACAAACACAAACACCCATGACCCGAGAACAAACATCTGCTTTTCACACAAATGTTTGCCCCGACTGGGGATCGAACCCAGGACCCACCGATCAAGAGGCAGCGTCACTACCACTCGACCAAACCGGCCGTCGATTTCGCTAACTAACTAAAAATCACCCAATATACAAAGGTTTTATGTGAAATGGGAACTTGACTCATGATTATTACAAAAAAAATAGAAACTGCCTACCAGTATATCTCCAAACACGTTACAATTCTGAGATTTCATGTCAAGAGTCGGGGTATCGTATGAAGTGAACTATTTCACAATTTTCTCGCTGAATGTAGGCCAAGCTAATATCACAACTTGTTTATGAACAACTTGTCAGTTTTATGCACTAAGTATAAGGCCCCCATACTCGCAAACCTTTACGTTTGAAACTCAGATAAATCAGCATATGAAGTCATACCTCTGCATCGATAAGGATTCGTGTTTTATTCGATGATGTCACCATTAGTTACGAACTTTTGTTCCGCGATAACAAGCCGAAATCTAAACTCCAAAACAATCTATCAAAGATGATCGCGCGTACTTGCAGCATTTGGTTGTCTTTGTTTACATGTACTGTTGGTCGCGTAAAAATCAATGGGCTATGTACGACATTTTAAAAATATTTTTAATTTCGTTTATTTTTTTATTTAACATAAAGGAATAAGGTCCCGTTTCCTAAAAAAATATATATCAAAAATCTATCTTTTGAAATAAAAATATAATAATTAAAAGTTTCTCAGTAGGGTAAACTAATCATAAATACGGCATTATACAATCGTGTCTTTGCCAAGCTGTCATGTCAATAAAAAAAAACATAACCTATTTCATTTTGTATTTGGTTGTTTATTTTTGAGTTTTATTTTTGCTTTTGGTTAATTTTTTCTGAAGTCTTTTACTGCTACCGTATACCGGATTACGATTTAACTTTGCACGGACTTGTAGTGCTAGATTTTGACTGATTTTCTCACGACTACACCTTATAGCAATAAATGATTGAATTGAATTGAATTCATACCGGACTCCGAGAACTGCTTAAACGATAGTGATTAATACTCTTCTTATTTGTGGAATAACACTAATAACGACAGCGCAGCAGGCTTTGCTACTCAACATGGCATCTGACGAGTTACAGCGGTGGAGAGAAACAAAAAATGTTTTATACCTCTTTGTTCAAACACTGACATTAACTCACCAGATTTGACGTTTGTTATCATTCCAAAGGAATTGAAAGAAAGTTGGTGTAAAATGGTTGACAGGAATTGTCTCAAACGTCCACTTTTTTGCTGTGAGGATCATTTAAACGTAAGTACATTGAAACGTATCTCTAGTTAGTCTGTGATTGAAACTTAAATGTTGAAATTAAACTCAAAAACGCAACGGTATAGATTATATGTCAACCAACTGTCAATCGTTTTTTTTTTTACTTTGGCAAAGGAGTTAATCTGTAGAATGCTGTAATAAGCAACAAATCGTAACCAAAATTTTAAAAATTAATTATTTTTATATCTATGATCAAAATTATTTGATATATTTTTTATTTCAATATGGGACCTTAAACCTGCTTAAAATAAAAAAATCAAATTATTTTAAAAATCTTGCACATAGCCCATTACTTAACAGCATAGACTGATGAATTACCAATTGTTCAGTTTTTATCCCGTCCGTAGACATACGCCCACATTCCCTATGGGAGCTGACAGAGCATAATGTGAATCTAAAATAAGAGTTGATCAATATCCTGATTATTTAATACAATGAATACTTTTTATTTTTATTTATTTTATTTATTTAAATTATTAAACATGAAATTTACACTGTTTCTTAAAAATAAAGCCCCACAAAACTGCTTGAGCAGTTTGTCTGCGAGGGCAAGAGTCTCTAATTACATAGTACTATAAACTTAATTTCAAATGAGTTAAATATCTATCTATTCAGCTTCAAGTGTATGGAGCAGATGCTTTTTTAAATTTTTTTAAATCTGCCTATCTTGGGCTCTGATCTTATGAACTCAGGCAAACTGTTGAGAAAATAAGGTACTCTCTTTTTTAGAGTCCTATCTCCAAAGTAATTGGTGACTCTAGGTACAACAAATTTGCCTGAGGTCACAGATCTTGTTACATGGTGATAGTTTAGTGATGGTTGTGCTTTGGCACCCACAATTAACCAAATCCTAAAATTCCAGTTTAGAAAAGATAAGCTTTCTTGCAATCCCTTGACGTGTCACTCTTGAGACTAACGGAAACACGGAAATCCACCAGATTAAGTGCCATTACGACACGTTTCTTATCAACTAATCGATTCCAATTTACGTTTAGTATAGACCTTTCTTGTAGTGTGTATACTTTTCTTTGATTTATGAATCCATTGGCCTACATCATCCAGCAAAATACTGGATATTTCAATTACCAAATCAGCACAGTAATATACCAGCAATTAATTTTAAAAAATAGGGCACCGGTAAGACCCTTTGGGTTCCAAGTCAAAATCTTTAATTCCACACTAGGCGACGATGTCTTTATTTGACTAGCCAATCAAACGTCGTATTTATTGAAACTTTAAATTTGAGTTTATGAAGCACTTATTAACATTCGAGTGTAAATCTTATAATAACAAATAGACATGGGAACAACTCAAGGATGTACCGTTTAAAACTGACCTTTACATATTATTATGATAAGAATCGTATTGCCTTCGCAATGGCGACAAGCATTTCCCGCGATTGTCAATTGTTTATGACATCTTTGCGTGATGCTTTGAGAACTGGACACCGTGTTATGATATTTTTTTCAATTAAGTTATGAAATGTAGAGTTTTTTGTCTACAATTTAATGATTTCCTTATTTCATGAAAAAAAAAACACTATTTCAATTGATAAATCGTTTAATAATCTAAAATCTATAAAAAATATTTTATTCTTATGAAAAGTTTCATCTAAACCTATTTAGCTGGTTATCCGTGAGTATGCCATACATACATACATACTCACGGATTGTGTCTGAACGTTATGTATGAATTGTTAAAGAAAATGCGTATACATTTATACTGTAATTTTTGTACTCGCAGTGTAAAAAATATGAAAATATTTTGCGTCGTGAAATAATTAATTCGGTTGAATAACAACTTCGTGAACATCTTACATGAATGTTCTGTACCTAACTAATTTTGCGTATTGTTAACGTCGTACGATTGTTATTTAGGAGTGCTAATTCACGAATTCTGTATTCAGTCACAATTAAAAGATTTATTTTTAAAATATACATCATCAAAGCAAACATTGTAGGTATTCATTAATTAGTTATTTGAAGAACTTATAATGTGCCAGCTGCAGCTCTTTAAGATATCCTCCAGAAGTCAGTAAACTGTATTTAAGCTTTTTCTACATTGTAGGCAAACGGCTGAAATTCATAATATATTCCCTATGTTTATTTTTTGCCAGTGTCGTCCGTAGTTCTATGACTACTGGGTCTACCTATGAGAAATATAGGCGCAAGATTGTGGGTACAAAATCTCAATTACGTACACAATTTGCCCGAACAATAAAACATTATCTCTTGCATTTAAGAGATCGTGTCATGACTATTGTTATACTTTTTGGTATATTTAATTAAGAAATTGCAACGTTGCACTTTTGTTATAGCCTATGATGAAATCGCAGTTCCATTCTTGAGACGAGTATTTTGCGATGCGTTGCCCCGAAACTGGTTAGTGGGTCATTTCGATTGCTGAAATCTGCAAAATCTAGATTTGTTCAAAGCGCTTACTTTGTAGAACCACTATATATTAAGTGCTTTTTAATAGCTAATGTCGAAATGAGTCATAGTTTTTATTGTAATACGATTCATTATAGATCAGATCATGCATTTGTAATAAATATATAGTGCTCGTTTGGTAATATCCCGGTTTATATTGGTAAAGGCTCAGCCTCTACCCTACAATAAAAAATAAATAAATAAACAATGGTTGAGTTTGGTATAGTACAGATAAAGTTCCATATGTTTTTTTACTGGGTGACTTTAAATTAGTTCACGAAACTTAAAGATGTGAATCAGCCCACAAAACTAAACAATTTTTCCCATAGGTCGAAATGTGAAAAAAAAATCATAATTAAGTTCCTTGGGAAAAGTGGTTCAGATTCATGGGGAAAATTGAATCACCCCATAAAGCTTCGCTAACTATTTAAAAGTCACCCCGTAAACTATGTACGTCTGCAGCTCGAGCACGATGGCGAAAAACTCACGCGGCGTTCCACTCGGCTGACGCTGAAACTTCACTTTGACTGCGTAAGGACCCCGCGCAAAGGCTTGCTCGCCCTCTGGCGTTGTCGATGTTGACATTTTGACATAGGACCACGGCGCATTATGCGCGCTATCACCATCGTACTCGAGCTGCTGGTAAATTTATAGTTTGTCTAATTTTAAGACGTCAGGATATAAACAAGATTTAAGTAAGACTTATTTAGGCTGTGAAAGTAAGAATAATTAAATTAAAAACAATATTTTTTAAATTGGTTTGACTTTATGTTGGTTAGGTATTATAAGAAATCCCGGAAAAGTAAATGTGTTCATTTCTTATTTTCAACACCGCCTGCAGACAAGTTTTAAAACTCAAATATGGTCGATTAAATCATTACCTCTTCATTCCGCAAGTCTAGCTATTTCTCATCCAAGCACATCTGTTTAAATTCACTGCGAAATTTCTTATCACCAGAACTTTTGTTTGACCGAATCGCACATGTATCGTGTTTGATATCGCGACTCTACACAAATTCGTTTCGTACGTGCGGTATTGAACACCGCTTAACATCGACTGCCGAGCGCGGGCCAAAGCCAAGGCTGCCGACAAGGGACCTTGTGTCATAGAACGTAACTTAGGGCGTAACGACTTAAGCAATCAAATAGACTATTTATCCATTTACTAGTTTTCAAATTCTGAGTAACATTTTATTGAGTTAAAGGAATCAGTGGAGCGAGAAATATGAACAATTCGACTCCAGGGCTTGGACATAGTCATGAGCGGTGATGAAATCTGTCCAGTCTACAAGTTTCGAAAGACAAGTATCTAATTAGTTCTGATTTATGTCAAAAAAGTGGTTACAGGTATCTCTAGGTTTCACTACCTAATACTTAATATTTAAAAGGAAGTAGGTCATCACATCACCTACCTGCTTTAAATGGTTCTTTATTTCATTTATGTTTTGTAAAAAAATTACCTTAATTTGCATTTTTAAGAGATTTTTAATTAGATATAATGAGCAAGACACTATAAGATCTAGATAAGACCGAAATTGCAAAATAACTCCAAAAACATTACCTATTAAACTTGTAGTTACTGCCGGCAAATAGCTACAGCCAACTATAGTTGTTGTTATTATGACTGATGTTATCAAAATTGAAATTAAGTCACCGAAATTAAGCTGCATTTATCTGTGGGGTGGGGGTGAAGCAGTATTTGCTAGCTTTAACACAGCGATACCATGCTTGCCTGCGCCCCGAGTTCCTTACCACTAACAACATAGGTGACTGTGAAAATGGAATGGTACAACTTCAGTTCACAATTAAAAAAAGCTCTCATTGACTGCCTCGAAAGTTGTGCCTTTTACTAAACACAGTAGAAATAGAAATAGAAAAAAATCTTTATTTTATAGGACATTCAGGATGCCACTTAAAACAAGTCAAGATTACATGAAATACATACAAACAAACATTAAAGGATTCAAATACATACATACGCATTCGTTCTTTTGACCCTACTGACTCTACGCCTATTCGCTAAGGTGCAGTCTTCCTCAGAGAAGAACAGGCAAGAAACTCTGAGGGTGCTCTTTTTAATCGCATTACAAATTTTCTTATTTTCTAATTTTAACTAATTTTGAAATAACTCTAGAGCTGAGCAGTTGATTCCCATGGCTGCTTGTCAGTTAGGTAATCAGAAATTTTGTAATATCCCTTTTTGCAAAGTTTTTGTTTAATTACTGTCTTAAATTTGTCACATTGCATCTTAAAATTACAACCCATTATCAAGACGAGCTTTGTTCGAATGCATTATTCGTGTAACACTTCTAACAAAACTGTGAATATTGTTAGACATAACAGATTTACATTAAAGGAAATTGCAAAAGGATGATGGCTTACCCAGTATAAACCTTATGAGTATAATTAAGTGATTTTCTTTTAATTTAGTAGTTATTTTAAATTTCCACGACAATTTTTTAGTGAAAACTATTTTTAGTTGATGAATTCCCTAAAGTATAGTGTCATGTGGTTTATTGCTTTAATAAATAAATTTATCATTAGAAGTAGAGTTTGTTTAACCTAATGCCGCGGTAGGTTAGTTTATAAATTTGAACTAGAATTTAACTGTAGGAAAAGTGTAATTTACAATAGTAATACATTTAAGAAACAATTAAAGGTTTTCCTGTTGAATAAATGTTTATACGATGTAAACAAATTATAATTACACATTAAAATTAATAATTATTAATAATAAAAATTTAACAATGTAAATAAATCTATATTTATTTTATTTTATTATAGATATTTAAATCGACTAAGATATTGTGAATTTTATATTATGACAAATGCAATTTTTATAATTGACTAATGAAAATAATAATTATGTACCTAAGTTTTAATGCTAATTTAAATAAATGAATGTTAAATTAATTTAAAAATTCAAACACAAATGTAATTTTGTTACTGAATAAATAAATAAAATAAAATACTCGGTAATAAGAAGAGGCGAAATATATACATACATACGCTCACGCCTGCAATCCCCAACGGGGTAGATAGAGCATCAGTGGTAACTATAAGAGGCGAAATACTCCTATAATTTCGGCTTTGACCGGTTTGATTTGTGCAAAATGACAACACTCGAATGTCACCTAGCTGGTTCCTTTCAAGGTACGACTCAGTTCATGCAGTGGAGGCGGCGCCCGCGCAGCGCGTTCGTTACAAAAGGTTTTGGAAAGCTCGATTCGACTTATGCAGTATCTTAAGCAATGCTTTATTTACAATTCTAATGCGGTTACTATCTATGGTTTTCTGTATAAAATTGTAAACTTATGTACAAAATTGGAGGATATTTTTGCTAGAAGGCAACAGCGTATCATATTGGTTCAAGTGTTATTCAAAAGACAATACTTAGAGTAAATTAACAGTTGGGTTAAGTGTATTTATGTAAATCATTCGGTGGGAACGTATATGGGCTTATTAAAAAAAATGTACATAATTATGATATCTTATCAAGTTAATACCCTTTAAATTAAAACGAGATCTATGCAGTTGAAAGAAGGACACTGTTTTTGACAGATTTTGTAGTTCAGTATAAATGCTTTTATTGCAGCTAGCATTTATATTGAAATACAAAATCTGACCTTTGTAGTAGTAGGTCAATGCCAACAGTGCTGAGGTCTTGAGTTTGATTCCCACTACAGGTCAATTAGTATCAATCGAGGATCTATCTTCAATCTCAAAGTCAACGAATTTGTCTAGCCCACACAATTAGAATCATTAATGACAAAAATACGAGAAATATATGTACCTATATTTTTGATTTATAGGACATTTTATCTAGTTTTTTGTTCTTACATTGATATCTTTTTGTTTCAAATTCATTCGTAAAGATCAAGTTTTTTTAAGTTGTGTGTTTTATCTTAATCCTATAAATTCTCTACTACGCTTATAAAATATGTTGTGGTGACAGGGCTATGCGTTGAATTTTGTTTTTATCTAATCAGATTTTATATTCTTTATAGTTATACAGGTTAAATGCTAAGGTAAGTATTATTAACTGTGCAACTAGCACCGTTCACGACAGCTTAGATTGGATTCATATTCCCCACTAGCATTCCCGTGGGATTTCAGGAAAATTATCTAGCCTATGTTACTCGGGGATAATGTAGCGTTTTAAAAAAAATTCAAATCGGTCCAGTAGTTTCGGAGCTTATTCAATGCAAACAATCAAATCTTTTCTCTTTATAATATAAGAGTAGATAGCATTTTGTTAATTGACTTTGTGACCAAAACGCATAGGCACAGGTCTGGATATATAGGTCACGTGACATTTGCCTCGACTTTGCACGGTTCATTTGTTTGGGCACCCACGCACAGTCCATCATTACCCGATTATTACTACCAATCGGTACCATCCGGCCCTCCGCACTCATCGCTGACAATCAACCAATTGACTCAGGGCACTCTTTTGTACAATGATGCTTTTGTACCACACGTGAAAGTTACGTTCTAATATCAACGGAGATGGATATCATTGTTTGAATAGCATCTTTGTTATAAACTTAGTATCGTGGCAACCGAGAAAAAGGGAAAAAATCTCATGGAATGAGACTTAACTAGAGTAATTCTATTCGTCCTACGGTAAATCGAATGACTTTGTCATTACTAAAATACTAATGTTTTGTCTGATTAAGTGTTCTGTTCGAGGAATTCGTCTTTTTCATAGACGTATTCTTGAGTAATCTCAGTATACCTGTTAGTTAACAGGCTTAATTTTTAACAAGTTAACAGTTAACAGGTTGTTAACTGAGGCTATTTTTTTTTTATTAAACCTTCGCGTGCTTTTTGAACACATGGTGTACGAGATTTGTATCGCAAGCGGCGTAAACAAGCACACTATGGGCTAAGTAATGTTCTTGTAACCCGAAACAAAGCAATTTTATTTTCAATCATTAATTAAAGTGTAGTGTTCTGTGAACTTTTGAACCATCCCAATAAGGTGTACATGCATAAGTGCAATTTGTTTCTGTGTGATAAAATAATAAAATTATGAAGTAAATTATTAGTAATTGTTGTTTTTCTACGAATGCGAATGATTATTTAGTAAATGAATCACCGGATAAACAAACAAAAGCATTTATATATTGCATAGTAGTTATTATATTTCCTCGTATGGTATGACTAATAATGTAAATAATTAGTTGAAAATGATGTTGACGAAATTAATGTCAGTAGCGCTTGAAGTGTCGTATACAGGGTGTACCGACAGCTTCACAAAAACTGAAATGTTTAAATAAATTTTATGAAATATTGCCAGCTTTAAAATTTATTTTTACTTTTTCTTAAACTGTTATCAATGAAATTTGAGTGGCACTGGTTAGAAGTATCCCTAATTTTCTCAGATCGGTTTTGGGTTTTCGTTTGTAAGGACAAACGACATGAGGCTAATTCATGACATTATTATGTTTCAATAATTTGTATTGTCTTTATCAAAACGTTTGTGGTTAGTCGTTAGTTTATTTTTAACATTACAAATGACTAAAATAACGTGTATGTAAACAAATTAAAGAGTCTTCTTGGAAGTTGCGCATGTGCCTCTGACTCAAGATATCCCATCTGGTATACATATAAGTATCCATACCTATTACTAATGGTTTCTGAAATAAGTCTATTGACTCCATACCAGATGGAAGCGACCAAAATGTAAATATGTTTGTGCTCTAGGTATGTATATTTACAAACCAACTGTTGTATGCTAATTATATTAGGACTGAATAATGAGTATCAGTTATAGAGTTATACGGTCATACATATGGGGAAAACATCTATTGTGAGGAAACCTGCACAATCAGAAGAATGATGTAGAACCATTGTTCAATTCAGCAGGGTTCCCTAGTTAATCGTGGTAATAACCTGACCTGGCAAATCCTGGTTCATGAGAAACCTAACAAATTCATAATGTACTAATGATAATTCAAAGGAAGGAAGAAATTTCAGTCGTACATTGGCCAATTTTTTGTAAACAATTGGAACGTTCTACATACATGTTGTATTGTGATACCGAATCGGCGCAGCATGATATTGTGTAATCGAGAAAGTGAACTATTGTAATTCATCAACGCGAGCAGTGCGAATGTGACTTGCATGCTTGCCGACCAAGCATTAAATGTTTTACGTACATTACACTGTAAATTGTTGCAGGCGATAAATCGAGTAATGTTGTAATGATCGATACGCTTCGATAGATCTTTGGCTGTTTAGTTTGATAGGCAATTCGCTATTGTAAGAAATGTCATCGATACTTAAGTCTTAACATTTTTTTTTCTAAATTGTTGAAAGACTTTCTGTTGACATTGGAGAACTTTGAATCTGAGATTCCAAAAAAACTTTAGTTCTCCACACAAAGGCAATCAGCTGATCCCGTTAATAGTTTCCACAACTCTACTAGTAGCCCATTTAACGATGGAAAAATAGGGAAATAATTCGATTTTTGGCATAGTTGTAGGGACTGGTGTCTGAAGCAACATAGTGAAAGTACTGATGGATGGGGTTGGAGCTAACGTGTAGGGGGCGGTTTAAAGGTCCCTTTTTAAGTTTTTCTTAAACAACTTGTAAACGGTGGCCCATAGCAAAAAAATCTTTTACTCAAGTAATCTACATAAAATTCTCTACAAAAAAAATTTTTACACTTTTTCGCTGGGATCAATATTTAAAGAGATATGAAGGAAAGAAGTTTTTACGGTAAAATTAGATTTTGACCTAGACATTGATAATTATTAATGAGCAGGACCTTTTGGAATGTGTTCGGACACCTTCCAGAATGACACTCGGGAAAGTCCCTACACCTCCCAGGTGGGGTTGCCGAGATATCCTGGAAAAACTGCAATTTCCAGGAAATACTTCCTTTCTTCATATCTCATTAAACATTTATCCCAGCGGAAAAGTGTGCAGAACTTTTTTGTAGAGAATTTTATGTAGATTACTTGAGTAAAAGTTTTTTTTATTGCTGTGGACCATCGTTTACAAGTTGCTTGAGAAAAACTTGAAAAAGGGACCTTTAAACCGCCCCCTACACGTTAGCTCCACCCCTATCTATCAGTACTTTCACTATATTGCTTCAGACACCATTCCCTACAACTATACCAAAAATCGCTTATACACGAATTATTTCCCCTATTTGGTAGATTTTGGTTTTCGTTGATAGGATCATAGCCATAGACTATTGGGGAGGCGAAAACTTTATCGTCTGTTCCTTAGGGATTTTTATACTTAGAACTGTGAATTTAGCTTACTTCAGAATTTCACAATATCGATAAAGTCTTTTGCTCTTAATCTCGTCGTGATCGCGTGGAAAATATACGGCAAAGTCACTCGACGCGTCTGCACGATATCTACATTTTAACAGGGGCCAATTTAAACTAAAATATGTTGATATTTAAATACACATGTATGATCAGGCGTTTCTAATTTTTATAATTTCGAGTTTGTTGCTGCGAGTATGCATGCGTGTTTTAACAAAATTGCATTATGTTACAACAGAGTGCGATCAACCCATTAGCTTCGTATTTAGATTTTGGTTGTTTAATACGAGGTTTTTAGTAATAAAGGCTAATGATTAATGCGCAGTCAATTACTGCCAGGTTTACACACTTCCCTGTATGGTTATTTAAGTTAAGCTTTTCATATGGTTTTGTGGAGGTCGGTTAATTGGCCCCCGGATAAGTGGTAATAAATTACCACTTCTTACCACTAGGCTAATGATGAGGACTGTGGTAGTTTGCTTTATCCAGTAAGTTTTGAGTACTAATAATGAAATTTAATGAATTGTGATATCCCCTGATATGTTAGTGTAATTTAACTACTAATTACCGCTCTTAGATTATAAATAACAACAAACCATCGTTCACGTCTGTGCTTGTGAATACGTCCTTTCTGCCCTTAACGACAATTTATTCTTGTCACACCTGACAAAGCAGTCTTTATTTGGCACATTTTATTACATTGTCCGGAGTTCTTTTAGGCACAGGTGATGTGCGTCGTAAATCAATGCTCACTTGCTGCATTCAGTTACCGTTTAACGCAGGGGTTCCCAACCTTTTTTTGTCTACTGCCCACTTTAAGAATAAATTATTTTTTAACGCCCCCCTTTTTAAACATACTTAAAAACCGCTAAGTACTTATAACTGATTATTGAAACGCAACTTTATAGTATTCGGACAGAGTATCTTTTATTGAAAATAAAACAAACATAATCAATTCTTATATAAAAACTAATGTGAAGGTTGAATCTGATGCTGTTCAATAAGTTTGTTGATATCAGGTTCCAATTTACTCAAAAACAGCCGCAAGTCGCCACGTTCGGTAACACGCAAACGATTTCTCTTTTTAGTAAGCAGCGTTGCCACAGCACTAAATCCACGTTCACACAAATATGACGATGGGAATGCTATCAAGAATCGTTGAACAATTGACCACAATCCAGGGTACAATTGCAGGATCGGTTTTTGTAGCCAAAATTCTTGATATCCATTTTTGAACTTGATTTTTATTTCTTCGTTTGTTGTCAATTCTATAAGTTCTTCTTCCAGCTGAGGTGACATTGCTATGTTGACATTTGAAAACGGATCCAACACCCAGTCTGGTATTTCCAAGTTTAAAATGTCCTGGTATCGTTCGGTGAAGTCAATGTGGAGGTTTTCCAAATGTTGGCAGTAGGCAAACAAGTCGACGTTACTGCAGGATACTGATAAATTCGGAAAATTGTGAAACTCATGTCTGCCCATATTCTTTTTGTGCAGAAGCAGTTTGGCTGCGAAAGCAGCAACGACATTTTTTGTTTTAATTAAATTTAGTTCATCGCCTTGCAGTTGGAGGTTCATGTCGTTGAACAATTTATACAGGTCTGTCATGTAAGCTATATCATTCTTTGATGTTATGAGCTTGTTGCGCAGTTCTGTATCTTTAGTTTCCAAGAACTCTATCACAGAGTCAAACAGGTTATAAAATCGAATCAGACAATTGCCTCTTGACAGCCAACGAACTTCAGTATGAAGCAACAAACGGTTGAAATCTTCGTCATTAGTAACACAAAGCTGATGAAATAATCTATCATTCAAAGAGCTGCTACGGATTTTATTGACTGCTTTGATGACATATTGCAGTGATTGAAATAGTCGTTCACTTAAGTTTCTAGCAACCAAATGTTGTCTATGAATAACGCAATGTATAGCAAGGACATCTGGAATTTTATTTTTTAGGTACGCTATGAAGCCTTATTTTTTAGGTACGCTGTCATAGCCGGAGCGCCATCCGTAGCAACTTATATAATATTTTTCAAAGGAATCTCTTTCTCTTCACAAAACTTTTCCAATGTATTGAATATGGTTTCGCCTTTTGTATCTGTCTCCAAATTTCTGGCAAACAATAGTTCTTCACGTATTTTCTCATCTTTAATAAACCTCACGTAAGATAGCAACAACGCTTCATTAGTTGGTAAAGTGGACTCATCGAGCTGAATTGAGAATTGACTAGTCCTCAGATGATTGCACAATGATTCTTCAATGTTTTCAGCCATTTCATCAATTCGTCTTTGCACAGAATTATTACTCAAAGGAATTTTTTGGATAATATCTGCGGCCGGTTTATGAAGCACAGTAGTTATTACTTCCTTTATTGCTGGCAAAATTAACTCTTCTCCGATGTTGTGTTGTTTGCCTTTTTGAGCAATTAACAAAGGTATATTGTACGAAGCTCGAAGTCCGTCGTCATCTTGCTTAGCAGCCGCCGAAAATAGTTTTGATACACTTGGCTGAGTATTATGCTTCTTCTCTAGGTCTTGAAAATATGCTACATTCTTGTCTTTCTTATCTGGATGCATTTTATTCAAATGATCTTGCAGTCTTGAAGGCTTCATTGCTTCGTTCGAAAATGTTTTTAGACATAGAAGACACAAAGGCGACGACGGGTTTGTGGGATTTTCAATAAATCCGAATTTAATATATTCCGCAGAGTATTGCCGTCTCTTCTTTTTTACTTCCGACATTTTTTTGTTTTGAGAAATACGTAAGTGTTATAATGAAGTACTGCTTATCTATTATGCGCGAAACCGCAAATGAAAATAAAATAAATTTACGTCGTTTATATAGGATTGCATAAGCAGCACGCACCAACAGGAATAAGACAAACGTGCATAAACTCGTTTATCTCATTCGACGCCCAATCGTACTCGACAAGCAAGAACAAGTTTATAGAACCAGCTGATTGATACAGGAATGTACAAATCGGATTATTTAACAAAAACTTGTTAAAACATGATTGCCCACGGTCTATTATATCGAACCGAGTTTGAGCTATATCTTAATTAATATTAGTTGATGTTCACAAGATGTAGTCGAGAGTCGAGAGCTCAGTCGGTGTCTAAGAGTCTTCCTAGCTAGGTAGATGAAATTATAAATCGACCCCAAAGCCCTACACAACGCCCCCTTTTTTTTCTGGGTCTCTTACCGCCCCCCTTTAGGCCTGCAGCGCCCACAAGGGGGCGTTATCGCCCACGTTGGGAAAGACTGGTTTAACGCAACGTAAGAGAATCATTGTGCTTCGAATCTACATTCTGAAATGATGTATTGCCGTACGTGAACGGTTTTATATCACCTCTTACTTAATATTTGGCAGAGCACACTGCAGGGGCTCGTTAGGAATGCTTCTCACAATTTTACGCACAAAAACACAATTTAGATTATCGTTTAAATCTTACAATGTTTACCGTTTAAGCATATGTCTTCTACTTTATCTATTTATTTATTCAATATTAGGAAGACAAGCAGCAGTATGCACAAATTAACAATTAACATATATAACTCAACGCCTAATAATTAAGGCCATGATGTTTACCTTGATGGTCTGAAAGATGACAATTATGTATATCTTTACCTTGGAGAGCACGCTATGCTCTTGAATTAATCGTGGCCAATAATTTCTTCAGTTAGAGCCTAAAGACTTATACATATACATATCAGGTAGTTTATACCGTAGCTTTTTGACAATCTATCCCCAAATTATACCTCTTTAAGTGTGTATCATCTTCTTAACTTTATATGTACAGAGGCCAGCGCATCAGGTTACTCCATTTTTATTGCGAAACTGCTCTTATCACAACAGCACAGAGTGCATGCATGTGGTAACCTGACTTGCGGCCGTCTGTACAGACAGCACCACGTCAGGTTATTCATTGGCACTACGAAAGCCGGCGGCGCTATTACGTGCGAGATAAAGGCGACATCAAAGTGAACATGAATAGCCTGATGTGTTGTCGTATGTACTTTTAGTTTTAAAGAAAAAGATCGACCTGATACCTTCTTGTGCAAGAAAACAAAAAACTTTATTTAATCAATACTATTCATTGTTGCAGCTAACAGATATAGTAAATGGTATGTCGACGCGCGGCGAACTGCCCCTAGAGCTGGCTCTACGGGGCCGCAGCGCGTCCATCGCGACCACTTTACTGCAGCACTGCGCAGACGCCGATGCAAGGGGACCAAGAGGAAGAACGCTCTTACACAGGGCCGTTGATTCAAGAGACGCCTTCTCTGCCAAGTTCTTAGTTGATAACGGAGCTGACCCCAATCTTACTACAAAGTAAGTACTTATTTAGGCCTCTTGAGTTTCGTTAAATAGGCCAAAAAGTCACTACGGAACTCCATAGAAGGCGTTGCCAAGGGGTTTCTTTCAAAAGAATACTTTAAAACTCAACCACTCAAAATCTCAACTCAATATTTTAAAAATAATACAGTAAAACTCAACTTACAATGGTGAAAATTTGCCGAGCATGCTTAATTTATCAACGCTCGTAATATCCCTTTTATTTTGTCCATGATGATAAGAACATCACATCCACTTATTCGATTTTTTTCATTCGAACACTGAGCCCGTATTACAGAAGGAGACTCAAGTCTTGATCTATACTTAAGTATTGATTATCTCTTTCTCTTACTATCAAAATGACAAAGACGATTGCTACTCAAGTATAGATTAGTCTGTAATACGGACCTAAGAAGATGACATCCAAATGCATTTTCGAAATATATTTTACAGAGAAGAAGGCGACACACCTTTGCATTTAATTGCATCGCTCACGTCAAGTTCGTGCGACGAAGAGACAATGGACCAAATGACTGAAATCGCAGAGATCATGGTGCAGAAGAACGCAGACATTAATAGACAGAATAAGAAGGGCTTGTAAGTTAAAGTTTTGACCATCCTTCTTGAATATTTTTAATAGGGAAAGTCAGAGAATCAAATGCTAATCATTCACTACTTTTACTTATTTTATGTAACACTCTGAATGTTCTATGAAATAAAGCTACTTTTGAAAACTCACCCCCTCTTCAGGATAAAAATGAAATAATCCGCGAAACTGTGAATATTATGTTATTTAATGATATTCATTTAAAAAAAATTAAAAACAAGATTTCATATCTTATACAAAAAACTATTTAAAAGCAAATACATTTCGTTAATTGTGAGAAAATCTGAAGTTGCCCGGACGAGCCTTATTTACCTGACTTCTCGAGGCTGAAGGTATAATTAATTTTTTTGACAATCCTTAATTAAACCACAAAACTTTTCTTTAACTATCTATTAATATCAATCAGTCAATACCATGTACATGGTAAGATTATTTAAAACATGTTGTGTGTAGCACGATTTTAGTATTAGAATTTCTTAACAAAGTTTTTAGTCCGTTTTCAAGAGTGTTAGTACAGTTAAATACGGTGATAAAGAAAAGTACTTCTAGGTCATAAAAATTTGGTTAAATAGAATCGTTTTGATTATTCCAGCACACCTCTCCACCAAGCAGTAATAGCTAGGAACCAGAGGATATTCGACCTGCTTCTCAAACAGCCGACTCTAGACACAAACCTGCGTACGTTAACAGACGAGCATCCACCGCTGTACTACGCCCTCGTAGACGACAGACGCGCGTCTATATCATCTAGCGAAACTCTAGTCATGAACGGATCCAACCCTTTTGACACCCCGGTCACAAATAAAAACGCATTCACTGAAGATGAAGAAAAGAGTGAGACGGTGGTTGAAAGAGGATTTGCTGCTAAACTGTTAGAGAAGGGATGTACGCCGAATCCGCTGTATTCCGGGTCCGGAGATAGTTTGCTACATATTTTAGCGCAAGGATGGTTTGAGGTGAGTTCTTTTATTATAACTTTATTAGGATCTTAAAATAAAGATTTGGGTTACTTACTTGAAAAAAAAGATTTACTTTGTTGTTTTTCCTATAATATAAGGCACAAAATCACGAAGGTGGCAAATTCGTGTTGGAGTAAATTATATCATAGAATTTATTGATTTTTATTAAAATAATGCTCTGCAGATTATTCGAATTAACTTATTTAACCCGTACCCCAAAAGATTTTTTCTTAATTTATTGATTGAATATATTTTTTTTCACAAAATACCCCCAAAACGACATTCCGGGAACACGTCCCCAAGTCGTTATCTGCTGACAACAACAGTTAAAATACATATTTAATTTTTTTTTTAATGACTTACAAGTACTTTTTATTATAGTTAGCATTATAATGAAATGATATTTATAAGTTTCTTAGTAAATATAATAATATTTTTTTCAATAATTCAATTCAAAGTATGGCGGACAATTTGTGCATCATTCCGGGAACGCATACATTTTATTAAGATACAATTTTTCAGCAAAATGCAAGAAATAACGCTAGTGGGTAATTATTTAAAGCATCTGAGTGCAAATGGATGCCTGGTGTGTTTTTTATTAAAATGTGAAAATTCGAAGAGGTAAACATGTTTTTGTATGCAATTTTTGGGCCGTACCTTAATTCAACGTAATTCCGGGAACGCCAATAATTGTAAAAAAAATACAAAATAATTTACCTTCAACACAATATTTCTTAGAGATTATTGAAATCTCTTTTTACATTAGCGTTGAAAAATCCTGATTTTGTGACTATAATAGATTTTTTACGCAATTTTATATAGAAACGTAATGTCCGGGAACGTTCCCGGAATGACGCGTTCCCGGAAATGACGGCTTCCCGAAATGGCTTTTTGAGAATAATGGATGAAAAAAGCATGTTTTATTAAAAACAATTCTAATCCATTACTTAAAGAAACTGATGTAAGTAATTGGCACTAAATTACTTTAATAATTTTGTATTAAAATTGAATAAATTTAATAATTTACGTTTGGCACGAATTTATTAATTTAATAATTTAATTCGTATAATTTGTCTCATGAAACATTATAGTTGGACTTTTTACGAGATATAACAGATATTTTAAGAATTTCTCATGTAGAGATTTTGAAAAATTTCAAAATTTCATGCATTATCGTCATTTCGGGAACGCTTTTTTTTTACAAAAAGATTTTCTTGTGTAATTATCAAATTTCAGCGTAGCCCGTTTGGGTATCAATTAATAATAAATTAGTCAATAATAGAAACTGGTTTTCAGAACAAAAATACATTTTTTTTTTACGAAATTAGGATGCTGGAATTCGCCACCTTGGTGATTTTGTGCCATAAACATACAGGTAGAACATCAATAAGTTCTAGAACTATTTGATGTCATGTTTAACATAAACTCTGCGGGTAATTGGTGAGAGATTGAGAGCCTTTTCGCTCAACATACAACAAAACCCTCGCGTCCCTTACTGAAAATTTTACAGTATGCCTGGGTAGAGTTGGCAGCTGGTACAATCTAAGTTATTTTTCCCCTCCCAGTCCTGCGTGGAAGGGTCTTTATAAGTAAGTAATAAAGTGTTTCTATCTAAGTATACATGCACGTGAAAGTGATACTGTATAATTTAAAAAAAAAAACTATGCATTAGCTTATGGATTAGCTAAAATAAATGTGGGCAAAGAAATGATGATAACCATACAAAAAAAAAGAGTTGCTATTTTTTGTACGTTCGGGAAGTGACTCATCCAGTGCAATGAACGCGTGATATGTCCGTTTGTGCCTGCCAAACCCACGTGTGTTTCAAATGATCTTCTTAACTCCTTATTTAGAGTCCTACAAACCTACACTTTTATTTAATTTGAAGGTTTAGATTTAATTGTAGTACTTAATAGAAATCAATAAATGGTATTTTTTTAAACAACGTTAACAGTTTTATACAAAATTGCTGCCGTTGGGAAAATAATGTAGCAATTTTTCAGCCTATTAATACAAATATAGAAACACGAAAACTCACAAATATAGAAATCTTTTATTTTTTTAAATTATTATTAGTGTAGTTGTAGATACCTACATCAATTCTTTTGGTGATTCAGTTTTAGTAAGTACATATTTAATTTTTGTTTATGTAAAATTTAATTAAATATTTGTAATATCGATATTAGTGTTAGTTATTAGTATTCAGTTCGAGTTATATAGATAAATACTTTATTGTATACTTTTAACGAAAAAAAACAATACTATACGTTTAAAAGTAGTTAACATAATTTAATAACCATAATAAATATATGTGTACATTATGAAAGTATATAATAAGCCAGTAACAGTTCTTCGCTGTTGCATCTAGACCTTAAGGCATCCATGACGGCTGTGTCTCGATAATGGGGTAGATGACTTATATTATTTTTTTAATTGAAGCTTCTTCACCTGACCGCCTGGTGTAAATAGTTTTTAAATATCTTTAAACAAAAGAAAGATATGAACGTTTAAATCTCTCAATTAGACAAAGAGGGAAATACTAAATGACGAGCGACGTTACAGTTGAGTACCGCTATATAAATCCAATTCGAAATTTCGTTTTGTAAAACCATTTTCATATTTGATTTTGAAATCTGTTATCAAAATTATGTATGTTAAAATCTTAATAAATATATGATATTCATAATCAGTCATCTACCCAATTAACCCTTCGTTATTTAATACTAAAACGGGTCTAAATTCGCGTTTATATTATGATTTTACTTTTGTTCCCGACATTTCGACGTGGTTGCACACGCCGAGGTCACGGATAGACTCTACCTTAAATCATAATAAATACCCGAATTCAGATCCGTTTCAGTATTAAATTATGTGCTCAAATCGCGAAATTTTAAAGTGTTATAATCCTTTGTTATCAGGACTCGGCTGTATTCCTAGTATCGCATCTGAACGGCGATCTGAACCACACTAACGAGGCCGGTCTGACCGCATTGCACGCCGCCACCGCCAACGGATTGGCGCGACTCACGGCCGCACTGCTCGAGCACGGGGCCCGCCCCAACGTGCAGACCAACTACGGAGAGCACGCGGACACTGTTTACAGGTGAGGGGTTATAATTATAACACAATTCTTATAAAGACAAAAGTTTGTGAGTGTGTGTTACTTATTTACGCTCAAACAGCTGGACCAATTTTGATAACGTCATTACAGAACAACGCATAGATCTGATTTTTTGCTCAAAGATATTTGAGAGCTCTGAGAATAACATAAGTCACTTTTCCACGTGAACGGAGTCGCGAGCGGTAAACTAGTAAGAAAATATTCCTAAGAAAGTGGAAGTCAGCAAATTATCACCAAACTATTGAAACTTTTAAAATAATCATGATTATCGAAGTAGCTCATGATAATCATGAGCTGATGCTCGATGAAGCCCTACCCGAAAAAAGTGGGATAATCTGCCATAACCACCACGCCACGTCCAACAGGCTCAAGACGCTTCTGATGGTAAATTTAATAAATTACTAGCTTTATGCCCGCGATTTCGTCCTTGCAGAAAATCATTATACCTATAGCCTATGCCACTGCCCAATCTTCTAACTGTCACGGCGATCTGTTGCTAGGTAATTTCCCATTTTCAAAACACATTTTCACACTCATAATATTAGTAGGGATTTTGACAACATCCATGAGTGAAAATATTTGAGTGCTGTATTCCTAACTTACAATAATGTTAAGCTGTCGGTCCCGGCTGTTGTCGATTGACTACAGTCGTTAAAACCAAGTCGGAGGCCATTTGGCGGTTTGAAAATTTTGGCCTCAGTCAGTTTGGCCACACACCTGACTATACCTACACGATAAGATAAAGAATAATGTTTGTTGTTTAATTAATTCTTTTTTATCTCCTAGACAAACACCCCTCCACCTAGCAGTGCTAAACAACCACGAGATCGCATCCCTAGCGATCCTTGACCACAAGAAACTCATCGAGAAGGGAGAGATGCCGTCCACTGACCGCAGCGGCAACAGCCTGCTGCCCAACCTTAACTTGAAGAACTCTGAGGGAGACTCGCCAGCCAGCTTAGCACTTAGTGAAGGTATTTTTTTTAATCTTGTGTCGTGGGTCCCTTGGAACATAAACAAAGACAGACACAAACACCCATGACCCGAAAACAAACATTTGCTTTTTACACAAATATTTGCCCCGACTGGGATTCGAACCCAGGACCCGTCGATCGAGAGGAAGCGCTTACTACCACCCGACCAAACCGGCCGTCAAATTTCTGACACCAGGTACAAGTAGCGGCACGTAAGTTTAGCGCTGAGTGAAATGTAGAGGGGATAGCTGCGCATAGGTACTGTCGCGCACGCAATACAATTATAACTTTAATAAAATAATTTTAAGAACATTTAAATGTACAAATAGTAAGTAAAATAATAAGTCTAGCACTAGTGAGTGAAATGTTGAGGATATTACGTAACTGAGCATGAGTACAGTCGCGCATGCAGACGTTAATAAATAGTAAATTTTAAAATATTCCATAGCTTGTAACAGGATATTTTAAAAGAAAAAAACGACTTCCATTCAAAGTGATACATGACAGAGTGATAAAGTTTATGGGGAGTAGAAAAAAATACATAATAGAATTTGACACTATTTATTTATTGGTTTCTTTTTTAACAAAACAATGCACGTCATACACCATTTTTCTTGCCTGTCTTTTCAAAACAGTATTTCTTCTAGGCATATTCACTATTTAAAGTCACAAACAAAGAAGACCGGCAAAAGTCGACTTGATGTTTTAAAAAGTCATGCTGAATCGGAAACATGCTCAGTAAATTAAGTGATAAACCTTTAATTTATTCCAATAAAAGCATGATTTTTTAAAGATCGGAATAAAAAGTTAAATTATTTTCGAAGACGTATTATGCAATGAAAAAACTGAACGTTGAACGGATACGATCTTTCATTCCAATCTTTTTTATGCAGAAATATAAAAGCTAAGGCCAAACACATTTAGTTTATGACATTTGACAATGAAAACATTGGCATTCACATAATCATGTTTAGTTTGATGCGGATGAAATATTTTGATTTTTCGCGTGTTTAAAGGACTTTTGAGTCTCGTTTTTACGTTGAACAACATTCCCCTTGGATTTTAATTTGCATGTGATTTGGTTTCGTTAAAATGCGGCTTCGATGTGTACATTGTTCTTTGCGTGTTAATCGAATAAGGCGACATCGTTTATCCGAAGAAACTGCACAGACAATGGAAAGAATAAGGAGATGGGAGGCCAGTAATCAAATCCTCTCTGCATTTAATGGCATTGACCAATATGTTTTAAGAGCCAGAATAAAATCTCGTCATGTGGGCAGTAAATCGTATTTCACATATATAGTGGTAGATAGAGCACTTCAAGGACGTCCAGCTATTTTAGGTTATTATTGTAATTGTGCTGCAGGTAAGCGAACAGTTGGCTGCTGTTCGCATACTATGAGCATATTATGGTACTCGGGATTTGCAAGACGTCAGGGTAACTTTGAACCCCCTGCTGCATTTTTAGACAATTTGTTAATTGATTAAATAAAGACACATAACATTTCAGGTTCTTTTTATTTATTTTAACCGTATCACATTACCGTATCATTGTTACTTTATCAGCATAAGAAAACAAACAACATTATGCTATACATTTCATTTAGAGAGTTCTGAGTTCCTATTCATTTGTATTAATAAGTATTTTTAATTGGAAGTAACGTTTTTTGTAAGTAACATCAACGATTTAACTCCTAACCTCAACATTTTTTGGTAATTCATATCTCTATAATCCTAACTTTTTAAAAGTAGCAACGATTAACATTTTTGTTAGTTTTAATTTCTCCCACGCACGGGACCTCCAAATCGAAGTCTGAAAATACATAGAACTTCGCCGGTCTTCTTTAATAAAAAAGCAACTATAACAATCGAACTCAAACTTAACAAAAAACAATAACAATGAACGGCAATAACAATAAATTTTAGAACGCGACTGTACAGTCAGAAGTCCGCGGAGCGTCGTGTCAGGGCGGGGGACGGAATGCGACTGGCTAGCCAATCGACGCTACGCACGCGCTCCCTTCGTCCCTCTACCCCCCTGAGAGACCTAATTTTTGACTTCTGCGCAATAACGGTCAGCGCTAAACTTACGTGCCGCTACTTATATGAAGCGCTCTTAGCCCAGTGGTGCTTGCTGATCTGAATCGATCAACATATACACACAGAAGCAGGGGACCTGATGGGTGACCAAAGTGGCAATCTTTGCCCTTATGCTAGATTGTGGTCAAGAGCGTACCCCTTGTTAATAAAAAAATCATGAGCGTTTCCGTCATATAGGTTTCTTGGGAAAATTGTTCAGTTTAACGGGGAGAACCACCCCTTAAAATTTCACTAATTAATTTAAAGTCGACCCATATATAAAATTGATGGTCCTGACACATTGACACTCTTGGACGTAAATATCTGTAATTTTTCCCAAAGTTTCCTTTCATAACGTCGTAGGCAAGAAATAAGGAAGATTTTACGAAGTTCCGACGGAAACGAAGTCCTGGGCATACTCTATCAATATCAAAAAGTCGCGCAGCACTGCAGCCTGCAGATATGGATCTGTCCAAGTTCAAGAGAAAACATCCATAAACTATATTTTATTAATTATCTGTTTTCTCTGGACACCATAAATGTAAATTGGTAACGAATACAAACGGTAAACAGTTTTAATAATGATCGAGAACTTTGAGTCATTATTTTTAGGTCAATTTTTTAAATTCAACTACAAATAACATTTTTATATTCAATGTAAGGTGTTGTATCTGTTAAGTATTTATTTACTGAATCCTTACAACTATAATAACAGAAATACTTAACCTAATTAATATAATTAACGCAAAGAAATTAAAGCAAAAAATACACAAATGTTTTATTTAGTAATGGGTATTAATATAGGTAAATAAAAGGGTTTTATTTTTATTGTACTGTGATTATCTATGAGATAGATAGAGAAATTGTTTACAATGGCGCACTTACAACGAAAAGTGATCTCTTCCAGCTAGCCTGGTGCAGTGAGAGAGATATAGACGCAGTACAGATACTTAGAACGTAGATACTGATCAACACACAACACAAAAAACTATGTTGCGTACAGTTACGAACGTCGTTGGGGAACTGCGATAAAAATTTTGTAATTTCTAAATGATTCGGTAACTTACTATTTAAATTGACACTGTATGAAGTCCACAATATACTAACTAACCTAACCTACGAATGTGTCGAGAGACTGGGTATCTAAGTTAGTTTTATTTCTTAAGTCATGCTGTTTTGTATGTTAATATTTGGCTAAATATTGATTGTTTTTTACGAACTTACATAAACAGATTGTCCCAAAAAATAATGATAAACGGAAGGCCGTAGGTAGAGCACTCCTAGAGCACCCGAAACGCCCCCATGTGTGTTATTTTTGGTAGTTTCCGGGTAACGACGTTTTTTCTCTTATTTGCGTATTTGTCTAGTTTTTTATTATTATTTTTATTGAAGCTTATTCTATTCTGATATTATAAAGAGAAAGGATTTGATTGTTTGTTTGCATTGAATAGGCTCCGAAACTACTGGACCGATTTGAAAAATTTTCACCGTTAGAATCCTAAAATAACCGTGATGAACATAGGGTACATGATTTTCCCGAAATCCCACGGGAACGAAGTCCCGGGCGGAAAGCTAGTACCTTATAAACATCCTAGTAAACGGTTTTGTAATATCTTTAAAAATAAAAAAGATATGATTTTTTGAAACTATCAACTAGAAAGAGAGGGAAATACTAAACAGTTTCGTTACAATTCAGTACCGCTATATAAATTGCATACTAAGTTTTACTTTGTAAGAAAGAGATAGACGAAAGTTTTATAAGCTTTCAGTTTTTTATCAGTTCATTTATTTATTAACAGAAATCCACAGCAATACAGAAATGCTTGTATCTATGCTTATAACCTAAACTTATTGCCAATCACGAATTTTACTTTGTACACTAAACAGAATTACATGGTTTGGTCTCTGGACAGTAAAAAAATTGATTTTGCATTCTGTTATCAATTATCATATCACGTATATTTAATGTCGGTCAATTACCATTTAAGTATGTGCATGCAAAAATTAGTGAGTAAAGAAATACTATCTCATAATCAGGTCACAAAAACCTGATCGCGCCGCTGATTGAAGGAGGCGCAGACCCCAATGTTCGCAATGGCAAAGGATTCACATTACTGCATCAGGCCATCGTGGAAGAAGACTCGCGCACTGCCATCTACTTACTCGACCACGGAGCCGATATGGATGCTCTGTAAGAACTTTTTTATTATCAGAGTTGTATGTATAATAATCGTATTTGCCTGATGAGTGAGTTGTTTAAATGCCTATTTGAAGAGTCACGGTAGACAAAGAATGTTATCCCTTTACCGGTAGACAATAGACTGCTATTGCTTGCTAAGAGATTGTACTATTCCAGCACGGAAGCAGGTGAAACGCCCTTACAACTGGCCATCCACTGCCGACTGGGCTTGGTGGTCGAAGCGCTATGCGTGCGCGGAGTGGACATGAGTCGGTTGGACGCCAACGGAGTGCCGCCGCTTTGGGCCGCGCTGGACTCCGGACAGGAGGAGGTGGCCAGCGTAAGTTGTATCTTATCACAACGGAGTTAGGTTGGTTTTGCAAAGACGTACTAACTCGTTCTCTGCCTATCGGTCAAATCACTTTAAATAAATAAACGCCACACGCTCAAAGGTCCACACTAAGGTGGGTGCCTTAGCATACATAAAAACGGGACACGAATACACAGACCCAAGATGAAACATGTGCTTTTTACATAAATGTTGGACCAAACATTAAAATGACACAAAGTAAACAAAAAGTTTAAAAAAAGTAAAGAAAACCCATAAATTAAATTGTTTTTAATTAGCTACCTACGCGTAGGTATACTGTATTCGCCCAAAAGTACCATACAGACAGAATTATGACATTGAATGTCGACAAAGCCCGGAAGCCATATATTGTGGGTGGCATAAGGCCTGTGTTACAGAAGATTCAAGCCTTGATCTATATTTAAGTTCACATTCATTGACTCTTTCTATCACTATCGAAATTACAAAGAGGACTGCTACTGTACAGATCAGAGTCTGAGGTCCGTAGATGTTATAATATTTTAGTAGTATAAATAACATTCAGGACATTTTCTCCTTTTTAGATATTAGTACGAAACGGTGCAGATGCAGATTGCTGGGGACCAGGACCTGATGGCTGTCTGCAAACGCTTTTACACAAGTAAGATATTGTATCTAGATCTCACTTTTATCGTCTCTTTACTCTAGTCTAGCATGGAAGTCTTGTATCTTCTATGTTGAACTGGGAGTGAAAGATAAAACTTAAAATGTGCAGCTGCCAACTTTTCCCAGGCATACTGTTAAAATCAGTACGCTTTTGCTTTGTAGTGGGGAAAGTGGGGAAAAGGCTGTCAACCACTGTATATCATGTTTCATGTTATCAAGTGTTTCTAGAACTAAGTCTTCCTACCCCCAATAGGGTTTATAGGCGTGAATGTATCTAAGTATTTACTCCACTGCAACAAATTTCACAAATCAAAGTAAATAAATAAACGCTACACACTCAAAGGCCCACACTAAGGTTTTCCCTTGTGTCGTGGGTCCCTCGGAACACACATAAAGACAAACACAAACACCCATGACCCGAGAACAAACATCTGCTTTTCACACAAATGTTTGCACCGACTGGGGATCGAACCCAGGACCCGCCGATCAAGAGGCAGCGTCACTACCACTCGACCAAACCGGCCGTCAAGTTTTCTAGTGTTCCATTGGGGACTGTCATCTGGGATGGTTGAGGGTTAATATATTGTGGTCACTGTACGATATTAAAATAGTATACAAATAAACGTTATACCCACTTGACAGACCTAAGTGAAGCTTGATAGACCCCTTTTGGTTGCTTATCTGGCCACCGTTCCTTCGCAACTTGAAGCAACTATGAGAGAGAGAGAGAGAAATACATTTATTCATGACACGGCACATGCAACATATCTACAACACAACACAAAAAAACAATTAACGAATAAAGTTAAGTAAACATGTAGGTACGTACATGCACCGCACCGGTGAATGGGCTTTGGCTCAGCTATAGTCAATTTTGAAGCAACTATAGCCGTACGAATTTACTTGAGACCTAGGCCGACGACCTAGGCCAAAAGAGAGTCGAGACACGTATCCGTAACAAAGATGCTATATCTTTGTATATCAATTTCTATATTTTATCATTCCGCACAACATACACCGAAAATTACGTCATCGGCCTAGGTCTCAAGTTAACTCGTACGGGTTATATTGTCTCACAGTTACTAAACACCACCCAAATTCGATCTACCAGGGCAATAGACGAGAACAAAGAGAACCTAGCCACCTTCCTAATCCGGTCGGGTTGCGACGTGGAGTCGCCCCGGCGAGTGGGTCCGTCGGGCGAGGGCGCTGATATCGCCAACGAGAAGCAAACACCGCTGCATCTGTGCTGCACTTGGGGTCTTACTGATGTTATTCAGGTGAATTGGGTTTCAAATAGCGTAGGAAGGCCTCCCAAAAGGTGGACCGAAGATCTGGTAAAGATTGCGAGAAGCCGCTGGATGCGGGTGGCGCAGGACTGATTGATGTGGAGATCCCTGGAGGAGGCCTATGTCCAGCAGTGGCGGCTGACATGACGATGGATGGGTTTCAAATTAGATATAGCTATTCTACTAATATTATGAATGCGAAAGTTTGTGAGGATGCTTGGATGTTTGTTACTCTTTCACGCTCAAACAGTTGGACCAATTTTGATAATGGTATGGAGGCAGCTGACACCCTGGATTAACACATAGGCTACATAATTTTCCCAAACTCCTACGGGAACGAAGTCACGGGCGGAAAGCTAGTATTGTACAAAACTGTCGTTCTCTATGTTAGTTTTTAGGAAGACTGATTCCTCCATACAAACATTTTTAGATTTTTTAAGGACAAATGTAACAACATTTTGTAGGACAGACTAGACAACATTGTTTCGCTGTGAATTAACAGTAATGGTACTGTGAAAATCAAGTTATGAGGAATTATTTTATAAAAACTTTATGCATACAGGGCTTTAGGTAAATCGCTTTCAACCTCTCGGGTGGTTAATCAGTCCATGAAACTGAACAACTTCCCCAAGGATAATAGGTCAAAATACGAAAAAAAAATTTGATCCCCCATACAATTTTTCGTATTTTGACCTATGTTCCTTGGGGAAGTTGTTCAGTTTTATGGACTGATTAACCACCCGAGAGGTTGAAAGTGATTTATCTAAAGCCCTGTATATTATAGGTAACAAGAAAATGTAGCATTCTATATGCACTATAATGATGCCGGCTCGATAAACGCTCTAGTAGTTTGATATCTCCGTTGGCTATAAAATTATGCACTGCGTTGGAAATATTTACGCAGGTTTTTTTGTAAATTCGTTGCAATATTAGAGTAGGGCCATGTACACCAGCTTGAACTTCAAGCCGCGTAAACACTGACAATGGTCTTTATTTCATAAACTATAAGGGAACTAATTATTTCGTTTTGCGCTACGAGTAATTACGCACTAATTACGCTCTTTTTATTAGAGTATGCATAATAAAAAACCGTGAATTCGTTCTTATGTACGTTGTATGCGTTCTTGACGGACACATTATTGCGTTGATCACCAACTGTTTTGCCTCGCCAAGGCCATATAAAATAAGCTACATATTCATTTTGGAACAATCTCTAAAACTTCTTGATCTCTAGATTTCCGCGAACTTCGATCGATTTCTGAACTGAATAGGATATCGTGGAATGTAAGCAATGGAGTATTTTTGACTTTCTAGACAAGTATGTAAAATACAGGCTAGTGCAAGTTTAGACACTAGAACTCAGCACATTGATTTGAACATTAATTTTGTTTTATTGTTTTTTTTTTTTAACTTCAACAGACACTTTTAGAACACGGCGCGAATATAAACTCCAAAGATTCAGAAGGCAAGACCCCGCTCCACATCGCAATAGAGAACCAACACGCGGGCATCATCTCTCTCCTTCTCTCCCAACCCGGCATCGACTTATCGGCAAGAGACAACCGAGGAGTGTCGCCCTTTGCCGCCGCTCTGACCGCTAGGAACAATAAGGCTGCTCAAGCTATCTTAGAGAAAAATCCTTCGGCTGCTGAACAGGTGAGATTAGATTTCAAATTCAAAATGTGGCTGTGAAAATGGAAAGGTATAATTTTCGTGATAGTCGTTAAGGTTCACAATTAGTGTGATGAGCTATTGCAAAAAGCTCTTATTGACTACTCCGAAAGTTGTACCTTTTACTAAACCCAGTCACAAATATCTTTATTTCAGTAAACATAGTTTGTTGCTTAAAATACTTCAATTAGGTACTTACTGCGTAACATGTGTTTTTTTAACTGTTTGTTCGCAAAGGTGTAGTATTCTACTAGTTTTTGTCTACCTTTATTGTTATTTGTGTTTTTTTGAATGTTACATGTACCGTGTCATGAATAAATGTATTTTAATTAGGTACTTAATGAATTACATTTGTTCTTTCAACTCTGTTCGAAAAGATGTGGTCTTCTTCTATTTTTTGTTTTCCTTTATTGTTATTTGTGTTGCGATGTAGGATGTTACTTGTACGTACAGTGTTATTAATAAATGTATTTCTAATGTATTTGACAAGATAAGAAATCGACCAATTCTATATATTGGGCGACTTGAAATTATTTTTAATAAGCATCGGTAACCAAGAAATGTAGGGCGAAGTATAAAAAAAGTGGTTCTGAATTTTTTAAAAGAATTTAATAAATTCGTGAATAGAATCAATCACTAAATCGCCTACTAATTTAAAGTCACAAGAAAACAGTGCAACGTTCCCAGTCACTGCAAATCAACATACTCAACACGTGTTTCGCCCCACCCGTTCAGACGTATTTATTTTATTAGGAAGATTTACAGCCAATATTATGAACTATGCATACGGTTATAAAATGCACAAAGTCAATTATAAATCTTCGCCTCTATTTAGGTCACTGAGGCATAGTTAAAATAGCAACTAAATACTGCTAGAATAGGCAACAACTGCTACTACTTATCAGTCTCGAACATTCCTGCATTAGTAGAAACAAAACCTTAACGCATTTACTTTAGGTCTACTATGCTTTGTCGTGCAGGTGGACAAAAAGGGTCGCAACTTCCTCCATGTCGCTATACAGAAGTGCGATATGGAGAGTGTAATGTTCCTCCTATCAGTGGAGGTTGACGTCAACTCGCGCGTTCAGGACGCTACACTAGCGCCGCCGTTACACCTAGCGGCGCAAGCGGGGAATGAAGTGTTGCTTAGAAGTCTACTATTAGCTGGAGCTCGGCCTAATGATAGAGATGCTCACAAGTAAGTATGTCCGGCTGAGATGTAAATATTGATGAATAATTTAGAAACACGTTAAGGTACCTTTTTTATTTATCCACTCTTTCATTAAGTGATGGTCATGTTAAAAAAGATATAAACACCAAGATATCTCTAACTATTTGCACACTAGGTATTTGTTTATACCTTAAGCTGCGATTTTAACAGTTCAGAGAATCATCATAATGTTTGTTCAGTTGATACTCGTTTGTAGTTGGAAGGGTCGGAAGAGGGCACCCAAGGCGGACGTACTAAGACCGAATTGGTCACGTGTTAAGAGAACCCGAATCCGACGAGCGTTTATAAAGCGAATTTTGAATATATGTACGAGTAGAGTAAGCGAAGAGGTCTGTGGTCTTTACCTACCCCAATGGGACAAAGGCGTGGAGCTTGGAGCTTATGTATGTGTTTGTATATCTATTTATGCGCCAGCTATTTTTTCTATATCTCACTGAGACAATACCGATTCAAAACCTAGCAATGAATACCTTCTTGCACTGTGTACTTTTGTCTTTACACCATTATTAGTGTGTGTTATATGTAAAATTTAAGGTTCTGGCTCATTGTCACTAACCCTTGGATCTAGAAAGGTGAAATTTAAACAAAGGTTTCCTTAAGTGATTCGTCACGATTCGTAAAGACAAAAAAAAAATTGTAATTCAATAGAGCAACTGCGGCGCCTGTAGAATACCAGCGCTGTCCCTCTAAGGCAGCACACAATACAACCGGTTGTTACAAGTCGTTTACCTTCTGTTATATTTGTTTTGTGTGCTGGAGAAACAAAATGAAGTATGTCTATGTCTAAATGTGTAAGTAAGTAATAAGGAAACGAAGTCCCGGGCATCTATTTATGAATATTGTATTATATAAATTTCAACTCCAGACGCACAGCATTGCACGTGGCCTCTCAGGCGGGCCACGCGACCATAGTGTCGGCGCTACTGAGCGGCGGCGCGCTGTGCGACGCGGTGGACGCGGCCGGAGACAACGCGCTGCACGTGGCGGCCAGGGAGGGACACGCCGCCGCCGCGCGCGCCTTGCTGGCTGACAGCGAGATCGACGCCACCGCTACCAACCTTAAAGGTAATGACCGCCGCCAACCTTAACGGTAGTGACCCTTGCTGGCTGACAGCGAGATCGACGCCACCGCTACCAACCTTAAAGGTAATGACCGCCGCCAACCTTAACGGTAGTGACCCTTGCTGGCTGACAGCGAGATCGACGCCACCGCTACCAACCTTAAAGGTAATGACCGCCGCCAACCTTAACGGTAGTGACCCTTGCTGGCTGACAGCGAGATCGACGCCACCGCTACCAACCTTAAAGGTAATGACCGCCGCCAACCTTAACGGTAGTGACCCTTGCTAGCTGATAGCGAGATCGACGCCACCGCTCCAACCTTAAAGGTAATGACCGCCGCCAACCTTAACGGTAGTGACCCTTGCTGGCTGATAGCGAGATCGACGCCACCGCTACCAACCTTAAAGGTAATGACCGCCGCCAACCTTAACGGTAAATAGTGAGCCTGGCTGGCTGATAGCGAGATCGCCGACACTGCTGCCAACCTTAAAGGTAATGACCGCCGCCAACCTTACCGGTAGTGACCCTTGCTGGCTGATAGCGAGATCGACGCCACCGCTACCAACCTTAAAGGTAATGACCGCCGCTAACCTTAACGGTAGTGACCCTTGCTGGCTGACAGCGAGATCGACGCCACCGCTACCAACCTTAAAGGTAATGACCGCCGCCAACCTTAACGGTAGTGACCCTTGCTGGCTGACAGCGAGATCGACGCCACCGCTACCAACCTTAAAGGTAATGACCGCCGCCAACCTTAACGGTAGTGACCCTTGCTAGCTGATAGCGAGATCGACGCCACCGCTCCAACCTTAAAGGTAATGACCGCCGCCAACCTTAACGGTAGTGACCCTTGCTGGCTGATAGTGAGATCGACGCCACCGCTACCAACCTTAAAGGTAATGACCGCCGCCAACCTTAACGGTAGTGACCCTTGCTGGCTGACAGCGAGATCGACGCCACCGCTACCAACCTTAAAGGTAATGACCGCCGCCAACCTTAACGGTAGTGACCCTTGCTGGCTGACAGCGAGATCGACGCCACCGCTACCAACCTTAAAGGTAATGACCGCCGCCAACCTTAACGGTAGTGACCCTTGCTGGCTGACAGCGAGATCGACGCCACCGCTACCAACCTTAAAGGTAATGACCGCCGCCAACCTTAACGGTAGTGACCCTTGCTAGCTGATAGCGAGATCGACGCCACCGCTCCAACCTTAAAGGTAATGACCGCCGCCAACCTTAACGGTAGTGACCCTTGCTGGCTGATAGCGAGATCGACGCCACCGCTACCAACCTTAAAGGTAATGACCGCCGCCAACCTTAACGGTAAATAGTGAGCCTGGCTGGCTGATAGCGAGATCGCCGACACTGCTGCCAACCTTAAAGGTAATGACCGCCGCCAACCTTACCGGTAGTGACCCTTGCTGGCTGATAGCGAGATCGACGCCACCGCTACCAACCTTAAAGGTAATGACCGCCGCTAACCTTAACGGTAGTGACCCTTGCTGGCTGACAGCGAGATCGACGCCACCGCTACCAACCTTAAAGGTAATGACCGCCGCCAACCTTAACGGTAGTGACCCTTGCTGGCTGACAGCGAGATCGACGCCACCGCTACCAACCTTAAAGGTAATGACCGCCGCCAACCTTAACGGTAGTGACCCTTGCTGGCTGACAGCGAGATCGACGCCACCGCTACCAACCTTAAAGGTAATGACCGCCGCCAACCTTAACGGTAGTGACCCTTGCTGGCTGATAGTGAGATCGACGCCACCGCTACCAACCTTAAAGGTAATGACCGCCGCCAACCTTAACGGTAGTGACCCTTGCTGGCTGACAGCGAGATCGACGCCACCGCTACCAACCTTAAAGGTAATGACCGCCGCCAACCTTAACGGTAGTGACCCTTGCTGGCTGACAGCGAGATCGACGCCACCGCTACCAACCTTAAAGGTAATGACCGCCGCCAACCTTAACGGTAGTGACCCTTGCTGGCTGATAGCGAGATCGACGCCACCGCTACCAACCTTAAAGGTAATGACCGCCGCCAACCTTAACGGTAAATAGTGAGCCTGGCTGGCTGATAGCGAGATCGACGACACTGCTGCCAACCTTAAAGGTAATGACCGCCGCCAACCTTACCGGTAGTGACCCTTGCTGGCTGATAGCGAGATCGACGCCACCGCTACCAACCTTAAAGGTAATGACCGCCGCTAACCTTAACGGTAGTGACCCTTGCTGGCTGACAGCGAGATCGACGCCACCGCTACCAACCTTAAAGGTAATGACCGCCGCCAACCTTAACGGTAGTGACCCTTGCTAGCTGATAGCGAGATCGACGCCACCGCTCCAACCTTAAAGGTAATGACCGCCGCCAACCTTAACGGTAGTGACCCTTGCTGGCTGATAGTGAGATCGACGTCACCGCTACCAACCTTAAAGGTAATGACCGCCGCCAACCTTAACGGTAGTGACCCTTGCTGGCTGACAGCGAGATCGACGCCACCGCTACCAACCTTAAAGGTAATGACCGCCGCCAACCTTAACGGTAGTGACCCTTGCTAGCTGATAGCGAGATCGACGCCACCGCTCCAACCTTAAAGGTAATGACCGCCGCCAACCTTAACGGTAAATAGTGAGCCTGGCTGGCTGATAGCGAGATCGACGACACTGCTGCCAACCTTAAAAGTAACGATTAGCTGGGCTCAGCTTAAAGGTAGCGATTGGCTGAATCTTGGATTCAGATCATTATTCCAAATGATTTTTCATGTTTTTTATTTCATTTTCTGCAGTATAATTAACTTTCAAATTCATTTAATTTGCAATAAAACGATTGTAACTGAGTAATCTGAGTATATCTCGTATGAGTTAACTTAAGACCTGGGCCGACGACGTCACCTTCAATATGATAAAATGATAAAATATCAAAAAATATATACAAAGATATAGCATCGTTGTTACGGATACGTGTTTCGACTCTCATTCGATATTTTATCATTCCGCATACCGTACACCGAAGCTGACGTTGTTGGCCCAGGTCTCGAGGTAACTGGGTGAGCTTGTTACATCCTCGACCGCATCTTTGCCCATGAGCTAGGTTGTGGTCAAGAGCAAACCCATTATTAATTAAAATAAACTCACAATAACCAGCAAATTACAACGCTTACTGGTAACGACGCCGCCCGGAGACCTGATACGCGGTTTCACATTATTTTGCATAACGCTGAAGTTTATAAATATCAAAACAACTTTTAAAAAAACTGGTAGATCTTAATTATGGGTAGATCATTTAAATATTTGGTAATGTAGCGCAGCGTAAACAGATTTAGTCTGCAGCGTAGCGTAACATATTGTTTTTAAGTATTCATCTTGTCGTAGTAATTAGCATTAATAACTAGTAGTGTATGTTAATTAGTCCTGGCTCGCATATTATAAATTATTAAAACTTACATACTAACTTAACCTAATAAAAACTTAAAAATAATTCAATTTTTTTATATACGAAGCCACCATTTTTTTTTATTTGAGAGTTATTTTGTCATAATAAATGGAGCCATCTACAATTTTAGGAATTCAATTTACATGTAGATAGAAAAACTAAACTCGAACCTTGTTCCAGGCCGAAATCCCTTACACGAGCTATGTTGGTGCAAAAAGGACAATGCAGCAACTATCTGCGAAGTTTTCTTAGAATTCATGCCAGACTATCCAATCAACAAAACGGATTTACAGGTCAGTTACGTTAACAGTTACGATAACATACAAGCCAAATTTTTCTTACGGCGTCAGTAACGTTGATAGAACGTAAATAAGGAGGAACGGCTTTTTTTCGAAAATTTACTCTTTATATCTCTTTATTTTTAATATAACATGGGTTAACTCTTGACCTCAATCTTGACCATAAGGTCAAAGATGAGGTCGACGATGGAGCGAGTTAACCCAGAAAATGACTATAAAGGCACTGGTAGGTACTCCCATGCACCGACGGAACACAGCAACCTGTTTGGCGTCGGACTTCGGTAGGAGGGTGGTTGCGAACCAGACGGCCCTTCACAGAGCCTACCACACCGCATGAGACCATAGGACGACACCTCAGATTCAGAACAAATTGAGATGTCGTTGCCTGGGGTGGATTAATAGTAGGCAGGTCTCATTTGTGTTTCCTTAGTCGCCTCTTACGACATCCACGGAATGAAATGGGGTGGTGTTATTCTCAACCGATCACCACACGGCACAAACGTCTTAGAGGTGAATTTTCTAAAACGCAGAAATACGGGTCTCACAAATTGTGTTGAGTAGTACTGTGTGTCTCTGAGCGCAAATAAAGTATATTGTATTGTATTGTATTGTACTATTACCAAGTTTCAAGTCAATTAGACGATGTTAATTTTTGTTTGTTTTTGCTCCTGTTTTTTTTCACTGTTTAGAAGGGAGGCCCGTGCCCCGTGGAGATGTACGAGTTTATTGGCTGATGACGATGACTCCTGACTCGCAAATAGTTTCAAAAACAGCTTTGCCCCATGTCTGCGTTTTTAACCCCTAACAATACAAGGCTGTTATAAGTTTGAAGTGTTTCTTTGTCTGTCTATAGCATCTCAGCTCCTAATTAAACGAAGACCGATTTCGATGCAGTTTTTTATTTAAATGCTGACGTAATCAAGATGGTTCTTAGTTATATTATACTAGCTTTTCGCCCGGGACTTCGTTGCCGTGGGAATTTTTTCGTCAATTTCAAATCTAAAACCATGAAAATCGGCCAGCCGTTCTCGAGTTATAAATGTTCGAAGAAACCCGACTTTGTTTTATATTTTAGGACAAGATATAATAAGCGATAAATGTCCGGGGTGATATATATCTTTTAATTTTAATTTAATTTACAATAATTTTTCCATAGGGCAACACTCCTTTACTGCTGGCGTACATGAACGGTCAGGGCGCGATGTGCCGCGTGCTGGTGCGCGCCGGCGCGTGTCTCGCGCAGGAGAATAAGGACGGAGTCTCCATATTCAACTATCAGGTAATTCGTTTTTCAACACATTTGCTCATAAAGTGGGTCTTATGTCATTGTTTTAAGGTTCATAATGATATGTATTACTCAGCCCGTGAGTAATAAAAATAAAGCACAAGTACGTAATGTTTTTTTTTCTAAATTTCAGAAAAGAGATCAGATCTTATTTTATATTTAAAATTAAGTGTAAATATTAAACTATTTGTAAATAAAAATATAATTCCACTAATTCTTTTAAATTTAACAGAAAGTTATCATTTATTTATCCTAAAACGTGAAAATATATATGTAGTTAAGTATTTTTTTATTATTTGGCTGTATGGCATACTTGTCAATGTGAATCTCATTTTGCGAGCGATAAAAGAAAAAAATAATCGCGCCTCTTTTCAGATGTTTTCACTTGGTTTTCACAAACGGCAATTAACGGCATTTGTATTCATCAGATTGTTATTATTGTCAGAAATACAACACAAAAAATGTCTTCAAGTGCAGAACAGGAAACCTACGTGGGTACACCGCCAGAAATACTTTCCGAGGCGCAACATGCAAGTGATAGCTTGTTGCCGTCAATATCAAAGGAAAGTTTTTATTTCTTTCTTTCCTCGCAAATGTGTTGAAAAACATCGTATGACACGCGTGCGCATTGGATATTACATTCTCTAAACTCGCCTCTAATGTAATATCCAACTTAGCACACTTGTAGCATTATTCCACAGGCTAATTCGTTCGCGTGGAAAAATACCCTAAGGTCCGTATTGCAGAACTCGACTCAGAATACTCTGATCTATACCTAAGAAGCAGTCATATTTGTCATTTTGATAGTGAGAGAAAGAGACAATCAATTCTTAAGTATAGATCAAGACTTGAGTCTCCTTCTGTATTACGGCCCTAAATCTGGATGGTGATCCCTGTGTAAATTCGTTGCTGCGTTTAGACGTGAATGAGGCACAAACAAAAGGCTCAGTGCATCTCTTTCTTGCACTATTTAAATAGCAGTGACCGGTATACCTAATTATTATCGAAGTCAAGTTCGATCATCGAACACCTAACCAGTAGGCCAATAGCTGAGATAAGGGAGGGGGGGAACACGTATCTTGATTGTGAGAGAGAAAAGTTTTGGCTCAGCCAGCCTGAGAAACATATAATAATAATGTTTTATTATTAATAATAAATTTGTACTTGGCTTCGGCCCGTACCATAAATTACCTCTTCGGAGAGATGTTGTCAAAAACCAGAAATAATAATAATAAAACGCCATACACTCAAAGGCCCACGTTAAGGTTTTCCCTTGTTAAGGTTTTCCTTGGGTATTCTTCACAAAACATACAAAGCTTATTGTAACTGTTGTAAAGGTGGCGACGAAGCAGCTGCTCCACAGGCTGCTGGACGCGCTGCCGGCGGAGGCGCCGTGGGCCGAGAGCGATCTCTGCCAGGAGTGCGGGACCAAGTTCACGCTCACCATGAGGAAGCATCATTGGTAACTTTTTTAATTACTAGGTTTTCGTCCGGGACTTCGTTCCCATGGGAATTTGGGAAAAAATAGTTTACGTCCTATTCTCTGACTTACTCAATATACACACAAGATTTCATTTCGGTTCTTCAGCCGTTTCGGATTTTTGTTAGAAGATTTCTATTACGAAACTAAACAGCCTAAATTCCTAAAAATAGTAAAAACCTACGAATAATGGTGGGTACCCATTATGGGCCACTATGCTCTGAACAAGCACTTATTCGTATTAAACGTCATCGACAGCCCCATCTGTAGGAGCTGCTTAGATGCTGAAGAAACTGTCGCCCATGTAACCCTGGATTGCATGGGAGTGGCAAAACACCGGGCAAAAATCCTTGCAGACACTAGGTCGCTCCGCGAAGCCTGCGAAATCCCCAGGAGGATTCTGAGCTTCTGGGCGGAGATGCAGTGGCTGGAATAGCCGATGACCCACACGCATAATGGGCCATTTAAGAGCCTAAATGCGGAAATGGGAGCCCATACCATATCACTAATCCTAAAAACAGTTCAAAATAAATTATTCCATTTAGCCATCGATACGTTTCCATGATTATAATTTATTAGAGTTTGCTCGGGGCTCGGGACTTCCCAATTTCTTAAAATTAACCTGCAAGGAATAAGGAATTCCTTGCCTACATTATAAAAGGAACCCTTGTGCCTTTCAGCTTTCCAGCGTTGGACCATTGGTGGTCACCTATTTGTGACATAAACTGGCATAAAGTGTTACTGCTCTCTTGCCACCACGAAAGAAACTGTATGGCTGTATTATTTTACCACGCATGATTGTCTAAAAGAACACCAAAGCAACTTTCAAGGGTTCTTTACAAACAAATATGTAAAGAGTGGTTACGCAAAAAGGGACCTGAAGGGATTGGAAAACCCTTTTCCAAAAAAAAACCCTTTTTTGTTTTTCATTTTTTTTTTCAGTGGTCTTTCAGCTTTGTTTTGGTCTAATCAGAATATTTTTAAGTGGCATTGTTTTTTTTTGTGTATTTTTTAGTGAGCGCGCTCGAGGCGGAACTCATATCGACTCGAAACTTTAAACGCGATTTACTTGAAATCAATTATTTTCCATTGAAGTCTCTTTTTGCGCAACCACTCACATATGATAAAATGATAGGTATAGTAATTGACGACTGGTTTAGTGGCTGGTAATGCTACTTCGAAATTTGTGGGTTCGATTCGCGAAAAGTAGATGTTTGTGTCCCAAGAGACTCACAAAACCAAGGAAAACCTAGTGTTGGTGGGCTTTTGAGTGTGTACAGTTTATTATTTTATTCGCTCGCCCTATTTATTTCATGAATTCGCTGAAGTCATTAAACTCCGTTAATTCCAGTCGCCACTGCGGCCGAATGCTCTGCAACAAGTGTTCCAGCCAAGACGTGCCTATCTTGAAGTTCAACCTGAACAAGCCGCAACGAGTCTGCGAGATCTGCTTCAACGTGCTTCAGGTCGGGGCCAGTTAGCTCACGGAACAACAAATGCTGAGCTTAGCGATGGCAAGTTTGTAGGGAGTGTTCCCTGTTTTATAAGACGGTTTTGTAATAATGCTGGTTTGGTACGAAATTGAAAGGGCCTTGAGATTTTTATGCCCGAATTGTCGAAATAGTATTGCAAAATTATTTAACATATTATGAAAATGAAGGATTTGTATTAATGCAATAAATAGAGGCTACAGATTGGTTCATAAATGTGTACCTCGTGGGATGTAGAATTAAAACTATTCACTTACTTGCCTTTACAAAAATATCACTCTTATTTTGATGTCTTCACGAGCAAACAGGTGTGATTTATTAATCTTAAATATTACTTTGCAAAATTTTTAAGTCACTTTCATTCCCAAACTATTTGCATAAGTAGTGTTACATAGGATAGTGTTTATAATACTCTAGTACTAGTAATAAAGCCATGCCTGTGTCCACTTAGTCACATGGCTTCAAATAAAATAGTGCCTCAAGTTATGGAGCTGGCAATACATTAGGTCGAGGTCGAAATTAATATGCCAAAGTCTGAGTGTGCTTTTATCACTTTTGAACCTAGCTTTAAGAAAATGATTTCTTATTCACGTAAGATCTATGTTTTGTTATAAATTATAAAATATTGTTAAAGTTTTATATTTATAACTAATGTTTAGCTCTTGATTTTGAAAGAATTACATTATAATTTTCTCTAAACTTAGTATTCTGTCAATTTTCTAAATTTTGTAGTTAGTTAAGATGAAAGGAACTGATTAACTCAAATTTTATTTGAATTATTTTAAATTTCAATACATTCCTATCATTCCCATTTACAATGTATTATGCTTTGACACTGTGAAATTTAATATAAGTGCCATTTTTATGAAAATTTCATGAGCTTATTTCAATGTTTATTTTTATCATGATGATATTCAAAATGTTATATTATTATTTTAAACAATTTTTTATAATTAAAGAATTAAAAAACATATTATATGCCTTAATGTCTGTTTTTGTACCTAAAATGAACTAAACTCGACTTGATATTTAGTTTTAAAAGATAACACAAGTTTGAACTTAGATAATTTATTTACAAATAAACAACAATTCCTCAAAACATTGACGCAGTAGGATGGTAATCGATAAAATAATTTACTAAATAACTATTTCTCACTTGTTGGTTGCAAGGATCTAAACCGGTAAGCGGCAGACATTAAAATCTACATTGCTTAGTTTACTTTAGCCTCTTGAAGAGGTCCTTGTTGACACACTTGTCTCGCAATTGAATGTAGTCAATAAGTTCTTCCTCGCAGGTTTCAGCAGTTTTGGAGCGGGAGTTGACTCGGTCATTGCACTCCTGGTATCTATTCCACAGTGCCAAGCATTCTGGCTTCTGATGACATTGCTCCTGAAATTAGAATAAAAATTTGCTATACATATTTCTACAAAGAAACATAGGTCAATAGAATAAAACCAACAAAAAATTCAAATCGGATTTAAATCCTACAAGAGATTTTATTGTTTTAATAGCTTCATTTGTTGCCAAATAAGACTATCCTAAGTTTTCCCCCTCAACAGAGGTGTGCATAAGTGGTGGGGGGTAAAAATGTACTCAAAAAGGGATATTTTTGCGATTTTTCGGTTATATCTCGTAAAGGACTTACAATATCGAAAACTGTCCTGCATAAAAGTTAGCAGGCATTTAATCTTGTGTAGGATAAGACCAGATTCATATTTTTTGGACTACCCGTTCTCATGCTTGAGCTCATCGAAGTTGGATAAAGGGTCAAGCAGGCTAAGCGAACAAGAGTGGCCCCCTAACGACGGATTTGGCCATTCTTTCAGGTGGTATACTGGCAGGCCCTAAGAACACTCCATGTTTAATATCAGTCCTCGATCTTCTTTTGTTTTCGAGTTATTTAGGATAATATTGAAAAATTAGGATATCACTGAAAGTGTCATATTTTCTAAACTGTTCAAGTTAGATTAACCGAACAAAATCATATTTAATAATAATAAAATAAACTACATGACTTATAAAGAAGGCTAAATACTAAATAAATGAAAATGTATCCAACTAACAAAACAAATGAATATAATGAGTTTCTACTGTTATCCTTTACATTCTCATTGAACTTTATTCACTATCAATTACTTGTGTAATTGTTATTAATGTTAAATACAGTTACTAATTTACTTTTTAACATCACTAGAGCTACATAATGAGAGTAGGTAGACAAAAATAAACCTTGAATAGTTCACAAGTAGCAGTTTTTCACGGTGTTTTCTAAAAAAAATGATAACAACAGAAATAAATTAATCTACACATTTAGCAGTGTGTTAGGTATCTAAGAATTTTGGTAGAAAATAACCCAGGGAAGAGAGTGATTCATAAAGAGCAACCCTGATGTGTGTTCATTAGCACAGACAGCTCTTGGATGATTTAGCTTAAAGGATACATTTATAAAGCTTGGTTTACAGCACTTTGGGCAGTACGATGGTTTATTGGTATTCCGTGTTGAAGAGAAAATGACATTATCCTGGAGCTGATGGGCTGACTGGGCAAATGACCACCCGAGAAGTCGAGGCTATGAATGGAGTCACTGGTTAAGTTTGGTTGTAAAATACTATCTGTAATAACTTTTCTTAGGTGAAAACTACAGGCACTGCTGAACTATGAGTGTTCTTCTTCTTATCAGCCCATATACGTCGTCCCCACCAAGGGGCACGGGCCTCCCTTCGAAACATGAAGGGGATTATGCCATAGTCCACCACTCTGGCCTAATGCGGGTTGGTGGACCGCTCGTCTTTCGAAAACGAATTTTCTTAGACGTGCGGGTTTCATCACGATGTTTTCCTTCACCGTTCAGCAAGTGATAATAAGAAATCCGTACATAAATCCGAAAAGACGAATTTAGTGGTACAGGCCCGCACCAGGAATTGAACCCGCGACCTTCCGATCACAAGTCTATGAGTGATAGGTTATATTATATTAACTATGATAAATAGTTGCAAAATTGTTTGCAGAATAGAGGCAAATTGAAGCTGAAAGGTCTACTTACCCTCAATACTGTCTGAGGATCTACAATTTCCTCTTCTTCAGGTGCCTCCTCAGCTTTGACTACAGGAACAAGTTTGTCAGCCATTCTCACGGAGTTACCTGGAAACACGTCAAATATATTATCAGCGCCAGTGATGGCATGTTTCTGTTTGTTTAAATTCGATCTTCTGCTACACCACAAAGAAGAAATTTATTAAAATTTAGGAAAAAATTACCTCAATCGATGACGCAACAACAGCAAGTAGTTGTGAAGTGTGGCCAGATTGTAAAATATCCTACCATAGTGATAGAACCATTTCATTGGTACCGTGATAACTTTCATTGAGATTCGGATAAACTATCATTAAATAAAATTATTTTAATTAGCTTTATGTCAAATGTGAAAGTTTGTCACATAAAAACTAATAAATGGATTTTGAATAAATTAAAAATTAATAAGAAATTCTACCATAAAAAGTAGTTATATTTGTATGGAACATGGCAATGAAACTAATGTCATAGAAACAGTCTAGCCAACATAATAAAACAAATATTATTCATGAAGAATTCAGTTTTTTTTTTGTAAGTAATACGCAAATATGACACCAAAAATTCTATACTTTTCTGTAAACATTGTGCAAGAAATCAAACGAAAGTCTCATTACATACTATTGGGAAAATAAAAATCAAATAATAATATTCTTCCCCAAATGGAATCTTTATTATTAAAAACTAACATCATGAACCTTTTTGTCGCGTAGAAACATGAAATGTAAGTTATTTTTTTTTATTAATCTTAGAGCTCCCGTGACAGTCACCATGGAGAGAGCTTTACTGTATAAATTTATTTTTTAATTTATAATTACAGTGATGATTTAGTGAAAATTGTCTTCTCGTCATGTTTAACGAAACCAGGACGAACCATAGTATATAGGAAGCGATGAAATCGTATACAAATTTTGGCGTTCGTAAAAATACTGCAATTTGTAGATTTCAGTAACTTACTGTTGTTTTTGCTTTTCAGGTTGGTTTTACAGTAAAATTTCACCCTGGCATTTCGTAATGCATCAGTTGTTTAATCCTGAAGTCAACTTTTGGTCTTTACTCTGGATCCTACAGAAGAAATTGACAATTAATGTAAAAGTTGAGGTTAGGTCTTGTAAAACAATAATGCTGTTTTTCTTTTACAGGATGAATGGAGGGATGGAGCATAAATCTTCAGGCCACAATGTTGCGACTCACAAAGCACCTAAGAATTATAAACTGCTTATGGACCCGTTCCTTGTGAAAGGTGCAACAAAATTATACAGATACGATGGACAGGTTCCTGGAGATAATTCGTATCCACCAGTACAGTGCAGAGACCCAAGGTCCCAACTCTCCAGAATCTGGAATAGACTAGAACCCGCTGATCTACCAATCCCTAGGTATAATGGATTTTTTTATCTCACTTAAAGTCGCAATTGTGCAGACAACAATTTCGACATTTCAACTGAATATTTTGAATTAAGTCCTGTATATATAATATAAGTATTTGTTACTGATTAATTAATAATTTGAAATAACTAAGCTTTTAGCAGAATCTTGTTTTCAATTTGCATGGTTCTAGTAAAGCTTGTTTAATATTTCACTTTAACCTGATTCTATGAAATGATTGAGTACTTGCTGCTGTTGATGCTATTCTGATATTGTAAACAATTATTTTTAGAGTGGTTTCACATGAAAATCTCATCATTAGAAATGATTTTGTAAAACTTGCAATTTTTGGTTATCTTTGTTTTTATTATAGCTTCATACTCAATGCTGCCAACCAAACTGTTCTAATGACGTTTCTCTGTTGAGCGGGAATTTCGAATTTATTTTGCTTGGCTGTATAAAGTACAACATATTTCATTGTTATTATATTTTTCTATTTCTTTCCAGGTTCAAAATAGATAAAAATTATGTAGGAATTCCGCCACAGCTAGAAATAACAATAGGAAATTTAAATGACAATATTGATAAAGCATTCTTAGCAGATATGATGAACAAAATTGGCCCTTACGAAGAGCTAACCATATTCTACCATCCCATTACAAATCGACACCTGGGTTTTGCAAGGGTAGTTTTTCACGATGTGAAACATTCGAAATTGTGCATAGAAAAATACAATGGAAAGTCTGTAATGGGACAGGTAATTATACTACATACCTATATTAATTGACGATCACAGTAAATAAGACTCGGTAAATAAGACAGTGAATAAGTCCACTTAATTGACGATCACAGTAAATAAGAATTTCAAAATTTGGTGGCTAACATGGTTTATGGTAAAAGTTTAGTATCCTGCGGCATTTTGGGTGCAATCGGTTACTATTAATGCCCCGAAACATAATCTAGCTGCTTTTAGTGAGGAAATGCGTAATTTTTGAAAAATCAAGATTTTAAATTTTGAGGTTAAATGTGGCAAAATCGCTTTCTTTGAGACGGATGAGCGGAACTGCGATAACCGTTTAACGCAACCTAAGTCGTTTCTGGCACTTCGCCGGCCGCTGCCGCGGCACGCTCGCTTCGCTGGCTCGGCTCGTGCGTTGGGGGTCGCAGTTCTAACCTGACCAACCCTTAACGGGTTGGTTAGGCTAGGCTACTAACAAACCTACTTGTCGCTCTGCCGTATGTCGCAATCCTCGAACAAAGAAGCCGAATGACTTATAAACAGACAAAATAAAACATAAAAGTGAGATGGACGTCTCTTTCTAACCTAGTTCGAGTTGTTTTTTCAACACAACAAATATTTTTTTGCAATCTAACCTCAAAAACTTCATCTTTTATTGTTGCTTTTGAGCTGATCGCCTCGTTGCCATTGCTTTATCGAAATTAAAAATATATATATAAACTAACCTCAAAACTTAAAATCTTAAAAAAAAACGTATCCATAAATGACGTTAGAAAGAGACAAATATGTTAGGTCTAAGGGTCTGCAATAGTTATATCTCATTCACTCATTTGTGTTAGCTGATATTCTGAAATAACCTAGCGGTTACGACCAAAATTATTAAATTTCAAAATTAAATATCTCCGTAAATAAACATTTCCTCACTTTGGGAATGGTATCAAAATTAAAGTAAAATTATGCGTAACAAACGGGGTATAGTATCGTGCGGCAACTCGTGCCGCACGATACTAAAGCCAACCCATTAACTCTTTGAGTCACTCAGAAAATAATGAATATAACCATTTTTATTTTTTTTTCTCTGGGAAAAAACCATGTTAGCCACCGAATTTTGGAATAGCGACACTTTACATTGTTTCTACTATTATTTGTCTGAAATCTGAGATACCATTCTTAAGCGCCGAGCCTGCGGCAATTTTTTATTTTATTTTTTCTCCGAAAAAAAACCATGTTAGCCACCGAATTTTGAAATAGCGACACTTCACATTGTTTCTACTATTTTTTGTCTAATATCTGAGATACAATTCTTTTGCGCCGGGCCTGGGGCATTTTCGGCGGATACCCTTTACATGTTTTTTTTAAAATGCCTAGATTTAAGCATAGATAGGTAAGGGAAAAAAGTTGGTCAATAAGTTGAAAATATAACTATATTATAACTTGAAAATATAAATATATTATAACTTTTAATTGGCTGAACCAATTTTGATCAAATATAGAACTATTTCGATTAAGTATGTCAGATTTTAAACAAAACTCAAAATTGGTCCATTCGTTTAAGAGCGACGATGCTACAGACAGACATGCAGATGGCAAACTTATACAACTTAGCAAACTTAGACAGACATATAACACCCCTCTTTTTTTGTCAGAGGTTAAAAACCATAGCATAAAAATACAAAAATAAGACTAGGTATCATAAAGTTATAATTCCAAATTTTAATAAAACATTTTTTTATCACATTGTAGGTGCTAGAAGTCTTCCATGATGCCTTTGGTAAGCGCTGCCAAGAAATGCTGGACGAAAAGACAGTAGATAAGAGGTTGCAGCCCCCGCCGCCCGCAGTGGTTAAAGCCCCGCCCCCTATGGACGACATGCGACCCCAAAAGGTTGACCCCACGCTCAGCAAGAGATTAGAAGAAACTAAGATCTCTGAGAAGGTGAGATTTACTAAATAAGCTTGATTTTATTAATAGGTCTTTGTGGAATTTAAAATTTAAAAAAAAAAAAAAATTTCTTTAACCAAGTTATTTAAAATATTCCAGCATTACAATATTTACAATTCAATTACGTATCTATGTATGTATATTATTTAGTTTGTTGAAGTATTCTGCACTACTGTCGATTTGTATAGTTTTCCCTAAAAAAAGGGTTGCCTGGAAGAGATTGCGCTTACCGATAAGGCCGCCTTTTCGCACTCTTGTACTTAAGCTGTGTAAAACTTTTGTTGTGACTGAGTATCTATCTATCTAAATTGATTTATTTGTAAACTAGAGTTTCTAAATTCCACATTTTAAAAATGTAGTGCACTTCCCTCCATCGACTCTGGGTGGGTTAAAAACAGCGTTCGCTGTGCCCACGGCCATTTCACCTAAATTTCTATAATGTGCTTATTTATAATTGTAAACTCATATGTTATTATGGTGGAGTAAAGGTTTCTGTATGTCTATATCGTTCCTCCTCATCTGCATCAGATCAACTAATTGACCTATTAAAACCCATGATCTGACCTCAATCTTTTTTCGTTCGAATTTTGATTAGTTGCATGATTATTTCTAGAGCAACCGAAGGCACTGTTTATACACAAGCGACGTGGCTCGGCGGCTCGACGATCAAAGCAACGTAATATGAATCTTAATGGCTACGGGCTAAGATTCATTTTACATTGCTTAAATCGCCGCGCCACGTCGCTTGTGTATAAACAGCGCCTATGGCAAACATTGACCTCTTTTAAAAATGTTAATATTTCAATTGTAGGAATACTCTCGAAGCTACAAAGAATCAGAGCACCACAGTGACAGCAACACGCGGTGGTCGGACGAGGAGCGCGAATACCGGCACCGGCACCGCAGCCGCTCGGAAAAAGACAGGGACAGGGATAGGGCCAGCGGCGAGAGGGAAAGGGACAGAGACAGAGAGCGCGACAGGTACGTGTCATGAATTTGCTATTTATTTTTCGTATTCTTAGTGACGATTTTTCTAAGTGATTCTACTGTTGGTGAAGACTTACAAAACTCAGTAAATATAATAATAAAACGTCAAAACTCAATATCTTGACAAACGCAATATGAGTATGAGATCTCACTATGATCCTTGTGTTTGAAATATTATGGTGTTTGAAGATCATCAAAAAGAAGTTCTTAACATTATTGACAGAAATCATTTCAATTTCTTACCAATTATTTTTTGTTTCTAAGTCATACGACGCTCTATAGGGATCAGGCAAAATGTAAAAAAATAAACGACATTTTTGAAAAATTTGGTTTATTTACTTTTTAAAAACGCAATCAATGTATTAAATATACATTTTTTTTATAATAGAAAAATGTGCAACCGTAAAACCTTCCTCCCTATCTTCATATTTAGCTCATAGCGAATATTTTCACTTTATGTACAAGCGCATATGTTTATTGTTTAACCTTGTTGTATTTTTCTTTCGCAAGCGGACGATGCAAGAGGAAATGTAGACGAAGGTATAAACTCCATGATTTAAGGCTTGTCATGGTAGATATACAAATATTAGCAATGCATGGATGTAGGCAGTATTCATTGGTAGTGGTGCCTATAGTCGGATTTTTAATCAGACGGAGTAAACTGACAGATCGAATGTTGCCGCTTTTTTACAAAATGCAATTAATGTTGTTCTTAAATGATTTACTCAATTTAATCATTTCAGTTCAGTGATCTAAAATCCAAAATATCTGTCTAATGTGTGTTTTTGCTACCTAATAAGGGGAACTAGAACACAAAAAAAGGGACATAAATAAGAAACATGTTATTTTCATTATAATAATTTATTCACTATCGGAAGAATCGTCATCATCATCAGTCACATTTATCAAAGATCTGTCACTAACAGTATCAATGTGCTGGTCCTCGAGCTGGCGCATTTTGAGTTCTTCTTTTTTTACATGTGTGACGCAATTCTTCCACTTCTCAGGAATCACGTCACGTAAACCCTCTTCAAAAAGTATTTGACAGACAATGGATGACAGACAATGACATTTATGCGTCAGCGTCATCATAAAAGCTTCGAGTCCATACAGCCATGTGCGATGTCTGACAATTAACTGACGGTAATTTAAATGCTCTAAAATTATTTGCATTTTATTCATAGTCACATCTTTTGAACTATTTATGAATGAGTCAAATACTTCACAATAATGTGAAAGTTGGTATCATTATTACGTTAATTGACATTTCGATCTGTCAGTTTACTCCGTCTGATTAAAAATCCGACTTTAATATGTTTATTGTTTTCATTTATTGCTTGGAAAAGTGAAAAATGCTCTCAATAGTCAATAAAATACAAAATATAATGTATTGCAAGACTTTTTCATGATATCTGCATCGTTAAAGTCGTGAAATCGCCCTGCATTATCTGCTTTATGTAATTGTGAACAAAGCTTACCAGCCAGCTTTACCACAATAAAACTTTAATGTTTTTTTAAAATTGCATACTGCATAATTTTACTAGCAATAATTAAAAATACTACGGTTTTTTTGTGGTAAGGCTCTAGTGTTTGTATTGAAAAATATTTGCTAGTTCTATCATCTCCAATCAAGTAAAACTTTAAACTTACGAGGCACATAAAAAGTGGCCTCATCTGTCAGTATAATATTTGTCGCTTTTCGTTTCACTTGCACAAGTTTGGGCCCTAGCAGACGGCGTATTTCTACGGCGCTGAAAACGCGCGTATACGCGCTTCAAACGCGATTGGAACGCAACCTTGTAACCTCAGCACACGGGGCGATCGTGAAACGCGCGTTTACAGCGCGTTTACAGCGCGTTTACAGCGCGTATACGCGCAGATACAGCGATACAAACGAGTTTTGAACGCGCTTCACATGCGCGTTTAAATCTATCAAAACGTAATAATCGGCATCTAGAAATACGCCGTCTGCTAGGGCCCTTACTTTGGCTTTCGTGTGGCTTTTATAATGTCATTTGTTAAGTGCCACAGCTAAAGAAGTAGCTAGCGAAATAATCATTGTTGTATAAACGAAGATATACCTTGTATTGTATACGTTAAAAGGAAATTATTGTACGCCTGTGACTTCTTTATACACAGAGATAATTTTATCCCTTTACATAATAATTATTCTAGTTGGAATTTTGCAACCTATTTCGAATCCAATTAGATACGTTTACTATGCTTAACTCATGTTTCCCTTAACGTCAGCCCTTAAAAGTTTAACGAAACGCCGTCAACCTATTAATTAACTCATTTAGAGTAGTTGTTGACTTCATATTTTTAAATTGTTCTTTGATAACTTGATGCTATATTTATTATATGCTGTATACATAATCATGTTAGTTGTTACGTTCTATAAAATGCCGATGTATCAGACACAGAGACCGATACGCCCGAAGCAGCGAATCGAGTGAGCCTGCGTACGTAGCGCCGAGCCACGCGCCCGAAGTCCCGTACACGCCCACACAAACCGTTCCGTACGATACGTACTATCAACAGGGGTAAGTAAACGTCATAGTGTCCCTTAACTAGACACTTAGAAATAAGGATCTGCGAGGGAACCTTAGCAGCCCTAAGATATGTAATCAATTAATCATGCAATAGCTATGGCGTGGTTGTTAAAGAAGTTTATTGTATGTCCGCAATCGTTCGCTTCAAACAAAGCTAAAGGCTAAGTAAACTCAGAGGCAATATTTAACATGCCGCGCAACTTTGCGAGAGTGAGAGGGATGACAGATATAAACGAGTTTGATGATATATTATGAGTTTTAAGTCTGTTTTAAGTAAGCTGGCTTGAGGTAACGCGAGTAAGACTATTTAAAACTGTAGACTTATGTGTAACACTCGCAAACCGCTTAGTAGTAAAAAACTAAAATTTGTTTAACCCCCGTCATTCACCGCTTACCCCGCTTACTCGACATTTACTCCTCAACAGCTGAACCAATTTTAATAAACTATATCGATTACGCCAGCTTTCAAACAAAAAAATCGTCATCGAAATCGGTCCATTCGTTTGAATTTGTTTGGTCCATTCGTTGATACCACAAACATTCACAGATACACACTTATAACACTCATCTTAGGAAATCTTGCTCTCTCGAAGTCGCGCCACGCCGGTACGGCTATAACGTTGTTCATATGTTGTATCGCCCGTGAGTTTAAAGGCGCAGACCCACCGCTGCGCACGCTGTGCACGAACACGCGGCGCATTTTAACTGCGTGGATTATAGATCAAAATCTAATTTCTGCCTTAATGTTATACTCACTGAGTAGATAATCACCTGGTGTTTGTCGTATTCGTGCGTAGCGTGTTCGTGGGTTGCAGTGGACACAATCACATACATTTTCTTGTAAAGCGAAGCTTAGGACACGTGCGTAGCCTCTTCGTGCGCCGCGGTGGGTCTGAGGATTAACAAAGTGGAGGTATTAAAATGTGTTACATTACATCCAAGGTATGGGTACAGCTACGGTGGCAGCGCGCCGCCCGCCAGCGGCAGCATGTGGTGGGGCGACTGGAGGCACCCCCACCACACCCCCCACCACTCGCACGTGAGTCTACACTACATCACATTACTTAGACATCTCCGCGTTATGCGCTTTAACTTGTCGGCAGCGCAGAAATAATTGACCTAAACCAGTGGTTCTTAATCTTTTAGTAATGGGGGACCATTTTACAAAATATCTGTTTTGCCACAGACCGCCAACTGTTTGGAGGTAAAAATTAATAAAAAGTTGTTCTACAGTACTTTTATTCATACTCACCAGTGTTTTTTTTCTGAAAATTACTTCTGAATCCTTGGTTCAGTGCTAGCCAAGGCCAAACAATTGTCGGCTCTGGCGTCCAGCCGATTTCAGTGCTTGTGTCGACTCATCAATTTTCGTATTTTTGAGATGGCTTTGCGGACCATCAGTTAAGAACCAGTGACCTAAACTGACACTTGCGTCGCTTCGTATTGCAATAAATAATTTATCTTTTTTATTTGATTGAACAGCTACATTGACTAAAATTGTTTTTTTATTTAAAACTTGCTCACATAACGGAGATTTTGAGTAAAATTTACTGAAAACAAAGTTCAAAAATAGCTCGTTTCATCTGTTGCCCGTTTTATTGCTTGTTATTGCTGTACCTTTGTTACAGTTATTTCAAAAAGTAAAAGTATGATAAAAATGAACTTAATGTTTTCCAAACATTCTCACAAAATTTTGTTAAATTTCGCATTCCCGAAAAAAGTCCAAAAACTTAAGCACGGAAAAATCAGTTTTCAAAAATTAGAAAACTGCAATCTCATGGACCTATTACTTTGAGTACCTATTGAGATAATAAAAAATGACGATGCCCACAAAATATGATACCCATTTTTATAGCTCGAAAAAGTAATACCTACCTCTAGGTTTTTGTTGCAAAGTCGTTCTTATTGTAATAGTATAAAGTAAATTCGTGTGGTGTCTTGAATTTGGTATAAGGCTAAATGGTCCCATAAAAATAAGTGGATTGATCAACCGCTTGTGTTCCCCTCTGATGGTAACTGTACTAAGTTCAAAAGAAGGTTTCATAATCGATCAACAATACACCAACTAAATATAGTGTCGGCGCAAAATAAAAAAGCCTCGGTAAATAACAGCTCACTTAAGACGTGAGCTCTTATTTTATGTTTTTTAATTTGTAACTTTATTGCTAGGTCCCATGGTTGTAATTAGGTTGAACTGTGGATAGCATTTAGCTTTAATTTAGTACATACGTGACGTGACACGTTATCTGGTTGAGTATTGTTGATTGAAGATTTCATTACTCATGTCATGATTCATGAGTTTTAAATATTTTACCATTCTTTTCTAGTCGTCATCATCGCCATGAGTTTTAGAAAATGGTTTGTGCTGCATCTGTTTGTCTTTCCTGTACATTGTCTTTCATACTAACCATCATGGAGTTTGTATAAACTCCTGTCATTTCATCCCCTTATTTAAAAGTGTGGTTTTTTAATAATTGTATAAGTTTAAAACTACGACAACGTAGCCCATCTATAAAATTAACTGGTTAAAAGTTATAAGTGTAATTTATTTAGTAAATGTGCAGTGCAGTCACGAGAACATATGTAAAAAAATATAAACGACTAACGTTTGAATAACTGAAAAGAAATACTTTAAACTATTTTACAGTTATTGCAATTTAATGATGACCAAACAAAAAATTATAAATATTGGCCAATGTTGTCATAGTGCTATCTTAAAATTGTGTTCTCTTTAAAAATTTGCAGCATCAAGGTTCATGTCCATCCTATAGCTTTTCTCATATTGTCTTCAAAACTCATCTCAATAAAAAGTAGCTAGCTAAGTTATGACAAGGAAAATTAGACCTTAGCTAAATTGTGATATGACTGAAGTTGGAGCGGCGCGGGCCGGCGACGCCCGCGTGGACGGCGCCCGCCACGCCCGCCAACCGCGAGCGCTCGCCCGAGCCGCAGCCTAAAGAAACACCCAAAGAGAAAGAGAAGGAAAAGGTCGGACACACCACTCGCACACACGTACCAGTATGCACATTTTTATACTGCACTCTATACTCGTACAAAGCATGCGGACACGAACTTTAGTATCTGCACATAGGCCGAATCTTGACAAGTTTTAGTACTACTGAGGAAAATATATCTGGATCACTATGGTGAATCTTCAAAATTTAGTAAGTATATATTTTTGTTTTAATTACATAAAAACAAAAAAACCATCTAAAGCTGCAATCACTGCATATCACGTTTGACTTGATTATTAGACATAAAATTTTTATGAACCACGTCATATCAATATTTTTGACCTAAATGTAAACTTAGAGAAAAAAATAAAACGCTGCTGCTGATTCGGAGATTTTGACTCTATCTTTATGTTAAATGTTCTAGAACTTAAAGTTTAGCCAATGTATTTTCCTTAGCAGTTCCTTTAATTTGTTGAAAACTTGTCAGCATTCGCATATAGCTCGTACTAAGTGTTGTATTATGATGTATTTGTGTTTCGTAGACCAATAATCTAGTGGTGTATGGACTCAAATATACCACGTTTTAAGACGCAGAATAAAACTCTACACAATGCAAAAGCGCAAATCTAGATATTTATTTCAAGTGCACAATTTAGGATTTATTTATTATTAGAATTAAATCAGGTGAGTGATGTACGGGAACCATCATTGCATGCTGCGTGTCGCTTTTTATCATGTCGCACTATGCACTTATCATCTTTCATGTTGCATGTCATGCATGTTAAATTAAATTAATACCGAGTAGAAAAACGTACGGCACCAATCACGGTTGATCTGAAAATGCAGACTTGATTTTTTATATGTGACTTTTTTCCATTTTACCCGATACAAAAGCCGATAAGACTTTATTAAGACAAACGATTTGTCTAGACACAATTTTCTTCAATTTTACTTATATAACACTTAAACTTATAAATACGAATAGAAATCTTATTAAGCAAAATCAACATATTATCACCAAGAAATGCCGTATGCATTTTTACTCAAGAATGATTATTCTCCGTCCCGTATTCCAAAATTAAGCTCGCGATATGAATAAATTATTTATTTGACGTACGACAATGCGCACGTATCATACGCATGAAAACGCGTATGTAACAAGTGATACGTATTGGCCAATCAATGATATAGGATGTGTATTTAGGAAGTTCCGGAAGAAAGTAAATTGGTAGAAGCGCCGGAGCCGCGGCCGCCAGAGGTCGAGGCGGTCATCAAGGAGCCCGAGATGAAGCCGCCGCCGCCCGTTGACGAGCCCAAGAATGTTGATCTCGATACCAGGTACGTTGTAAAGATGGGGTAACCTGGTGCCACAGAGTACTTAACCAGTAGAAGTGCAATCTAGGGCGATTGTTTCTCACAAAAACTTCAGGGATTTTTCACTGACACGCTAGTATTTCTATCTCTCTCACGCAAGCAAGATAGGACACATGTTCCTTCCCTTCAGCTATTGGTGAGAATTAAAAAAATATAAGTAAATTTGAATTTATTTTTTAACCATTTTTTCGTTCAATCCACCTCTACTGGTTACAAAATTATCCCATCATAGGCATAAAGACTTTTTTTTTATTTACGAGTAGGTGTAGCATTTATTTATTTTATTTATAAACGATACGCTTTTAATTACATACTGCCGTAGATACAAAATACAGGGTCAACAGCACATCATGCTATCCAAAACTGTCAAATTTCTTCAATCGATTTTCAATTTTATCTCCAAGCATTAGAGTTTACTATCCATTGGGGAAATATGACAGTTTGTGGTAATCTGATGTGCTGTTGACTGTACAATAAAAAAGTTGATTTTTACAAGCAATAAAAATTATGTTAACTATGTAGCAAACACTGTGGCGCCTAGAAGAAACGAGGGGAGACCTTTGCCCTGCAGTGGGACAGCACTGGGTTATTAACTTTTTTTGTTTAAAGTAGCAAACAGCCAACCTTTTAGACTTTCCGATCAACAATATGATTTCTAGATGATAATATTCCTCCCATGCTGGACTGGGAGTGAAAGAAAAACTTAGAATGTGCTACCTATTCCTCCCAGGTATACAGTTAAAGTCTGTAAGCGGGATGCGAGGTTTTTGCTGTATAATGGGCGAAAGGCTGACCACCTTTCACCATTATACAACTTGTTCCATCTGATAACCCTCACAATTTGTGTCAAACGTGGCATTCTAGAACCACTGATGCTCTGCCTACCCCGTTAGGGATTATAGAGAGGTCGTATACGTCTCGCGTTATCCGTCTACTTGAAAAGCCTTTTGATAAGGTATTCTGTAATTAAAATCAACTCGCTTCCTTTTGATGGTCAAAGCTGGTATTTTGACACAGACTTCTCGTAGCTTCACTTCAGAGTAGTTGTTTCTTCTAATAAATTAATAAAAGTCATTCCCTCTTATCCTCCCGACTACCCCTCTCGCTATAGTATGTCTATACTTAATATTATAAAGAGGAAAGATTTGCTTGTTTGTTTGATTGTTTGCATTGAATAGGCTCCGAAACTACTGGACCGATTTGAAAAATTCTTTCATCGTTAGATATTCCTGATGAACATAGGCTACATAATTTTCCCGAATTCCCACGATAACGAAGTCCCGGGCGGAAAGATAGTAAGTAATATGATTGTGAACAGGATAGCGATGCTGCTGAAGGGTGCGACCAGCGGCGGCGGGCTGGCGCCTCCTTTCCTTTCGCTGAACATATCCTCTGAGGAAGAGGAATTAAACGCACCTATTCCCGACCTCGACTCACACAATCCGCCCTCCGATGATGACGGTAATAATTCCTACTACTTATTATCGAGACAGATTGTGATGGTGATGTATGTAACTTGTTGTCCTATTCTTTTTTTTTTTATCAGCCCATATACGTTCCACGAAGGGTATTTAGGCCATAGTCAACCACGCTGGGGCAATGCGGGTTGGTGGACCACGCGCCTTTCGAATACTAATTTTCTTAGACGTGTGGGTTTAATCACAAAATCCGTAATCACGAAAGACGTGTGGGTTTCATCACGAACCCTAAGGTTGAAGTTCGTTTGCGTGACATAAAACAGCAAGGTACACGGGAAGTTCTGTGAAAACTGATAGACCACTTTCTTGGCTGACCGTACATAAATCCGAAAAGACGACGTTATAACTACCAAGTTTGTGAGGATGGATGTTTTACTCTTTCCCAACTCTTTTTCTTAGCGTCTAGCCCCGTTTCTTATTCGGGGTACGCTTGACCGTGATCCAGAATTTGGCAGATCAGGTAATTACAGTGTACCGACTGCCATGGTTTCCTCACGCTGTTTTTCATCAGTTAGTGTTCAACTCTAAAAACGAGTCATTGGTGCATAACGACACTGGAGGTCGAACTCGGTACCTCTCGCTTACGAGTCCGACCCGCTAGATCACCGACGTCCTTTATTACTCTTTCTCATATCCTTACTAGCATATATTTTTTTGATAGAGCATTCGCACTTTTATTTTGATTACCTAATTATTACCTATTTCTTGATCTGCGCACTACGCTTCAGTCTTTTTAATATTGTTCCTTTCAGCCCAAGGGTTGTCTGGAAGAGATCATTTTTAGTGATAAGGCTGCCTTTTGCACTTATGTTAATATTTTCTTCTGTTTTTGTTTTTGTTACGTGTGCAATAAATAATTTTTTTATTCATTCATTCGCTCTTGGCAACAATCTAGCTCAAATTGTTTATTTCTCCTTCAAACCGGGTCGCTGCTTAATTGACAGTTATAGGCATTAGTGTATGAATGGAAATACTTGTGAAGACTGTATGTACCGATGTATTTATTCTTTTTTTACTGTCGTTTTTTTTTTATCAGGATCAATTAGCGAAGACCGGGACAGCATAGTGTCGTTCAACCAGCGGAAGGAGATGGATCCCGAGCCATTGTCCACGACGCCCTCGCCCTACCTCTCTCGGGAGTTCTACCTCGAATGCCTCAAGATCACACTCGGAAAGGTTATTGTGTATTTTTCATCTTGTTAATACAGGTATGGGACAGGGACAGGTTAGCAAAAACTGAAACTCTAAACTTGGAATGATTTTCCAGTGGAATTTTCCGCAGGAAAATTTAAAAAAAATCTGCTTTCAAATTAAATTATTTATTATAATACACTCCATTTTCCAATAAAAAAACAGTGACAACAGCGTAAACATGTACATGTTACCTTTACTTACCGTACATCTTTTGTATATTTCTGGGTAGGTAATCTACATATCGCATGAATAAGGATAAGGAAGGATTTTACATTCTTAACTAATCACATCGTATTATATAGATTTGTATTGTTTACAGTTCATGCATGCTCACTAAGTTCACTGTTTTTCGTATTAGACCTACTTACATAGATATACTTACCGTATATCTATGTAATTACTTACCGTCTTTTGTATATTTCGGGGTAATCAATTATTGGCCCTACGCTGTGTAAAATATTTGTAATTTATACACTCAACTGTAACGCTGTTGACTACCTAGAAAATAAATAAAATAAAACCACGCGACGCTCTGCTTACCTCTACGGATCATAGGCGTGAGTGTACGTATGTATGTATATGTCGCCGGAAATTAATAATAATCGTAAGTTGATCAATTTTCGAGGTAGTTTATCAACTTTCGGCAAATCATACACGGCAGTTGAAATGTATTATTTAAGGCAAAAAATTTTAGCTAATTGATCAACTTACGCTGCCTAGCGGTAAGTTTATCAACTAACGATTTTCCACACGACAAATCATACACGAATGGACCAATCGCTGTTCAGTGTACATTTTTACGTTAAACTGACACCCGTAATATAATACATTGTTCTCTGATTGGTCGATGCGGCAACCTAAGAGGCAACCACAGTCGAGTCGTTTCTACCACTTCGCCGGCCGCTGCCGCGGCACGCTCGCTCGGCTCGTGCGTTGAGGGTCGCAGTTCTAACCTAACCTAACCCAACCAACCCTAAACGGGTTGGTTGGGTTCGGCTACTAACAAACCTACTTTATTTCTAAGTGAAACATTCAACCAATCAGCGAACACCTCGAGTTTTCAACCAATCAGCGTACACATCGCGTTCGTCGGATCATTTTACCGCGAGACGCCGTAAATTGATTAATTACCGGAAATGTATACGTTAAATAATACATTTCAACTGCCGTGTATGATTTTCCGATAGTTGATAAACTACCTCGAAAGTTGATCAACTTACGATTCTTATTAATTTCCGGCGACATATACATGTATGTTTAAAGTTGTAGGCTTCCGTAAGTTGGTAAACGTAAGTTCAGGAGCACTCATAGAAAAAGTCAGTTTTATAGTTGTAAAAAACACTGATATAAGTATTAGCAAAAATTTGAAAGTATAAATTACGTAAATACTTTGGCGACTCTTTTTTATTATTGTGTGTCACTTTGGACAGTCCGTGACGTACTCGGCGATAATGTATGAAAATTGCAATAATGCGATATAAGCTCATTATATTGTGTAATGTAAATAAGTATGCAAATACATGTAGGGTGAGTAAACCGTACAAAAATAATAATAAATACTGTTCTATGGATTCAGCGAGCAAAAGAAGCGGAGCGGAGGAAGTTCCCTCAAATGGACAAGATAGGGTCGGACATATCGTCGTCGGAGGACGAGCTACTGACTGGCGAGGAGCCGCGGCGGTCGCCCAAAGCACCACCCGCCCTCACACAGGAGACTGACAACCTGGATGATGACCAGGTATGATTCTATAGTTCTCCGTACGAGACACAGATATGCGACTAAATATAGATCCAATAACTTGGATCTATTTTTTTTTATAATAATTTAATTAGACATAACGTTTTTTGGAGGAATGACATTTTGTCATAACAACTAAACGCATAACCACAGACCTTTATGTTTTAAAATCATTATTCCAAAAAAACGATTATGCAAAAGTTTTATTATGATAGTATAAATTATGCTACATTCATTATGCCATTTCGCCGCTTGAATTAAGGCACGGTAGCTCAGTTGGTTAGAGCACCAGGAGATCGAATCCTAGCGTCGTGGGTTCAAGCCCCATTTCCGCCAAATATTTTTCTTTCTCTAAAGTTATTCAGGTATTTACGGTTAGGTAGGTATCTAAGTTATTAGGTTTTTGGTCTACATTAGGCCCATGTGACATAAGCTTCATGTTAGCCCAAGTGCTTGTAGCCCAGTGGCACTCGCTGATCTGAACTGATCAGTGAGGTTAAGCAATTAGGGGCAGGCAACCTGATGAGCGCCCAATGTGGCAATTTATTACGAACGTTTCCGTGCTTCGGATGGCACATTGAGCCGGCGGTCCTGGCCGTTGTCGAAAACTCTGATACCAGGGAAAGTCAAGTTCGGTTCATTCTTTACTTACTATACCTACACGATAAGGAAAGAAGGCTCTATGGCTTAGTCGTGAAATGTCATATTTACGCCGGTCGCTCAAGACATTAAAATCGCGTTAGGTTATAAAAAATTACAGTTACTCTTTTTTTTGGGTATTATGATACTAGCAGTTTAAAAAAAAACTGCTTGTTGCACGAAAAACCACAAAATTCAGTATCAGTTTTTACGGATTCTTTTTTTTCAGAAGTATTAATTACTCTAAAAATTTCAGAATATAGTGCCGTAAATACGACGGAAGTTATTAAGATACTGTATTCCAGATGTCGTTGTCATCGCTGTCGTCGACGGAGGCTAAGATCGAGGAGCAGGTCCCGGCGGAGGCGTACTTCTACCCGCCCCCCGCGCACGCCGCACACCCCGCACACCCCCCGCCCGCGCACGCCTACTACCACGCCATGTGGCCGCCGCCCGCCGGTATGACTACCAATTTGAACACAAATATAAACCACATTTTCAACAGATAAAATAAGTAAAAAACATTGTTATACAATAAAACAATTAGATACCCGATCTCAATGAAACGTCAACCATAAACTGTCCGAGCTTTGCTCATGAGTGAGCGAACTTACCACTTAAGTTCGAAACACGTAAGAGCGAATCACGGAAGCGCGACACCACCGTATTCCACCGACGTTTATGCTGGAGACAGTCATGAAGGAGAGCTTTTTTCCGGAGGGCGTGGTGTCCCGCCGGCACCGAGGGAGATTCCCGGCTGCAGAAACCCCCGGAAAAACACCCGGGAAATAGTGTTAGTTAGTTTTATTTTGTTTTGTTTAATTATAATTCAATGTATTATAATTAAACTCTGTAAGGTATTTATCTATGGGCCTTAGATGCCTGAGAATAAATGATTTCATTATTATTTATTTATTTATTGCGAATAACTATAGATAGTTACACAGCTGAAGCTAGCAAGCTTAAGTGCTGTCGAAGTATACTAATTCACAATACGGTGGTGTCACGCTTCCGTGATTCGCTCTTACGTGTTTCGAACTTAAGTGTTAAATTCTGAGTGAGCAGGATAAAATAAAGAATGAAAGGATGAGAAAACTTAGCACAAAAGAATGTCCAATCGGCGTGATGGCAATTCATTTGCCGCGGACACTTTTTGAGTGCGATTGGAAGTCTAGTCGAGAAAAACATTATAAAAATAATAATGTTTGTCTCGTGTATCAATGATTGAATTAATACTTTTTTTTATATTTCGAAGTATGTTTCTTGGGAAAGTTGTGCTGATACACATCCTTAATTTTTACTAGCTTATTTAAAGTCTTTTTTAAAACCTGGTCCTGACAATTAGACATTTTTGAAATTACAATTTTTGTTGTAAAAATGATTCATCCAAATCAGTCAAGCTGTTTTTTGAGTTTAAGCGAGACTAACATTTTATATTGCATAAGAAGATAAATGGTATAGTTTCATCAAAGTGAGATGCCAACTCACTACTTGTAACATGTTCAGACCGTTAGTAAAAGTATGTATGTATTGATATTATATTGTATAGTCTGATATTAATTTTGACATTTATTTTTTGATATTTAATTTATCTAATATGTATCTTTACTATTATTAATTTGTGATGTATCTGCAATATTAATTAATGTTATACTGCCGTGGCTCTTGCTGTTAGCTATAATTAATTTTGAATAAATGAAATGTATGTGTTGTGTAGGCGATATATCCGCCTACCCCCCTCCAGGGTACGCCGGCGCGGAGTTACCGCTAGCGTACGGCGCCGGGTTCGCCGCTACGCCCATACTCACGCACCACTACCCGCCTTACGCCGAGCCGATACCCGCTACACAGGTATGTATAGGATTTTTTAACAATACTAATTTAAAGAAGACTTTTTTTAAAATTAAATTTTTGTTTCGAAACTTACACACTAATAGCCAATTATAGTTATCGACTAAATCTAAGTTTAAGAATATAAGTTATAATTATAATTTTCTCTTGCCTTGTTAGTTTAAATGGTCAGTAATTGCCGTAATTTTACACCATTTGACAAAAAACAAAGATAAAGTAGTTTATTTAGTTGACTACCGACTCTAATCAACTCTTACGAGTAGCTTTTGTTGTGTTGTATACGTGTCTATTAGTGCGTGCACGCTCGCAGCTGCCTTGATAGCACGCACTGTTATAACTTACACGTTCATTTTTACTACAAAAAAAAGTTAACGTGCCATTTGAAGAACATCATATTATGAATGAAGTGATTCTTCGATTATGTTTCTCCGCATGTTTCTTCGCCTGTGGCTAGCGTACCAAATAAATAAGTTCTGAAAGAAAACGACAATAGAAAGCCAAAGTTTGTTGGATCGTATCAAGTGACGTTTGCCTACTCCAATGGAATACAGGCGTGATTTATGCAAATACTGATGAATGTATACATATATCATACTTAGACTTCGACGACAATTTTCCAGCCATCTCAGTTTTTTTTCTCTTTTGCCGTAGTCACATTAAGGAAACACTTGGAAGATTACTGACTGTAGACTTCTTATTCAAGTGCATGTATTTCTTGTTAGTGCTCATTAAATAATAAAGTTTTAAATACAATATTTTATACACAGGAATGCGACAACCCGCACTATCCAACGATAAACAGCGTGATAGAGCGGGTGACGGCGGAGTTGAAGATGATTTTGAAGAAGGACTTTAACAAGAAGATGATCGAGAGCACCGCCTTCAAGAGCTTCGAGGTGTGGTGGGACGAGCAGAGCCGCAAGATCAGGCAGGTCAAGCCCAAGGAGGAAGGAGGAACGGCTGTCCAGCCGTTGCAGGTTATACATCCTACTATCTTTCTATTATTATAAATGTGATAGTTTATTGTATGGATGTACGGATGATTGTTACTCTTTCACGCTCAAATGGCTGGACCAATTTTGATAAAATTTAGTATGGAGGTATAATTTATATAAAGTAAAAAATATTTTTCCCAAATACCCACGGGAACGAAGTCCCGGGCAGAAAGCTAGTACACAATACAATACTATTTCACACCAAAAAACATAATCATTTAAATTTTAAACAATACAATGCTTCCAATTTCTAAATTTGTTATTTCTAAATTCACACGAAATATATGAATTATTAGATTATTCGCCTACAATAAGTAATTAAAATTCAGAACTACGTTCTTTCTTGTTGTTCCGTTTTAGTTTCCATGTCTATTATTATATTAGATTTATCGCCTAATCCACCTTTTTTTTGCGACGCAACACTTATAAACTAAAATTGGTCGAGTTGAACCGTTGGCCAAGCTCATAATTTGATCCACAAGTTATATATTTCTTCACAAGTTACACATTATTTTTTTTTTATTTGCTATTGCTGTTATTTTTGATTTATCCTTCATGGCTGGTCTAATCAAATAAAAGAAAAAGCCGACTACTTATTCCAATTTCATTACAGGACATTTCAAACAAGAAAGAAGAAACAGTGGACTCCATAAAATCAATCATGGAATCTCGGGACCTAGGCTTAGACCTGGGCGGCTATGGCCTAGGATTAGGTCTTCGGGCAGCTATACCCAAAATGCCAAGCTTCCGGCGCAAGCGGAAGATCCCCTCGCCTGTTGTTATAGACGAGGACTCAAGCAAGCGGCTGAGCGATCAGGTAATGCAATTACAATAAAAAAAAACCACATCATAAAAATATACAGATTACGTAGACGTTCTGTATCCCATGCTAGTTTGAATTGTAGTGTATTTAATCTTGCATTTGTCTTTTTCATGAACTCTAAAAATGGTAATCCTTAATTTGATGCATTCTAGACACAGTAATGAAGTAGGTCTAACTAATTCAACCATGGAACGGAATAGTTGTTATAGAATAGATAGCTCTACCTGTCCGGCGGATGTCAGGCTGTTCTCCGCTGCAGGTCGCATTTCTCAACCGATTCTCGTGAAATTTTGTGAACTGGTTCAATAATGATATGGAATTTTTTTGAATGGTGGAAAATGGGGTTGAAAACGTAAAAAATATCACGTTTCAGACATTTTTTTTATGTTGACGTGCTCACAAAGACCACTAGTCTATCATCATACTATATTATAAAGCAAAGTCCCCCGCCCCGTCTGTCTGTCTTAACGCGATAAACTCAAAAACTTCTGAACGGGTTTTCATACGGTTTTCACCAATAGATGGAGCTATTCAAGAGGAAGGTTTATGAGTATAATTCACTACCGAAATTCTCAAGGGAACGAAGTCCCGGGCGGGAAGCTAGTATTGATGTAACTTTTCCTCAACTATCCAGGAGGAGATGGTCCTGAACTCCGATGAAGAGAAGGAGTTGCCCACAAGCCCTCGCAACCGAACCACCGGCTCCTACCTCTCCCGGAGCAGGCGGCGGCAGTCCAGCAGTAGCGAGCGGTCAGTCTATACACGTATCTTTCTTTTGTTTATGTAGGGACGGGCACGGTCAACTATAAATACAAACAAAAAGTGGAGTAACAATTAGTAATAGTAAACTTTTTTGCTGAAAATATAAACTATAGGTATACAGTGCCACAAACTTAACTGACCCGGTGACGGTGTCACTGATGTCGATTTTAGTGTTGCTGCTAAATAGTATTTCCCCGGATGTAAAGGTAAAAATAATGTCATTGCCAATGGTGTAAATAAATATTAATAAGTACCTTTTTATTTATACAAAATATTATATGAAAAGTCTGTGAAAATGGGAAATTACCCAAATCTTTCAAATCTCTGTGATTTTTTTACGAGTCTTATAAAACTGCAGATGGTTGGATAGTAGGACAACAAACTTGACAGCAATGTGACATTTCAAAATGGCGGCACGTAGTTCCAGTTTTTGCCACCGGGTCAGTAAGTTTGTGGCACTGTAACTCAAATTTAGACGTGCCTGTTGTTGTCAACCCTATCATAAAGCTTCAGGAACAATTCAAAAATAGGTATAACATGAAATATAAAAATAGATTCCGGAAATAAATTTATAGCCTAAATTAGACTAAATATAATCCACAAAACATCTGCTTCGCAAACTTACCAGTTCCTGTGATCATTGATAAGGTGACGAAAAATATTGGGCTACACGCACGAACGGATAGAGAAATAATAGGTCTTTACCTATGAAATTGCCGATTTTTTCTCAAGCTTTATTTTTTTCATAATTTATTTGATTGAACAGAGATATTGAGTCAAATTAATACATATTTATTTCATATTTATTTGCTGAAAAAGAAGCTCGTTTCATCAGTTGCCCGTTTCATTGCTTATTTTTGTTGTACCGTTGTTACAGTTACAACTTTCAATAAAGTAAGTATGATGAAAATTAACTCAATGTTGTCCAAACCTTCCCACAAAATTTTGCTAAATTTGGATTTCGCATTCCCGAGAAAAATCCAAAAAACGTTAGTATGGAAAATTCAGTTTTCCAAAAATATTGTATGAAAAACGGCAATTTTATAGGTAAAGACCTATTATTTCTTTTGTAGGGTTTTGATTTAACCCTCGCACGATTCATGCACATTGCACGCCCGTGTGTGCAGGAAAGTATCGCATGGCGCGCAAACAAGCGCGCGACGGGTTAATGTTTCATCTAATATATTTTTAACTACTTGGGCAACACCTGTCACAAATCATCTATGTACTTATAACCTATTAAGTTCTTATATTTGTAATTAAATTACAACAGTCTGTGTTAAGTAGTCTTTTTTAAACATAGGCTACTTCCGACATGAAAGACGTAACGAGCGGAAAACTAATCAAAAGAAAACTATTTTTCATCCCCACAGGTCATCATCTTCATCATCTTCGCGTTCCGATTCGGACACGGAATCCGAAGTGGAACAGAAGGGCGCGGCGCCCAGGATATACTCGGAGAGCGATGACGAATCGGGACTCGACGAGGCAGAGCTCAAAGTGGTGTCCAACAAGGAAAGACTCCGGAGGGTGTATTCCTCGTCTTCTGATAGTGAAGAGGAACAAAGTAGAAGAGGTAAGTTTTCTGTACTTTAAGTGGAAACGAGATAGCGCCTTAGGAAGAAAAGAGATAACGGTTTCGATTGTTAAAAGTAATATTGCTTCGGATGACACTAAGAGGCCTGTTTCCGTCTTTAGTTCAAGTGGCTAATTAACAAAGAAGAATGAACCGCGCAGTTCTTGGGTCTGTTTCGGATATCCTGCGAGCCGAAGTGGGACTTTGCCTCTGACATTAAAATGCGCCTTATGCCGAATTTATCCAGACGTTCACTTTCTACTCTTTCAGATGTAATAATTTTTTTTCTGCTTGCTACTTCTTATGGGAAGCCCGCTAATACTGCTATAGACTGCTTTATTGAAAACTGTTTTGCTAAAACATGTAAAATATTCAACTTTGAATCGCTGTGGCCATAGTTAAGTTACCCCCTTTTTCAAGTTTAAATACGCCACTTATTTATATACCTAAACAATTACGAAGAAAGGAGGGAAGGATATAGTAACAGTATTTGTTTATTTTTATGTATGGAGGGTCGCACATCAGGTTACCATTTTTTTCACGAATAAATGATTATGATTACCACACTCGTGAACTCTGTTCTGTTGCGATAAGAGCGGTTTTGCAACGAAAATGGATTAACCCGATGCGCTGGCTTCTGTACACAAAAGTTTAAACATACATTTTACAGAGAAAAGGATACACAATGTCGAGCTTAACTCAAAATGAGTTCTCTTCCAGCTAACCTAAGTAACAGAAATACTATTAAAGAGGACAAAAGTGTACAGGGAATAAAAATATGTTATGTGGTTCCAGAAAAGACTCCGATCCCCCCTGTGGAAGCGTCAGAAACGGACGACCATCTGGGCTCGCCTATGGACGACCGGCTGCGATCGCCTACAGACGACCGGCTACGTTCGCCTTTGGCCGGCCGGCTGGGTTCGCCCATGGCCGACCGGCTGGGTTCACCCATGGCCGACCGGCTGGGCTCGCCCATCCTATCGCCGGAGGAAGAACCCAAAGACCTGTTACTCGACCGTGTCTACTCCGACTCAGAGGAGGAGCGGGAATACCAGGTAAGAGAGCAACTGACAAGCGGGTTCATCCACCTACGACTGACTGGGTTCGCCCACCGACAACTAGATAGGCTCACCCACCGACGACTGGGTAGGCTCGCCCACCGAAAACTGGGTAGGCTCGCCCACCTAAACTGGGTAGGCTCGCCCACCTAAACTGGGTAGGCTCGCCCAACTAAACTGGGTAGGCTCGCCCGCCGACAACTAGCTTGGCTCGCCCACCGAAAACTGGGTAAGCTTTAGGGTTAAGTGTGAAAAAACAATCATCTCGTCCTTAAAATTGTGCTTACAGATAATATGTAAATTGCCTTAGTATAAAAACTGGAAAAAATATTAAGAAATTAAAATAAAACTTTCAGAACAATTTTTTTTGTGATAGTTGTTCAGTATCTTATGTAATCTTTTTTAATAAAAAGGATTACAATAAATATGACAGATCTTACTTCATATTTTTATGATTTAGGAGAGAAGAAGAAGAAATACGGAATACATGGAGCAAATCGAGAGGGAGTTTCTGGAAGAGCAGAAACGAAAAATGGAGAGCGAGCGGCCGCAGCCTGAGAAACCACCCGACGAGAGGTACTAATACCGTCATAAACCGATTCATCTTTAGGGTTTTTTAAATTTTTTTATTCATCAACTTTAAGCTTAAATTATCGAAATTTGTATATCGCTGAATTTATTCCCGCGGGAACCAAGTTCGGAATTTCCTGTAATGGTCACTTAAAATTTAACCATAATTCGTTAAACAAATGATTAGTAACCAATAATGAAAAAAAAATGTTTTTGTTGTGACAGCAATAGTTTTTTTTTGTTGTTGTATTAGCTAGTTAGGTTTAGCTCTATTTCTAAACTATTTTTCATTGTTTATCTTCCTAACCTCAAAATAAATAATCTATTTCACAATTTTAATTAAAATCTTCAAATCCAGCAAACCGGAACCCAAACCAGCAGAAGAGCCCAAAACGAGTCCTATCAAAAACCACGTCAAATCACCGGAGAAGAAACAAGACACGGAGGTGGAAGAAGGAGAGATCACATCAGAAGAAGAACCTCTCACCGCAAGGAAAAAGAAAGACAAGAGACAGAAGAAACCTGACAAGAGACAGAGAATCGTGTCTGTTAGTGAACATAGTAATACGGATGCAGTTAGTGTCAATGGGGTTAAGGAGGTTAGTTTTTCTTCTAATTTTTTTAGACTTGCTGTTGGCACTTTGTTCTTGACTATTTTTGTGAGAGCTCATAATTTTTTTCATGCAAAATTTTAATACTTTAGTTCACAATTCGAGCATTTATATGTTTGAGTCACTACATTTTTTGTCAATTGCTCAATGCTCGTTAGATTCGTGTATTACTTTAAAATGCGAACTTTTTCTAATACATTTTTATTGCAACACTTCCAATTCCATTCGTACTTTAATAGGTTTTATAATTTTTTTTTACTCATCCTCCCGTCACGAATTCGTATCAACTGTAACTTGTGGTATCCAGATCAGAAGCGCGATGTCCTTAACATGCGAATTTTTTCTAATACATTTTTATTGCAATTCCATTCGTACTTTAAATAGGGTTTATCAACCTTTTTTCACTCATCCTCCCGTAACCAATCTTTTTTAACTGTAACTTGTGGTATGTAGATCAGCAGCGCGGTGTCGGAGACGTCGTCCCCGCAGTCCCAAGCGTCGCAAGCGTCACAAGCGTCGCAGGTGGCGCTCGACCACTCGTACTGCCGCCCGCCGCCCACAGACGACGAAGACGACAAGGACAAACGCAGGCTCAACAACCATCTACAGCACGATCATGGTGAGATATGTCCTGTACTACTTAACTAGATCAGCTTGTTCAATTTTTTCTTTTGGACACATCTTTTCCGTATCAAATCTTTTTTTTTTATCGAAAATTTAAGAGTAGTCGAAGGAACGAGTATTTTGGGTCAAAAAGTCTATCATACAAACTTTAAATAAATAAGGCAAAATTAAAAAAGTATTCGTTTTGCAATGCGATACAAGATGGTGTCTCTCGCGCTTCTAAGCTCCCTCTGTAGCAAGTCACCGTAGATCTTCGTATCTCTATAATTTGAATTAATTCTCGGGTCAAACTCGAACCAGCTATCCCTATCTCCCACTATGTGAAAAGTGAGACAAAAATCACATTGTTCTAATGGTGATCATCTCTCTAAATTTAAAAAAAAGTGAATATTTGTGATAACTCACGCATCGATATCTACCCCAACCTAGGCTTGTGCTATGGGTGCTAGATAACTGATATACACTACTTGTATACTTACTTAACACCTAAACACCTGACAAATACTTTTTTTTTTCACATAAATGTCAGACTTCCGTTTCTTATCGATATCTTGTCTCACAGGCTATACGTGGATGGCAGAACCAGAGGTTGAGTCCCCTAAGGAAGAAATCAAACCTAAAGAGAAGACCAAGAGGCCGTACAAACGGAAGCATGAGACCAAGAAGCTGGCTGAAATACAGAACAAGTGAGTCTAATCTGTATATTGAGCCTGTCCTACATATTACCTGTCCGACAAATTAAGACGCTGAGAAGCCGTTTTTGAGTGCACTCCAACCTAAAATTAATAAATTATATGCTTCGCCCGCGTGGACTACAGGTTATATCGTGCCCAGCTGTGGGATAAAATGTGTAGCCTATATCCTTTCCCCTTCTAATCTAACTCTGTACCAAATTTCATCAAAATTGGTTCTGTAGTTTAAGCGTGAAAGATTGGATTGTCATTTACTGTTATCTGTAGTCGCGTATTGTAGTCTTTTGTCTATAAACAAATTGAATCTAAATCTCATATTTGTGTCCTAAATGAAATGCAGATAATAGAAAGACTAAATTTAACTTCAGTACTGTCCTTCATAAGCTTATTATTGCTTCTCGAGTAGCAAAGATTTATACCAAAATATGTATAAACTTGTCCAATAACCCAAAACAATAACCCATTTGTTTCCAACCAGACTGTACGAGCCTGCGGAAGACTTCGAGAAGGTTCTACATCCGAACGTGACGTTCAAGCCGCGCGACATCATGGCCGAGATGCAAATCATGTACGAATTCCTCACGCGAGGCATCGACAGGGAAGATGGTAACTATGTTGTTATGACTTCTTCATATCGTGAAGATATAATCAAGAGTGTGGCGAACTTGATGAATCCTGATGTCTGAATTTTCAAACCGCCACATGGCCTCTGACTTGCAGGGCAGCAGTGATAGCCCAGTTGATAATAGCCAGACTTGTAGGTAACTGGAAGGTTACGGGGTGAAATCCTGGTGAGGGGCCTGTACCACTAAATTCGTCTTTTCGGTTGTACGGGTTTTTCATTATCATTTGCTCAGCGGTGAAGGAAAACATCATGATGAAACACGCACGTCTTAGAAAATTCGAAAAGCGTGCGGTCCACCAACCCGCATTGGGCCAAAATGGTTGACTATGGCCTAAGTCCCCTTTGTTTTTCGAAAGGAGGCCCGTGCCCCTCAGTTGGGACGTATATGGGCTGGTAACGAAAAAAATAGCAGCAAAGCTGCAACTGCGTATTTGTGGCTGCCTTTTTTGACGTGGCACTGACCTTTTTGAAAAGCTCGGAATAGCGTAACTTATCCATTCATCACATATAAAACTAGGTTATTCCGAGTCATAAAAAAGTCAGTGGCAACGAGTTGCTCAATTAGACCCACGTCGCGCTGCATTGCACGAGTAGTTTTTAATAGAATTGCCCTACAGCTCTCCATGTATTTCAGTGGAATACCTCCGAAAAGCATACGAGTCGTTACTGGCCGAGGACGCCCAGGGCTACTGGCTGAACGACACGCACTGGGTGGACCACCCGCCCACCGACGTGTGCTACAGCCCGCCAAAGAAGAAGTCCAAGAGACACAACAACATCTACGAGGATCTGCAGGTCAGTGCACTACTGATAGACTGAACGACACGCACTGGTAATTTGGTTATTCGATATAATCAAGTATGTAGCGGACTTGATTAATCATGATATTGAGTTTTCTTGATTTAACGACTTGGAGTGGCTACTATAAAAATAAAAGCGGTCACAGTCTAAGTCACAGTCCAGCCTTAATATGCACTTGAATGAAAAATGGGTTCTCTCAAATTAGTATCCAAATACGTTTCAATTTGTACCTTATCACTAGTGGGTAAAAAATATTTTGGGATACTAATTAAGGAAACTAACTATAAGGTTTTTTTTAATTCGAGGGCCGGTTCGGTCGAGTGGCTGTGGCGTTCCCTCTCGATCGACGGGTCCCGGGCTCGATTCCCAGTCGGGGCAAATATTTGTTTTCGGGTCTATTTTTTCGTGTATGTATTTATGTATGTTCCGAGGGACCCACGATACAAGGGAAAACCTTTGAATGTGTAGCGTTTATTTTATTATTATTAATTCTATGGAACGTTAATGTTTCTGATACAGGGTCATTCAAGCGGCTCAGCGCGTACGGAAGGCTACTACAAGATGGACGCGCGCCTCAAGGCCAAGTACAAGTACCACCACGGGCGCGGCGCCGCCGTGCCGCTCGACGCCGACGACAAGGCGCTCAAGGCCAGCAAGATGCAGCTGCTGTCTAGAGAGGCCAGGTCCAACCAGAGGAGACTGCTTACTGCCTTTGGTGAGATATTCTTTACTAATTTGTCTTCACCCAGCACGTAACCAGATTGAATAGTGAAAATAATATACTACGGACGAATCGAACTGATTAAGCGAGGCTATTTGTTGTGGATGGCTGCAGTGAGCTGCTAAAAAATAATCTGTCAGCGATAAAAATTAACTTGCGACTATTATATTGACTCGGCGACATAAATTGCGGCTTCATAAAAACATAAAAGTGGATGCTACTTTTTTTGGTAGCAAAAAAAAATTCTGGGTTCTAAAAGTAATTAAATCGACATAAAGAATCAAAATGGTAATATAAAAGTCATCAAAAATGGATGTCTGCCATTTTTGATTTTTTATTTCAGAATCCCTAAACTATATCCAATTTTCAAAATTTTTAAACATTTTAAAAAAAATTTAAAGCCATGTGTGCAGGATTGGTATCGCATGGCGCGTAAACAATCGCGCGACGGGTTGAAAGCCAAAATAGTACTTTTTCGCTGCTATCATTTTGTCGCCAATACATAAATCTCGCTGCCAGTTTTTGATTTATTTGACTCTTTATATTTGTCACCAACCAACTAATTGTGAAAGCTAATTTCAGATTTTACACTGTAAGTCGCTTGATTAAATACGATCCTTTGTTTAACAGGTACAGACACAGATTCTGATCTGCTGAAGTTCAACCAACTTAAGTTCAGGAAGAAGCAGCTCAAATTCGCCAAATCTGGCATTCACGACTGGGGTCTCTTCGCTCAGGTAACACATCTAAAATCAATCTTATTCCAATGACATATGGTCACATCTTCTATAACGATATGAGAACTTAATTCTTGTGTCTGGAAGAGTGAACTAGATTAGAACCCGGAATGAAAAATGAACTCTCTGTCTTTCTTATTATTTTAAAAAGAAAGAGATAAAATATTCCAACAGTTTATTTTTCATTTCAGGTAAGTAACACTGAAGGTAGAGTAGAAATGGTAACAAAACTCGTGTTGCAGGTACTACCACGAAGCATTTTATTTTAAATGAAGTCTACAGCTTTGCATGTTTCCTGTGAACATTGTGTTATGCTCTCACATTTTAGTTCAACGGCGATGGGTTAGTGAATTTGTATCTGCGCGGTTTATGATATTTTCATGTTTTGGTATAGAAGTTGAACTTTGGACCCTTAGCGAATGTCACCGATAAACGCAAGTACGAAGTCTTGAAAATTATGTTTAAACATATTATTGGCGAAACAGTTATCATTATTAGATTTTTATGTTGAAATAGCTTCATAAAGCGTTGAATTGATCGTACAAGATATCATTTGTTTAGTTACTAAATTTCATTGTTGTCTTTTTTACTCATACGACTCAATTAGTATAATATAACTTTTAGACCCCCCTATTCATTATTATTCGTTGACTAGTATTTACCCACAAAGTCCAGCCCTAACGTGAAAAGGGAGGCGTTGATTCTTTTGGATTATTTTAAATTAACGTGCGAAAAGTAAGGATATGAATCAGCCCACGAAACTGAACAACTTTCCCCGGTGAACATAAATATGTAAAAATAATCACATCTTCATACAACTTGTGTGATTTTGCCTTTATATGGAAAAGCGAATTTTTTTTGAAGATTTCATATAAGTTCGTTGGGGAAAGTTGCAGTTTCATGGGGCGGATCACCCCTTAAAATTTCACTTACTATTTTAACGCTACCTCTTATATTTGTTCGTTTTTACTCCCAGTATATGAACTGTTTTAAATAAAATCAATTCATTTATATGTGTGGCAGAAAAATAATTTAAATGGCGACCACAGACCATACAAAAAAGTTACTATAGTCAGTAATGTTTCCTTTATCGCAATTTCTTGTTCTCTCGTTTTACTTTTTTCGACGAGTGTAATGTAAACACATTTTGCAAAACCCCACCAAATGGTTTTTAACTAGTAAAATGTGCGAGCGGAAAAACTTAGTAAATTACAAATAACTGCAGAGTGCAGAGTTGTAAATGACTGGAAATGTTTTATTTAAAAATACTCTACCTTATTGTTTACCATATCCCATGTGTGAATTTAGTTGCTTAAAAATAACAACTCACGACAACTAAATCATTTAAAAAATACAATTAATATTTGAAATATCGTTAGTTTATTTATCAATGCAATAAATTGATATTAATTCTTATACTACACTATTAAACGAACTAATCTTGTATAAATAGTTCAGTCGTCATAAATTTCAATCGTTAGGTTACTGACGAAAGGTGCGCGTTTGTGTGTGTGCTTAAAATAGGGATACGTGCTTGAACTTATTTTTATGAGATGGTATCGGGATTTCTTCTATTATGATGAATTATGATAGGTTGTCTGTTGTAATGTATTTGACTTATACAGCATGTGGTTTAAAGGCCCTCATTACTTTTCTATAAAACGCTTTTGATGAAATTTACAGATTAGGTCTATTTTGGGTCAAAAAGTCGATTTACAATTTAATTAAATTAAATTAAAAAAATAAAAATCATTTATTTCGGACGGAGTCCATAAAGTGTTAGTAAACAAAATAAAACTTAAAGCTAACGTTAGTAAGACAAACAAACATGGGCGAGAACAAAACAAAATTAGGTAGTGTGAAGCTCCATCCACCTTTCAAAAGGGGGAGTCCCACCTATCCGATAATACCTTCAGGATACTGTTGGGGCTGGCTCGAGTACGTTTGAGCAGCGAAGGACAGCGTTTTCGCATGATTGCCGCGAAACCATCTGTCTGTGCTTCTGTGAACATACCAGAAGCGCGACAATATCGTGACAGCCTCAACAATATCCTAAAAGCATTATTGTACTGGACACGCAGGCCGCTGTATGCCCGACGCGTAAAGTCCACCCATAGACTGCACGTGTAAAAGGACTGGCAATATGCTCTGAAAAGCGTCACCTTAACTTGTTTCGTACAACGTGCAAACCTGCGGGCGAGCATGTTACATCGGACAGCCAGCGACCTGCGCTCCCTCTCTGTATCTAGACAATCACTGAGGTCGTCTCGAACCCAGTGCCCCAAGTATTTGAAGTGCGTGACCCTGGACAGCGCGGTATCGCTCGCTGAGCGAGATATTTATACGTAAAAATAAGGATCCAGCAAATCGATGCCAAATGGCTCTCGCCATCTGCGTTGTACATAAAACCGAAGCTCGATCCACGGCTAGTTTTAGTTAAAAGAAATCGTACGTATTGGTTTGAAAGGGTTAACATGAATTGATATGTGTGTAGGAGCCAATCGCGGCGGACGAGATGGTGATCGAGTACGTGGGCCAGATGATCCGTCCGATCGTGGCCGACGTGCGCGAGGCGCAGTACGAGGCCACTGGCATCGGCAGCTCGTACCTCTTCCGCATCGACCTCGACACCATCATCGACGCCACCAAGTGCGGCAACCTCGCCAGGTTCATCAACCACAGCTGCAATGTAAGTATATATCACTAGCTTTTCGCCCGGGACTTCGTTACCCTGGGAATTTTTGAAAATTATGGAGCCTATAATCCATCCAGGGTGTCAGCTACCTCCCTACCAAATTTCATCAAAATTTGAGCGTGAAAGAGAAAGAAACATCCATACATACAAACTTCGCGTTTATAGTACACTACTCAACAAAGTCTAGGGAACACGCACGATTTTTCATAAAACAGAGGCCTCTTTGAGAAGCTGTGAAAAGTATTTAAGACACGTATTTTTAATAAAATCTTTAGTGTGAGCAAGTTCTATACCCGAATTTAAAATTCCTATAAATGAACTTTATCTAGCTTGAAGTTTGTGAAAAAGAGACGAAAATGAAAATTTAATTTCACCATTTCCATACTAAAAGCAAAGAAAAACTGCGTTTTCATTTTCATTTTTCCCTCTTTTCCACAAATTTCAAGCTAAATAAAGTTCATTTATAGGGATTGAAAATTCAGGTATAGAACTTGCTCACACTAAAGATTTTATTAAAAATACGTGTCTTAAATACTTTTCACAGCTTCTCAAAGAGGCCTCTGTTGTATGAAAAATCGTGCGTGTTCCCTAGACTTTGTTGAGTAGTGTATTAGTAAGGATTATGGACGCCACCAAGTGCGGCAACAGGGTGTGTCGGGAAACATCTTAGTGCTCTAAAATCATCAGCCTCACCTACTAGCGGTGCACCTTGCTGATCAGCTCTGACGTATTAATTGTTTTTTTTTTACTTAAGAATTGTCGATTTCGCCATTTTAATTTGAGTCCATCACCACAGCTGGTCCACAAACGAAATTTCAATGTTTGACTATGCCAAGAATTTTTTAAAATTTGTCGTATACGATTGGCAAAGAAAACAGAATTTCTCAGTGACGTCACTACAGCTGGGCCACACCTGTATCTCGAAGATGGAACCACGTAGCGAAGATCTGGCTACGTAGAAAATTGCTCGTGAATTTCTCGGGACAAACCCCAAAATAAGAAAGCTATCCGGTCTCGCGTTGAAAAGATATAAGACATTCGTTGGGGCCCAGCTGCAGTGACGCGTCACTACAGCTGAGCCACCTGGATCTCGAAAACGGGACGACGTAGGAGAAATCTGCTTGCGTAGATAATTTCTCGACAATTTCTCGAGTATAATCATCTAAAAATCTGAAATTTTCGGTGTCCCGTTCTAGAGAAAAAAATAATTCTTTTTTATCGTGAATAGTCTAGGAGCCAGGAGGCCAAATTGCGCACAGAACTGTTATTTTTTACATTTATACATTTAAACGCGGCCCCGAGAAATTCTGTTTTCTTGGCCTATCGTATACGACAAATTTTGAGAAATTCTTGGCATAGTCAAACATTGAAATTTCGATTGTAGCCCAGCTGTAGTGATGGACTCTTTTAATTTTGATTATTTTCCTAGTTTTATGCACTACTACTGTAGAGATTATATACCTCCCGCGTTAACTATCTACTTAGAATGCCTTTAGCGGAATGTTCGATCGTCAAACTGATTCGGGTCTTTTCGCGCCTTTTTGGATTCAAGTGACTCATAATTAATTACATTCTGTGGTTTCGGCCGCGCAAGTTTGGTTTCTCTATCAATAAATGCCATAAATGTGATTCTCTGCCTTTTCCTGGTCTCCATCATTCTTCCCCGGTTACCAGCTCCCTAAGAGCTACGCTATACTACTTCTGCAATCACCTCGACCCTTTTTTTATCTTATAAAAAATATATGTATAAATTTATATTTATTTTCCAGCCAAACTGCTACGCGAAGATAATAACAATAGAGTCGCAGAAGAAGATTGTAATATATTCGAAACAACCAATCGGAGTGGACGAAGAGATAACGTACGACTACAAGTTCCCTCTCGAAGACGAGAAGATCCCGTGCCTTTGTGGAGCGCCGCAATGTCGAGGTTTCCTCAACTAAACATTCAAGCGAAAAAGGCAAGCGTTTTTCCGTTTCCCCTGTTCGTCCCTTTGCATAAAGAGAGTTTAAATTAGCGAAACTTTGGAAATTCACCTACATTTCCCAACGAATTTAAAAAGTTTTTTTCTACTTTCTACGGTAATCAGCCGATCGCACAAGTTGTATGGAAAAGCGAACGTAATTTTTTTCATACTTCGACCTACGTTCTTTAGGGAAAGTTGTTCAGTTTAGTGCCCTGATCCAAATACTTAATTATCGGTAATAATTATCGGAAGGGAACAGTAGATACCTACATAAAATCCTTGCCGTCGCTCTGTACCCAATGGATACATAAGGATCACTGTTACGTGGTCAGTTAAGGTTGCGAAAGGTTTCGTATGAAATTAAAAGCATGTTTTGTTGAAAGATTATGAATTGATGTTGTCTTAACCCTATCCCGAAAACGTGTGATAAAATCTTCGTCGTGTTTTCTCGCTTTTAATAGTAGATTGTTAACCAAGGGCTGTATGACATCAATTGCATACGAGGTTTTTGGCGCCCGAGCGCAGCGAGGGCGCTAATTAGCCCGAGTATGCAATTGATGCTTACACCCGAGATAAACACTCTGCTTTACATATCGATTGTGAGGTAAGTAAAAAAACAAGAAAGCAGGTTTCTATGAACATTTATTAAAGAGAAACATGTGTATTTAATTAAAAATTCGCGCCTAGCTAGTCGACTGCCTTTTTTACTCTTCACGATTTTATGGCACGCAAGCGCGTCAAATCGTGCTAGCCAGTTTGATTGTTAAATCGATTTCAACTAAGATACGATGTGACTGCGAAACAAATAGTTCGATATTAAAAATAAAATCTTCATAAACTCTTATATAAATTGTCTCGATTCCGATTCGAGTAAATAATCGATACCGAGAAAAAAAAGTAACTTTTTAAAAATATTCTTCTTGTAGTATGAGTATGACAGTTCTTTTTTCAAATTCCAAAACCTATGCTGTAATGTTAAAATTACATGGTAGATTTTGAAACCTATGCTGTAATGATATCCATACACCCCGGCATTCAGGGAAGTAAGTGACTACTTACAGAGCAAGAGATATGTAAAAGTTTTAACAATTGTAAAAAAGGGGACGTTTGATGAACTCCATTGCATCAAAAAGATTATGTATTGAGCGCGGGACGCCATTTTATGTAAAAACGAATTGATTTACTGTATCGAACCAAATAAAAATAATCGAAATTATTAAGACAACATTCTCAATTTGCGCTGAAGAGCTTTGCACTTAAATAACTGACCAACGTGATTGCTCTTAAATGTAAAGATCTTAATAAACACAGCAACTATAGGAAGAATAATTATTTAAATAAATATTATATTAGTATCTGTGTTCTTTTGACATATATTAGATGTGTAATAATCATAAATTGTTTATTTATGTCTTACATTTATTACATGCAATGAAACAATGAATTCACTTATGTATATTTTTAAATCAAAGATGAACTTATTCAAATATTAACCAATTAATAAAAATGTAGATTTTTTTCTGGTTACCAAAGGACAAAGCAATGAAAGTCGTACATTTTCCCAACAAGCATATTGTCGCAACAGATGGATACGTAGCAAAGGGGTGCGTGCACTTATATTTTATCTATGGGTGCGTAAAGCCTAACGGAGAGTAGTCGTTGACGTACATTTTGTTCGCTATCTGTATTTGAATTTTTTTTTTAATTCGTCGCGTCTCGCCTTGAATGAAGTCACATTTGTGTAAACTAAAGACAATGAAGTTACTTATATGGACTGATTCATCCATAAAATAATATGCGATTAGAAATAAGTCGCGTACAAAAAAGCATGCTCGTCATTGCTCGTAATTGTAACAGCGGGAATCACGGGCTTCATACTAAAGTGGTTTTGAGAACTGCCTCCAACTAGACACAGGCCCCGTTACGAATATTGAGCCCTGGCCTTGAGATCTTAACATTGGATCGAAAAAGATAAAAGGTTTCAGGGTGAACGCTCATAAAACGTTGCGGTGCCTGTAATAAGAATTTTTAGTCGTTTTACATGTATAAATATAATAATAATGTGTGAACGTGAGTGTGCTATCTCATTATTTAATGGAACCTGTGGAGTTGTATGTAATAATCCTTGTATAGAAGCACTGTTATGACTGAGTCTACTATAAACTGAACGTAGTTTGTCGATAACGTGCTATGTAATTTGTGTTGTACATTATTTGTGAATAAAGATCTCTGCTATTTACGTCAGATTTATGTAGTACACTTTTCAAGTACATTATCTTGTTTGTGAGGTATATTCTGCAAACTGTATTTCGAGTATTGTTTCTTTTGTATCTTACTTCGGAGACTATCTCTTCAAGAGAAAATGTAATTTAATAATGAATTCGTGATCTGCGTTGCGTATTTTCCGATTGCACTTCTTAATATGTAATGTAAAATGTTTTCAGATGTAAATAAAAGATTCCAGAAATTTTGAAATATGTCTTTTATTATTTCGGCCATTCTATGTTTTCAACTTCGTTAACTCTATGGGGTAAGTCTTTTTCGGGGATAAGAAATATAGAAATCAATAGAAGGAAAGAAATCAATTTAATTTTTTATCATTTTTTTTTAACGTTTCACACTCAAAGGCCCACATTAAGGTTTTCCCTTGTGTCGTGGGTCCCTTGGAACACACAAAGACAGACACAAACACCCATGACCCGAGAACAAACATCTGCTTTTTACACAAATGTTTGCCCCGACTGGGAATCGAACCCAGGACCCGCCGATCAAGAGGCAGCGTCACTACCACTCGACCAAACCGGCCGTCATTATAATGTCAAGGGATTAATTTTCCCCATGGATTTCTCTAGTAAGTAGTCTGTTTTAATGGTGGTCATTTATGTGATGTTTCTAAAAACTTAAGCCAAAAATATGTATATCCATGAGTGTGTTATTTTTATTATCTCATAATAATTAAGAATTTAAAAAAATAAAAAGTTGTAACCTATTGCAACCCCCGTCGTGACTTTTGCGCCACCCCACAACTTGTAGCTGATGGTAGTCTTTAAACAGGTAAAGAAAAATCAAAGAGTGAAATTAATTAGAAAAATATAATTATTTAACGGAAATGTAAACAAACATCACTTACATTACTTTCATACAGTTTACAAACGAAAAGCTAGAAATTAAAACTAAAGTTAAATTATCAAATCACAGTAAAACGATCGTAAGTAAAATTAAGCCAATTCGAAACATTATCATTGTATGGCAAGCGCTTCTGGCCAGCTCTTTAAAGAGACTCAATTAAAATTATTAAGTACAAGTGTACGAACATTATTCATGACAATTATTGTAAAAAACCTTTACATAAGTATTATGTAATTGGGAACATTATGTATAAAGTTACATTTACAAACTTATTAAAATAATAATTAAAGTCTATTAATACCACTATAAAACTTCAGTTACATGTCATAGCGTTTTACAGCAAGGCCTTACAAAAACTAACAGAATTGTGCGCATACGTGCAGTGTCAAAAACATGTGAGTCGGTGCGAAAAATTCATAAAACTTCGAAATTATGCACGACTGATTGCTGTGAGGTAAATTTTATTTATGAAACGTTGCATTGGAGCTTGACGACTGCCGTGCTTTGGACCGACTTTATTTATCAAGAAATACATGTTTACAAATCGCGCCGTCAATCTTATAAGAAGCGGAAAGACAAAACGTAGAATAACACATCACAAATTAATCAAATGGTTGGAATCTAACTTGTCTGGTGAACATTTCTGCGCAAATGTCATCAGTTCCTTTATTGTTGGAAGACTCGGTCCCATTCTGCTCATCAGATGAGTCGGAGTCGCATTCAGATATGATGGCGGGTGACTTCCTGCCTGTGGAGCTACGTGTCAAACCTACTTCAGTAGTTAAAATCTCCTTTATAACGTCTTCTGGCGATCTGTCTTTGCGATGTTTACTGCGTAATTGCTTCGCTCTTTTTCTGATATCAGCCAAAAAACCTGTGTTTGTTTCGACACTCTCCTGAGAAATATCTTGCGGAGAGGGCGGGGAAGGCGGGGAGTCGTAGGAGGGCGACCGGGTGACGTCAGACAAAGACTGATTGAGATCTGTATTTGAATCTTTTGCATCAGACACTGAATCGAGCGATTCGACAGACGCGCCGACGCTTTTCATAGCAGCCATCCCATTGACTATCGATATACTGTATCCTTCATCAGTCTTGGTTCGGACTACGATTCCGTTAGGTGCGACTCCTATCAAAGCGGGCTCTTTGAGTTTAAGATTGAACTTCACGGGCAAGTAGCACTCGGAGACGGTAGAAGCAACGGAAGCCGTATCACATGTGCATGGGGGGGCCTTGTAGGCGTCATCGGTGATGTATAGAATGGTGATTTTTTCCTCACCGACGAGATACAAGAACGGTGTGACGAACTCCCAGCCTTGGACGGCAGAGCTCCATTTGGGGTCCTCGTTGCGCGTTCGCTTTCCGTTCTCGTCGACGAAGACTCCGCACTCGTTGTAGCAAATGAGTATTTCGATGGGGTTATGTCGGATTTTTAGGAGAGTGCGCGGTAGGGAGTGTTTCTTGGCGGCGGCTGCGATGGTGGGGTCGTCGATGGCGAATGTCTCGAGCGCGCCCTGCGGCAGGTTTAATCTGAGTGGTTTCTCGCCGGCGATGTAGAGCGCGGTGGGCGTAAGCAGCAGCGAGGCGGGCGGCCGGTCCACTGTCAGCGAGCGACATATCTTGAAGTCGGCCGCGGCCGCGTCCCATCGCAATAGAAACAGCCGTCGTCCGCATGCTACGACTACACACGAGTGGTTTTCGCCCACTTCGCCCACTACAGCCTGTGGATAAAGCAAAAGATCATGTAATTTTTATTTTAAATCTTTAATTTTTTAACAGGATTTTTGTTTTAAAAACATGTCGATCCCATTTTGAATGCACTTGTCTAAAATCTTATGAGGCGTTGTCGAGAAGCCATTGCCATCTCATTTTGGCTGGGTCTCATTTGTGCTAATGTTGTAATGTGCCAACTTGGGCAATATCTTCTGCGCAAAATTACAACTTTCCAAATTTAGACTGTATGTCGATAAGGTTTTCTTTGCCCTGATCAACACTAATATTATAAAGAGGAAAGATTTGTATTTTTGTACCAAATAAATTCAAAAACTACTGGCTATCTAAAGGTGAATAATTGTTTCACCATTAGAATGCTATATTATCCCTGAGAAACATTAGCTACATAATTGAATGAATGAACGAATAAATTCTTTATTGCACACACGTAAACAAAAACAGAAGGAAATATTAACCTAAGTGCAAAAGGTATAATTTTTCCGAATTTCTACGAGAACCAGTATGTTTGCTTTGGTATGGCCCACCCCAGGATATTGGGTTACTGATTTCAAATTTTATAAAAAGTCATTAAAAAAAAAGTACATTTTCATTCAGTTACTTTTGAATACACAGCCTATTAAGGCGACTACAGCACCCGATAAAGGCAGCACACATAGGAATAGTGTCATCTCCGTCTCTCAATAGGCCTGCGCCGGCAGTGCGAACAGTTTCGATACACGAAGTTTATGGACTATGAAAGCGTGCTTGCGTAAAAACATGTTCGAAAGTTAGAAAAATAAGATTTATGGAAAGGTAACGGCTTAAATCGAAAAATGCGTAACTACTTATCGAGAGTGTTCAATCACGAACATTTTGATAGCAAATTCAAGTTCCTGTGTGTATTTTAGTATCGTTTTTACAGCTTAAAAGATACACAATATTGGTATTTAGAGGCGACTTTGTGAGTTTTTTCTATCGAACCAAAAGTGCTGAATCATGTTTTCAACAAACTACTTATTTATGTCCTGAATATTCCCGTAGTATTTTTTTTCTTCAATTTAATGCAGTGCGTCATGCTTATGTACGCATCATAAAATCGTAATTTAGGTGCTGTAGTCGTCTTAAGTACTTATCTACATTTAATTTTCGCCCCTGAAAAATAACCCTAGATACGCCAATGTGTATGTAATACACCAATGTGTACGTAAGATGTTCGGCTTGCTCACCCGGAGTAGATGCGGTGGCGCGAGGTCAGGCAGACGCACTTTATCCAGCGTGAGCGTAGGCCTTAGCTCCGGCGCCCGCCGCAGAGCCGAGCCCAGCGCCAGCAGCCCGCACTGCAGCAGCCCTCCCGCTCGCACGCACAGCACCCGCCCGCCCGCCGCCGCTAGCTCCGTCACGCTCGCACACTGCGGGGGGTCGCTACCAGTCTCTAGCGACACCGGCCCGCGGAGCGAGTGGAGACCGTCCTCGCAACCTGCGACATAACACACAGTTCCATTATAACACTTCAAACACATTTTTATGCTAGATGCTAGTTAAATATGAGATACCAATCATATTCAAATGTTATTAATCCATCTGTAATTACCATATTTACTGCAAATAAAGATTACTTTAGACATAACATAGACATAGTTTACTTTAAACTTTCGCGATTGGAACACATCATTTAATACTAAAACGGGTATAAAGCGTATATATTGTTTTTACCTCTGTTCCCGACGTTAGACCGTTTCAGTATTAAATAACACAGTTATGTTATAGCTGTTTCCCTCACATCGCCCAAATTAGAGTGCTAATGTTGAGAAAAAACCATGAATAGAAAACCACAGATTTCCACGTTCTCTTCTTATTGTGTAGCTATAATGCGTAGCGAAGTTGACTAACCTGGTGTCAGAGTTTTTTAACCACCAAATGGCCTCCGACTTGGTCTTAAAGACTAGACCGACAGCTTAACGTGCCCTCCGAAGCACGGAAATGCTCATGATAAATTGCTACTTTGATCACTCATCAGGTTCAGGTTGATTTCCACGTTAATATTCAAATAAACGTTTGTCAATAAAAAGCAAATGTTACCTACTATACAAATTGTTTTGTAACACGAAGTGATTTTTAAAGTATTTTCATTTACAAACCATTTTCACATTAAAACTATGAATGTCAAGTAATCAAGTTAGTTTATTGGAAATAGAGCGGTCATTTCGTCTATTTTGCAAAACTCAAAAAATGGCCGAATGTATATTTTTAAATTAATGAAATCGACCGAAGAAAAAAATTAAATCAGTCGTAGACTAATTCAGTTTTTTTTGGGACCATTAGTCTAAGAACCGAATTTTCTTTCGATCGATATCCAAATTAAATATTTGCTTGCTACGCGTGCAGTGTGTAGTAAAGGGAATACGTTACCGATAGCAACAGCATTGTTGGAGAGTATGAGCGCCTTCCTCGGCTTAGCGTCGAGCGCGGCGAGCGGCGCGGGGCGGTACGGGGCGGGCGCGGGCGCGGGCGCGGGCGCGGGCGGCGCGGCGGCAGACACCCAGCCCGCGCGGGACGACGCACTGCCGCACACCACTACTGCGGGGTTGCCCTCGATACTCACCTACATGGATAAATAGATATAACCCCGTACGAATTAACTTGAGACCTGGGCTGGTGTGCAAAATAATAAAATATCTAACGAGAGTCGACACGCGTATCCGGCTATGTGTACTGAGAGTGCAAGGCCAGCGCGGGACGCGGCGCGGGAGTCGGGAAGAAGGTCACATTCTAGCGGAATCTCAAGTTAATTCGTACGGGTTACAGACAGATAAAAACTTTTATAATAATCTTATAACTAAGTAAAACTACAATAAATAGCACCATATGCTAATAGTTAGCGTGACACAGAACCGATCCTTAAGATTAAGTCGATCTAATGTTGAACCTGTCTGTACTGTGAAATTTTTGAATGTTGATGTACCTTTTTAATAAAAATAAGAAATAAATAAAATGTGTTCCTGTGCAAATAAAAAAACGAAGCCACATATTGAAATACATCCTTGGAGCAACAAAAGCAGTGGACGCCTATTGGATGGTGTTAATAGCACCATGTACTAGTGTACATGTAGAGTAGGTACTCACAGTAAAGGCGCGGTTGACCTCATTCTGCGGCAAATTGTTGACCTCCGTGGTGAGGAAATGCGCGCGGTACTCCTTGTCACCCTGAGACAGAACTAGCACGCCGTCGGAACAACGCGCCTGCATCCGCTCGCGGGACCCGTTAGGCCTACAGACGTCATACATAAATCATTACTACAACATATAAAACTATACATTTTATTGAGGTATATACATCCTCAAATTATGCACACAATGGCCCAATCGAGAAGCTAAGTGCGGAAAACGCCCGATAAATATAACATCCTCAAATGAGGTATCAGCTTTTAAATTTTTTAAACCTAGATCATAGTCGTTGATCAAGCGCATGCTGAATCTGGAATAGGACCGAGCGCCAATTAAATCTTTAAAAATTAAATCACTTTTCGCTCTTGAATCAGCGCTGAAACCGCCTCTGCACTATAGCAAAATAAGTAACATAGTTGACATAGCTTTCTACGTTTACAATTTCAGCTTAGTTCATTTGTTAAGAGTTGTTTATTTTGATTTCTTTGTTATGTGGTTATTGACAGACTTGTAGGAAATTTGAAGAAGTAGCTCAGATGAATATTTAGAAGTACGTTTCTTGATGAAGGGGATAGTGAAAACGAAACAAGAAATACAATATAACTTATAGCATTTAATTATAATTTACATAATATGTTAAACTATATTCAATGCAAAATAAATACTAAACGTGTTTCTAGTTACAAGAAAGAAAGTATTTATTTTATAATGCATACGTAAACTTTTATAGGTAACTAATGATAACATGATAGGAAAATTAAGTACATATACTAAATAATTTATGATACGTATTTAATAAATTAATACAAGTAACGGTATATTATACAACGTGTTTTGAAAATACCCAATAAAAAGAATTATGAAAATTTCATTTTGAAAGATGTCAAAAAGTGCAAATTGAACTTAATTTCACATTTGAACTTAATTTTTTTTTATTGGGTATTTTGAAACAAAGAATTCTTACTTTAACTTGAGTTTGCAGAAGTACTATGACTAATATACCTTTAGAGAACTGTAGGCCACCTAAAGCGACCGCAAGCATCAAATTACAGGCTAAAATAGATGGTTTGTTTTGAGCTTTTTAAAATATGTGCTACTTCATCCATCGATTTTTGCATTTGTTAACATGGAACGGTCGCTCACAGTCTTGAGAATTTATTTTTCAGAGCTTTCAACAAAAAAATATTAGAGTCAATCGTTTTGAGATTATTTTAGATCATCGAAAAAAATGGTACTGCGAAATTGAGAAACGAGTTACGCTCTTTAGTATATAAATTTTTAGTACTCCAGAGTTATATTAGTCAAGGAATTGACTCGAATCTCACCATACAACTTGCAGCTCGTTTTCGTTGTCGTTATCTGGCATGTCAGGCACATCCAGTCTCTTCTCTCTTCTATTCAGATTACTGAACTGTGGGGTTGTCTTAGGGGTTTGGTCCAGTTTCGGCGTCGTAGGGAAACTGTAAACATATCGGGATATTGCAGCAAGGTATATGGGGTGCTTTTAAAATAAATTAGTAAGCAAAATTTTAGGAGGTGATTCTTCATATGAAACTGAACAATTTTCCCCAGAAAACTTATACGAAATTCTCAATAAAAAAGGCAAATCAGCTGATCGCACAAGTTGTATGGAGAGGCAATTTTTTCATATTTCGACCTATGTTCCCTGGGGAAAGTTGTTCAGTTTAGTGGGCAAATTCACATCCTTAATTTTCGCTAACTAATTTTAAGGCACCAAATATAATCTGAAAACTTTACAACTCCTATTTCAAGGGTATCAAGTGGTTCTAGAACCACATGTCACTGCCTATCCCTAAAAGGGTTATAGGCGTAAGCTTGATAAAGACTTACGGTCTCGGAGGGGTGGGGGGCACGGTCTTCGTTGACAGTTTGGCGCGCAACCGGTCCACTTCTTCACGGAGCTCTCTGGAACAGACAATGTCATACGTTATTACGACGCATCATGACAACCGTCGGAAATGAGATACATGATTGGATTTAATTGTAGTGTATTCTGTGTCAACTATTCTCAATATGATAACGACCATTCTCAATTTCGCATTTTTAATTTCTTCTTCTTATTATGTAGGTATAGTCAAGTGTGTGGCGAACTAGGCTAACCCTGGTGTCAGAGTTTTTAAACATCACAACGACCTCTGACATGGCTAAGCTTATTGCGTTTTACGTTGTCGAACTTTCAGTAGCTTTGTGTGCACACTTAAATGGCCACCCTAGTTGACTAATGTACTGAAAGAAACGCTGCGTGAAGGGTGCCTGAATCCGACGGGCATGACACAGACTTTTTTAAACATTAACGAAAGTGGTTTAGCTCATACGTAGTGGTCTCTGCTTACCCTGATAGGACACGGACGTGAGCTTATGTATTTAGTTACCTGTTAGCGCGTCGTAAAGGTGGTGACACGAATGGCCTCCGTCCTGACCGCCCGAACAACTTGTTGCTTAGTGAACACTTCTTACGACTTGCTTCTTCTACTTTTGCCTGCAAAAATGACAAATTTTTCAGTACCTATCCGAGTTGTAATTCGTGGTGGTAATTGGTGAGAGCCTATCTACTTTTTATGCAATCTCAGTGTTATTTTAAATTATTTCTGAAGAGATAAACTTGTGTCACAGGTGTACGCATAGTCTACCCGTTAAGTTGCACTTAGTTGTTGCTGTGATCTGTTAAAACTAAGAATCGCATTTTAAATTATATCCGTAACATAGGCCTGTACAGAGGACAGTTACCCAAATTTATTGAAAAACCGTTCTTATTGCAACAGCGCAGAGTGCACTTGATGTGTGGCCCACGGTACAAAATAAAAGTTTGAAATTTGTTACTACCATTAAAAAATCAGGACCGATCGAGGTGGAGATCCCTGGGGGAGGCCTATGTCCAGCAGTGGACGTCTTGCGGCTGACATGATGATGATGATTAAAAAAATATAATTTTGGATAATTCACATAGCGCCATCCGACCCCAAACTGAGCAAGGCTTTTGTTATAGATGTTAATAGCTGTTATACTATAACAATAGATTAAAATATAAATTCGAATGCCAGTAAGTAGGTGGAAGAGTGGATGAAAAAGACGTTATACCTGTAAAAAGTCGATGAGTTTGGCTTGTTGCCGCAGCGTGGCGTCCGCCTTGGTCTCTCGGGTGCGCCACCATGCGGTCGCCGCCTCGCTAGCCTCGCGGAGAGCTGCGATTTCCTCCTTTAGAAAAATACAGGATAACATTTGTAGTATCCAGAAATTTTCCGATTTTCATGTTGCGAACACAGCGATGGACACATAACATGATAAACTAAATAAAGCTGATTTTTTCACGCACGCGGGATTGCCCCTGCAAGTGTCTTCTTTCAAATATGCATGAAAATATTGTCATTTTTTTCGAAAAAAGAACACGCGAAGTATCGCATTTACGGACAAAGAAAACCAATCCATTCCTCGAGCGTTTTTTGTTACAACGCTCCAGAAATCCATCGTTGGAGCGCTTTTTAAATTTGGAACATTACAACGCTCACCAAATTGATTGCTGGAGCGTTTTTTGAATTTGGAACATTACTTACATCACCAAATCCATTGCTGGAGCGTTTTTTTTAAATTTGGAACATTACAATTCTCACCAAATCCAAAGTAGCTCAGTCTGTGGGGAAATGCTCAGGCCTTTGCATTGCAAAAGGTGGCGTAGAAAATGTTTTGACACAATATTGTTTAGGTTTGGCAGGTTAATAAAAATCCAAGTTCTCGACCTTGAAGGACCCAGGCGTTAGCCGCCATCTTGAATTAAAGGTGCCAAAATTATGTATATTTTAAATAACTTCTCAATTATTTACTAAATCACAAAAGTGTCTATGAAGGGTTCAAAGAAAACAAAATTGCCTACATTTTTTGCATACATGATTATTTTGTAAGTCTTAAAGGTAAAAAGTTACAAGCGACGGAAATATTAATATTTACAAAAAATAATTTAGTTTGGGCTGTGCATTGATATGTCAGTCAATTAACCCCCTTAATCCCCTTAGGGGTAGAATTTTCAAAAATGCCTCCTTAGTGGATGCCTACACTGTATAAGGTATCTATGTGCAAAATTTCAGGTCCCTAGTTCTAGCGCTTTGGGCTGTGCGTTGATCGTTCACGCAGTCAGTTTATCCTTCTTTCACCCCTTTGGGGGTAGAATTTTCAAAATTGCTGATACACGTGTTAATTATTTTTTAATCATCATCCTACATACGAAGTTCTAAGATCCTAACTTCAAAATTCACGGACTTTCATACAAACTTCCATCCCCTATTTAACCCCCTTAGGGGTGGAATGTCCAAAAATCGCTCCTTAGTGGATGCCTACACTACATAAGGTATCTATGTGCAAAATTTCAAGTCCGTAAGTCCAGCGGTTTGGGCTGTGCGTTGTGTACCCCCAGTCATTTATCATTTTATATATTAGATTTTTGTAAATATTATTATTTCCGTCGCTTGTAACTTTTTACCTTTAAGACTTACAGAATAATCATGTATGCAAAAAATTTAGGCAATTTTATCTTCTTTGAACCCTTCATAGACACTTTTGTGATTTAGTAAACAATTGAGAAGTTATTTAAAATATACCTAATTTTGGCCCCTTTAATTCAAGATGGCGGCTAACGCCTGGGTCCTTCAAGGTCGAGAACTTGGATTTTTACTAACCTGCCCATACCTAAACAATATTGTGTCAAAACATTTTCTACGCCACCTTTTGCAATGCAAAACTACCTACAGACTGAACTATAGATGGAGCGTTGGAACATTACAACGCTATCCAGTAATATGAAACGGCGCGGCGTGCTGGGGTTATTAAACACTCTTAAAATGAATGTAAGTATAATCTAAAAAGTATGTTCCATTTCCCTGCATTCTTTTGAGAAAAGCACTATGCCTCAGCGGAAATAGCAATCGCCTGTTTCGCATTAGTGAAGTCCTCGCCTACGCTATGGCTTGGCCTTCAAACTTTTCCCCGCGGCTTCGCTCGCGTTAAGAACTCTTTTGGTCACCATTTCATTCTAGGGGTCAAGGGATGATTTTCGAAAAATCGCGATACACGTGTCCGTTTATTAACGTCAAGAAATTGTTTTATCCATACAAACTTCGAACCCCCATTTTACCCCTTAGGGGTGGAATTTCGAAAAATACTCTCTTAGTGCTTGCCTACATCATAAAAGACACCTTTTTGCCAAATTTTAGTTTTGAGGGTTTGGACTGGGCGTTGATGAGTCAGTGAAACAGGACCTCCAATTTTATATATAAGATTTCGTGGCCTTTGCAATAATGTAGCATTTCCATATTTACGTGCTTATTGCACGCATTACCTGGTGCGTGGCTAGCTCGGCCTGCAGCTGCAGTGCGGCGGCGTGGTGCTGGTGCGGTGTATTGTAGTGTGTGTGTGTGTACCTGGTGCGTGGCTAGCTCGGCCTGCAGCTGCAGTGCGGCGGCGTGGTGCTGGTGCGGTGTATTGTAGTGTGTGTGTGTACCTGGTGCGTGGCTAGCTCGGCCTGCAGCTGCAGTGCGGCGGCGTGGTGCTGGTGCGGTGTATTGTAGTGTGTGTGTGTACCTGGTGCGTGGCTAGCTCGGCCTGCAGCTGCAGTGCGGCGGCGTGGTGCTGGTGCGGTGTATTGTAGTGTGTGTGTGTGTACCTGGTGCGTGGCTAGCTCGGCCTGCAGCTGCAGTGCGGCGGCGTGGTGCTGGTGCGGTGTATTGTAGTGTGTGTGTACCTGGTGCGTGGCTAGCTCGGCCTGCAGCTGCAGTGCGGCGGCGTGGTGCTGGTGCGGTGTATTGTAGTGTGTGTGTGTACCTGGTGCGTGGCTAGCTCGGCCTGCAGCTGCAGTGCGGCGGCGTGGTGCTGGTGCGGTGTATTGTAGTGTGTGTGTGTGTACCTGGTGCGTGGCTAGCTCGGCCTGCAGCTGCAGTGCGGCGGCGTGGTGCTGGTGCGGTGTATTGTAGTGTGTGTGTGTACCTGGTGCGTGGCTAGCTCGGCCTGCAGCTGCAGTGCGGCGGCGTGGTGCTGGTGCGGTGTATTGTAGTGTGTGTGTGTACCTGGTGCGTGGCTAGCTCGGCCTGCAGCTGCAGTGCGGCGGCGTGGTGCTGGTGCGGTGTATTGTAGTGTGTGTGTGTACCTGGTGCGTGGCTAGCTCGGCCTGCAGCTGCAGTGCGGCGGCGTGGTGCTGGTGCGGTGTATTGTAGTGTGTGTGTGTACCTGGTGCGTGGCTAGCTCGGCCTGCAGCTGCAGTGCGGCGGCGTGGTGCTGGTGCGGTGTATTGTAGTGTGTGTGTGTACCTGGTGCGTGGCTAGCTCGGCCTGCAGCTGCAGTGCGGCGGCGTGGTGCTGGTGCGGTGTATTGTAGTGTGTGTGTGTACCTGGTGCGTGGCTAGCTCGGCCTGCAGCTGCAGTGCGGCGGCGTGGTGCTGGTGCGGTGTATTGTAGTGTGTGTGTGTGTACCTGGTGCGTGGCTAGCTCGGCCTGCAGCTGCAGTGCGGCGGCGTGGTGCTGGTGCGGTGTATTGTAGTGTGTGTGTGTGTACCTGGTGCGTGGCTAGCTCGGCCTGCAGCTGCAGTGCGGCGGCGTGGTGCTGGTGCGGTGTATTGTAGTGTGTGTGTACCTGGTGCGTGGCTAGCTCGGCCTGCAGCTGCAGTGCGGCGGCGTGGTGCTGGTGCGGTGTATTGTAGTGTGTGTGTGTGTACCTGGTGCGTGGCTAGCTCGGCCTGCAGCTGCAGTGCGGCGGCGTGGTGCTGGTGCGGTGTATTGTAGTGTGTGTGTGTGTACCTGGTGCGTGGCTAGCTCGGCCTGCAGCTGCAGTGCGGCGGCGTGGTGCTGGTGCGGTGTATTGTAGTGTGTGTGTGTACCTGGTGCGTGGCTAGCTCGGCCTGCAGCTGCAGTGCGGCGGCGTGGTGCTGGTGCGGTGTATTGTAGTGTGTGTGTGTGTACCTGGTGCGTGGCTAGCTCGGCCTGCAGCTGCAGTGCGGCGGCGTGGTGCTGGTGCGGTGTATTGTAGTGTGTGTGTGTGTGTGTACCTGGTGCGTGGCTAGCTCGGCCTGCAGCTGCAGTGCGGCGGCGTGGTGCTGGTGCGGTGTATTGTAGTGTGTGTGTACCTGGTGCGTGGCTAGCTCGGCCTGCAGCTGCAGTGCGGCGGCGTGGTGCTGGTGCGGTGTATTGTAGTGTGTGTGTACCTGGTGCGTGGCTAGCTCGGCCTGCAGCTGCAGTGCGGCGGCGTGGTGCTGGTGCGGTGTATTGTAGTGTGTGTGTGTGTACCTGGTGCGTGGCTAGCTCGGCCTGCAGCTGCAGTGCGGCGGCGTGGTGCTGGTGCGGTGTATTGTAGTGTGTGTGTGTACCTGGTGCGTGGCTAGCTCGGCCTGCAGCTGCAGTGCGGCGGCGTGGTGCTGGTGCGGTGTATTGTAGTGTGTGTGTGTACCTGGTGCGTGGCTAGCTCGGCCTGCAGCTGCAGTGCGGCGGCGTGGTGCTGGTGCGGTGTATTGTAGTGTGTGTGTGTACCTGGTGCGTGGCTAGCTCGGCCTGCAGCTGCAGTGCGGCGGCGTGGTGCTGGTGCGGTGTATTGTAGTGTGTGTGTGTACCTGGTGCGTGGCTAGCTCGGCCTGCAGCTGCAGTGCGGCGGCGTGGTGCTGGTGCGGTGTATTGTAGTGTGTGTGTGTGTACCTGGTGCGTGGCTAGCTCGGCCTGCAGCTGCAGTGCGGCGGCGTGGTGCTGGTGCGGTGTATTGTAGTGTGTGTGTACCTGGTGCGTGGCTAGCTCGGCCTGCAGCTGCAGTGCGGCGGCGTGGTGCTGGTGCGGTGTATTGTAGTGTGTGTGTGTGTACCTGGTGCGTGGCTAGCTCGGCCTGCAGCTGCAGTGCGGCGGCGTGGTGCTGGTGCGGTGTATTGTAGTGTGTGTGTGTACCTGGTGCGTGGCTAGCTCGGCCTGCAGCTGCAGTGCGGCGGCGTGGTGCTGGTGCGGTGTATTGTAGTGTGTGTGTGTGTACCTGGTGCGTGGCTAGCTCGGCCTGCAGCTGCAGTGCGGCGGCGTGGTGCTGGTGCGGTGTATTGTAGTGTGTGTGTGTGTACCTGGTGCGTGGCTAGCTCGGCCTGCAGCTGCAGTGCGGCGGCGTGGTGCTGGTGCGGTGTATTGTAGTGTGTGTGTGTACCTGGTGCGTGGCTAGCTCGGCCTGCAGCTGCAGTGCGGCGGCGTGGTGCTGGTGCGGTGTATTGTAGTGTGTGTGTGTACCTGGTGCGTGGCTAGCTCGGCCTGCAGCTGCAGTGCGGCGGCGTGGTGCTGGTGCGGTGTATTGTAGTGTGTGTGTGTACCTGGTGCGTGGCTAGCTCGGCCTGCAGCTGCAGTGCGGCGGCGTGGTGCTGGTGCGGTGTATTGTAGTGTGTGTGTGTGTACCTGGTGCGTGGCTAGCTCGGCCTGCAGCTGCAGTGCGGCGGCGTGGTGCTGGTGCGGTGTATTGTAGTGTGTGTGTGTACCTGGTGCGTGGCTAGCTCGGCCTGCAGCTGCAGTGCGGCGGCGTGGTGCTGGTGCGGTGTATTGTAGTGTGTGTGTGTACCTGGTGCGTGGCTAGCTCGGCCTGCAGCTGCAGTGCGGCGGCGTGGTGCTGGTGCGGTGTATTGTAGTGTGTGTGTACCTGGTGCGTGGCTAGCTCGGCCTGCAGCTGCAGTGCGGCGGCGTGGTGCTGGTGCGGTGTATTGTAGTGTGTGTGTGTGTACCTGGTGCGTGGCTAGCTCGGCCTGCAGCTGCAGTGCGGCGGCGTGGTGCTGGTGCGGTGTATTGTAGTGTGTGTGTGTACCTGGTGCGTGGCTAGCTCGGCCTGCAGCTGCAGTGCGGCGGCGTGGTGCTGGTGCGGTGTATTGTAGTGTGTGTGTGTACCTGGTGCGTGGCTAGCTCGGCCTGCAGCTGCAGTGCGGCGGCGTGGTGCTGGTGCGGTGTATTGTAGTGTGTGTGTGTACCTGGTGCGTGGCTAGCTCGGCCTGCAGCTGCAGTGCGGCGGCGTGGTGCTGGTGCGGTGTATTGTAGTGTGTGTGTGTGTACCTGGTGCGTGGCTAGCTCGGCCTGCAGCTGCAGTGCGGCGGCGTGGTGCTGGTGCGGTGTATTGTAGTGTGTGTGTGTACCTGGTGCGTGGCTAGCTCGGCCTGCAGCTGCAGTGCGGCGGCGTGGTGCTGGTGCGGTGTATTGTAGTGTGTGTGTGTGTACCTGGTGCGTGGCTAGCTCGGCCTGCAGCTGCAGTGCGGCGGCGTGGTGCTGGTGCGGTGTATTGTAGTGTGTGTGTGTACCTGGTGCGTGGCTAGCTCGGCCTGCAGCTGCAGTGCGGCGGCGTGGTGCTGGTGCGGTGTATTGTAGTGTGTGTGTACCTGGTGCGTGGCTAGCTCGGCCTGCAGCTGCAGTGCGGCGGCGTGGTGCTGGTGCGGTGTATTGTAGTGTGTGTGTGTGTACCTGGTGCGTGGCTAGCTCGGCCTGCAGCTGCAGTGCGGCGGCGTGGTGCTGGTGCGGTGTATTGTAGTGTGTGTGTGTGTACCTGGTGCGTGGCTAGCTCGGCCTGCAGCTGCAGTGCGGCGGCGTGGTGCTGGTGCGGTGTATTGTAGTGTGTGTGTGTGTGTACCTGGTGCGTGGCTAGCTCGGCCTGCAGCTGCAGTGCGGCGGCGTGGTGCTGGTGCGGTGTATTGTAGTGTGTGTGTACCTGGTGCGTGGCTAGCTCGGCCTGCAGCTGCAGTGCGGCGGCGTGGTGCTGGTGCGGTGTATTGTAGTGTGTGTGTGTGTACCTGGTGCGTGGCTAGCTCGGCCTGCAGCTGCAGTGCGGCGGCGTGGTGCTGGTGCGGTGTATTGTAGTGTGTGTGTGTACCTGGTGCGTGGCTAGCTCGGCCTGCAGCTGCAGTGCGGCGGCGTGGTGCTGGTGCGGTGTATTGTAGTGTGTGTGTACCTGGTGCGTGGCTAGCTCGGCCTGCAGCTGCAGTGCGGCGGCGTGGTGCTGGTGCGGTGTATTGTAGTGTGTGTGTGTGTGTACCTGGTGCGTGGCTAGCTCGGCCTGCAGCTGCAGTGCGGCGGCGTGGTGCTGGTGCGGTGTATTGTAGTGTGTGTGTACCTGGTGCGTGGCTAGCTCGGCCTGCAGCTGCAGTGCGGCGGCGTGGTGCTGGTGCGGTGTATTGTAGTGTGTGTGTGTGTACCTGGTGCGTGGCTAGCTCGGCCTGCAGCTGCAGTGCGGCGGCGTGGTGCTGGTGCGGTGTATTGTAGTGTGTGTGTACCTGGTGCGTGGCTAGCTCGGCCTGCAGCTGCAGTGCGGCGGCGTGGTGCTGGTGCGGTGTATTGTAGTGTGTGTGTACCTGGTGCGTGGCTAGCTCGGCCTGCAGCTGCAGTGCGGCGGCGTGGTGCTGGTGCGGTGTATTGTAGTGTGTGTGTGTGTACCTGGTGCGTGGCTAGCTCGGCCTGCAGCTGCAGTGCGGCGGCGTGGTGCTGGTGCGGTGTATTGTAGTGTGTGTGTGTACCTGGTGCGTGGCTAGCTCGGCCTGCAGCTGCAGTGCGGCGGCGTGGTGCTGGTGCGGTGTATTGTAGTGTGTGTGTGTACCTGGTGCGTGGCTAGCTCGGCCTGCAGCTGCAGTGCGGCGGCGTGGTGCTGGTGCGGTGTATTGTAGTGTGTGTGTGTACCTGGTGCGTGGCTAGCTCGGCCTGCAGCTGCAGTGCGGCGGCGTGGTGCTGGTGCGGTGTATTGTAGTGTGTGTGTGTGTACCTGGTGCGTGGCTAGCTCGGCCTGCAGCTGCAGTGCGGCGGCGTGGTGCTGGTGCGGTGTATTGTAGTGTGTGTGTGTACCTGGTGCGTGGCTAGCTCGGCCTGCAGCTGCAGTGCGGCGGCGTGGTGCTGGTGCGGTGTATTGTAGTGTGTGTGTGTGTACCTGGTGCGTGGCTAGCTCGGCCTGCAGCTGCAGTGCGGCGGCGTGGTGCTGGTGCGGTGTATTGTAGTGTGTGTGTGTACCTGGTGCGTGGCTAGCTCGGCCTGCAGCTGCAGTGCGGCGGCGTGGTGCTGGTGCGGTGTATTGTAGTGTGTGTGTACCTGGTGCGTGGCTAGCTCGGCCTGCAGCTGCAGTGCGGCGGCGTGGTGCTGGTGCGGTGTATTGTAGTGTGTGTGTGTGTACCTGGTGCGTGGCTAGCTCGGCCTGCAGCTGCAGTGCGGCGGCGTGGTGCTGGTGCGGTGTATTGTAGTGTGTGTGTGTGTACCTGGTGCGTGGCTAGCTCGGCCTGCAGCTGCAGTGCGGCGGCGTGGTGCTGGTGCGGTGTATTGTAGTGTGTGTGTGTGTGTACCTGGTGCGTGGCTAGCTCGGCCTGCAGCTGCAGTGCGGCGGCGTGGTGCTGGTGCGGTGTATTGTAGTGTGTGTGTACCTGGTGCGTGGCTAGCTCGGCCTGCAGCTGCAGTGCGGCGGCGTGGTGCTGGTGCGGTGTATTGTAGTGTGTGTGTGTGTACCTGGTGCGTGGCTAGCTCGGCCTGCAGCTGCAGTGCGGCGGCGTGGTGCTGGTGCGGTGTATTGTAGTGTGTGTGTGTACCTGGTGCGTGGCTAGCTCGGCCTGCAGCTGCAGTGCGGCGGCGTGGTGCTGGTGCGGTGTATTGTAGTGTGTGTGTACCTGGTGCGTGGCTAGCTCGGCCTGCAGCTGCAGTGCGGCGGCGTGGTGCTGGTGCGGTGTATTGTAGTGTGTGTGTGTGTGTACCTGGTGCGTGGCTAGCTCGGCCTGCAGCTGCAGTGCGGCGGCGTGGTGCTGGTGCGGTGTATTGTAGTGTGTGTGTACCTGGTGCGTGGCTAGCTCGGCCTGCAGCTGCAGTGCGGCGGCGTGGTGCTGGTGCGGTGTATTGTAGTGTGTGTGTGTGTACCTGGTGCGTGGCTAGCTCGGCCTGCAGCTGCAGTGCGGCGGCGTGGTGCTGGTGCGGTGTATTGTAGTGTGTGTGTGTGTGTGTACCTGGTGCGTGGCTAGCTCGGCCTGCAGCTGCAGTGCGGCGGCGTGGTGCTGGTGCGGTGTATTGTAGTGTGTGTGTACCTGGTGCGTGGCTAGCTCGGCCTGCAGCTGCAGTGCGGCGGCGTGGTGCTGGTGCGGTGTATTGTAGTGTGTGTGTGTGTACCTGGTGCGTGGCTAGCTCGGCCTGCAGCTGCAGTGCGGCGGCGTGGTGCTGGTGCGGTGTATTGTAGTGTGTGTGTGTACCTGGTGCGTGGCTAGCTCGGCCTGCAGCTGCAGTGCGGCGGCGTGGTGCTGGTGCGGTGTATTGTAGTGTGTGTGTGTACCTGGTGCGTGGCTAGCTCGGCCTGCAGCTGCAGTGCGGCGGCGTGGTGCTGGTGCGGTGTATTGTAGTGTGTGTGTGTACCTGGTGCGTGGCTAGCTCGGCCTGCAGCTGCAGTGCGGCGGCGTGGTGCTGGTGCGGTGTATTGTAGTGTTTGTGTACCTGGTGCGTGGCTAGCTCGGCCTGCAGCTGCAGTGCGGCGGCGTGGTGCTGGTGCGGTGTATTGTAGTGTGTGTGTGTGTACCTGGTGCGTGGCTAGCTCGGCCTGCAGCTGCAGTGCGGCGGCGTGGTGCTGGTGCGGTGTATTGTAGTGTGTGTGTGTACCTGGTGCGTGGCTAGCTCGGCCTGCAGCTGCAGTGCGGCGGCGTGGTGCTGGTGCGGTGTATTGTAGTGTGTGTGTGTGTACCTGGTGCGTGGCTAGCTCGGCCTGCAGCTGCAGTGCGGCGGCGTGGTGCTGGTGCGGTGTATTGTAGTGTGTGTGTGTACCTGGTGCGTGGCTAGCTCGGCCTGCAGCTGCAGTGCGGCGGCGTGGTGCTGGTGCGGTGTATTGTAGTGTGTGTGTGTGTACCTGGTGCGTGGCTAGCTCGGCCTGCAGCTGCAGTGCGGCGGCGTGGTGCTGGTGCGGTGTATTGTAGTGTGTGTGTGTGTGTACCTGGTGCGTGGCTAGCTCGGCCTGCAGCTGCAGTGCGGCGGCGTGGTGCTGGTGCGGTGTATTGTAGTGTGTGTGTACCTGGTGCGTGGCTAGCTCGGCCTGCAGCTGCAGTGCGGCGGCGTGGTGCTGGTGCGGTGTATTGTAGTGTGTGTGTGTGTACCTGGTGCGTGGCTAGCTCGGCCTGCAGCTGCAGTGCGGCGGCGTGATGCTGGTGCGGTGTATTGTAGTGTGTGTGTGTACCTGGTGCGTGGCTAGCTCGGCCTGCAGCTGCAGTGCGGCGGCGTGGTGCTGGTGCGGTGTATTGTAGTGTGTGTGTGTACCTGGTGCGTGGCTAGCTCGGCCTGCAGCTGCAGTGCGGCGGCGTGGTGCTGGTGCGCGCGCGTGCGGTGCTGGCTGCACTCCTCCTGCAGGTCGCGCACGCGGCGCACGGCGGCCGCTAGAGCTGCCTCGGCCGCCGACTGCTGCGTCTCCAGCGCTGTCGCGCGCAGCTCTAGCTCCGCCACTCGCGCCTCGCGGTTTTCCAGACGTTCCTGTAATGATTATACTTTCTAGCACTTTAATACTCGACGCGCATTATAGGCGGAGTACCGCGTCGATATAGTTATTGACTGGTGCATTGCACAGCTTTAGAATTACTTGAATGGTAGAATGTACACATACTTAAGATCATCTAAATTAACTATATGTAGATCATACCATCTAAATTAACTATACGTAGAGGTAAAGGCATTGAGGTAGAAATTAAAGGTATTCTAAATAGATGGCTATCATGGAGGTAAAAACTAAAGGCATTCTAAGTAGATAGTTATGACTGGCCTTTGTACATTTCTTGTTTGATTGTTAATGGTAACTTTGTTTGTGCAAAAGATCGGAGGTAGGATATGGAGGTAGACTGTGGACGGTACCCTGAGTAGCTGCAGCTGGCAGTGCGCGTGGTGCACCTGGTCGCGCGCCTCGTCGTGCTGCGAGAGCGCCGCGCTGGCCGCCGCCGCGCGCTCCGCCGCCGCGCGCTCCGCCTCCTCCAGCCGCCGCCGGCACGACTCCAGCTCGCCACGCATGCGGCCGGTCTCTTTCTAACATATAAGATGGATATACACATTTGATAGATAGATAACATCTTTATTTACACTCAGTTAAACAAACTAATAACATCAAAAGAAACTACAACTTACAACTAATAATTAAAACAAAACAAAGGAAACACTGTATTTAAAAGAGTGCTGTGCTGACTTAGCGTGTGCTGCCACTTCAGGACAGCGTTGTTCTTCCGTCAGCACCCGAACATGAATGGCTCGGCCTTCAAACTTCAAACTTATACTCGACCTGCAATTGCCTATTTCGCGGCCTTTGCAATAATGTCCTATTATATTTATTTGCGCAGAAAAACGCAGGCAAAGCCGACAAAAACCGAATGTCAATGCTAGCGAAAGGTATTGCTTTACGATAACATTATAAATGCAACGTACACAAGGGCAGGGAACCTGATGGATAACCGAAATGGCAATTGATCATGAGCGTTTCCATGCTTCGGAAGGCACGTCAAGACGGCGGTCCCAGCTTTTGTCGAATGACTACAGTCGTAAAGCCAAGTCAGAGGCCATATATGGGGGTTTGAAAACTCACACCAACGTTAGTCAAGTTTGCTAAACACTTGACCTGCATGATAAAGAAGAAAGGATACCAAAAAAAAAATATTTAGAGAAATTCGCGCCATTCAGACTGTTGCGCATGTACAATTGTACACCGGCGTAACTTATGACAGTGATACTACTGTATGGAACCTCGTATTTATTGCCGTTTCTGAGCTTAGCGACGTTTTCTCATACAGTGATGATGAAATTTCGCACCTCTAGCAATGGACACTTTCTGAACATTACAGTGGGCTGACAAGGGCTATTTCTAAATATCTAAACTGTATAACTGTGTTGAAGCGCTCTTAGAGCTAAGCAGTGGCGTTCGCTGATCTGAACCGATGGTTAAGCAACGTGACCTGTGACAATTTATCACGAGCGTTTCTGTGCTTCCGAGAGCACGTTAATCCATCGGTCCTGGCTGTTGTCGATTCTCTACAGTATTAAACCAAGTAAGAGACTATTTGGCGGTTTGAAAATTTTGACACCAAGGTCAGCCACATACTTGATTATACAGGTGATAAAAACCTCCTAGCTATATTCAAAATCCTGAACTAGTATCACTTACTGAACATTTTTTTTAATAAATATATTTTTATTTTTTTTCGGTGTTTTTTTTTCCTAAACGTAGACACCACTCGGGTGCACCCCCCGAGCGCTACCCGCACCCCTCGCGTGCCTGGTGTAGTAGTAATATCTACGTTTAGGAAAAAAATGAACTATTCCCATTTTATAAATGTTTTCTTTTAGTGATACTGTTCAGGATTTTGAATATAGCTAGGAGGTTTTTTATCACCCAGTATACACATCAATACATCAGTATGTGTGTATCTTCACGAACTGAATTATCAATTGTCAGTATTCCCAAATGAAAACTCACTTTATAACGATGCGTACGCTCCTTTATTATATGTTTAAAGTCTTTTCTGGACATGAAAATATTGTATTTATTATATCTGTCATTCATAGAATTTTCTTTTTTACATTTTTTTCTATATTTATCTTGCTTTTTCTTCTTCATGCAATGTGGTAAACAGTTCCACAAACAGTACTAGTAAGAGTTACCATCTTCAAAATTGTTTTTAGAAACCATATAACTAGTTTAAAAGAGCTCTTGACGACTAATCTTTTAATTTTTTCGTCTTTATTTTCGTAACTTGTATAATTCTTGCGATTTAGATTTAAAGGATCATAGATTGCCACAGAACATACACTTTTATAATCAAATTCACAGAATTATTGACTTTTCCTAATATTAGCTTAATTATATTATCGACAGTACTCTGCGCATACAAAGCAACACTAAGTAAACGAATAAGTATCAAGAATAAAGAATTTTGTTTACTTTCAAGTATCCACTACTATTTCCTTTGTTATTAGAACAAGTAGGTACATTTACAATAATCGTTATGTAACGGCCTCGGACTAGTATTTGTATGTATTAAAGTCTAAATGTAGTCATAAAGATAGGAAAACCCGTAAAATTATATAGCGTGAAGATAGTCTCTATTAGTTCATGCTTTGACTTTAAATTAGTTGATGAAACTTTAAAGGATAATCCTCCTCATGAAACTAAACAACTTTCGCCAAGGAACCTAAATGAAATTCTCTAAACTTTCCAAATCAGCTACCTACTCAATTGCACAAATTGTATAAAGCGAATTTTTTTTTTCGTATTCCGACCTATATTTCTTGGGGAATGTTATTATGGTGGTTCGATGAGGTTTCTCAAAGCGCAAAGCTCGCTAGATGGCGCCACTTTTGCAAATTTCTAGTTTTTATTTTTTTGTGAAATTGTCCTGTTATTTGTATGGCTTAAAACGTGTTTCGCGCACTCTTTATATAAATATTGATGTATTGAAACAAAAATTGAACAGTCATTTCATACAAAAATCATCCACTAATCGTGACGGAGTGAAATTTAATGCTATTTTGAACATTTCACTCACACATATATATGATATTTCCCTGTTTCTTGTAATAGACTTATAATAGACTATTTCACCTATTTCTAAAACAGTAAAACGGTCTAGCGGTACTACGTTAGGATTGCGTGCGGGAGGTGACGGATCAAATCCGTTCGTGTGATCTCCTATTTACTGTTTTTATTTTTGTTTATTTATTCAATATAATATTTTTTTATAATAATTTGGTATACTTATAAAATAAAATGCAGTAAATTTGATTTTTTATGTCCATTTACTCACGAAAATTCCCTACTTTATAATAATGGATTATTATTAACTTTTTACAGTGTTATTTTATTATACGTGAAAAACTCGTTCAAAATTAGTTCACTTTTATAAAAAATCTAATTATTTAATTTGATTATTACATTATTCAAGATCAATACATTTAGCTCCCTTTGGTACCCGCCGCAGTACTACTACTTCTGGTAAAATAGAATTTTTATAAAATTGAACTAGTTTTGGGATCATGGTTTCAATAAATTGTTCATTTCTTTGGACTTCAATTACTGTTATTGGAGTTGAAGCATTCACGAAGCAAATAAAATAACATTTGTTCATATTTGTTATTCTCATTTGCCCCTGTACCTGAAACAAAAACAGTTTTATTTTAGAAATAGCTTTCCGCCCGCAGCTATGCCCGCGTGCACTACTATATTATGCATGTATTATACATATAAACCTTCCTCTTGAATCACTCTATCTATTAAAAAACCGCATCAAAATCCATTGCGTAGTTTTAAATATCTAAGCATACATAAGGACAGGTACTGGGATTATAGGAAAACTAATTTTGTAGGTTGTAGGAAGAAAGATAAATAAAAATCGAAAACTTATAAAATTATTATTTACCTGGTAGTAGAAACTGTGCTTTTTATTTCAATAATTGGAAAGTTCTTCCTTTCTTTTACGGCAGTGAGGATATCTTCGTAATTCCTTGCTAATGAAGGAAAACATTTTATTTCTATAGCTGCATCTTCATTTTGCACTATACCTAAAATAAATATTCTAAAGTTACAAGTTGACCAAACAACTATTTGACCAAGTTGTCACTGTAAATATTGCCATTTTCATCTTACCATCGGGGCTGGCGCCTAGAAAACCAAATTCTGCATCAATAAAGAGTCCAGCTTGACGTACTCTCTTTTTATAATTTTCTATAAAGAATGTCCTCGCAACTGGTTCGTTCTGCTGTCCATAAAGCATGTCTTTTGTCAGAATGTTGCTTTTGTATAGTACTTCCTTGACGTGGTTATGAGACGGCGTAGTTTTTCTTCTTTTAGAAATCTATAACAAAACAGTGTCAAAAAATAAGGGTCCACAATATACAAGGTGTCGTTTTGGTCATTTACAACCTCAGGTCAGGGATGACAAAAGGTACTCATAAAAACGAATTACTCATTTGTTTTTTATACCAATATACAAGCATTTCTTTGTATTTTTACCATATGAAAACAAATAAAGCACATAAAAACTGAAATTCAAAAATCAAATAAAAATAAGCATAATAGCTATTTTCTTTACCATCCCAGACGCTGAGTTGTAGTTATGACCATAGCTTCTCTTAGCCCACCCACCATCCACCACAACTTCAATGTAAGAAACACCATCACTAGTGATTTGACCTTTTTCAATAGCTATAGCTCTCTCTTGTTCACCTATTTTCTTTATTTCTTCTGTAAGTTGATCTTTCCATGTATCATTTAATGATTTTTCAATTTTCCTAAATTTTTGTGCACTCATAGTGGGGATGTCCATCACATTCGTTACGTGAGAAGCCTGTGTATAATAACTCCCTCCTGTAACAGTTTCCCACACAAAGCCTGAATTTAATTTTCCATCATCGCTACTCTCATTGCTTTCTCTAAATTCTTTGTCACACATGCTACATTTAAAAATAAATATACTGTTGAATCCTGTCCGCAGCTCTCTGAAAAACTGAATGGTACCTACTATTGGTACAAGTTTTTGTGTGCTTTTCCAAAGAAAATGCCCAGCGAAGAACATGTTGTATGTCAACAATTCTGTTTCCAGTCAAGCCGTTCAAGTTATTATCAAGGTTTTTCTCAACAGTCAATTCATGACATGTTACAGTTGGATCAGTCACTGGCCAATTTATTTCCACAGCTTTAGATACAGAACTAGTGCTGGTTGATGGCTGAGAGCAAGTTGATAGCTGTTTTTTTTGTATATCAAAAGTAGTCTCCAAGCGTAGAATTGGTGCTTGTCTACTGTATGTTTTGGTAATACTTTGTCTGAAAAATTGGAAATTAAACATTTTCAGTTACATATATTATGTGAGTGACCTATGCACGTACCTAGGCAACTGTAAACTAATATGCAATAGAAATAAAAACTAATCCTGCACTTGTATTTGTTTCGTATACAGGTATTTCCATTTTTCTTTTTTTACGCCAGACTTCTTCACGACTGAAAAAACACATTAGAGTAGGGCCTGATAAGAGTGTTTGCACAAGGAAAGAAGAATACACGTGAAAAGCACCAAGCATCCAAGAAATAAAACACGAACTTACGACGTATCCCCATCATTATAGCGGGTCGGCGTGTCGGAAAAGGAGCAGCCCACGGGACTTAGCAAATTTTCGAATTTTTTTCTGTTTTCTGGTTAGCGTTGGAGTGATCGTAAAGGGGCAAAAAAAAACAAAAAAAAAATTTTTTGTGGCCCCAAAGACTCATAAAAATTTCGAGGGTTGCGGTGTCAAGATGACCCCCCATTTTATTGCCAGAAATGGATAGAGGACCCTTCTAGGAACAACGTTTGTTAAGGAGCCAAATGTCCGAAGCTCAAAATGCCAAAAGAGCTAAATGACAATAACTCAGAATGACTAAATTCATGTGGTAAACCACGTTTTGGTATTGAATTCCAAAAGCGTAAAATGACAAACGCGAAAAATGTCAAAAGAGCAAAATGTCACAATTTTGTATGTTTTGTAAAAAATGTTCGATAAGTATGGACTGCGCTTCCATACTCGCGGGAATTCCGCAATATCGGCTCGGCTAATTTAGTGTTTTAATGTTTTGACCTTGCGATTATATGGAATTTACAGTATATCGCGCAAAAGCCGTCACGAATTTAGTCTTTTTTGCTATTATTTGTGTTTTTTAAATAATGTCAAGTTCATACCTACTGCAGCATTTCTGCTTGCGATCTTTTTTATGTTCTCTTATTCTTTCCGGTCTAGTTTTCTTTTTAATTCAATATATTTCAAAATTTTAGAACTTGCTTGATTTTTGCATTTTGTTTGGGATTGAAGTTGTTAGGCAATTCGACAAAAAATTTTGGTTAAAGTTATACGAGTTTCTTAGTGAAAAGTCTGTTTTTTTAAATGAAATGATATAAAATACACGAAATAATTACCCGGATTAGATTTGGAGCTATATTGGAAATAATTTACCCGTATTATTATTGGAGCTTTTTTTAATTATCAAAATGTAAGTTTTTCACCTTTTCCTTTTTTTGTTCTCACACGCCTACTCTACCTTACCTACGTTATACAGTATACTTTTACAACATCTTCTTCACGCTCAGACAAATACTCTATCAGGCTGTTCTTGCAAGAGTTACGAGAATCCTGGGTCTTATGGTTTAAATCAAATCTGGTTATCATTTGACCTGGGGGGATTACTTCACGACCTGCAAGAGGAGAATATCCTTCTTGTATAGGTTACACTAGCTAGACATCCTTACTATTCTAAAAAATACTCATATATTTTAATTTTTCTTCCTTTTGGTGCTCTTTCGGGTATTGTGACCTTTTAGGTATCCTAGTCCAATTTGGAATTTTTGTAGTTGCAGTGCTTTTAAACTATGACATAAAGAAAGGCTGGGCAGCAGTTTTCCGCTGAGTGTACTGACAGACGTGTACCCAGTTTGCGAGCATCCCGAACCACCTGTTCCTGCCACTATTCCGTAGCGGTTTTACCAGAGGCCTCAGGAAGACCAGTAGCTAAGTTTTAGTTCCATTACCTTAAATTTACCTAATTTATTTTTGACAAAAAGCCAATTGTATCAGCAATAGTTTTATCTGTCAAGTAGGTGGGGTATTTTATTCGACGTCGAATTGTTATCTTCCTATTTGCTACAGATAATAATTCATTATAGTTAGGCCTCGTGTTTAAATTTTATGTATGGTATTGTAACCGTTCAAAATTATCCAACACTTCATTTCCAAACAAAAATATCCGTACGTTAAAAACTGTTTTAAATGTTAGGTCTTCCAATTTGTGAAGTTTCTGTTTACACCTAAAAATTTAATTATGCTAATTTTATACTTTACTATTCTGGTCTGTGTCGAATTTTTGTTACCGTTTTTTTTAATTAAATTCTTTCTTTCATTTTAAATCTCGTCTTCTTTTTTGTGTTTCGGCGATCTCCATTGTAAATTTATCGCTGAACTACCTAAATTTTGTTTCTGTTTCAGATCAAGCCCAAAATTTGCAAGGATACGTTTTAAAGTGATTGTAAAGATTAAAAATAGAGTACAATTTGCAAAAGTCGGCCTTATTACCTAAACAGGAAATGTAAAGTAGTATCTATTATAGTACACACATGTAAAAATTAAAATTAGCATTCTTACTATGACGCCAATTTATATTTTTTTTCGCATAAAGTCAAATCATTTATTTATACTTAATAAGTTTACAAGTAAAAACTTAAGGTTAAGCGTGGTTAATTTAGAGCGAAAATAACAGGTGCCTGTAATTTTATTTTAAAGTTATTTTAATCTAACATAAGATTAAAATATATTGTTTATGAGTTACTTTCCAACTTTCCCTTCATACTTTTACCGGCTTAGGATGGACAAATATTAGAAATAATTTTGCATATCAGCTTGAAGTAGTATTTCTAACTTTTGGCGTCAGTTAGAAATACGACTTCAAGCTGATATGCAAAATTATTTCTAATCCTTGTCCATTGTTGATTTTTATAGCAATTTAAATATTTTTCATTAATCTTTGTACATACATTGGTAGTTTTTCTTGACGTTTTTAATTTTTAAATATATTTTTTGCATGGAACGTTAAATTATCTGTTTGACGAATAGAGACCATACGTCAAACAATAAATTAACGTTGTTAATAAATCTTTGCACGTTGTTGATTATTAATATTTGTACATATAGGTATAGTTGATTTTGCAAAATAATGCTTGCTTGTACGAAGTCCGACGCCAAACAGCCTGCTGTGTTCCGTCGGTGCGTGGGAGTACCAGTGCCTTTATAGGCATTTTCTGGGTTAACTCGCTCCATCATCGACCTCATCTTTGACCTTTATGGTCAAGATTGAGGTCAAGAGTTAACCCATCTTATAATAAAAAAAATGAAGAGGTAGTGGATACCAGAAAAATTGTGTAAACCTTTACAGCGAACACCAATTTCAGCTATCCTTTGATTACCAAGCAACTTTTTAAATACGCCAAAAGTTAGAAAAACGACTTCAATCTGCAATGCGAAATTATTTCTAATTTTTGAGCGTTCTAAATCGGTAAAATTATGAAGGTAAAGTTGGAAAGTAACTCATAAACAATATATTTTAATCTTATGCTAGATTAAAATTACTTTAAAATAAAATTACAGGCACCTGTTATTGTCGCTCTAAATTAATCATGCTTAACTTTAAGTTTTTACTTGTAAACAATGACTATAAATAAATGATTTAACTTTGTGCGAAAAAATATATTTGACTGGCGTAATAGTAAGAATCTCAATTTTAATTTTTACATGTGTGTACTATAATAGATACTACTTAACATTTCCTATTTAGGTAATAAGGCCGACTTTTGCAAATTGTACTCTATTTTTTTACCTTTACAATCACTTTAAAACGTATCATTGCAAATTTTGAGCTTGATTTGAAACAGAAACAAAATTTAGGTATTAACTTGACATTTTTTAAAAAACACAAATAATAGCAAAAAAGACTAAATTTGTCACGGCATTTGCGCGTTACACTGTAAATTCCATATAATCGCAAAGTTGAAACATTGAAACACTAAATTAGCCGAGCCGGTATTGCGGAATTCTTGCGAGCACGGAAGCGCACTTCACTACTTGTCGAACATTTTTACATAACATACAAAATTGTGACATTTTGCTCTTTTGACGTCTTTCGCGTTTGACATTTTGCGCTTTTGGAATTCGATACCAAAACGTGGTTTTGAATTTAGTCATTCTGAGCTTTTGTCACATGAATTTAGTCATTCTGAGCTTTTGTCATTTAGCTCTTTTGGCATTTTGAGCTTCGGACATTTTACTCCTTAAACTAAATAGACTAATACTACTGTAAGGGGCGATTTATCAGCATCGTAAAGTCGCGCAATAAAACCGAGGGGCCCCGGTCCCCCCAGTTGGGGCCCAATCAAAAAGTGGCCCATACAACGTTGTTCCTAGAAGGGTCCTCTATCCATTTCCGGCAATAAAATGGGGGGTCATCTTGACACCGCAACTCCTCGAAATTTTTCCAAGTCCCGCCGAACGGCAGTTATTTCTCTAAGGGGGCAAGGGCCCCGTGGGGCCCTAAGGAGGCCCCAGAGCGCAAAGTGATGTATGGGGCGGTTGATCAGCATCGTAAACTGTGTCGATTCGCGCAATAAAAACCGGAGGGGCCCCATGTGTTCAGCAGGGTGGGGGGCCCAGGGCCCCCTAGTTGGGGCCCGGCCCAATCAAAAAGTGGCCCATACAAACTTTGTTCCTAGAAGGGTCCTCTATCCATTTCCGGCAAGAAAATGGGGGGTCATCTTGACACCGCAACTCTTCGAAATTTTTCTAAGTCTTTGGGGCCCCCGCTTATTATCTTCATCTTCATCAGCCCATATACGTCCCCACTGCTGGGGCACGGGCCTCCCTCAATAACATGAGGGGTAAATGCCATACTCACCACGCTTGGCAGACGGGTTGGCGAGGGTTTTGATATAATTGCAGAGTTTTCCTTCTCTGTGTGCAGATGAACTTGCTCGCATATTTACCTTAGTCGCCTTGTACGACACCTCGGTAAGAAAGAGGGTGGTTCTATTCTAATCTGCCGGGGACTCACACGGCATCCTTATTATAAGGGGTCAAAAAAAATTTTTTTTTTGCTTGGGGACTTAGAAAATGTTTGGGATAGCCTCTTTTCCGATACATCATCACATCACATGTCAACTCATAATTCATGAATAAACTGTCCACTTAAGAGAAGAGCGGCAACGTTGTAAAGGCATGGAATGGCAACGTCGCGACTATATCAATCTGTACACAACATTTGCCACCCACACATACGTAAAATTGTTAAAAATTTATGACTGTTTTTTGAGTGATTTCTGTATGAAATACTTTATTTTTATCCATTTTGCGCAAATGAATACCCATTAGTAGGTAAATGCGCACATACTTAGATATAAAAAATGTTTATTTACTAAATTAATTACGTTTGTTTTTTGTATGAAAATCGAACCACCTTAAGTTTCGTAGCGGATTCACATCCTTTTTCGTTAGCTAATTAAATCACCCAATATATGATGAATTTTCAATCCATTGTTAACGGTTTCGCCACCCATGGTAGCTTGTCGAATATCGAAGGAGAGTCGAATAATATGAAATGAAAATTAACAAAACAAAAAAACGTTAAGTAACACCTAGAATTTGAATGTAGGCAGTGATTCTTGAACCCGGGATGAGGAGGGCGGCGTAGTGCTTAGAAGACTGGCCATGCACTGATGATATCAACTTAGATTGAACGATGCCGATTGGTCGTACATTACTATGTTTGGTTCTCCGATTAAAAACACTGTACAAAAGCAATGTATGACAAAGCAATTGATTTAAATTAACGTCAGGGATGACGCGGTTAAAAATATTTTTGCCCATTTTTTTGTTTGCTCTTCATTGGGATATACACGTTGAAAAAGAACCTCCTAGCTATATTCAAAATCCTGAACCAGTATCACTCAAAGAACACATTTATGAAAAAAAATTATTTTTAACTATTTTTTCATTGGGAATAGTTCATTTTTTGCCTAAACGTAGACATTACTCCTACACCATGCACGCGAGGGGTGCAGGTAGCGCTCAGGGGGTGCACCCGAGTGGTGTCTACGTTTAGGAAAAAAGAAAATCCCCCCCCCAAAATAAAATAAAAAAGTGTTCAGTAAGTGATAGGTACTGGTTGAGGATTTTGAATATAGCTAGGAGGTTCTTTTTCAACCTGTATATATTACGGCGATATAACTTTTTCCCACGACTTCGTCCACCTGGAATAGTTACTTACTTTGGGCAGAATTTTTATGTTTTATGATACTTATTCATGTTTTATCCGTATAGAGGTCGAAATTTTAAAAACGCTACAAAACATATTTATTTATTTCTTATCAAGTTCATACAAAATGGTTTCATGTGACAATTACTAACTTCCATACAAAAATTCCCTATTTCAACCCCTTCGAGCAATTTTTTCGCGAAAAACGGTAGCCTATGTCCTTCCCAGGCTCGAGTCTAAGTATCTCTGTAGCAAATTTCATCAAAATCGGTTCAGTAGTTTAGGAGTGGAACAGACAGAGTTACTGTCGCATTTATAATAATAGTAGACCTCGCACAGCATTAACTATCCCCATATTTATGTTTAGCCGACTTCAAATGTTCGTCTTTAGGTATTTTATTTGTATATCCTCTTTTTTTCTAAATACATATAAGTTAGGTAATATTATGAAGGTACCTAAGTATTGAATAAGCGAATGGCTTGAATCAAATGAGAACAGCACGACAGTCGACAAGACTATTTTATTTTTACACTCATATAAGGTACCTAACCTAGCTCTTTTAAAATTTTTAAACAACAGCGCATACCAACGGTTAGACTTCCAAAACAAACAAGTCTTTGTATTGAATGCTTATCATACGAGTGTGACCTAATACACTAACCTTGAGCCGGAACGGTTATTTGACCTTACGTTTAGGAGGCGGGTTTTACATTTGTTTTTGCAACTACAGGAACAAAACGCCGAATTTAGCTTAAAGGTTAGTTTGTCATTTTTATAATTATATGTAACAAAAACTTTGTATATCGTCAGATCAAGCGACGATAAAGCTAAAAAGTGAATGAAAACTTTCTTTTGTGATTGTGACGTTTGAATTAAAACTGAAATTCGTTTCCGTTTTGTGATTTACTCTTGTAAAGTGTGTTTTCGTTGTAAAACTGAATAATGGCTAGTAAACAAGTTGACGACGAGAGCGTAGAAGAAGAGTATGATTTGGATTACGATGAAGACAGTTCCGAACCCGACGCAGAGTTGGAGAACCAATATCACAACAGCAAAGTTTTAAAAGAAAGCGACCCTGCTCTCGCTCTCGTTCAATTCACGAGGGTCGTCAAACTAGAGGGTACAGAAAAAGGAAAGTGGGGATTTAAAGCGCTCAAACAAATGGTTAAAATTAATTTTGAGCGCGGGAATTTTAAAGAGGCAATTTCGCGGTACAAACAACTTCTGACATATGTACAAGGCACCGTCACCAAGAACAAGGCTGAGAAATGTATTGACTCTCTTTTACGCTTCGTTTACGCTTCTAATAATATCGAGTTTTCCATAGAATTCTATGAGACAACGTTAGATGTTTTCAAAGAAGCGAAAAATGATAGCTTATGTTATAAAATAAACAAAAAACTTAGTACATTGTATTTTGAGAAAAGAGACTTCAATAAATTGGGGGAGACATTAAAACACTTGCATGCAACTTTAAAGAAAGAAAACGATGAACGACAGTTGCTGCAAGTTTACCTTTTGGAGATGCAGACTTACGTAGCCCAGAGGAAATACGACGAATTTAAAAAAGTACATAACAAATGTTTGGCAATGACTCCTAAACTTCTAACTCCACTCGCAAAAGGAACTATGAAAGAATGTTTGGGCAGAATGAACTTACACATTCGGAAACTGACCGAAGCACACCACAACTTCTTAGACGCATTCAAAAATTACGACTCAGCTGGCAGTCCACGTCGCATCACTTGTCTTAAATATCTCGTGTTGGTTATATTATCGCCAAAGAGAACTTGTCTAGGAGAGCTATTCTCACGAACTGAGGATAACAGGGACTTGCTAGATGAGTGGTTACAAGAGACAGAAAGCGCCATGATGTTAAAATTCCTCACATACACCTATGGTGGAGAGGACGCGTATTATGAAATTAAAGATCTTTGGCATAGACTGCGAGGCGAAGACCATGATGTTTTGATTACATTCTTTACACTTCTAAATCATCTTAATGAGAATCATCTCATACCAACTCATTTCAAAGTTAATGCTAATGAGCATATTTTAATACTGAACAGGTTAAAGTTGATTTGTCCAAATCTCGATTACAACTTGCTTTTGAGCCCACCGACAGCCGATCAGTTTACAGCTAAGATGATTAAAATTATGAATCCAGAGAATGTGGTGGAACTGACTAAGCTGCTGCGGGGTCTGCCGTCTGAAATGCAAATACCGGTTTCCGCGGACGTCTTGTATAAAGTGTGGCTGGAGAAGATGTGATTTTACAATTTCTTGTTTATTGTTGATGACAAATGATTCCAAAGATGTTGGTAGTAGAAAACTACGTTTGTTTTGTTCCAATAAAAATAATGATTACGTTCAAGGTCTCTTTCGTAATTTTAGTTAATATTTAAATTCATTTTAAAACAAATAAAGAATGTTTTGATTTTATTTTTATTTGAAGTTTATTTAACTAGGTAGGTTTTCATCTTAGATAAGATGAAAACTTACCTCATAAGCCATCCTTCTTTTTGCCCATATACGTTCCCACTTAGGAGGACGAGCCTCCCTTCGAAACACTAAGGGGATTTAGACCATAGTCTAACACGCTGGCTCAATGCGGGTTGGTGGACCGCGCGCCTTTCGTAAACGATTTTTCTTAGACGTGCGGGGTTTCATCACGATGTTTTCCACAACAAAGCGTTACCCAATTTTTTGTGGACATGTACCCAATTTTTAAAAGAAATTGTCGGCGATTATCAAAATTATTTTTGTTCGAAAGAGTAAACTCCTGAGGCAAGGACGTATATAAGGAGGGAGTCCTGGGGGTCCGGACCCCCCCCTTAGGGCCAATTCAATTCAATTCTTTATTGACTTCATGTGTACATTGTGTTCTTACAAATGTTTGCTTATGTGTCAACATGAAACCCTGTTAGGGCACTGCAATAGTCAATTCTTTGATTTTACATAATATAAATAAGGATGTATAACATTTAATTTAATTTAATTACTGGTGTGTTACACACTAAGTCCGGCTTAATAGTAACTTATATGTTATTTTTTAAGCCAAGAGGTTTAATAAATAAATAAATGGTAAAAACTAACGAAGCCTTGATGTCTATTGCGTCAGTCTGTCAAAATTTAATTCAACTCTCAAACGATTGAAGACCTACATAAAAAATAAAATGGGAGACGAGAGACTTATGACTTAACAACGCGCAAATGACGTCATCTGTCATACTTGAGTCGAGATTTTTACGTAAGTTGCGTTCAATAATAAGGTTTTATTCAAGTGATTGCGGATTGCTAAACCATGACTCAAGTTACGTTCTATAATAAAAGCTTGACTCAAATCGAGCTTTAAAGCTAGATTCAGAGCTGAGTAGCATTCAGTAATACGGGCCTTAGTGGTCTTGCTCTCATGAGCGTACACCGGGAGCTCGCTATAAAGACAGATCCTAACGATATAGTAAGTAAGTTAATTTCGAAACGCAAGAGGCTTACAAAATTTTTAAATATATCGTATCAAAAAAAAAATGCTAGTTTCAAGTTCGAGTTTACCTAAATTTTACTTACTATTTTTTTAAATAAATGAGTTACGTACTTACATATACATTTTTTTTAGTATAACCTCTCGACCCTACCTAAGATGGGACCCCCCCCCATCTGAAAGCTATAGCTACGTCCTTGTCCTGAGGTGGTCCCATATAAATGTTATCGAAATTGATTTGGCGCTTTTTTACAAAAATAAACAAAAAACACATATGCATTTTTTTACATGACAGTTTTGGTTTGTGGCTATCTGTGGTATTGTTGGGATTGAAGTCGGCTGATTCTTACCTTTTTAAAGTGGACAAAAATAATGTAATAGATAGTTTATATGGCTGTGGCGTAAACTGCACACTATATTTTCAAATAAAGCATCCTTGGAAAACAGGTAGTAGGTACTTAAGATGTTTTTTTTTTAAATAAAAATAAAATAAAAATAATAAATAATTTTGTAGTATACTAGGTAAAGTTACATACTTTAAAATGTTACAAATCTATGTTCAAAACAATATAACGTAAACATTAAGTTTTTCTTTATATTGGGTATAGAGTTCGCCGTCGCTTCGAAAAGTTGCTGAAAGTAGTTATAATATTAGGTATTCTTCTTGCTGCAAAAAAAACTTAACTAAATAGTTTAGGAGCCATTGTAGGGCTTCCCATAGATAAAGTTTATATGAATAAACGATCACACGCACGTTTGAAAATAAAAGAGTTTAGTGCAGATTCACAAAAGCCCCCATTGCTTTACTTAAAAATTGCAAGTAAATTTTGTTTTAGAAAATAGTTGCGAGTGTACCTACGAAAGTATACATGGTGGAATTTTGTAATGCCACCTGAAGGGAAAGTACTCTTAATACTGTAGATGGAAAATTGTATTCAAAGAAAACATTCTTGATTTTTGAAAATAAAGAAAAAGTGCATTCAAGGATTTTCGAAAATTCGCTTGCCACACCCGGGAATCGAACCGACTTATATCTGTAAGAATTACACCCTGTACTTTTATTGCAGAGATCGTTAGGGTGAATTATACGGATGAAATCTCTCTAACACACTTGGTAAATTAAATGAAAGGAAAACTATGAAATCTTAAAATATTTTGTGTTTGTGTTTGGACATATATAAAATTCGTTACAGACTGATTGATGAAGAAATTGAGCAGGCAGCGTAACTTATTGGCTATAGCTCGAATACCATCAAACCTATAAAAAATACATGTATGATCTTTTCTGTTGCCCATTTGATAAGGATTATTTTTGCCTTTAGCACTTTTTCCGTATGTGTAACAGTTTTCGAGAAAATGGGGAAAAACCGATAAAAGAGACACATTTATTCAGGATGTCGAGGGGTGTAGCGTCAGGTAGAGGGGGGGGGGGGGAGAGTTAATCACACCCAAAGGTATCATGCCACACAAGTTTCAAAACTTTATTAATTTGTTTTTCCCATACATTGATTACATAGAATTAATGTACTAATAGTTCACCTGCAAATCCTTGCTTTTGAGCTCGTGCAAGTAAAGCAATAGAGGCTTGCTTTACTCGAAAGTTTTATGCACATTTTGTTTTAGAAAATAGTTGCAAGTGTATGAAGTTCGAAAGTATATAGTTTACCTCCAAATCCTTGCTTTTGAGCTCGTGCATATCAGCCAACTTCTCCAGGTCGGTGAGCTGCTCCTCTAAGATGCTGCATGCTTCGTGCAACGCCTTGTTGTTCTGCGAAACAATGCTCCAGCTTATATTTCGTCGGTATATTACAACACAAACACAAAATGTAAATCTCAATTGTTGAAGCAATATTTTTTTTTTCATTTTTAGGCTTCCTTACACAAAGGGTAAAAACGGGACCCTATTACTAAGGCTCCGCTGTTCGTCCGTCCGTCCGTCTGTCACCAGGCTGTATCTTATGAACCGTGATAGTTAGACAGTTGAATTTTCGCAGATGATGTATTTCTATTGGCCCTATTATAACAAATACTAAAAAATAGAATAAAATAAATATTTAAGGGGGCTCCCATACAACAAACGTTATTTTTTACGGAACCCTTCGTGCGCGAGTCTGACTCGCACTTGTCCGGTTTTTTCATTTTCATATTGTTGGTAATAAGGTACTTTATTTTAATTCATATTACTTTTTTAGTTACAATTTGAATTCCTAAAACATCAAGATACATAAATTACTCTTTTCGTTGTAAAAAAAAAGAAAAAAAAGTAGGTTTGATTTTTTTTTTATTATTATCGAAATTGTCGTTTTTTTTTACTTTATAAATTAACCTTTATAAATAGTTTTTTTTTAATAAGGTACCTTTAAAAATAAGAAAGATATGATATGATAGTCTGGCCGGTGAAAGCGCGATTGAATAGTTTACATATAAGGGAAACATGTATAGTTCTCCGTGTCTTCATAGCTTAAGGTGAGTAACCATTTTTTTAATAGAATCTTTACAAAGGAATTTAGTCAGTTGTGCCACATTTAAAAAAAAAAGCAAGAGACAGACAAAAAAATGTTTGAGCTGTAAGTTTTTTCGAATGTTATTTTGTTATCATATTACGTATATTTATATACTAGCTTTCCGCGCGGGACTTCGTTCCCGTGGGAATTTGGGAAAATTATGTAGCCTATGTTAGCCCCAAGGTCTAATCTATCTCTGTACCAAGTTTCATAAAAATAGGTCTATTAGTTTTTAAGTTTATTTGGTACATACATACAAAAATACAAATCTTTCCTCTTTATAAGATTAGTGTAGATTATATCAATAAATATATAATATCAGTCAACTACCTAGTTAACACACATAGCTAACATAGAAGCGTGACCCAATTTTGTCGTATGTATCTAGTTCCGCCCTCTCGTTCTATAGAACAGCGTCAAGTGCGTTTCTCCACCGGGACCAGTTGTCAAATAATGATGTGTTCTATACTAAATTTTAAGGCATAAATTCAGCAATTCTGATATTCAGTCTTAGATTTACAGCATCAAAACTTTCGATGCTGTGACCTGAAAACAGTGGGAAGCTGGAGAAAATCTCGTCACCGGCGCCATCTGTATCTCAAAAACTGCTAGCAGTACGAAAAATATTTATAGTCCAATTTTTCGAGCAAAATTTCAGCAATCAATACCTCAAAAATTGATTTCATACGTTTGACCGAACGAGAGATATTTGCCGCTAAGTACTGGTAAGCTGGGAAAACGTTTCCCCAGCTTACCAGTACTGGCCACTCTATATCTCGGAAACTACGATAAGTACCAGTGAGTATTATGGCTCAAAATTTCACTCCTTGTCCTAAACTAGTGCTGTAAATATTTCATAGCCCCAGCTTCAGTACTTTTTAAGATAAAGGCAGTTTTTAATGGGAAGCTGGGGAGACGTTTCCCCAGCGGGCCAATACTGGAGATCGAAAAGTATTATGCCTAGCCATGTGATTTTAATATCAGATTATAGCTAGTAATTACAGCACTTGGCTGTAAAAACATTAGGGTTCCAGGTCTTTTGGTTCATGCGCTAAGATGAAAAAACCTTTTTCCCGCCAAAAATAAATAACGGTCACTGAATGTGCCTGTTGGGCGACGTTGCCAGTTTGTGCGATGAGCAATGCGCGTTAGGTGACATGCCAAAACGAATCTTCTGAGCTTAGATTTAAAATACATTTTAAGTAGTTTGTTTACGTCATAGAAGTTAATGTAGTCTAAGAGTCGGGCATGTAAAATAGATTTTGAAATTTTATGAATATACTTCTCAATATAAAGTAATAATGGTGTATGTTATGTGAAAGCAAGCAATAAGCGCTTATTAGAGCTAATATAGCTCATTTATTTGTTTTTGTAGTTACCTACCTACTTCTTCTTTTCAATTCGATGACGTCATCGGTCCTTAAAATAATGTAAACAAACAGGCTGTCAAAATACAAACCAATTGTGAAATTATTGGTCATGTAATTATAATAATTGTTGCGGTTTTCTGTCTCTCTCTATTTATGTGTGAACAATACAATATGTTTATCTATTTTGCCTTTATAAAGCCAAAGCCGGGTTTCGCGTTTCAAAACCCCTAGGTAACATTATTTGTTAACCGAATAGAGCCAATAGGGACCATATTCGGTTAACAAACAATTTTAGGCGTTTTCGTGTTCGCAAGCACTTAAGCCGGGTCCAATACGCCGTGTTTTCGTGTTAGCAAATATCTAGCCCACGCCCTAGGAAGACTTTAGCAAGTACCTACTTATATTTCCATGATTGAGTAGTTTGAGCCGAAGTAGCGGGTATTATAACAGTTTACAATACCCGTAGTAGCGGATATTATAAACTGTTGTTTCAACAAGCTATCATTGGAGTGTGTTTTAGCCAAATTTAAAGGTGTTAAACAATATGGCATTCACGTCGTAGGTACGCGCTTTGATGAGAGCTTGGTCTATTCTATATTCTCACGTAATTCAGACCAAATTCACATCAAAGCGGCCTTGTATAATGGCTGATTGTTAAACTAAATAAAAATATGATTTACCTACTTACATTTTGTTGTTTTATTTAATATTTTTTCAATTCACGAGATGAAATTAAAGTCTGAAGAATAAACTATACTTACCTACTACCTGTCTTTCTCATAAAAGTTAGTACCGTTAGGTTCTAAGGAAC